>CM043700.1:3232500-3832500 GCA_023935145.1 Bretschneidera sinensis | reverse complement strand
GCTAGGATCCATCCCAAACTTAGCTTGCACCATTCTCTTCCAAATATGATCCATCTCTTCAAGAAATCTCCATAACCATTTCCCAAGGAGAGCTTTATTAAATAGAGTGAGAGATTTGAGACCAAGCCCCCTTTTTCTATAGGTTGCTTAATCACACCCCACCTTACCAAGTGATATTTGTATTCCTCTCCCGTTTTACCCCAAAGGAACCTTCTTTGAATATGACTGTAAACTCTTACTAATTATTTTGTCATAAAAGTTACAATTAATGTTTCTGGAAGTTCTTGTGCACATTGCACATTAGCCTGAACCCATTTGATTTTGTTTTGTCATATTGGTGATAAATATGATGATCAACTAACCTACGTTTTAAGCACTTTTTTTGGCGGATTAAATTGGAATGTTAACACTCTTCCAAGTGTTTACATGTTATCATATGCTAAGTTGCAGATTTTGAGGTTTAATAATTGAAAAATTTATTCGCTTCCATGTGATTCTTTTGTCTTTCCCTTATAACAAAATAAAAGTTTCATCGATCAAAAGAAATAAAATAAAAGTTTCATAGTTGAAATTTTCACTTTCTTATGGGTTGAAACTGTCCTAGCAAGCTAGACATATAGTCACAGATTGAAGTTAGCAGCCTTAGTGTATTTTACAAGAAAGTATCTACAAAGGATTACATAACAGATTCCATTACTGCCTTCTAAAAAGGTAAAACAAAGAATGTCATCATCGTTCTCTCTAGTTTGATTTAAGGATTCCAACTATACGCATATTAAGGGGGTGCCAACCCATGTACGAAAATCAACTACAAGCTAAAAATTTCAATGAAGTCTCGTCATCATTTACAAAAATTACCCATCAAACCAAAAATGAAAGGTGTGAAGCCATCTATCTTTGATCAAATTAATGAGTTTTTCCTCCCCATCAAAAGCTCTCTAGTTCTCTTGTTCCACACCAACCAGTAAATTGAAAGAGGGATTAATGCTTTGGTCTCTCTTCATCTCCTTAGACCCACCGAGCCTCTCCAAACCCGACATTCTTCCTTAAGAGAACTGGCCATTAACCAACAAACCCGAAGAACCGGATATGCCATCTCCCAGAATTGCTTAGTCCAAAAAGCACCTCAACAAGAGGTGATCAACAGATTTTGCTTCCATTTTACAAAGGTAGCAATGGTTGACAAGAATCTTTCCCCTCTTTTGAAGGTTATTAATAGTTGGAATCTTATCCTCTTTTAGGAAAAGTAATATTTGAATTGTAGGAAAGGTAGATTTCTTTGTTTGGTTTCACTGAAAAAGTTTACCGTTTTAATACAAAACTACCCTTTGGACCTATACAATATCATTCACAACTCGTTCAGCCAAACTGATTACAATTGTCATTCTTGAGTTTCTCTGACATGCTAAAGCAATCTATCATTTGTTTTTTATACTATATTTTTATCCATTGTTTAGTTGAAATTATCATTACAAATTTAACAACCAATTATTTAAAGAAATGAAATACATTGGACTCGAAAAATTTAATATCATGGCATACAAATTATTTCTAGTCGTAAAGGATATGTTTTCTCTGTACCTCACACATAGATTTGGCTCACCTTAATCACAAGGGTTTAAATTTATAAAATGTTATGAAGAAAATATAATATTTTGTAAGTTTATATACCACATATGAAGAACAAGAAGCTGCAATAAGTGATTGAAAATGTTACTTGTCTCAAAAAAAGTGATTGAAAATTTTCTTTTTCCATAAGGTATATAAATGGGTAGTTTTGAGATTATAAAAGATTAGGGAAAAATTGTCTGTACAAGTAATAACATATTCTCCCAATTTAGAAAGATAAGATTACCAAGGGGCCCAAAAAAGTTATATTCAACAAATGGAGAAAGTGAAATGAAATTATGGAACACAAGAAAGTTCGAAATTTTCCAACTTTTCTAAGTTTTTTCCTAAGCTGCCCTTAAAGTTATTGAATAATGTTTATGATGGCTTAAGGATAGTCTTTGCCATCATAGTCTTCTCTAATGACATGAGTTGAATGAATTCTGTTGAAGATGATTAGAAGAAAATATAAGAGTAAGTGTCACAATCACAAACGTATATAATACATGACCGGTAATTTAATTCATCAACTAACATCTTTTTTGACAAGTTATTTCAACCACAAACATAAACTCTACCATGTCTTTACTTATTATTCCTAAGCTTGAACTGGAAACAGTACAAACCATGTACATCAAGCCCATGCTGACATTCTCCTAACACCTCTCTAATGTGCATAGGCCTCAGACATGGATAGGCCTAATGCATAAAGCTTAAAATAAAGCAGAACAAGTTAAAACCAAAAAACAAGCCAAACATTTATCTAAAAAAAGAAACAAATGGGGGTTCCCAGGATTTGAATACATGAACTTCGATTATGATACCATGTTATGAGATGATTAGAAGGAAGATGGAAATGACGAGTCACAAGAGAGAACAATATTGGTGGCTGTTAAAAAAAATGAAAATGTACCCCTATCACTTAATTCTCTTAATACATTCAAAGCAAGTTTTCTTTGGGCTTTATCCATTTGCATTTTGTTATGCATTCAATTTCATCTGGATCTTTTCTTAAAAGTAGGTTTTTCTGATAGAGTTATGATGTTTCCTTCTCTACATCTCAAATTGATAGTGAATATCATTTTTGAATTACTTAAATATTGAATTTTTTTAGGGCTTATCTTATGCATATTTAGCAATTGATACTTCCAGTTCCTATTATACTAGAATTATTTTCCTTTTATATTTTCATCATACAACCATATTGCCTATAAATAAACAGGCGGTCAAAGATTTAGTTATAATTTTGCCATGTAAATCATATAAGGTATGCTATTTATTGCAATTTCCATTTGTCTGCCTAAGCTAGTGCTTGAGCCACCATTTTTATGTTATTACATAGCCTCTCCGTTATTTTATGAAAAGGTTTTTTTTATTCAGATGGTACTGCAGTTTTAAAATTAAAATTTGAATTGGTTGCAGATTGAAATGATTTTCAAAGGTAAAACTTGCACTGAAATTAGAGAATCTGCAGTGGGTTTGACAAAACAGCTTGCCCAAACAGCTGAAGAAACATTTGGTGATTTCGAAGAAGCAGTTGAAAAAGATGCTACAAAGACTGCTGTATTGGATGGAACTGTCCATCCATTGACAAGTTACGTGATTAACTATGTGAAATTTTTGTTCGAGTAAGTTAAGCTGATCTTTTTTTTTAATCTCCTAGTCCTTTTTCTGGCTTGATAATTTACACTTTTAAGAATCTTTCTCTCCGGTACTTGTTGAGGAGTGAGTTATGAAAGTCATAGAGATCTATAAGACCTATCCTGTATTCATGAAATTTTCCTAACCATTTCTTGCTTTTTGGATATGTTTTATTTATTTGCGTGTGTATATAATTAGTTGAGATGTCAGACTGCATTTCTGCTGGTGGAATGTGTTATTGGTTGCAATTCATGTTAGAGACCATGTGTAGCTAATCAATTTTTACCTGATTAGTGGCCTACTACTAGATGAGCTTTTTTATGTTGACTTTCTGTCAATATGATTTGACTTAAATTAGTGGTTATATGATTAGACAATTTATTGAGAGTTTCTTCTTAACCATCACATATATGGGGTGGGATATGAGTCTTAATTTATTGGCACATGGTGGGACAAATGAGGGATAACACATCTGATTTTGGAAAAGGTTAAAAACAACAGTATATTTTACACAAGTTCTCAAAAATTAGAGCCATGTGAGGAGGCCGGAGGAAAACTTGGGGTAACTTTGATAATAATGTGAAACAGAATCTTTTGAAATTAATACTTCAAAAAATTTACCTCCAAAGGAGGCACAAGTAGTTGAAAAATTTTCCAACTACACTTTAAGTTTTCTGTACATGAGGCCATAGTCACTTTGCTTTGAGTTTTCTTGAGTTTGGGGACAAATTGCGAACATCTTAATACTAATTTCACACACCTTGACTTCTATGTTGATTTTTTTTATAAGTAAAATTGTATTAACAAAGCACCAAGAGGGTGCAACTCTAAGTCAAAGGCTAATTACAAGCAAGAAAATTCACAAAATCCAAAAGATCAAAATTGTTTACGAAAAACTTTCCAAGGAAACTTAAACTAATCGAGTCCTCCCTATTCCTCTCCACCTTGACTTCTCAGTTGATTTGAAAAACATCTTTCAATAAACTAAAGATGCAAGAAATTTCTTAAGCATTTGATCGTGAACTTAAAGTATGGTATATTTCTGTTGAGTTATACAAGGGGGAAAAATCAACCTAAGCCCACCTATTTTGCAGCTGAATGTGCATGTGAAACTTGAAATAAAATAAAGAGCTCCTACCAACTTAACCTTTTTGAATCCTACAGCACAAAACTTCATCTGCTCATTTCAATCTCAATTGGTGTACCTCAGTAGTAGTTACTTTGTTCGACTCGTTCGTATCAGGTCAGTTGTATTCTGGGTTCAAGTTGAATCAATTTTTAACTCTACTTGTATCCTAATAACCTAGCATATTCGGCCTTCAATCTATTTTTAATTGTTTTTGTTAGACATGGCGGAACTGAATTTTATTTGTAGACCATCTAACAATGTTGACATTAGATCACCATATGTTTTAAATCATCGTATGATATAATGTCTTAATTCTACTTGCCTAGTAAAACACATGCAAGCACACGTTCGCTCGCTCATACACACACTCTCATCATTTACCCATGCAAACACACACGCATACATACATACATACATACATATATGTGTATCTATATATGTATCTTAAATGAGTGTCATATCTTCACTTTTTTTTGGCCAGATTTTACTGACATAATATATGTTCACATAATTTAACTTGTGTTCATGCTTGAATTTTCACAGCTACCAATCAACCTTGAAGCAACTCTTCCAGGAACTAGTGAATGGAGAGGAGACGAACTCACAGTTAGCTTCTATAACAATACGGATAATGCAGGCTCTTCAAACCAATCTGGATGCAAAATCTAAGCAGTATAAAGATCCTGCCCTGACCCACTTATTCCTAATGAACAACATTCATTATATGGTCAGATCTGTGCGGAGGTTTGTCATGTATCTATAGTTTTTTAATTTTGGATTTATCAAAAGGCTTGCAAAATTATCACTTATAAAAAAAGGCTTACAAAATTATCTAGCATGGTACTATTGCTTCTTGAGGTCTTGTTTTCAGGTCTGAAGCCAAGGATTTGTTAGGGGATGACTGGGTGCAAAGACACAGGAGGATTGTGCAGCAGCACGCAAATCAATACAAAAGGAATGCTTGGACGAAGGTATTTGCCTATTGACGAATTATATCTGTTCTTAAAACTTGGTTTGGCAATCTGATGATCCCTATAGATGTGTGCCTCTGCTTAGTCAAGTGGCCAGTTACTTTTCTTGCGCTGGTTCTAGATAACCAAAATTTTAAATTTTAAATTTTTTTTTTTGTGTTGGTTTGTTATGTGTTACACTTGTTTGATACCTGCTACTTCAAAAACACATTCTTTTTCTGAGCATGTATGGGAGATGCACATTGTTTTATGGGAAAATTGTATCAGAGGTCAACAAACTTTGAACTCTTTGCATTTAAGTCTTTAAACTATGAATTTGGTACGTGATGTCATCAAACTTTCAATTAGTTGCAATGTCGTATTCTTCATCAATAAAATGTTTTATTTTTTCACTTTGAGATGGTTGAATGCATCAAACGAGGGTCTCAACAGAAGATTCTAGAACCATTTGAAGGTCATCTAACAATGTTTTTTTTCAATTTCTCACTCGCTTTTTTTTTTATAAATTTTTTTACAGAAAAAAATTTATTTACTTGTTGAAATTAAGAATTGAAAAGGATTTTGTATTATTGATTGATGACCTGAATCAAAGTTACCTAGAACGCGGGACAGGCACGAGTAAGTGGTACAAGACTTTCTCTAGTACACGGTACGAGGGGATAGACTTACTGGGATCGCGGTACATTGGGTATGTTAATTCAGGTTAATTTTATATATATATGTCTATATAATTAAGGGTAAATTACATTTTGCCTCTTTTAGTTTGACCTAACCTACATAAGGACCCATAGTTTCAAAATATACAGATACCTTGGATAGGCATATTTAGGGTAAGGGGGAGAATTTATATTCTTACATTGAAAAATGCATTCCAGGGGTATATATATTCTTACAGCGAAAAATGGATATTCCATGAGGGTATTTGTATATTTTGAAATTATAGATCTTCCAGGGGTATATGTATTCTTACAGCGAAAATGGATATTCCATGAGGGTATCTGTATATTTTGAAACTACAGGTCTTTATGTGTAGGTTAGGTCAAACTACAGGTAGTTAAATGTAATTTACCCAATAATAAAAACATACATATTAAAAATAAATTTAAAGAAAAGGAAATTTATGACTAATGAACTTCCCCCATCTAGAACATTTCTTGTAAGAACTATTCAAGCCAATCACATTGACATGGGTAGTGGAACATTTTCAAGCCATAATATTATAATATAAGGCTCAGGCTTTTAATAACTTATGAGATTAGGCTCAATCTAAGTTCTATAATTTGGATCCATACTAAAACCCCAAAATCCCTCTCTTCCTTTGTTAAATACTGAAAACAAATAGTATATTAACTACAAATAGTATATTAACTATAAAAAAATATTTTCCTCCAAAAAAAGAAAAGACCATCGACTTCTCTCGGTTTCTCACTGTCTCTCTCCCCGATGAACTTCCCATAGATGTTTCTATCTTCCTCGATCTATGACCCCGACTGCAACGACGTCCTTACATCTCCTCGACATCGGTGGTTGCTCCTTCCTTTCTCTTTGACATCAGTTGCGACTCATTTTTTTCTCCTTGACAGCGACAACGACTGTTCTCTCTTCTCCATCTCCGTTTGTGGGAAGACTTCCTTCTTTCGATCTATGAATCTGCATGTTTTCTACCTCACTAGGCATATCACACTCTGTAGTATGTTGAGATCGTTGCTTTTTACTATCCGGATCGCGAACGCACAGCATTCCGGGGCGCGCGATCTGAAACATATTTCGTAAGGGGGAGTAGCAATCCAAGTAACATTGATCTGCATACAATTCAAGAGTCCTATTTATAGACTTATGAATACCAAACCTAATAGGAATAGAAGACATCAACTAGATAAAGACTGACATAAACTAAGACTAAAGACCTACTGGTACACATAATAGGAAACCGAATTAGGACTCTCAACACTCCCCCTCAAGTTGGAACATACACATGCACCAACTTGAACTCTCAACAGTACTCAAGAAATTCTATACTTTTTTCTCATGGTGACTTCTTTGTATGACTGTAACATTCTTGCAGAAATACTATGTTGTGACTTATCCAAGATTTGAATATTTGATTGAATATTAAGATTGAACATAATGAGCAATTGTAATCATAGGAACTTTTTACATGTTTATGAATATATAATATCTCTTTTAACATATCAAAGAAAAATATCTAATATCTTTAGTTGATTATGGGGCAAGAGTGATTTGATTCAAGTAGATGATCCGAAGAGGAGTAAGGGTAGACCTAAAATTACCTGGGCTGAGGTAGTTAAAGAAGACTTGGTCTCTAAATGTTTTTTACAAAGATATGGTCTTTAATCATGAAAGTTAAAGGAATAGGATCTATATGTTTGGCACTAACTAGCTTGAGATAAAGGCTTAGTTGAGTTAAGATAGTTGATCTGATCATTGAATACGTTAGACCTAGAGGGATATTGTTTAACAGGTTTGTTAGGGGGAGTCATTTGCAGGCTTGATATGGAGAAAGCTTATGGTCATCTTGTTGGGATTCCCTCCTCCATGTTCTGGAGAAGATGGGGTTTGGTGTAAGTGGATCAAGAAGTGTATCTCTTTCTCATCTTTCTTTATTTTAATCAAGGCCTGCCCTACTGGTTTCATTCGTGCCTCAAGGGGTCTCCATCAAGGAGATCCTTTGTCCTTTTGTTGTTCATATTTGGTTATGGAGGGGCTTAGTAAAATGCTTAACAAGGCGGTGGAAGAGGGCCTTTTAGAAGGCTTTAAAATGGGTAGAGCTAGAACTGAGGTGATGGCTCTGTTCTATTTGCTGATGATACTTTGATTTTTTGTGGAGCAGACATCGAGCAAATTCTTAATCTTAGATATATTCTCCTTATGTTTGAGGCGGTTTTGGTCTCGAGGTCAATTTGGGGATGAGTGAGCTTATTCCACTTGGATCGGAGGTGGATGGAGAGTTGCTTGTTTTTGTCTTGGGTTGCAAAGTGGGAGCTTTCCGAATTCCCTACTTTGGTCTTCCTTTGGGTGCATAGTTCAAGGAGGTTGAAGTGTGGAACCCGATTGTTGAAAAATTTGAGAAGAGGTTAGCCGGAAGAAGCATTATCTTTCCAAAAAGGGGTGATTGACACTCATAAAGGGCACCCTCTCTAGTCTCCCTATTTACTCTATGTTTCTGTTCTCTATTCCTTGTTCGGGACCGAGAAGATTGGAGGATATTCAAAGAGGATTTCTTTGGGGACCTACAAGAGGGGAATTCAAATACTACTTGGTTAGGTGGGGTGTTGTCTAGCAACCTACTGGGATAGAAAGGTTGGGCATCAAATATCTTATTTAATTTAATAATGCACTTGTTGGCAAATGATTGTGGGGATTTATACTTTAAAACAATGTGGAGCTGGGTGTGAAGCATGGTGGTTGGGCTTCTAAAATTGGTAAAAGGTCTTATGGTGTTGGGTTGTGGAAGTAGATTAGAAAAGGGTGGGATGATTTCTTTCCCAAGGTTAGATTTGATGTTGGAAATGAGGCTAATGTTCTTATTTGGTGTGATGTGTGGTGAGATCCCACTCAAATATCTTTTTGCGAATCTTTTCGCTCTGTCTAGGGAAAAAATTGCATTGGTTACATCTTGCGCTGCTATGTCTTCGAGTGGTATTGTGTGGGAGGTGTCGTTTGTAAGTGCTGAGAGTCTTAATTAGGTTTCTTATTATGTGTCCGAGTAGGTTTCATAAATCTTATTTATTTTTATAACTATCTTATCTTGTTATGTCTCTTAGTCTATTAGGTTTAATATTCATAAGTCTATATATAGGACTGTTGAGTTGTATTCAAATCATCAATCAATAATACATAATTCTCTTCAATTGTTTGATTTTAATATGGTATCAAAGCAATATCCCGTTTGGGACCTTGAATAATTTTTTTTTTCTCTTATCCTTTTAAAAAAGGGAAAAAAACAAATCTTCTCGGCACGAACTGCTATTAAAGCTTCTGGGCACGATGATGTTTCATCATATCCGACTTCTTTTTTGAAGATAAACCAAGTCTTGTACCTGTGCATCACTCTTATTAGATATATCAACCCATAGATTTGGATCCATGACCCCACCCATATCTTCAAGGTAAAAAATTAAAAATAAAAGCAAAAAAAAATTAAAAAAAAAATAAAAGCAAAAAAAGGTTAAAAAAAACCATTCCTATGGCTTTTCAACAAATTTGCTTTGGTGACTGAGTCGTCGTAATGGTAGAGGTGGTCATGAAATTGGTGGTAGTGATATATCTGTTGGTCGGGGTGGTGATGGTCATCGTTATGGGCATACTTGGGAGACATGTTGACACTTGGTTGGTCGTCCCCTAGTTGCTAATGGTGTGACTTCTAATTCAGTTGAATGTGATCTTGTGTCTTCCACTTCTCTAACGGTTTTTAAAGCTGGGTATGATGAGTTTTTACAGTATAAGACAGCTCACCAAACATCTTCCATGACTACTCTTTTGACTCAGTAAGGTACACCAGTTGCTTGTTTACTCTCTAGTTGTTTTTCATCTAAACTTTGGGTTCTTGATTCTGCAGCCACTGATCATTTGTCAATGATCATGTTTTTTATACTTTTTCTCAGTCATCATTCTTTCCTGATGTTACTCTTGCTGATGGATCTAAATCCACTGCTAGTGGTATTCGTCATGGTATTTCTTTATCTCAGCGTAAATATTTTCTTGATTTGTTAAGTAATATAGGAATGTTAGGGTGTAACCCTATGGATAATCTTATGAATCCCAAGAAGGAAAGTATAGATGATTGGTTAGGAGATTGAATCCAAGATATTTCGTTTGCAACAAGTGTAGTTAGTCAATTTCTCGATGCTCCACAGACTAGTCATTTGGATGCTGCTATTCGTATTTTGAGATATCTGAAGAGTGCTCCTGGTCGTGGTTTACTTTATCAAAATCATGGTCATACAAAGGTTGAGGGTTATACTAATGCAGATTGGGCATGTTCTCCATCTGATAGGAGGTCTATTACTGGATATTGTGTGTTGGTTGGAGGTAATCTGGTGTCGTGGAAGAGTAACAAGTAAACAGTGGTTGCTAGATGGAGTGTTGAGTCTGAATACGGAGCAATGACGCACATTACTTGTGAGTTAGTTTGGCTGAAACAGTTATTAGCAGAACTTGGGATATGAGTTTGGTGTGTGACAATCAAGCAAATATTCATATTGCAAATAATCCAATGTTTCATGAGAGAATGAAGCATATTGAAGTTGATTGTCGTGTTGTTCGAGAAAAACTTGTGCAAAATGTGATCAGTACCAAACATGTGAAGTGAGCAAATCAATTAGTAGATTTATTCACTAAACCGTTGGATGGTCTGCGAATTAAATCTATTTGTACTAAGTTGGGTACATATGACATCTATGCTCCAACTGAAGGGGAGTGTTGAGAGTCCTAATTAGGTTTCCTATTATGTGTTCAAGTAAGTTTCCTAAATCTTATCTATTTTATGTCTACTTTATCTGGTTATGTCTCTTAATCCTCTTAGGTTTGATATTCATAAGTCTATATCTAGGGCTGTTGAATTATATTCAAATCATCAATCAATAATACAAAATTCTCTTCAATTATCTGATTTTAACAGTAAGGAATGCTCATGATTGGGAAGTTGATTGTTTTGAAGCCTTTTATGGTAAACTCTACAACGAGAAGTTGTCTTTGAGTGTTAAAGATTGTGGCTTGTTGTCTTTGAAGAGTGATAATCGCTTTGATATGAGATCTTTTTATGAGGCTTTTTGGGACGAGGAGGGTAATGATGACTTTCCTTGGAAAGAGATTTGCAAATCACGTGCTCCTAAGATTGTCTGTTTTTCTTTTTGCTTGGGAGGCTTCTTAGGATAAGATCTATTGATAATCTCTAAAAAAGAGGGAAGGCTCTTCTTAGTCAGTGCTATCTATGTAGGCAAGAGGCTGAGTCAGTTCCTCATCTTTTTTTGCGGTGTCCTTGGATTAGACAACTATGGGAAATGGCTTAAGTGGTTTTTGGGTTGGATTGTGGCGAACTCCATCAAGGGTGAAATTGGGCTTGGAAGGGGTGTAGAGGTCCTAAAGAATTGAGGACAGCTTGTTTATCCCGTCTATTTTTTTTCTGGATTGTAGGGAATGAGAAATAGAAGAGCTGTTGAAGGGTGTAAAGGCCTTAATTTTTTGTTTAACGGGCACTTCTTTTTCAATGAAGAAGAGCTTATAGAGTTTTATCTTGTAAATGATTTTGTATTTGGGTTTGTACCCCCTTGGTGTACTTAGTGACTATATTTTTATTCATAAAAAAAGGCTTTGTTTAAGGAAAAATATAAGAAAAGAAAGGTTTTATAAATGCAATTATCATATGCTAAGGCCACAAATGAAAATATAGTAACAACCAAAATGGACTATGTAAAAGTAGATACTATTGAAACCACCCTTGATATCCAATATTTATTCCTCAAATCTTTAAGTTTCTGAATCACGGGTAAAAGTTGACTCTGTATTTTTAATGAAGAAAGGAGAATAGTGAAATTAGTAAAAGCTGAAGCTTTACCCCTGTTTTTTGCTATCAAATATAATAAAATTTTTCCTTCAAGCTAGATATTTGAGGAAAGAACATTATGGGATTCAACCATATAAGCTCCATGATGGCTCTTGATGATTGGTGTGATATCATTATGCATCATCTTGTAATATTGCATTATAGTCATATGAGCCAACTTGATGCACTGAACTTCTTGGGACCTGATAGAGTTGTGTTGTCCTTTGGTGGTTTGATACTGTTATACATTGGATTTAAAATCATTGGCATCTCCATTCTATGGTTTTCAGTTGAGACTGCCAAGGCAAATTGTCGAAGTTAGCTACCTGTATTTTGATCATCTGAGTTGGTTATCAATCTTAGCGTTGATAAAATCTGGTACCTTCTTCACTTTGATATAAACATAGTTCTACGTGGATTTTGATTATCTGAGTTGGCTATCAGTCTTGACGTTGATAAAATCTGATACCTTCTTCATTTTGATATATAAAAATAGTTCTCCAATTATTTTCAATGGTATTAGAATTCAACTCCATGATATTTGTTTAGTACTTAGGGTTCGAGGAGCTTCTCTTCTGTCGTATCTTCATAAATTGGAGTATGAGAATTATTTAATGGCATGCGTTTTCCATTAAGAGTTTTTGCTTCTCTCAATGGTGATATTGATCTCAACTTTTGAAAGAAGTGTCCTGCGTAGTCTTAGTTCGTTCCATGAATTTTAGGACGATGAACTCGATACTATCATTGATTGAATTGAACAGTTGTTTAATGGTTCATGGTGTGTGTTAAAGTAACAGAGAGATTCTCTATATTATTATTAATCAACAACACTATATATACCTAGAAATATAAATCCTAATAGAACTAGGAGTCATAATAAGGAACATAAACTAAGTAAGATTAGGAAACCTAATAGGAAATATCTCAATACTCCCCCTCAAGTTGGAGCGTAGATGTCATATGCATCTAATTTGTTACAAATAAATCTAATTTGCGGACCATCCAATGGTTTAATAAATAAATCAGCTAATTGGTCTACGAACCTATCACTTTTGGCCAAACCAACTCATAGGTAGTGTGTGCCATCGCTCTGTATTCGGACTCAACACTCTATCTTGCAACCACAATTTGCTTTTTACTCTTCCATGACACCAGATTACCTCCAACAAACACATAATATCCAGTAATGAACCTCCTAGAGAGCCCGCCCAATCTGCATCAGTATAACCCTCAACATGACTATGACCATGATTCATGATTTTGATAAAATAAACCACAACCAGGAGCACTCTTGATATATCCCAAAATACGAACAACATCTTTATTACTAGTCCATGGGACATCTAGAAACTGATCAACCACACTTATTGTTTTTGAGATGTTTGGTCCAGTAACAGTAAAATAATTCAATTTCCCAACCAATCGCCTATACTCTGATCAACCGCAAGTTTTGTGTTGGGATAGAGTCCTATCATGTGTTATATTTTTTCTCAATCTCAACAAGATCCATAGGATTGTCTATAGGCTTATGCCCAATATCCTTGAATCACTCGATAAATCAAGAATATATTTATGCTGAGATAAAGAAACACTATGACGAGATCTAGCAACTTCAATACCCAGAAAATGTATCAGTTGTTCTATATCCATTTGAAACTTAGCACCTAGAAACTGTTTCAGTGCTAGAATGCCCTCCTTGTCATCTTTAGCGATCATAATATCATTCACGTAAACAATCAATATGATCCTACTGTAAAATACAGAATGATCTACACCACTTGTTGAGACCAAAGTCAATTACCACCTCACTGATCCAATCAAACCATGCTCAAGTAAATTGTTTCAAGCTATATAGAGATTTCTTCAACCGACATACTAACTCAAGACTCCCCTGATCAACAAACCCGGAGTTTGCTCCATGTACACCCCTTCTTGCAAAGTGCCATGTAAGAATACATTTTTCACACCCAACTGATGTAGTGGCCGATTAAATGTAGCCGCTAAATGGATAAATACACGAATATACGTAATCTTGCCCACGGGAGAGAATGTCTCAGCATAGTCAATACCATATACGTGTGTATACCCTTTCGCAACTATATGAGCTTTTAACTTGTCAATATTACCATGAGGATGGACCTTCATAGTATAAACCCAACGACATCCAACAACAGATTTCTAGACGGAAGTGGAACTAAGACCTATGTATCATTAGTACTCAAGGCATGCATCTGTTCTTCCATGACTGCTTTCCACCCAGAATGAGACAAAGCTTCTATAATAGACTTAAGAATAGAGATAGTAGAGATCGAAGCAACAAATGAAGCGTATGAAAGAGATAAATGATCATAAGACTCAAAATTAGCAATAGGATGAGCAGTGCATAAACACTTACCCTTTCGAAGAGTAATGGGAAGATCATCCTCAGAAGAGGAGGATAAATGTGGATCTAGATTTGTCAACAGGGGAATATCTGGTGGAGCAGCAGAGACGGGAGGTCATGGACAACGAGTGTAAACTTGTAGTGGAGGTTCCAACCTAGGAGGAACTGGCGAAGGAGGAACTAAATAGAAGGATCTGACTCTGTAAAGGGCATTGGAATGGGTAATGGAAATGGAAAGGAATCAACTAAATCAGATATAGAGTGAGACTCAGAATAAAGTAGGGGAATGTAACATCAGTACGAACAAAAATATAGCACCGATAACCTTTCTGTGTGCAAAAATAACCCAAGAAAACACATTTAATGGAACGGGAATTAAGTTTGTCATTGTCTGGACTAAGTTAATGAATAAAACAAACGGACCAAAAAATACGAGGAGGTAAGTGGAAAGGTCTATTGTGAGGAAATAACACAAAGTGAGGGGATTTACCATTAAGAAGAGAGGATGACATACGATTGATTAACATACAGTAACAACAACCTTACTCCAAAATAATTTGAGAACATGCATGTGAAATAAAAGAGTACGAGTAGTATTCATAAGATGATGATTTTTCCGCTTACACCTCAGGGGATGTATGAGAGCAAGATGATTGATGCCAAATTTGATCATGAAAGTTGTAAAAGGATCAAAAAATACTCACGAGTATTATCACTACGAAGAATTTTGACATATAAGTCAAATTGAGTTTTTATCTCAGCAAAAAAAGGCACAAAAAATAAAAACAATTCAAAACAATCTTTCATTAAATAAAGGCATGTGAGCCTGAAATAATCATCCACAAAATTAACAAAATATCGAAATCCATGTTTACAAGACACACAACTTAGTCCCCAAGCATCGAAATGCACTAACATAAAAGGACTAGACATACATTTATTAATTCGAGAAGCAAACAACACACGATGATGCTTACCCAACTCACACGACTCACATGTGGAAACGTGACTCAAAGCAAAGACTTAACTTCTTTAGATTCTCCAAGGATGGATGACCAAGACGACAATGAATCTGAAAAGGGGACATGTCAACTGAGTAGACAACAGGTGATGGGATAGGAGCAAAGTGATAAAGGTCGTTGGATTCATGCCCTCCACTAATCATCTTCCACATTTTCAAATTGGAAGAAAGGTAACAGAACAAGTAAGATGTTTCGTAAGCTGACTAATAGATATCAAATAACAAAAAAGGAACATAAAATACAGATGATAAAAACACGGAAGAACTAGGGTGCACAGCGCCAATGCCACTAGTAGTGGTTTTAAATCCATGAGCAAGAGTAAGATTAGGTAAAGATGATGATTGATAAAAAGTAGAGAAAACATCAGCGGTACCTAACAAATGGTTAGTGGTTGCAGAGTCGAGAACCCAAGGTCTAAACGAAAAGTTACTAGAGGATAGACAAGTAAGTGGTGTACCTTTTTGGGTTAAAAGACTAGTCGAGGAAGATGCATGGTGAGCTACCTTATACTGTAAGAACTCATCATACTCATTTTTTGAAATCATTATAGAAGTCGAAGACACAGACTTTGAGGGAGGATCACACTCAAACCTCCTTACAAGTATCAAGATGTGTACACATATTAGCAATTTGGGGTTTCATTGAATTCCATAACAAAGTAATGAGCAATGAGTCCTCTTGTTCCCATGTATCAAACAATTTCTTGTCCATGGGTGGGTCATCACAGTGAAGTCTACGCTTACCCTGGCCACTGAACATAATTACTACTATTAAGTTTCCAAGTAGTAATAATATGAGAACTTGGATGGGGAGGCACACTGGAAATAGACTTTGAATCAGCAGCTGAACCCAAAATAACGATTTCGAAACAACCATACAGATCACACACAAACTGATAGTAAAGACAATGAGGTGCCTCCATAAACAATCACATTTACGACAAAAAGAAAGAGAATATAATCAAGTCATAACACAAACGGAACTAGGAAAAGAAAATGTATGTGGACTAGGGGATGCTCTTGGTAAATGGTTATGGAGATTTTTGGTGGAGAGAGATAATCTTTGGAGGAGAGTGGTGGATGCTAAGTTTGGGATGGATCTTAATGGGTGGATGTCTAAGGAGGGAAAGGGGTCCTATTGGGTGGGGATGTGGAAATGGATTTGTGAAGGGTTGGAGGATGTTCTTCCTTGTGTTTATGTGATGGTGTGTAATGGAGAAAGAACTTGGCTTAAGCGTGACACTTGGTATGGGGACTCCTTTAAAAGCTCACTTTCTAGAAGATTTCTCTATTAGAGACAAAGATGCCTTCATTATTTCTTGTTTTATTTTGTCCAATATGAGATCTCGTGGGATGTGCATTTTATTCACAATGTTCATGATTGTGAGCTTTAGATTGTGGAAAGCTTTTTGGAGGCCTTGTATAGTGCAAGGTTGATGTGGCAAGAGAGGATTTGGCTAGATGGACATCTAACCCGGATAAGGGATTTGAGGTGAAATCTTTTTATAAGATTCTTTTTTATGAGAGTCCTTTGGAAGGCTCAACCAACTTCCATCGGAAATTTATTTGGTGTTCTTGTGCCCCTAAAAAGGTTAGCTTCTTTGTTTAGGAAGCCTCTTGGGAAAAAATTCTTACCGTTGATAATTTACAAAGGAGGAGGAAGTCTTATTAATAGGTTCTACATTTGTAAAGGGTGCCGCGAGTCCATATTTCATCTTTTGGTGGAGTGTTTGTTAGCTAGAAGCTTGTGGGACATCGCTTAATAGTATTTTGGGTGTTTATTAGATGGTTGCTAGTTCCGTTAAAGATGAAGTGTGGACTTGGTGTGGGATCCGTGCTTCTAAGGAGACTCTTTGATTCCCCTCTCTATTTTTTGGCTTGTGTGGAATGAAGGAATAGAAGAGCTTTCGATGGCAATGAGAGGCCTATTGATGTGATTAGAGAGAGATGGTTTAATACCCTTAATTTTTGGTTTAAAGGGAATTTTTCTAATAATGTAGATTTTTAGATTTTGTGGAGTTACTATTGTGTAGATAGCCTTTGTTCTCGAGTTGCATCCCCCTTGGTGCTTTTTATACAATTTTACTTACAGGAAAAATAAAAACTAAAAATTCTTTTTCTTTTTGAGGAAAATAAAAAATGTAAATTGAATAATAATAAGACGCCCACTTGCTTGTAAATTTGTAGTGATAACACGGAGTGATAGTGTCTCATTAGATTCTATAATGTTGTATTTGGTTCAAGGGAAATTCTTTTGTAAATGAGGAGAGCTTATAGATTTTTATCTTGTAAATAATTACTATTATACAATGTGCATGGGTTTACACCTCTTTGGTGCCTTTTATGCAATACCGTTTAGTTTAGAAAAAACAAAGCTAAAAGTTTGGACAAGTTATCAATAACCTTGAGGGAGTTACCTGAGCTTGTATTTGAATACTAACAATTTTAATTTGTTTATAATGTTAATCATGTGCAAAGTAATTGGGATTTTGCCTCATTAAATGTTGGTTCTTTTTTCTTTGTAGATTCTGCAATGTCTATCTATTCAAGGGCTAACCTCATCTGGGGGTGGAAGTGCAATAGGTGGTGATGGCGGAAATAGTAGTGGGGTTTCAAGAGCACTGGTTAAAGAAAGGTTGAATAACGTGATTCTTTACTCACAAACACCCATACACATGTTTATATATATAAGTTTTTAACTTGATGTAGAAGTACACTGTGTTATCAGGTTCAAGACATTCAATATGCAATTTGAAGAGCTTCATCAAAAGCAATCTCAGTGGACTGTTCCTGACACCGAGTTACGAGAGTCCCTGAGGCTTGCAGTTGCTGAAGTCTTGTTGCCTGCCTACAGATCTTACGTGAAACGTTTTGGGTATATTTTCTCACTCTTCATACTCAGTCTAACAGTAGGAAGTTTTGGGTCTACTTCTATTTACCCATGCATATATAGGATTAGGAGACACAGTCCACTGGCAGGTGTTGCGAAATATGAATCCAAAAAAAATTGAGTGAAGTGTGCATTTTATGTGTGTGCATGTGTGCTTTTTTGTGTGTTCTTGAGCACATATTTTTTCTTCTGGCATTTAAAAGCTCAAATCCATTGTTTCAGATGTGGTTAGTACAAAAATAAGGTCTCTTTATGGAAAGATTTTTATCACTCGAAACATCAGTGAAATGTGTAAATGTTGTCTCATTACTTTCACAAGATGAAGTGCTGTCTTTAACTTTCTGAATAAACTTCTTGCAAGTACATGTAGACTAAATATACTGAAGCTGCTAAATTAGCACTGAGATCATGATCTTGTTCAACAAAGTGCCCTGTAATTTGGACTTTATTGTAATTCTATATCTTGGTTTTTGATGTGTTATAGGCCTCTAGTTGAGAATGGCAAGAACCCTCAGAAGTTCATCAGATACACGGCTGAGGATCTGGAACGAATGTTGGGTGAATTTTTTGAGGGAAAGAGTTTCAATGAACCCAAGCGATAGATTTAAACCCTCGCTTTCCGTCGTATTGAGAAGGTGGGTTTCACTTTATACCTTCTTGTCTGATGGTAAATACTTTGTCCTCCGTTCCATGAGGTTAATGGTTAAATTTGCTCAAAGTTTCTTTGCTCTCTTCTGGCAACCTTAGATCCGTTGGTTGGCCAAAATATCTTTCAGCTGCTGGTGAGGTGGTGAAAAGGAATATACAAGAAAGTAAATGATTGTATATGTATTCACCATACAAAATGTGGTCTGGTGGTATTAGGAGGTATATATTTGTAATCTGAGGTAGTGAAGATGGTTTTCCTAGTAGATCATTTTCAGTTTCATGTATAAAAATGTCTTTTGATACTTCTAACTATGAATATATTTTAAACTCATTCGAATTACATCTCAAGGTCAAAGCTTAAAATTGAAAATGCAACCAGAAAAATAGAGAGAAGAAAAGAGAGGTATCTTAGTCCTAATTAAAGACTAATATACAATTATTGTAAGCTTTGTTGGTTGGTAGAAGTTAAAGGTCACTTGCTAGAAATGTAATGCTTAGATGTTTCTTTTTTTCTGTTCATCGGATGGGTTACGTAACGGGAAGATAGATTTTTCTATCCCGTATTCTTTATCCTTCAATCTTTAGTGTGAATGGGATGATGACAAGTGGATTTATCAACTAAATTAGTGAGCCTCCGCAATGTGTATAGATTTTTCAAGTATAATACCAGATGTCTATAAAACAGAGCAAGATGAGCCAACTTTTGAAGGCAATTTATTTAAACAATTTATAAATTAATTTCTAAATTGTTTTGGGGAAGCATGCAATGTAACCAGATTCTTTTTGCTTGCACTGTATTTATTAATAGAATAATTTAAAAACTTTGAATGATTTTGATGGCTGAAGTAGTTTTTCATTTGCATTGCTTTTCAAGGACACAACTTACAACTTCATAACATATTAAGACTTATACTTACATATCAAAATACACATCCCATCATCATTCGGGCTCGAACTTGAGCACTTCATTTAAATTATAAAACATGTGAAAAAATTAAAGTTACAACCATAATTAATAATGTTTCATATGACTATTAAAAACTTGATCCCAAGTACAAGGTAATGCATCATATCATTACACACAATTATAATCAAAATTCGCACACGTGGAAATTTCAACTTTCTTCAAACCTGAAGGTCTTGCAATTAAGTAAATAGCAAATTTAAATTTATAAAATTGTAAATTAATTAAAACGGATCCCATAATTTAATATTTAACCTCAGAATCCTTACTATCTGGGACGGGTCTTACCTTTCCTCAAACTCAAAAGTCCTACAATTATTATCTTTGAATTTAATTCCAAAGGCACACAATTGTCAGAAGTCAAGAAGCAAAGAGATACAAATTCCCAAAAGTCCACAAACACTAGCATCTGACACGCTTAGGCAATATTTCCACTAAATCAACATATCAACGTGTATGCACAACTTAGATACCAACATAGTATTTATCGTATTTATAATGATACTTGTACATGCACCGACCCATCATCACATCCAACACCCTTTTTTTTTTTTGTTATATCACATATACCCACATGTATTTTAAGTCTTTTACCCATTAATTGTTCTCAAGTTTTTGTGTTACTGGCTACTTTCTTGGGTACAAAAGATAATGTGAACTCACATTGCCACGCAATCAACAAATGAATTTTAGTATGATACCCAAATGCTTCTAAGGACATGCAGGCACATCGTGCGCCATGATATGATCTTGCACATTACTTCATGACACTGTATGCACACGCACACACACCATATACCATCACACGACACCGCACGCATATCATACTCTATCAGGCACGCATACCATACTCTCACACACACTGCACAAACTTCGCATGCATATCATACTCTACCATACACACCACACTTCACCATGATGTTAAATTATCTAGAATGCTATGCACCCACACCCAATGTGTTACAAGAAGGGAACTAAGGGACAAAAACCTACTAAAGAAACCAGAGAGATATGGTGCAGCTATACAAAGCTAGAAGGGCAGAAACAGAATGGTTACCAGTGAGGTTTAGAGAATAACTAGTTGAGCTAAGGCACTGATCTAATGAACAATAGAGCAGCAATGGAACAAGCCTAAAACAAGAACAAGAAAGGACAGCCTGAACAGATGTAAATGGGGCTAAACAAAATGGTTACATGTTAGTTAGAAAGTTAGTTAGGCTTGTCTTGATTGTATGTATGTGCACGCTATACTAGTTGATATGTACTCATCTGTACAGGGGCTATATATAGCTCATTCTTGTGTAATGAAAGGTAGGAAACTAATAAGAAACCTTAGGAGCTTATCTTGTGCTCGAAACAAGACTCAATCCTTTCTTTCCTTACTGTCTAGAACCCTCAACCCTTCATCCAAATTCCTTACTCCTCCACACACTTCCAATACAATGCATACTATATGATGGCACATGCACCTTGTGCATCATTTTGTAAATGCAAGATTTTGCGTAGAATGTGTATGACCCAATATTTCCATTTACCCATTAATTTATAACCTACTTTAGAAAGTAATTTGAAACTAACAAATTTGAAAATCCTAAATATGTCCACTTTTCTTCGATTTCTTTTTGTTCCTTCGAAAACTCAAGTTTATGCCAAAAATGAAAAAAAAAATTGTTTTGCTAAAATACTTTCATAATTTAATTTACGAAAATTCTAATTAACTCTCAAATTCTTTTAACTTATAATCTTAGTATGGCTACTACCATTCTCATAAACATTTTCAATAGGTCATGCACGCTCTAACTTGGACTAACATGATTAACTAATCCTAACGAACGTGCACTTATGCAAGGAATTGCACTCACTCGATTAAAATATAACACAATTAAAACCAGGTTCTACACTTAGTTAGCATATATATATATATGGTTCTATATATATAAACTTTTGCTCATACCCTCTCTTCTATAATTAGCATCCATCATTAATTGTTACTTTTATCTTTGTTGCCCTCATTGAGTTTATATATCGTTCAACTCCTCAAGTGGTTGACAGTACTATTATATTTTCCTTTCGTTCTCTCTGTAACTCACAAAATGTGTTGCAGCCGTGGGGCATTATTGTTTTACTTCTAATATTAATTCCGGTCTCAGTCTGTGTAATCCTATGGGAGAAGACACTCTTTCATCCCGAGTTCCTCACCTGCCTTTGTCTTCTGTTACATTCAGTACATTCTCTCACACTTCTCAAATCTTTGCCATTTTCAACCTCTCCTTTTCCCTGAAAAATCCAAGTTACTTGCTTCACATACAGTACTATCGCCTTGATGCTTCGTTATTGAATGAAAAAATTGTGTTTCTTCCTTGTCCTATTTCGATGGTTAGAATTAATTCAACCGTTTTCTCTGAAGCAAAGAGTTACATTTTAGATAGAGGCCCCGTTTCATGTCACCTTAGAGAAGGGAACTGAGGTTGATCAGCGGAGAAATCTGAGCGTGGGTGGTGAGTTTCACTTTGAAGTTAAGTGGTGCTCTAGGGTTTATCTTTGGAGGGAAGGCTTAGAGCTTGGAGAGTCTAAACAATCAATTATTTGCTTGAATGTCAAATTTGCCAATGTAACAAATGATGAGAAATGGGAAGTGTTGAATGGGTCAAGCTTTTGTAGAGGTACATAGGGTAATTAATTTGAAGAAATATATTATATCTATCATAAAGTAGTCTACAATATATATATATATATATATATATATATATATATATATATTAGTTTTTCTTCAATTTCATGTACATTATTTTTTTTTATGAATTATATATATGTTTCTCCTCCTCCTTCTATGACTTAATTTCATTAGTTTTAGTCATATCAAAAGGGTCGATCTCTCTCTAATTGATCACCCAACAACAAGAGATCAGCATTAGGAATTTAGCATTGATTTGCTCTTACACAATTCTTAAACTACTTTAGTGTTGTTGGAAGTGGAGCAGAAAGACCTATGGTGCACTATTTTGGAAAGCAATTTCATTGAATGGATCAACATGTTTCTTTCTAAAATAATTTTTAAACAAAAAAGGTAGAGGAAAGGATTACATTCCCTTGCATAGCTTATAAACTCAATGAACTTCTGATGAACAAAAATAAAGAAAATTGATAGCGAAAAGATCTCTTTATTTTCAAGTATTTTAGCTTATCTTCAATATCTTATTGTGTTAACTGTGGCACCTCATCGATGTTGGATGCTTTTTACCATTAATTTGTTCATGTTTTGTTTTACTTTCTACTTAAGGGTGTGTTTAATAAGAGATAAAAATGGAAGAAAAAATATCGGTGTTTACCTCTCACTTATAAATCATAGAGACTTGGATAGAGAAAAATTAGTAGAGATGAATCAATCTTTTTTATTCATTTATTTTTTTTTCATCATTTCTATTAAATATATGATAAAAGAAAACCAATTTTTCTATATTCTCATTTTCTATTCTCTCTTTTTTTTTAATTCATTTTTTCTCCAATTTTTCTATATGTATGTTGCATGACAATCATGCATATGACTGTTTGAAGCTAATATGAGAATGATATATTTCCTCTATGTCAATAGTAAAAGTGTCTAGTTGTGGAAAATATTTTTGATTTTCTATCTTTATTTTTTTAACATTTTATTCAACATTTGAGCATTCTTACCATAACATAGAAAACAAGATTTTTTTTTTATATTTTGACAAATTCTGTCTTCCTAATTCTCATTGTAAACCTAATTACCTTGAAGTTACATTGGTTGTCTGGAATTAAATTTTGAAATTAGAATTGAGGTGAAATCATATTTTTTTTCCAACACAATGCAAAGACTAACCTACAACTGCTATTTTCAGAACAAATTTTTGGTCTAATTTCTCTAACTATGTCTATCATTATTTATCTTGACCTTTTATATAAAAAGAGGAGGAATTTAATTTTTTAACATTAGGATTTAGATGTTTTAAGGGATTGCGTTGAAATCAAACCAACCACCAAAGCTTTACCGAGGAGGTTGAGATTCACTTTCCTTAGGAAGATTATTTGGGTTCGAGTCATTTCGTTGTGGTGGGGTAAGTCAAACCTTGTCTATCGATCTAACATTAATCGTACTTATATATGGTCCACATGTGAAACGTTTACATTAGGGATGAAGTCAGAAATTCATTTTAGGTAGGACAAAAATAATTTCGTTGAAACTTACCACTCTATTTAAGAAATTATCAAATATTAAATACGCAATGTAAGCTTTCGTAACCTATGAAGGAGGGCTGCAACAAGTGTTTTTGTTTTTTT
Organism: Bretschneidera sinensis; assembly: GCA_023935145.1. Lineage (NCBI taxonomy): Eukaryota > Viridiplantae > Streptophyta > Magnoliopsida > Brassicales > Akaniaceae > Bretschneidera > Bretschneidera sinensis. The sequence continues at coordinate 3,808,378 of CM043700.1, read as the reverse complement.
TAAAACTAGAATCAAATGATAGAAAACACTAACAAAATCAAACTATAATGACTTGTTTGGTTCACGGACAGAATTACAATGTGATAAAATTATGATTATAGTGGGATAGGATTATGATGGATTAAAGTAGAACTATGTTTGGTACATAAAATTTTAAAATTGAGATTAAAGTAGGATAACAAATAAAAAAATTAAAATACCCTTTGCATTGCACACTGCTTAAAAAATTAATTATAGAACAAATATTTGAATTTGAGAACAATAGAGAATTAACCAATAGCTAGCCACCCACTGACGACAAAGAGCATGTAATAGCCACCTTGACGGTAGTATTTGGTAGATGAAACGATGATCATAAATAAACCTTTATATCAATTATATGGGAAGAAAAGCAAGAATCTGTTTGTGGGCGGTGCAATTCTTTTTTTTTTTTTCTTTCACTAAAATTCTTATCTTTCTCTCTCAGTAAAACCCCAAAAAAATAAGGAATCTGCTTGAATTCTATTATTTCTTTCTCGCGAAAACTATAACAGTTGCTTGAATTCTTCTTTCTCTTACAAATACCAGAAGACGTCGTAAATTGTTTTAACATTCCTGCAAGGTCACCAACACCACATAGAAGTTTAAACCGAAAGAATGACTCCTTTTCCCCAAGAGCCATAATTATACTAACGAAGAATCTTCACTACTTCTGTGTAGTTATCATGAGATCGGTCTCGTTTGTTGGGATTAGATTCAAATTTAAATCGGATGAAGGTGAACCCAATCCAAGGGGTTGGATAATTTAGTTGGTGTTGAGATTTTTTTGGTTCATATATTTTTATGTAGATCCCAAAGTTACTTGGTATGAAGAACGAATTACTTAATAAGCAAGCAGCTTTGAGGGTAAGTTATTTCAAAATTACAAATATAAGTATCAAGAGAGATAGTCACAAACCAAACACTAATGTTAGTTTGTAAAAAAAAAGCGATTTTAAAGATTTGGTGCATTAGGGTTTGGGTTACGAGATTGCAGACAATTTTCATACAGTTTTATCTAGAAAAATTGTGTATTATTGTGGAGAGAGTTTTTACACAGTTTTATTTAGAAAAATTGTGTAATGTGGTGCAATGAGTTTTAGTAGCTTTCCTCCATTCAAAAGTTACAAAAGAAGTAAAATAGCAATGGGTATGTGGACGTGGGCAAGAGCTACTGAACAATGTTAAAATTTTTGTGTTTATTTTCTTATTGTGATGATGTACTATCTAATTGGGTATCAAATTCTTAACACAGTTGGATAAACACTTATCATCTATCTTAATTCTTAGGTGATGTTTGGGAACTGAGTAAAGCATGCTTAAATCAATTCATCTGTGACCTCCTTAACTAAACTATCAGCTTGGTTCTTTGTAACTCTAGGACCTTCATCAATTACCTCTGGAACAATAGGATTGCAGGGGCTAGAGGACCCCAGAAGATTCTCATAGAAGTTAAGGAATTCCCTCACAACTTCAATCTCAGATATTGTCTGAGAGCCTGCAGCTGTTTCCACAGCAGCAATATGGTTTCTTGGTTTAAATGAATTTAATAGTTTTTGTGGAATTCATTTAAATTCTATAGGTTATTGTGTTTGGTTTGTTAACAAAATGTGGAATTCATTTACAAATGAATTGACCACATGTTTGGTTTGTTAATAAAGTGTGAAATTCATTTACAAATGTATTGATCACATGTTTGTTTGTTAATAAAAGTGTTAAATTCATTTTTAAATGAATTATACTAGAATTGAATTAGTTAGGGACAAATTCTATCAAGATTGATAAATTTTGAAAATGAATTCTAGATATGAGTTTTTATAAAGCTATAAGTATAAAATTGACATTCTTTTCTCTACTCTTCTCTCACTTCCTCCTCCTCTCTCTCTCCTCTATTTATCTTTGTCTTTCATACATGTTTGATATATATTTAGTGAGGAACATTAAACTTTTGATTTTTTATTTTGTTTTAGAATTAAAAAAAATATATGAAAGAATAAGTTATAAAAATTAAATGAATATGTTACTATATTCAAATTAGTGTACACTAAAGTAGAATTATTTTTTTAAAATGTTAAATTAACATTTAATTTCCAGATTTCATCTAGCAAAAAAAATCAAATTCCATTTTTGAATTATAAATTCATTTTGTGAATTAAAAAAAAGTAAATAATGTTAATTTTTTTAATAATATCAATAAAATTAAAATTTATATGTTGAATTAAAACGTGATGTAATTAAAAGTATTAAGTAAAATTTTAAAAAAATGAGTTGAATTCTTAGTTGATCCCAAACACAAAGTTTATTTTAATTCTAAAGACACCAAAAATGAAAATTTATTTGCAAATGAATTTCAGTTTCACCAAACATGAAAATTCATTTGAATTCATTTACAAATGAATTATAGTTTCAATTTATTTAAAAATGAATTGTGAATTCATTTACCGCTTAATATTAGTTTCAATTCATTTTTAAATGAATTGAATTCTATGCTTGAGTTTATACCAAATCGGGTGTAAGGTAAAACTTGCTTAAATTTACTAATTTAAGATTTCGAAACACGGCCTTGCGAAAGATTCAAATAACCGGTCTACATAAAACGCCAATGGACAAGCTTTTGCAACGTGGCGTGCCATGATACCATGATTCTCTCCTCAACCGTTATTACCTCGTTTCTCCGAAGAACTACACTTTCCCACGCTTCCCATCATCTGATTCAGAACCGTTTGGCTTCCAAGAGAATCTCAGACATTGCCATGGAGAAATACCAACAAAGTTCGTGCGATTTTCCTTTTCCAAGTTTTGTTCTATCTTTCCATTTGCTTCTTTCTTTTTTTATTGTGTTCTTATTTATTTCTTGTGGTTGTTTTGAAGATAAAGAAGACAAAATGGATCTTATGAGGGAATATCAAGGCAAAGAAGCTTACGATTATGATGCAATGAAGCCTCTTTCGGATCATATAATCCCTCACCTTCTCAACCTGTGAGTTTCATCTCTCTGATTATAAATATGTGCTTGTCCATGTATATTTACATTTATAGATATGAAATAATTTTTAGAATTTGGGGCTATCGGTGCAGCTGTTGGTGTATCTCTGCGTTTCTTTGATTTTTTATGGAATGAACGGTACTACTGTGCTCAAGATATTAATGGTTCTAGTGTTTATTTGACTAATTATCTGGGAAGTGAAATCAATTTTGGTTTTGAGAGGTACATAAGGTGTGTTTTCACTAGATCTGAGAAGTTCCATACAAGTGTTTGTGGAAATCAGTTTTATGCTTAATGAACTTCCTAGGCTTTGTATTGGGCTTGACTTAATGAACTCCCTAGGTCTGGATGATGAATTGAGATATCACCTTATACATCAAGTGATGGCTTCATCTCCTCATCGAAATAGGAATTTGGAATGTAGAAGACCTGATTTTTTAACACACACCCTGAGATGGAATACAAGGTATATGAGGACGTCCCATGGGATGGCTCATGGAGACACAAGAGAAGCTTGGGGAGCTCTCAATGCTTTTGAAATGGAATATGGGATTTGTGTTCATTTTTGCATGCTAAATCATGTGTTTCCTTTTACAGTTCCTTTAGTTTTGCCCTTTCAGATGAAGGAGGTGATCAATCAGTGAAATTATTAAGTGATAAATTAGTATTGATGCAGAGATTGTTGGGTGAGTGATGATAAGTAAATCAAAAGGAGCAATATATATGTAATATGATGGTATACCAAAGTTCTTTGAAGGATTGAAACATGTAGAAGTACAATTCTGCAGAGTAATCATGTTTACAATTGGTGGTGCTTTTACTGTTCTGTTACTATCAATGCGGAGCTTGTTGGTGTCAGTGACAGATAAAGTTCTTATTCTGATGGTAACAATCACCTTTCATATTTTCCTTCTCTTTCTCTCTTGGTGTAGTGACTCTTTGAAGCACTGAGAATTATCGGGCAGTATCTGGTCTGTTCACATCAGTGATGGCAGTTATTGTCCAGTTTTAGTGAACCAGTAGTTTGTGGAGAAATCAATAGTTTTTTCTTTGGCAGAGTTGTTAGAGAGTGAATTGATTGGCTTCCGCTATTACATTGGCCTATGAAGATTAAGAAAAAGGTTTAGTGATGTATCCTTTTAAAGTTATAAACCCATTTCATTTGTTTGTTAATGTAGCCTTTTAGAGATGAAGGTCATAATCATGCACGTTGGCACTTAGTGGTTTTCTATGTTTATTTTTCTGCATATATATTTTGAATTATTGTTGCTCAAGTTCCTTAGAAATTTAATAGCTTGTGGAATTGGAAACTATGTAGTTTTAGGTTCCAAATCTTGTAGGCAGACAGAGCAGATCTGAAGTTGGTTTGGCTGCCATAGTACTAGAGAACAAGTGCGCTCAGAAGCCTTCACATATAGCATGTGTTTAATAATTTGGATTGTGATTCATCTGTAGGAATTTATGCTGATGCACATCTGAGCTGTTATGATTTAATTTCTATGCAAAATGGTTTTACTTTTCATCCATCTGCAATTCTCTCACTGTCTCTGTACCTCTCTCTCTCTCTCTATTAATTATGGACTATTTCAGGTATGGATCTTGTGCCACACCTCGTGACTTTGAAATCTATGCTCTATATGCATCCTATGAAGACCCACTCATGCACGCTACTGGGTATGTATTGGAGTTGAAATTTCTACTGAAGTGAATTTTACACTTATGGATATATGAATACAACTCCTCTCACTGGACAGAATATTCTTCTTCTAATAAATCTTAAATTAAATTTTACGGATGGCTCCTTGGAAGCTATTATGCATTTCAAATAATCAAAATATTTTTCCCTTTTGTTTGCTTGGAATGTGAAGGGAGATATTTCTGTACTGTTGGATGAGGCAGCATGCCATTTTGTTAGTGATTTCAGGAAGCTGTTGAATATAAAAAAAATGTGATGAATTAGGCAGTAACATCAGATATACTTGCCAATGTTAAAAAAAAAACAAACAGGCTACTTTCCATTTTTTTAAGAGGTATGCAACTCTTATAACTGAAGACTTAAGATTTTTGTTGTAATAACAGCAATAATTGATGTTTTCCAAAATTGGGAACTAAGGGACTGAAGAAAATCTACCTGAAGTTTCAGGAAAATATACATATTCTGTAGGTTGTGGAAATGACAGCTTGTTCTGCACAAAAGTTGTCATTTTAAAATTATTCTCTCAGAAAAATCTGTGGTTCTGCGCCTTGTGGTGCAGCCCAATTGTTTTTGCTTTATTATGATAAAGGGTTTAGAGTGTGCCACTGTTTGTTGTGTGGACTTTTTTCTGCTAAAATTGGTCTTTTCTTCACATATTGAAGCTTCTTTGCAAAGTGGATCCTTTCTTTCCAAATCGATTGATGATAGGCTGCTTCATTGTTACTTCTTAGTACCTGATCAATGTTTTGATTCTTGCTATTGATATTTCTTGCATGCTTACATAAATTATACTGTTGATTTTTCAGGGTGAAACAGATTAAATCAGCATTTTATTCAGTTCCCAAGGTTCTATCAACACACTATCAGTTAGCATTTTGTTCCTTTATGAATTAAACCTTTCATGTCGTCATTTGTAGTTCTGTCATACAGTGGTCCAAAGTCTGGAATTATCTTTCTGCATTATTATTACAAAGAATCATGAAAAGAAAAATATTGTCTGAACATATTAACTGGTCTAAAATCACACTGTTGTTTGCCTCCTTTCTTGTATTGGTGCATGTTTAAAACTAGGCCTTTTGTGTGACCATGTCTAGCTTGTAGATACAATGTGCGAAAAAATCATCACTGATCATTTTATATTCATCGCCACAACTGCACTTAGAAAGCATTCAGAATGTGTTGAAGTTTCTATTTTGTTTTGATGGATATAGGAGGCTTAAAACTGTTACTAGTATCCAAGAAGAGCTACAAATAAAAAAGATTATTGGCAAAATTATTCTATAGCCATGAAAGAAGTGGGAGAATCTAGGTGTTACCTTTTTCTGTTTCTCTTCCTCACTCCCTCTCTCCCCCTCTGCTCATCTGTTTCTGGCTGGTCCAGCTTACCATTCTCTTTAAAGTGTTGCTTGATGTTACCATTCTGAACTCATCTACTAATTATCTCATAAACCAAATGTCATGTGGGGAATATGACATTCTCTTTAGTCTAAACCTTTTTTTGATACCATACCTTTCAGGTCTTTAGTGAGTCAAGAATAGTTGAATACAGTGTTCAAGAAAATGTAATCTCACCAGGAAAGAAAGAGGTTTGAAATTCTTTTGCAACTCTAGCTGAAACTTCTGCATGCCCTTTCTTTTTAGCTTCCTTCATTGGGTTTGATTTTGATAGACTTTTGGTGATATGCATATTGATTTCAGATATTAATTGACAACAAACAACACTACAAGTTATTGGGGAAAAACATAGATATGATATCACTCATCAAGCTATATGTTGAGGATGGGAAGGTTGTACGCCATGAAGATTGGTATGCACTAATTTTTTAAACACTAAATACGCAATACATCTCTTTTTTTGATAAAATACGCACACTACAAATATTTACCAGCCTATCAGTCACTTTGTTCAGTAAAATATTTCATCATTTAATTCATTTTGCCAATGCTTTCTGCTTAATTCTTATTATGATGTTAGGATATTCTTTCACTTTGAGTGAATAAAGAACAAACTGAGTGAATAAAGAACAAACTATACTCTATTTTTCATATCAATTAAACAATGGAATCAGTTGCAAACCTTGTTAATAAAGCGGCTAGTTAAGCGGCATTTCTTAATTTATTTTAGTCTAAAGAGTTGCAGCACCATGCATTTGATTGTATAACATGAAACAGGCTGGTTGGAATTTTAATTGGGGAATGTTCTGCATGCTGTCCAAGAAAGTATGCTGATATAGAACAAGGGAGGAAGGAGTATAAAAAATAGAGAAGACAAAAAAGAGAGGAGGGAAAAAGGGGAGCAAAGGGGAGAGATTAGGGGGAAAGAAAAGGAGAGATAGAAGGAACTAAGGATAAATAAGGGAGAAGAATTGAAGGTTGGAGAGAAAGAGAGGGAGATACCAAAATCAGTAGTTTTATTCCAAATCCAAGTCCAGTCTAAAACCAATAGAGATATTCTTCAACCAAAGTACAATCACAAATAAAACTAAATCTTTAATTTTAAACCCTACTCGATATCTAAGAAACAAAAGCTCCTGAAATATTTTAAAATATTTCTAGTAACAGAAAAATATTAAAATTACACAATTTACCTTAATCCCTAATATCTTATAAATCTAAAAAAAATCCTAAAATTAGTCTCCAATGGATCCTTAATCATTCTCCCCTAGTTGGAGAAAACTCAACCTCAAGTTTTGAAATGTTGAAGTGTCAAGATCCTCAAATTTTTAACATGCACACAAAACAAAACCTTGAAGCATTCTTGTTTGGACTCTCTCTCCAAAACACAGGAATGATGCTAACAATTCCTTCCAAGTTGTATCTTGAAACATTGTAACCTATTTGAAGTCAACAGAAAGGAGAAGCTAGCTTACACAACATGCTCCTCCTTGTGTTGCTCCTTTAAGTCTCTTGATCACCTTTCAATATTTAAAAAAAAAGGCTTTGACTCTTCTATTTTGCTTTCTTGTTCTTCATTTTGGTTGTACTTGAGGAACTACTCCATGCACTGATTCTTCCATAAGGGGAAATGGGATTCAGAGCAGATTTATAGGATTAAACCTTAGTTTAAAGCATCTCTATCTTATATATCACTTTATGCAATGAAGAATCAACGTTGGAGTCATCTTGCCTGGCCATTAGTAAGAATTGAATATCTAGCTGATAGTAAATATCATAAATAGAATGATCCTGAGGAGACTAATATTTGAAAGGTGACATAACTGATATTGTACAAGCACTTGAACACCAACCAACTTTTAAAATGTGACTCTCTCCCCATCGAATCCATAATGATCAAAAACTGGATGCAACATGTCCATTGTAATAGGATATAGCATGTGATGGATTGTACTGAAAGAAATTCGACTTGGCTCAGCTCCTCATCCTTGAGTGTTTTATTCCATTAATTTTTATGCATTTTGTTTTCTCTTTCATTTATGCTCTTATTTTTGCCTATTTTTTATGTTCGTTTTATTTTTTAATTTAAAATTTGAAAATGAAGAGAATAGAAAATCTGAAAAACTAGATTATCTCGCCTTGGAATGCAACTTGGTTCGGCTCAAAGCACAGCTCGAATCAGCTTCAGTGCGGCTCCATTCTTTAGCGTGACACAGATTGGCTGGGTCACAGCTTGGCTGAACAGTTTTGGCTTGGAGGAGGGCCATGCACGTCTATGGTGTCTATGGCCTGTGGCACACTTTTTGATGGTTAATTGACGACATAGCAGGGGTTGGCTGATTGGAGATTTCAAGTTTGGTTGTTAATGATCAACCTGAGAATGCCAATATGGTGTTGAAACAGAGGCGAAGATACGACTTGGCTGCAGGCTAAGCCTACACGTGAGTCAATCCAGTGGATTTGACACCTGTCATGGGCTAGTTGTTTGGGTCCCCAAACAATGGCCAACCTGTGTGGCACTTAGGTAAAGTTCCTTGATGAAGCGCCTAAGTCAGCCTTTACTCGATGTTGTGTTCCCCGAGCACGTTTGCTCATTATCTCTATCGTGTTTCTCTCTTTGGCGTGGCTACCCTGCTCAGTTGCTTGAGCACTTTTAGCCTCTCTCAATCACACACAATAACGCACTATAGATAAATGAGAAGTGGCAACATTGACATGATATAGAAGTGGCGCATGGGAATCAGAATGGTCGTGACATAATTTGTGACTTCACCGATTGACAGCTTGGCGATGTTTGACCATGATGGTGATTAACAGGGACCGCAAGAGGAACAAAATCTGAAGACGACCAGTTGGACGCATCTAATCGGTGCACCAAAAGAACACAGTTTCTCTTGGGTGGTGCATGTTGAGCACTTGCGGCAGCTGAAGGAATATAGAAATTGCGGGGAAAGACAGGTAAAGAGCAATATAAAAAGGGGAGAAAGTGAGGAGAGATAGAGGTACCCTTATAGAAGCATCAAACACACTCCAAAAGGACCCAAATCCCTAATTCTTGAACCCTAGTACATTTTAAAATTTCTTAATAATAGAAAATTATTAAAATTACATAATTTCCATTAATCTCAAAATGTCAAGTCTGGAAAAGGTGGTGAAAACTTATATTTTCTTTGATCATGATGGCAGAATATATACAAAAATCAGTAAACCAAAATCCCTAAATTAGGTGCTAAAATATTACAACACATGGTGGGAAAAAAGTTGTTTTAATAAGCATGGAGTTTCAAATTTATGCTGCATAAGAAACACCTAAGTGCAACGAGAGAAATCATCAGAAATTGTGAGACAATATCGAGCTCCTGAGTGAGTGTCAGTGGAGTAGTTTTCCAAATATCACAGTTGATTAAATCAAAAGGAGTAGAAGTGAGTGTCTTTTTTTGTTTTGCGATATGACAAATATGACAATAACATGGAGCAGGAAAGACTAAAATTTCATTATTAGTTTTTGATAACAATGATAAACGAGGAAAAGAAACATGTCCTAAATGACAATGCCATAAATCAAAAGAGGATGAAATGCTTGAAAGTACCGTCCTAGTGGGTTCTTTAGTGTGCAGGTAATATAGCCCATCACGTTGCTCAGCCATTCCAATCATCTTCCTCTTAGATAGGTTCTGACAAAATGCATTTATCCATGTAGAAAATCACACATAGAGAGTAAGAGGCTGTGAGATTACTAATGGATAGTAAATTAAATCCAAAAGTTGGAACACAAAGGACATTTTCTAATAAGACGCTAGGAGTGAGAAAAACAGACACAATATGAGTGACTTGTGCAAAAGAATTATTAGGGAGTTTAACAGGTGGTGCATTTGCAATTGTGGTGGATGAATGAAAGAGAAGGATTAAAAATTATATGATAAGAAGCCCTTTGTCAATAATCCATATAGTGGATGAAGTTGAAAAAGAACTACCAGATATGTTAGCTGTAAAGTCTGCATGAGATGGTAACTGATGATTAGAAAGAAGGCTAAGTAACTGCTGAACCTGTTCAACAGTTAATGATGCTGAATTTTGAGACGAAAAAACTTGTTCTTGATCAGGACCATTAAATTGTTGACGAGAATATTTAAAGGCAGCAAAAGCAACTGTTTCCGATAAAACACTAAAGGTGGTACCGACTTGGCGTTGTTTCTCTTCTTATAAGAGAAGAGAATAAGCCTGAGACATTGAAGGAAGTGGATCCATAAGAAGAATTTGTCCACGAAAATGGCTGTAGGATTCATTGAGCCCCATGAGAAATTTTGTTAACTTTTTGGATTGGAGGATTTTAGATGAACCACAACTACATGGAGGAAGAGGGAGATAAGTCCGTAGTTCATCCCAAAATGCTTTCAGTTTAGTGTAGTAAACACTAATGGAGGTACTTTCTTGAGTAATGAGAGTAATATCATGTCTCAATTTATTGATTCGAGGATCGTTTGTTTGAGCAAAATGCACTTTCTATCTGTCCATATATCAAAAGCCAACGATTCAAACATGACACAATTGGCAATATCAATGGAAATTGCATTGAGAAGCCATGGCTTCACCATGTCGTTGCAATGATGCCAGAATGGAAACACGCTAGAGGAGGGATTTGGAATTTGTAATGAGACATCTAAAAAGCACAACTTGAGAGCAGTGGCAATGGCATGACTCCATGAAACATAATTGTCATTGGTTAACAAAGTAGAAACAAGAGGTGTACCAGGGTTGTCTGAGTGGTGAAGGTAGTATGAGTTATTAGGATCAAGGTTGGTAAATGGCTGAGATGAATCTGAAGAACCCATGATTGAAGAGTTGGTTTGTGAATCGGTAGCCATTGCAGAAAATCAGAGATTATGAGCAATAGAGAAAAAAACATTGAAACAAGGGAAAGGAAAATTGATGAATTGAAAGACGTTCGAGGAAAAAATCAAAATCGCTCTTATACCATGTCAAGTCAAGTCCGGAAAAAATGGTAAAAATTCATATTTTCATTGATCGTGATGGCAGAATATATACAAAACTCAGTCAACCAAAATCCCTAAATTAGGTGCTAAAATTTTACAACACATGATGGAAAAAAAATTTAGGAAGAAAATAAGAAAGCAACAATTAAGGGATATGAAAAGATATTCACAACATCCCAAAAAGTAAGGCTAGAAATCTGTAATCAATTAACGCAATATGACCCATAAAGCTAAAGAAACTAAAATTAGCCTTCATTGGCTCCTTCGTCATATGTAGTCTTTTTAATATATTTCATTTAGTAAATACAAGACGTATTTGCCCTCAATATAGTGGAATGGCATAAAAGATTCATGTAGTTTACCCATGTGCATCATAAAAGGTGTAGCTTGGTTTGCTAATGTTGAGAAATTTCTTAATTAGATATGTATTAGGTTTCCTAATTTTTCTTAGTTTAAGTTTTCTATTATATTTCCTATTCCTATTAGGATTTATATCTTTAATTATATATAGGATTGTTGGTTTGTTCACAATACACATCAATAATAATAACTATGCAATATTTCTTCTCAATCTCTCATCTTTCTAACATAAATTTCAACATGGTATCAGAACTCATGGTTTGGGATAACACCATTAAAAAATATTCTAGTTTAGAATCTATTTTTTAGTTTTTGTTTTGTTTTTTCGGCTACTTCTCCGACGTCCTTTCTGTTTTTGGTGGTCTATCTTCTTAGGTTGTTTCTATCTTCTCTAGCTTGACAATTACGGCAACTTTCCAGCTATATTCCACCGGATTTCGGCAATGTTCCGGTGATCGGAACCCATTATCAGACTCGCTTGAGTCTTCCGGTCATGGATATGTGGTCGGTGTAGCCGTGAGGCATCGAGTTGAAGAGAAGAAGAGTTCTTGACCCTATGTTGATATTCTTGATCCGATATTGATGTCGTTGACCCGATCCATCCTTTGTTGATGTTGTTATCCTCCCGACTCATTGATTACAGTCCATTCAAGTCAAAGTCAAAGTTAGTAAAAAACAAGACGGAAAAAATTCAAAGTCTTGTTGACTTGGTGTTCTCATATCTTGTCTGGTTAGGTGGTACCGGTGTGGTGATCTAACTGTTAGTTGTGGGTGTGGAGCCCTGGTGTGTAATCACGAGTTATTGTAGTTTATGAGTTTGGATTTATTTGTTTAAGATTGGATCATATTTGTTATTGGTATGGGTTTATTTGTAACAAATTGGTACATATATATGCTCCAATTTGAGGGGAGTGTTGAGAGATTTCCTAATTAGATATATATTAGATTTTCTAATCTTTCTTAGTTTATGTTTTCTATTATGTTTCTTATTCCTATTAGGATTTATATCATTAAGTCTATATATAGGGTTGTTGGTTTGTTCACAATACGCACATAATAATAACTCTACAATATTTCTTCTCAATCTCTCATCTCTCTAACCTAAATTTCAACAGATAAATACGAGATGAGTTTCTCAGCTTTTGCACCAAGGAAAAAAATACAGGATGAGTAGAATGGTGGTTCCAATGCCTTTGGAAATCTGAAGTTTATAATTTGCTAATGATTCTAACATGGACTGGCCAACTGGGGTGATGTACCATGGTTTGGTAGCTTTAGTAAATTCTGAAATTTTAGAAGAGTACATCGGATAACTTTGTTTAATCAAGTGAGGCTTAGCTTTGAGTACATCAGAGACCCCTGAGCCCAAATAGTGGGATAAATGCTTAAATGAACTGCATCTATCGTGCTGGACATCTAGGTTTTGTGTCCATATCCTATTTGAACTGTGATATAAACTGGAAGAATCAGTTCAATTTTTAATTTTCATTAATATTGTTTTTTTAGTCAAAATTATGTTTTGTTGGATGATATATAAACTTCCGCATAATATGCATATAGGTGGGACAAGAAACCTCTCTGGAGTAGAGAAACAGTTAGGCTTCCACTGGTTGGCCGAATAATGGAAATGATTCGCAGAGGTTCTATGCTATTAACCCATGCGATGATGGGTTTCGGGAAGGATCCAGCCTCACAGAAGCACTCTTGAAAAGAAAGAAAGATAGGTTATGTTTTGCTCCTGCATAGGTGAGTGTGTCTTGATATCTATTTCTTGCTACGTCTTGATATCTGCTTGTTGCTTACTGGCATCTAGTTAGTAGAATGCCCGTCTGGGCTGTGGCTCAGTCCCCCATCCAAGACTAAGAGCTTTTGACTTTTCATCGGATGAGATTTGGGATTAATAATCAGCATCAATAAATTTGATTTAAATACTGAATGATTTTCTTATGATACTAGAAGATATTATCTAAGAAATTGGTTTGTAGATAATGAACTGTGTGTCTTCATACTATTCTTAGACTACCCTTTCTTAGTAGTGAGTTTATGATACTTTCATTTTAATATTTTTTTATATATATTGGGATCATGTAAACATGAATGAGATGGTGGCATGTATTGTTTATGCACTTGGCAGCCTTTTGGTAGATTGTATGTACTATACAGTCTGGAATTGAATACGTACTAATGTGGCTTAGAATGTTCACAAATGGATTTTTCTATACAGAAATTGGTTGGATAAACCTAGAATTGGTTTTGAACATTCTAAACTGTCCAGGGATTCAGAATCACATTTAAACTGGATGATAATTTGCTTGCTGGCGTGCCAGTAATGCACTTGAGTGCCTTTTGAAGCCAGCCTCCCCTCCCCCCCCCCCCCCCCCACTTCTTTTTTTTCTTTATGGTTTGGCATCAACTTTCATCTTGTGTACATCATGAGCCTACCTCCTATTGTGTAGCCTATCTAATAGGGAAGAAAGTATGTCGTGAATAGAATCAATAGATTAAACCTAGAATTTATTTTTCTTTTTTATAAGTAATTAAACCTAGAATTTATCACAATGGTCATTATCTAATCGATAGAACATATAACTATAGAATGATAGAAATGACTATTTGGTAAAAAAAAAAAAAAAATCATGATTTTGTTGATATGAGAGATAATGAAAACATGCATTTAGAACCTTAGAATAGACCAAAAGAGAGATTTTGAAATAGAAAGTTAACGCATTTAGTTATGGAATCAAATACCAATTTGCTTTTCAATTTTATGCTTAATTATAAATACTCTTTGTGGTTTATAGCTTTTTCTTCTTTTTTTTTTTTAAAAAAAAAACTAGGATTCTCTTGTTCTACTTCTACACTTTTAACCCTTGTTGTTTCTGCCTTAGGGTGCCATAACCTTCTGGACAGACGGCGGAAACCACAATGGTTATATAAAACAAGTACCTCATGATATGTTATAAACAATTGCTGGTGTATATGCAATTAAGCCTTAATTTTAAGAAAATGATTAATCAAACTTTGGGGGCTGATAACATGTTGGTCTGTTGAGCAAGAGTCTGGACAAATATATGAGGGTGAAACAAATTAACTATTTATCTATGACATGTATATTTCAGGGAAAAATAGAAAAACGGAAACTAACATTAAAAGAGTGGGATTGAGCTTCCTGAAATCACCAGTAAGCGACAGGGAGAAATGGGTGTCTGTCATTTGGATATAAAGATGGTTCTGACAAATTTGAAGTGGTTGCATATTCTGTTTCTTTGTATTATCTAATTACAAGACCAGTGAGTTGGTGAGAAAACTTGACTGAGTCACCAACTGCCATGGGTGAAACATTGATTCCTAGTTTAAAGTGGTGTGTGCATTAGACAAATAGATACGATCCCCAAAATTTTTAAAAAAGGACCAAACAATCATTGAAAGCAACACCATATCATATACCAAATCTTATCGCACATAGTTGTTAACTTTCATGCCAAGCCTCTTTTTGACTGGTCTTTTGCTACCAGTTCCTTTAAAATTCAAAACAATTCCTGAAAGCTCCCCTCCCTCTCTCTTGCATACATACATCATAAAAGAAGAGATCATGTTTGAAGGATCCAAGGCAAGGTTCTTTAGATGATGAGAGATAAAGATGATTCAATTATACAGTGATTATTTGTGAGCTTGGGATCCGAGAAATCCCTTACTCTCATGCAAAAACTTCTTTGTAATAGAAAGAAGTGCTTTAAGTTGATGGGTGAACTTTAAAAAACCAGCTGCCCCATTGCCTTCTTTTGCTAAAGACTGCAAAAGCTCAAGGTGTGGAAACTTTGTCCCCATGGCATTCCGTTTTGGCAAAGGACACCATCTCTCTCTCAATCAAAAGTTCGAGGAGTGGAAGCTTGTCTTGGGTGAGAAATTAGTGCAATGAATGAGAAAAGGTGAATTGCCTTTGAAAAGTATGATGTACATTTTGAATACTTTAGTGCATTAATAACCCCCTAAAAAGAATACAATTAGTGCGTATGTGCCTTTTGTACTTCACTTTTATTTACTTTTCCTTTTTGTTTTTCCCATTTGTAATGATTTCTATAGATTATGTTCAAAGATCATATATTGAAAATGGCTAGTGTGGTATTCTATGATTAGGAAAACTTTTCCATTAGAATGATTAGTTTATCAATGATAGGTTATTGCATCTTGCAACAGTATTATAGCTAGGAACAAGATGAACAACAATGCAGCATCGGTGAAAACTTATTCTAGCTGAACACACTTAAACTTCCACATGAAATCCCTCATCTATGGGACCCCGACTATGACCCCTTGTACTGTAGCAAAAGACCATAACTTGATGTAAATTAATACATTGAGTGGTATTGTATTATTTAATGATAATTGGTATCATTACATGGTAAAGACACATTCAACTTATGTTTGTGATTGTGATACTCGTGTTACATTTCATGGTAACGCGATAACAATATGTTAATTGATATCACTTTTTGTAAAAATACAAGGACCATAGAATTTTCCCTCATCTATGCACTCAACAACTAGCTAGACAACGTACAAACTAATCACTTGAATATAAACCCGTCCCCACATTCAATCTTCGTGGGAATATGAATAAATATAGCATATAAGCTGTGCATTCTAGTGTAAAATAAGAAGATAGCTTTCTAGTGTAAAATAAGAAGATAGCTTGATACGTATGCATGTTTAGGTGATCTTTTGGTTGTTTTCCACATATCAGCTTTATAGGGACTTTATACACTAAATCAGCTTAAAGCAAGCACATGTTAAAAGGTTTTGTACTCTTTTAGAGCTTAGAAGGATTGCATTATACCTAATAAAACCCACATATATAATTTTCGGTTAATTAGGTCTAAAAGGCTTTATATTTTTATTAGAATTTCACAATGTGAATGATGGAAAAAAAAAATCCTCAAATAGATCAGTTCCACTCAATAAATCTCCTAGGGAAGGTAAAAAGGTAAGAAGATGAAAAATTTTAAAGAATGGAAAAATGTGAAGGAAAGAAAAGATTAATCTTTTAAAGTAGAGATCGAGAATGCAAAACGCAAAACGTAAAAAATAAAAAAAGCAAGTTAATTACCACCTTTCTTTTGGTTCATTAGAAACTATTAGGGGCCTAGAGCTACACAAGAAGAATTAACCCATTTTCGTACCTTATCTCCTCGATCTTCTAACTTGAGTGAATTCAATCTCTAAGTTTATTGTGCGACAACAAGTGATTTTATCAATTTAATTGACACCCATTAGTTACAACATTTTTTATTTCACTTTTCATAACCTTTTTTCATAATTTGGGAAAATTATAATTTGCGGGTGGAGACAATGTTTTCAATATATTTCACTTTTTTCTGAGAAAAAAAGTGTATATACTATATTTTTCTTTGCTTGCCTTTGTTTCTTTTTTATTTCTCTTTCAGACCAATAATACAGGTCGTCCTTGAGCTCCATGCATGAATTATAAGTAACAGGAAAAGGGTTCATGATTATCAATTGCCATTTTTACCTATCAAATTTGGGACTATTACCAACTTTGTTAGAAACAAATATTTATTCCTGCTATTGTAAAAAGAAAAAACTTTGGTTTCAATATGCGGCAGCCGTTTAAGCTGACTGGTGGTGGATTTGGTCAGCATAATTTGGACAACGTCGGACTAAGTTTGTGCTTATCCAATTATTTTGTCTGAAGGGAATGTTTTTGTCATGTCGGTAATTGCTTGAGAAATTTGGACACATATATCACACCAAGTCGTTTCGATTCAATTGGCCAAATAGTAATCTTAACAGTCCCTGAGAGAGGATAACAAGGCAAGTAAAACTAACAAAGAAAAGAAAAGAAAAGGAAAGGAAAGAAATTAGAAAATAAAAGACATCCAAAAGAGAAAAGAAAAAGAAAACAGAAGCAACATTTTTTCCTGGAAAGATGTAGTCTTAAGCTTCACAAAAGCCAGTTATAGGTGTTATAAATTTCATAACATATAAAATATTTATAATATGCCATCAATTTTAGCATGTTGGAATGCTTCTTTAAAGATTGAGAAAAGAACAAAAGATAAAAAGAGGAAACTGTAGTGTAGGTGAAGCTGTATACTCTCTCGATCAACTTGTTATTATAAGCTATATTTTTTTAAAATATTTACCATTAATTCATTTCAGTTAGGAAGCTAGCTAGATACTTCAATCATTTATTCACTAATGGGAACAGAGCTCGAGATCTTGTCTTCATGCAACAATAGCCACCCAGTTGGATTATGCATAACAATAACCATGGAATTACATTGTTAATTATGCAACATCCCCAGTTGAGGATATATCTTCCTCTGTCAATACTTTCCTTTATATTGTTATTCATAGGGATTAATGTAATGCAGATATAATGCACAACAATAAATCAGCATCCTAGGTTTCAAGTCTTAAGGCTTAATGCTTGACAAATAATCTGTTCCTGTTTTTGCACATAAAATAAAAACGCAAATCCCATCTGTTGAGTAGGGTATTGTGTTATTTGTGCACCTCATGCTTTCAGTGCAGTTTTATTTTCCTACTTTTATTAATTAAGAAATCATTATGTGCAGCGCAAGCGGCTAAAAATAGAGCTTTATATTAGTAGATGGATGTAGTTGATAGATACTAGCTAAATCCGTGGTTTAGTACATGTCTTCATTAGATTCAGATTCAGATTTCGGTAGGCATGCGAAAGCAAATCAATTATGACAAACTCTTATAAGGAAATAAAAAAAGATTTTTTTTTTAAAAAAAAAATTAACAGACAGAAAACAGAATATCAATTACAACACACTGCCTTCCCCTTTTGTGCCTTTTTCTTAATTGGAGTAATTTCTTTGCTTATCTAATCTTTTCTTACAGACATGGGAAAGGTATATAAAGCTTCAACCGAATAAACTTTCTGAAAGAATTGATCGACTTGGAGTGCTACCCTTTTTTCCTTTCTCTTTTTGTTGTTATATATATGTAATTTTTATCTTGATCTGTGTTTATGTAAAAATTAATTTGCTAGAAATAAATAGTAGAGTAGAAAAAGAGTTTGCATGGGAGAGGTGAGCATTGCATGAGACCCCACTTCTGTACTATAATTATATATTGAATCATTAATTCTCAAAATATATACTATGGAGAAGTTCTTAATCAAACACATTCCCTACCTGATTATACTTATTGTTCCATATTGAAAATGTAAAGATGATCGATGTTTCCTTTTGTGATTCCAAAGTAAATAGACATCTTTATGGTCTAAAGATTAGATGCTTCCTTGTTTTTTATTCATCTTCTTTTTAGTTTTCTGATTATTCTTGTCCCTCCGGTACTTTTTAAAGATGGGAATGCTAGGTTGTAAATCCAGCAGATCATCATCAATAAAAGATTTTAGAAAAGAAATAAAAGTTATCGAAATAAAATCACCTATCTATTTATGAAAAGTAGTATATTTTTTTATTATCCTTGTGGAAGAATTTTTTTCATTTTCATTCTAATGCATATCTTTGAACTCACTTTTCAATTCATGAATCACACCTTCAACTCCCTTTCCATTTTCCATGATTTCAAATGCTCAAATATTGTTTTCTAGGAAAGATTGATATGCTTTGATGTGGAATTCATTTACATGCCCACATATACCTCCAAACTTTTCCCTTATTTGGATTGAAGGGAACTATATGAAATGATTAGGGTATTATACCTTCTGTTTGGGAGTTCT
The DNA here is from genome assembly GCA_023935145.1 of Bretschneidera sinensis. Taxonomy (NCBI): domain Eukaryota; kingdom Viridiplantae; phylum Streptophyta; class Magnoliopsida; order Brassicales; family Akaniaceae; genus Bretschneidera; species Bretschneidera sinensis. The sequence continues at coordinate 3,789,191 of CM043700.1, read as the reverse complement.
TTTAAAGGAAATGAAAGTATATGGAGGGGTGCCTTTATCCCTCTAAGTCTAAACATTTTAAGGGAGTTTTAGAGGGTGAGTAAACTAATAAAGTAGAGTAAATGAAAGAAGATGAGATAATTTGGAGGGGCACTCTTCTCCTCTCCTTCTCTGTCCTCCCCCTCGATCGAAACATACCTTTAAGGCCAATCTCCCAATTCTCAGCCACCTAATGCAGGAGATTAATAATAGTGTTTGCTGTTGATTCAACAGCAGATCACATATTTTCCATGAAACTTGTAGGTTTTGAGTATCCAGGACAATGAGGAAGAATATAGTCATTTGGTTGTTATGGTTCTACAAATCCAACAAATAGCAATAGTAAGAGAAAGTTCAATGAAAAGCATTTTCTTCTTCTTTTTTTCCTCATTCTGGATTGAAAATTGCAAAACATACAAGAAAAAAATAGTGTGCAAATTAAGTCCTTGATTCTGAAATCAGAAATACGAAAGAAAGATCAGAATTAGAATTGAAGTAGTGAAGCAACCTATTACATGTAACAGCGTGAGCAAAGATTTACACAATGGTCTACATAGAAATCCTTTCACCCCTAACATCCATGAAATATACCCAGAAGCCTTTCTTCATTACCCCTTTTGTTAGTTTAAATTCTTTCTTTCCCACCCCACAAATCTATAGAAAGAAAAAAAAAAAAAAACAAAAATAACACCACATTGATCTATCCGATTTATCCGTCATGTCACAGTTCTTGAATTTTGAAAAAAAAATTGCCTATCCACATATTCCAGAATTCCAATGTCATCATCTGAATGTTCAGCCCCATTATTATCTTCATGGATGGAAATATTCAAGTCTAGAGAGACAAATGAGCTTTTTTGTTCCTTTCCGTTGTCTTCTTCCTTTCTTTCATTTTCACCGCACTTTTGCCTTCTAGGGGGAGAACATGCTCTTGACACTGAATAGCTTTCACAACTGAAAATGATAATGGCATCCTTAAGAGGGACAGTTTCGCCACCAGGAAGTGTTATAGCTCCACTTTCAATTGCTTGCTTAATACCCTTTTGAGACCAATAGTCAACTTGCTCAAAGTCTTCCATGAAGAAAACACGATGAGGATTCTCATTCAATGCTTCGCCAAATCTCTCTAGATAACTGCTACCCAACTCCTCTCTCCTCCTCTTCTTGTTGGAATGATCTTCATCAGTTGAATCAGCCACCTTTGTTGATGATGAGAAACTGCTAAGGCCTATTGAAACAAAGTTGGTCTGAGAGCCAAAAATAAGTCTAGCTAGCTCCCTAGATATCTTTTCTTTGGCTTCACAATCAGAACCTAAGAAGAACAGCCAAGTTTCTTCTTTTTGCTGATCTCTGCGTTTGAACTTGCTTTTATTTGTGCTCATTCCAGACCTGCATTGGAGGATGGTGCTCGCGATTTCAGGAATTATCTCCTGTTGACGCAAAACCTTTTTCTCTAACGCGTTACAAAGAATGTTCAAGTTCTCTGCATTAAGCTCCTTGAACATGTTAAGGCCATTAATATCCTCATATATTGCCTCACTTGAAGAAGCTGAATTCGGGCTAGAGTTAGGATTTGATAAAAGGTCTGGCTTAGTGTCATTTTTCAATTGGCTTTCAATGCCTTCATCAGTAATCTCGGATATCCAAAACTGGTTTTCTTTTGGTGATTGTTTAGGTTCAAAAATGACTGGCCAGCTCTGATTCAAATTGGTGCTGTGATCATGTGAAGAGATTGAAGTGGAGGGAGAAGGAGATGATGAAGACAAATTTAGGACTTTCTCAGCAGCATTGTGGGGCTGTTTGTTGACTGAGCTGCTAAATGAATTCCATTTCTTGCAGAGATCCATAACATTGACACATTTCTGGTAGAAAGAGTAAAGAAAGAAGAAAACAAAGGAGTATTAATTAGTTTTCATCTTGTATTTGAGAATTTTGTCAAGAATATTGTTCTAATTAACTATATATGGTTAAGTTTACTATAGAAACCTGATCATTGATGGTGTTTCTGCTGCTCTCTTCCTTGTAGTGTTGGAGCCATAAAGGCAAGCTTGAGCTGGTGGAAATGGAAATGTCGGTCGAGTATTCCTTGTCTCGAAGACTGCTTGCTATGTTTTGAGTTTCCATATTGAAATATACTGAGCTATCCGCACGACTTAGATGTTTATCGACTCCAGTTTCATGCAGAGACCAATCTTTAGATATCTTATTTTTGTACTGAGTTTGCGAATTTCTGAAAGAAGGTAAAGCAGCAGAATGATTAATATCACACACATTGAGGAAAAAAAAGTATGTAAAATAAGTATAAATGGTTATACTCGAACTTCAGTATTATTAGTCATTGAATAATTTACCTGTCAAGATTGAGAGTTAGGCTCAAGTTGTCAACTGGAATTGTTACAGGGTGAAGGTCCCAGATAGTCTCTAGAGAAGGGTGGCCTGTTTTGCAACTCATGTAAGTTTGAAAAGTTGCAATACCCATTAGCCACAATCTTCCATTTTCCCCAATTCCAGCCGCCAGTCTTTTAAGCTCCATGATTATGTGCTCCACAGGGCTGTAGTAAATCCTTTTTTGTTCAGTACCACAACTTGATGACCAAAACTCAGAAACCCATTTGAGATCACCTAAATACAAAACAATCCCTCTACTACCCATATAGCTTCTCACTAGGCATCTAAGCTCCACAACCTTCTGCTCAATCTCTTCCTTAGAGAGATGTCTCAAAGAGAAAAGAGGTAGGCTTATGAATTGCACATACCTCAAATCCCCAGAAACTTGACCCTTCTCAAATTTATCCATTACTCCTCTAACTACAACCTCAGTGCTAGCTAAACTCTCTCCTACAATGACTGTGTTTCTCCTCTTGCTCACCAATGTGTTCAAAACACTTGTCACGTCTTCATTATTTGTAATTACTTGACCAGATGGTTTGCTGAGTGTCACTGTCATCCCAAAAGGAGTAAAAGGTGGAGATAATTGAGATACATCAGGACAAAGAAGTTGAGGTTTGGTGTTTTCCTTGGCGTGGCTGCTAACAGAATTAGGACTTTGAGAACAAAATTCCAAAGGAACAGTTTGCTCTACTTTGTTTTTAACTTGGGTGCTAGAGAAACCAGCTTCCCTCATGACTCTACTAACACTTGGGTCATCTAATATAGAGATTATCAGCTGTTCTAACTCTATCTTGAGGGCTAAAATGGGTTGCTGCTGATTTTCAATAGAGCCTCGGCGTTGATGAGCCTGAGCACGCTTATAGGCTGCAACCAAGGCATTGGAGAGAGAAGGGAGAGGATAATGAGGGCCTAAGAGTGGGCTTGAAGTGGAGGCGGGGAGGCGATTAAGAGCTACGTTGAAGCATAGCTCTAAGGCTTTACACTGGAGGGGGTGAGAGTGGGATTGAAGGCAAGCCCTTCGAAGAAGACTGGCAGAGGAAGCAAGCATAGCACTTGCTACATGAAGAGGAGTCACTTGGGAATGTCCTCGCCGTCTAGCAAGACTAACTGCTTGTTTCACTATGCTTGTAGCCTCAACAGTTAGAGCCTGCTGCACAGAGCAAAGTCCTGCTCTCATCTTCTTGTGTTTTGCCTGTTTACTCTCTTAATCGACTGCAAGTATGGTTATAGAATAAGGAAATTCAAATTAAGATTTCAGGGTAGGAAAATTAGACTCTTTAGAGAATTGGGTATGTTGAGTTTCATTTGGATATACAACAAAAGAGAGGTATGTTGGAGAATTGGTAGGCTATATCAAGTCAATTGGGTGGAAGTAGTTATCTGATTTTATACTTGGGCTGAGGAGTGAGGAGACAGGAGGATGTGAAGTGAGACAATTTATAAGTGGGATTTATGCTTTTCTTGTTAGTTGGGCAAAATTTGGTCTTTGTATGTGAAAGTGGTTTGCATGTGATTTGCTTCTGTGTCATGATATAAAGCTGTGTTTATACTTAAAAGTTGGGTCTCTCTCTACATTGTGGGAACTATAAAATTATATTTTTTTTCAAGCACTAAAACAGCTTTGAGAACTATGAATGGAATAACCACTTTTGTTTCTTTATATAAAAAAATCAATATTTATATGTATAGATATACTAGTGATGTATACTTTTTACATTCTTCATAGATCTAAGAAGAATAATTAAGCTCAAATCTATACGATGAAAAGAGAAAAAAAAGAAGATAGAAAAAGAGAAAGTGGAAAAGGAAATGTAGTGTTCTGCCAATTACGAGGAGTTAAGAAAAAGAAGATTGGACCGTCTGTCTGTTTAAAGGAAATTGGGAACTGATTTTTTTTTTTAAATCTTTTTTTTCTCTCTTCTCGAAGGAGAGGAACAATTCCTTCGATGATTGGTTTTTAAGTAATTTATCAGTGAAGGATCACAAAAAAAAAAAAAGGAAAAAGACAACTTACTCCTGTAATTGTTTTGCATGAAAATCATGTTAAAACATGACCTCTCTCTCTCTTTCGGTACGTAAAGTTTGCTTTGAGGAGTCCTTGCTTTATTTCAAATCATGTCTTAGTTATTTGTTTTTCTTGCCATTAATCACGAAATAGGCATTAATTTTTCTTCTCTTTCTTTTTTGTTGTTTGTGTGGTTGTGCTTGCTTTACGGATCTAGATATGTAAATCTCTAACGATCACGGCATTTCACTTTTCGTTGAGTGAATGTGTTCTGTTTCAGGTTCCGTACAAATTTTTAGTCTGATGTTTTGTTTGACATTTTAGGTTTGAGTCCATGAATAATCGTAGTTTTACAGTATGACGAAAACCCTAATTAAGACGTCTTAAATTGTTTATAAATACTCTTCGTGTATTGAACGCACATTATAACTTAGAAGATTGATTATAGTGAAACTTTTAAAGTCTTATTCTGAGTAAACCTGGATATATCATATCTTATTTTTTTTTGTTTATTATTCGTATGATTAACATGTTTCAAATTATTTAATTTAATCAATTTTTTTTTCAAATTAATTTTTATATGTTACATAAAAACAATCTTGCAAACTGGCCACTCATTTTCCTGAACAATTCGTTTATTTTATCCCAACTTTTCGGCAATATCAAATCATAAGTAATAACTGTGGAAGGCACAAAGTGAATAAATCAATAGATTTGTTAAATATTAACTTTCTTTTTCTTTAAATATGGTTAAGGTAGAGAAACTGACACATATGGCAGGGATCAACTTTATACTAGTGATGTAAGTAACCTACGAAACATGAACACATCAGTTAGATTTGAATCCACACCTTGCAAAAATCACTATTTATTTATATATGTATCCAATAGTTTCAAGTTTCAACACGTATTTTTTTTATGATTTTGAAAGAAAACATATTTTATCTCAGTGTCAATTTTGTTTTATTTATGTAATGAATTAATCGACACTGTTTTTTTATTTATTCGCAGAATAAATTTTTTTTTTCATAAAAAAATTATTCATCTAAAAAAATAAATTCAGTATCTTAAAACAGTTCATTTGATTTGATATGATAATCAATTAGTCTAATTTATCTCATTACCAATTTTCATGTCCAAAAAAGGCTTAAAAAGAAGACCATTATCCAACTATTGTTAAAAATTATGCTTCATGTAACCTTATAGCGTATAAATTGGCTAATAAGGATCTCTAAGTCAAGAAGAATATGCTAGGTTAAATTCATAGTTGTAAAAAAAATTTACATAACGGATTACTTAACTTAGAAGTTTCTATCTTAAAATAAGGCATCTAAAACTCTTTAATATTTTTTATTATACGATTTGTTTGGATACAAATTAAAAGTGAAAAATGCAACACGAGAACTTTCTAAAAGATCATCAATATTAATACTACTCTCATCCCAAACACACTTAATTGCTCGAGTTCTCATGACTTTTTTGACACCATGAGCCTAATGTACTAACTGATTGAATTAACCATAGAGTAGTAGACTACTCAAACTAAACTTTTTAAAACATAGGGACATAAGTTACTATTGTGAGTAAAAATCTACTTTTCAATCACAAAACCACAAATGACATGTAAAACAATCATTTCGTCAATAAGGGGTAAAATAATGAAGCCCCCTCAAGGGAAAAAGATTAAAAACCATGCTAAACCTATGGTGCAATATCGACTCTCCATCCAACAATCTATATCATATCCTATTAATGACTCTCTTTTGATCAAGTTCGAAAACCAGTACATTTAACTCTCTCTAAATACAATTTTTCTCTTAATCTATCCACTATCGTTGAAGTGGCCCCTCGGAGATAGACTCAGTGTCTTCAAGATTCTTAATAAGTGCACAGGTACTCATATATAGCGGAGAGAGTAAACAAGGAGTAAGGTCTTAACCTTGACTCAACCAACAGTCTACACTCCACACTGTCGTAGCACCTACCTTCTTGGTGACTAGTTATTTTTCGAGCATCAATCGTTTGTATCTAACCACATAATACTAATCTATAATTTAATTATATTTTTCATCTTATCTCACATACTAAGTGTTAAGGTTGAGAGTACTTCACACACGGCAGATCACATGAACAGGAGTTTGATAGACATGGATAGGCACCAATATAACTCAAAAGCTTAAGCTCAAGAGTTTTAGAGTAAGATCATATATATAAATCACTATTGTTTATTTGTCTTATATCAATTTTGACCTCAGGTTTAGGGGGTGGCTTGTAGTTTAATACACATATTTTTTTTCCTTGCATACCGACACACATTAATACAGTGACTATAGAAATTTAACATTTTTTTCCTTAATAGTCGTTGACAAAACCTAACAGAACTGTACACTTAAAAAGCAAGAGTATCATTAAGGGGAAAACACGCAATTTCCATTTCTTGTTAGTAACGAAGAATTAAAAGAAAATAAAATGAAAACCAAAATATATAAACGGAATAAAAGAGATCCAATTTCCCCTAGTTCCCTTCTCAATAGAAACCTTATTTCTATTTTGCAAACACCATTTTCTGATTTCCTAATTAGCATTCCTCTATTAATCAAGAATCTCATCTCAGTTCGTGTCATGGATTCTGAAGGCCCATCGAAGAAGAAAAAACGATGAACATAAGTTGACAAATTAGATCTTGAGAGAATATGTTTCTGTGAGTTGCAATGGACGGCTAGATATGTTACTTGGAAGATTATGACCAATTCTATTATAATTTTTCATGGATTCTAGAGGTTGATGTAAATTAAATTATGAATTTAAACCAATACTTATTTGAAAATCAATTAGCATTGAAAGACAAAGGAAATATCTTTTTTCATTTGTAACTAGTGTTTGATGGTGGAGAAATTCAAATTATATTTCCGTTAGCTCTTATTGGCCCTCTTGTAATAATTTGCGTTTATTTGCAAAGAATTGCTGATTTGCCAAGACTCTTCGACTCGGTTAAATAGTGGTAGTCAGCATTTAACTTTCTCCCATAACTATCAAGGCAGTCCAAAGCATTGAGATCACTCAAAAAAAAAACAGAGTTTTTTTTAGATCCATAAAACGTTTGTCTCACTTAATTTTAAGCTTACGCTACCAAATTAAGCGTGATAAACCTTATGCATATATAAAAAAATAAAGAGAGTGAGTACTCTAATTACAAACCTCTCAAAAGTTTAGAGGGACCAAACATGGCCATAATCAAATCAACACTTAATCGATAGCTCTAGTAAATTCATTCCAATCCGCTATGGTGCCATAGAACTTTTACTCATGTTAAGTTTGAAAAGAAGAAGTGGCTAAAAGGCTCCTGAAAACATTGTAGTGGATGATTTATGTTGGGCCATCTTCAACCATTTGAAATGAAATTTAAGTTGTTAATTTAAAAACAAATAGGCTCATTTGGGCCAATCCATTCTAGAGCCCAATTATGAGCCCAAATGCATCATTTGACCCGTTGAACATGTTGTCCAAACTAATTTTAGAATACAAAAAAGGAAAACGTGCTGTCTACGGCCGTCACTACTTGGCAGACCTGTTCTCTCTCCTCAAAATCCTCAAGAAATAGAATTCTACTCATTCTCTCTGTCTCTTATCTATGTATAAAACCCAAAACCAGTCACTAAACAATGAATAAACCTAGGGTTTCCTTCTTCGCCCTTCACAGTACAGGTAAACTCTCTTTTGCTTTCTCTACATTATAAACCCATTACACTGTTATTGATGGAACTTCAAGTTATTTTTTTTTCTGTGTTCTCAGCTCTCTGTGGTTATTTGCAATGCTTTTTGATACTGCTTAAAAACACATGTCCAATGAAAACACGACAAGTGAACAACCTCAGATTGAAACAACAGAGTAACATGCGGATAGCCCTTAGCCAAGATAGCAAGATGACACGCGAAAAACATACAGCTAGGCCTCCAGGACAATGCTGCCCACACAGTTGGACCTCCATGTCATCATCATCCTGAGCGAAAGGGTTGTTTCACCCCGAAAACCCTATAAAAAGACTCAAGTGCGCATTCCAAAAAAAAAAAAAGATTCTTCTTAAGCTAAAAAAGAAGCACCATCATTCCCGTGCTTCCTGCACGCTAACAAAAGCATTAAAACATCCTTAGAGGGCAACACATGTGTAGTGATAATAGAATGTTAGTATTAAGTTGTATGAGATATAAATGATTTAATATTAAAAAATTATTTATATAAATTAAATATTTATAATAAATTTAATTCATTAAATTTGTAAACTTATCCTTAATTATTCTATGGTTAAAAATTTAAAATTTAACCGAACTTACGGCGATTTGGACGACACTATAATCCTAATTGTCATAATTGTGGCTTGTTGAGAAAGTAAGGCACAATTTCATGGTATGACTTGCCGCATATAGTGCAACCAACCATACCCATGCAGCCCAGCACCACGTAATGCTTGGAAGACGTGCCATTTTGTTTTTTACCGTAATAATAAATGAGATGGCGTTGTAAATATCTTATTGGTTCAAAGTAGGAAAATTTCAAAAGAGATAAGAAGAACAGTCATCTTCATTTTAAAGAGAGTAAATTTCTTCTTCTGTTTTTTTCTTCAATATTATCACTTGTTTTATTTATATTTTTCACTTTTGATTCGTTTGAATTGAGTCATTGTTATTATAAATTCATTCCAACTAATTTTTTATTCTTAAATTCGTGAAGTTTAACATATAAGAAATTCACCTAAGATTTGATATAATTATTTATCATAAATCTTTAAAATAAAATCTAACTAATTCAAACGCCAAAAAATTTCTCTCTATTAATAAACGAGAGAAAACTCAAATCTTATAAAACGAATTAAATTTTATTTTTTTCTTCTAAATTTTAATTGTTGTCTTTTCTGTTAATGCTTATTATCATTGTGAAAAAATTTGAATAATAAAGGTGAGAATAATAAAAATTATATGTGTAACAGAAAACAAATAGGGACTAATAAAAACAATGGAAGCATTGAATTAGGGTCAACAACCAACCAACTGACTCTCTCTCTCTCTCTCTCTCTATTTCTTGTGTTCACACTTCACACTCACCATTCCCTCTATATAAAAACGAAGAGACCTCACTGCCTCCTCACACAATCAGTCAGCTCTCAAAACACAATACACACAAGTTTCCTCTCTAAAACCAAAGAAAGAAACACTTTCTTAATTAAGTAATGGCTGCTCTTAAGCTTGCTTCTGTGTTGGTTATGTGTATGGTGGTGGCTGCACCAATTGCCAGCGCTGCCATATCATGTGGCGATGTAACAAGCAACCTCGCACCATGCATCAACTACCTGAAGAGCGGTGGAGCAGTGCCAGCTGACTGCTGCGGCGGGGTCACGGCCCTCAACGACATGGCCTCCACTACACCTGACCGCCAACAGGCTTGCAAGTGCTTGCAACAAACTGCAAAGGGTACATCTGATCTTAACCCCGACTATGCAGCTTCTCTCCCTGGCAAGTGTGGTGTCAACATCCCCTACAAGATCAGCACCTCCACTGACTGCGCTAGGTATATATATATATTTTTACCCTTTTCAAATTTTGTTAATTCATTGTTATCTTAAATTATTTTTTATTTTATATTTTGGATGCTGTAAAAATTGTGAAGTTGTTTTTGTGTTGGAGCGTAAGTGAAGTTTGATGGGCAAACGATTTTCAACCACAAGATAAAATAAAAATAGCTTTGAGAGTAATAAAGATGGATAAGGATGTGTGTCCTTAATTACGGGTCTCTTCTAGTCTTCTCTGTCTAATTTTTACAGTAATTCTCGTTTAGTTTATATATGCAAGGACTATGAACATTACATATCTGCACATTGGTATGATATTGTCCACTTTAGACCTAAGCCTTCATGGATTTGCTCTTGGGTTTTTACCCCAAAAGGCCTCATACCAATGGAGATATTTGTCCCCATGATCCTCCCCACTTCTAGCCAATGTGGGACTTTGGTTGTATACCCAACAATCTTCCCCTCGAACAAAGGAGAGCACACGCCTTACATGGAGCACACCGCCTGTCTAACCGAGCTCTATCCACGGATCTCATCGTGATCAAACCTGGGCCCACCACCTTTTGTTCGGCATTCCGAGAATTCATCCACATAACTAACTCCGGGGCATGGCTCTGATACTACTTGTAAGGACTATGGACATCACATATCTCCACATTGGTATGATATTGTCCACTTTGGGCCTAAGTCTTCATAGATTTGCTCTTGGGTTATTACCCCAAAAGGCCTCATACCAATGGAGATATTTGTCCATCCTTATATACCCATGATCCTCCACACTTCTAACCAATGTGGGACTTTGGTTGTATACCCAACAATATATTAATGTAATCTTCTACTGGTCTTTGCATGTGGTGATCAAATTATAAGGGAGTTGCAACATTTGAGTTACTTTATGATCTTGTGTTCTTGCTCCTTCTTTGTTTGATTAGTTAGAATTGGTCAATCACTAATTAAGCTGATTTCTGAATAATAAAATGGAAAAAATTCCAAAATAAATCTCACATTACTGTTAAATCAATCAAGTTTTTTACCTAGTGATTACCTCGATGGATTTACTATAAGTGCAGTAGAACGCACACATGCTTTAATTGAACGTTTGAAAATGGTGGCGCCCAAGATTCTAGGTAAAAAAAGTAATTTGCTTTACTTTTATATTTTGTAATAAAACGTACATTTTTAGTGATAAATTTATATTTATGATAGTAAAAACAAAAATATTGATGGTAAATAAATAATTTTATCATCAAAACTATTTGTTTTATTAATAAAAATATAAATTTTACGGTTGAAAGGGTTTGTTTAAACACAAAATGTACGTGAAAAATAAATTACCTTACTTTTTGTTAGCAACTCTAGCAATCATAAAAATCGTTATGCTCACAAAAACAAGTAAATTGGCCCAATATATATAAAATTTTATCTGGCCTTAACATAAATTGCCCACAAATATTTCAAAAACTTTGGGGTTGTATTATTTATCCTTGATATAAATTGCCTACAATTTGCTTCATCCGTAAAGGTTTTTTTTTTATTATTAGAAAACAAAAATATTCACTAAAGTCCAAACACCTCCTAAAACACAAAGAATCATTTACCATTTCTCTTTTTGATGTTATCTGGTTAAAAGAATTTTTGTGCGATGAGTATTTTAAAATATGTGATTATTTTGGTATCTTGTTCAAAAATAAAGCAAAATGCTTTACCTATACATTTTACGATTGTTGATGCCAAAAAATGGTTAGTGCTGACGTGGTATGAGCGCTGACATAGCCTGGGAGCTGATATGGCTTGAACCCTGTACAAGTAACAGGGGTGAACTAAAGGCCTTCGGAAGGAGGGGAGGGGGAGACCTCCGAGGGCGCTCCGAAGCTTAAGTTAGCACGAAGGCGTAAAGGAGAAGCTGAGGGCTTAAGAGAATATATGCAGATAAGTCTGAATGAATTGATGAAGTCCATACCTGGGCTTATTTATAGCTTTCTTCTTGTGGGAAGGCATTGATTGCATGCCTGGGGGACAGCATGCTGCAGGGTGGCCGTAGGGTGGCGTGCCATAAGGTGGCTGCAAGGCGGTGTGCGGTAGGGTGGCGGTAGGGCTGCGTGTGACGGTGGTTGTGCGTTGTAGGTTGGTGTAGAGTGGCTGTAGAGCGACGTGCAATAAGGGAGGTCCAGGTGTAGGTTTGTTGGGCCATTTTTCATGGATCCGGAGATTTTACCGGGTCGGAGAGTTTACTGGGCCGATCATTGAGCCAGAGTGTCCACTGGGTCGAAGCATTCTGCTGGGCCTGGAGCTTATTTGAGTTGGAGTATTCTGTTGGGCTTGGAGCTCACTTGGGCCAGTGTCCATTGGGTCGAGGAGTTTGCTGGTCCTGGAGTTTACTTGGGCTAGAGTATTTTGGGCCATATCAATGATAAAACACACACTCTTACTTTTTAAGATAAAATTCATACCTTTAGAATAAAACACATTTTTTGTGGCAATTTTTTTTTTCTTATTATCAATGTTTTTGTTTTTGCCACTAAAATTATGAATTTACAATCAAATCTCTAACCTTTATACCAGACTGTAGAACAACTTCATATTAATCAACAAGCAAAACATTTTACTCCATATTATATATTATATACCTATAAAGTGAAACCTTTTTTTTCTACTCATCTTCTTTCCTTTTGGATTTAAAGCAAACAAATTCAATAGAAATGATCAATTATTGATCTTGAGCCAAAAGGCCTCTTTCTGGGAGCTAACTAGGTTCAAGCTTTCAATACAAAAGCTATCCTAACACTAAACTACATAGGTTTGATATGAGTAGAGGTGAATTGGTCCCGGCAACACTAGTGTGAGAGGTGGATGATCAGCTAGTATTTGTCAGGATCTTTGGTTAAATTTAATAGATTTTTCAGACATGTGCTAATGTGGCAAAAGTGTGCAGATCATTTTACCATATTAACCAAACATAGTCACATGCTTTTGTTGTATGTGTTAAAAATCTATTGGATTTAACTAGTAGAATTGGATAGATGGAACAATTTGTTACTGCTCCAAAGTAAAAGAAGAAATTTGTTTGATATTAAAAATTGGGGAGCAATATGTTATCAAAGATAAAATCCATAGGGCAAGAATAATATTAACCTAAAAGAAAAAAAGAAAAGTAAGATAGGACCAAAAAACTCACACATTTACTTCATGTATTTTATCAAAAGGTTTTTATTTTCTTAATTTTGAGAGGAAACTTTAAATTCAAGTTAAACTCATTTTAATCTTTCAATTGTTTTTGTATGGACACGATTTTGCCACCAAATAAAATAATGACATGTCATCTTTTAAGAATCCAGTAAAATATATTGTTAACATGACATTGTTTTTATTTAGTGGCAAAATCTTGTCCATCCAAAGACAATTGAAGGGTTAAGAGCTTAACTTAATTCTAAAGTTTCATCTCAAAATTGAGAGAACCGAAATCCCTTATCAAAAGACGTACTTATTCTTTTTCTTTTGAGTAAAAATATGGAACCTTCGAATTTGTCACTCGGGTGTAACATTCAAAAGTAGACTAGTAAATAAGTGACATCTATAAAGAGCTAGCTTGACTAATAAACTATCATTTTACCTTTAAAAACGTATTGTGCTGCATTGTAACAATTACGATATTGACTATGATTGGTTGATAGCACCAACTGGTGTCCCCCAAGCAACACTTTTTTCCTTCTGTTCCTTCCTTTTCTTTTCTTTTTTTATCTAATGAAAAGTGGCCATTTTTAACCATTAAATTAAAGCTTGGTGTGTGTTTTAAACCATCAGATTTAAGTTGAAGGGCACATTGGTTACTGATACTGCTCAAACACACACGCCCAATGAAGACACGACAAGTGGACTACCTCAGATTGAAACAACAGGGTAACATGTGGACAGCCCTTGGCCAAGACAGCGACGTGACACACGAAAAACACAGCTGGGCCTCCAAGACACCGCTGCCCACACAGCTGGACCTCCACGTCATCACTGCCATGGGTGAAAGGGCCGCCTCACCCCCAAAACCCTATAAAAAGACTCAGGTGTGTATTTCAAAAAGAACGAGATTCTTCTTAAGCAAAAAAAAAAAACATTGTCATTCCCGTACTTCATACTACACACTAACAAAAGCATCGGAGCATCCTCGGAGGCATCCTCTTCGGCAACCCCCTAGTTTACCTTCTCTTCCCTGTGCAAATTCCCTCAAGGCTTGGCCTCCAACTTAGCAACACGATTTTGGCAGCAACATATTGGCATCGTCCATGGGAAATCTACCATCACTCGCTAAATAGTAAAAGCGAAGAAGTTTAAAGAACTCATTTGTTGCCATATCATCTATAAATGCCGCCAGAGACGTCAGTAAACGAGCGGTGGGGGTCAGTACCCATACCTAGCGGTCTGAGTCGAGATCCTCTGCCAAACCCGATACACACCCCAACATGGCTACGCTCCAAGCACAGTTCGCAGAGCTCTCATAAATAGTGACCAATCTGTCTGCTGGGGTTAGTGAAAGGGCTCGCCAGCCTTCGCCCGCACCATCACACAGGACCCTAGCCGCATAGGCTCGGCCAGCTGTAAGCTCCCTATCGATGGCTGTTCCACGGCTAAATATTCCCCGCCTCATATGGCTAAGTCCAAAGAAAGCCCTTCGTCTAGAAGCAGTGATGGTATCGGCAAGTGAATAGAGGGGCGGATCAATGAAGCGCTCAAGGGTCGTAGCCACAATGTGATGGACGAGCTCAACGTTCAGGACCCTCTCTTCACTTAGGAAGTCCTTTAAGCCCCCCTCCTGTCGAAATTTTGAATGCCCCAGATCAAACCTTACAACTGTTCCACGGACCACCTAGACTACCTCTAGCACTACAAAACCACGATGACGCTCCACAGACACTCCGATCCCGTAATATGCCGAGCTTTCCCCCTGATACTTAAGAAAGCGGCCGGGACATGGCATTCTGGTTTGAAACCTAGGGGCATCTGCACGTTAAAGGAACTGAACTATGCCTTCGTATCGCATTTTCTAAGCAGCAAATGACCCAAGAAGACTTCAGAGTTCCTATTCAAAATTGTCCAGTTAAAGGGCGAAAAACTCCGAGCCTATATGTCAAGGTTCAATTCCACTACCTGGGAGATCCTCGACCTCGACCTCGACCCCCGACTTTGACCCCTGCATCCAGATGCTGGCATTCAAAAACGGGCTGAGATCAGGGATTTTCATTTCAAAACTCACCAAGCGACCGCCCGGTGACATGAATGAGATCTTAGTCCGAGCTAAGAAATACATGCTAGTGGAAGATGATCAGGCCTTCCGAATGGAGCGGGACGGGGACGCAGAAAGAAAGAGAAAGGGCCCAGCCAGTCCGCTTCAAGAACCAGTCAAGCGACCTTTCCACAAGGACAGGCCTAGGGTCCCAAGGCCCTTTGGGAACTTCACCTCTCTCAATACATCCAGGACCAACGTCTTGATGCAAATCCAGGACAAGGTGATCTTGTAGTGGCCCCCAAGACCACTGCACCTCAGTGAGGACTAAGGCAAATGGTGCAGGTTCCATAGAAACCACAGGCACGACACCGAAGATTGCCAGACACTAAAACACCAGATAGAAGCCCTCATCAACAGGGAGCATTTAAAAGAATTCACTGGGCTCTGAACGGAGAAATTCAAGGAACGACCCTGGAGGAGTCCCGAACGCCTTTCCGATCAAGATAAAGTTGTGCTACCTACTCAGGAGAGTCCCGGGTCGAGCTGCGGGGAGCCCAACCAAAAGAAACCAGAGATCTCCACTGCCAAAATTATCAAAACCGTCTACGGGAGGGCCCGCAGTAGGAGACAGCTCCGGGTACCGCGAAAAAACTTATGCTCTATCAGTGGCCTCGATCACTGAGCCCCATAAGTGATAGAAGGCGGGTATGTCCATCACTTTTTCAGACAAAGATCTGGAGGGAGTCTAGAACCCGCATGATAATGCCGTGGTAATCTCCTTTCTCGTGGCCAACCACGAGGTCATACACGTCTTCGTCGACAATGGGAGTTCGACCGACATCCTATTCCATGACATCTTCCAGCAAAAACTTTCGGTTGGAGTCAGTTTCCACCACACTCTACGATTTTTCGGGAGGCCTGGTGTTTGTAAAAGGCAGCATAGTCCTCCCAATAACTGTAGGAACGACCCCACAAGTAACCACCATACAAACTACTTTTCTAATTGTCAGACAACCCTTGTCCTATAATATGTTCTTCGGAAGACCTACCCTTAATAAGCTTCGAGCGGTGGTCTCCATATATCACTTAAAAGTGAAATTCCCCACTGAAGAAGGAGTGGGCGAGATTCGAGGAGACCAGCAGATCTCTAAGTCTTGCTATCTTAACTCGGTGAGAGAAGGAAGGAGGGTGGAAGCTCTCTCACTCGAATTAGATGAACTTAGGGACGAAGATAACAATCTTAGGGGCCAACTAGTAGAAGGGTTAACCGCAATCCCCTTCGGTAAGGATGTCTCCCAAACTATCCGACTAAGTTCCAACCTCTTCAGGGCCCTTAGAGGACCCTTACTCGCATTTCTCTGAAAAAACCAGGATCTTTTCACCTAGTCAGCCACAGACGTGCCCAGGATCAACCCAGAGGTGATAGCACACCGGTCGAATATGGACTCGAACCACAAGCCGATCATCTAGAAAAAGAAATCATTCACACCAAAGCGACAAGCCGTTGTCCAGGCTAAGGTGGATAAGTTGCTAAAGGCCAACTTTATTCAGGAAGCGGACTACCCGGACTGGGTATCCAACGTAGTGATGTTGAAGAAGACCAGTGGCAAATGGTGGATCTGCATCGACTTCTCAGACTTGAACAAAGCCTGCCCAAAGGATAGCTTTCCTTTGCCAAGGATCGACCAGCTAGTCGATGCAATGTCGGGGCACGGGTTGCTAACCTTTATGGACACATACTCCGGGTATAGCCAGATCCTTATGTATAGGCCCGATCAAGAGAACATGGCCTTCATCACCGAGAAAGAACTTTGTTGTTACAAAGTCATGCCTTTCGGCTTGAAGAATACTAGGGCCACCTACCAGAGAATGGTAAATAAAATCTTTTGGGAGCAGATAGGTCGAAGCATGGAGGTCTACATAGACGATATGTTGGTAAAAAATATCGTAGTTAAGGACCATAAAAATGACTTAAAAGAAGCCTTTGAAGTCTTTCGACACTACCAAATGAAGCTAAATCCCTCTAAGTGTGCCTTCGGGGTCATCGGAAGAAAGTTCCTTGGCTTCTTGGTGACCCAAAGGGGCATAGAGTGAAACCCCAAAAAAATTGAAGCCGTCTTCAGCATGAAACCACCCCGGACCGTGAGGGAGGTCCAGTGACTCACTGGGCGGATAGTGGCCTTCAGCTGATTCATGTCAAAATCCGCAGAAAAGTGTCTCCCTTTCTTCAAAGCCATCAGAAAGGCCAAGGACTTCAACTGGTCTAAAAGCTGCTAGGAAGCATTCGATGAACTAAAAAAAATACTTGGGTTCGCCCTCTTGCTTACGAAGCTCATTGCCAGTGAAGAACTTTTTCTATACCTTTCGACCGGCCACGAAGTGATGGCCTCAGTCTTAATTTGAGAGGAGGCAGGCATCCAGAAACCCATGTACTATGTAAGCAAAGTCCTTTATGACGTTGAAACTCGGTATCTTCCCGTGGAGAATATGGTGTATGGCCTCCTAATCATGACCCGCAAGCTCCTCTTGACCGATTAGCCCTTTCGACAAGTGCTCTACAAGTCAAATGTCTCCGAAAGAATGGTCAAATGGTCCATGGAACTCTGGGAGTTCGATATTCGTTACCAGCCCCGCACAGCTATCAAAGCCCAAGCCTTAATAGAATTTATTATAGAGACCACTCTCCCAAGTCAAAAGGACTCTACTCCAGATCCCGACAAAACCAAGTTGGTCCTTCAGTGGACGCTCCAAGTTGATGGATCATCCGACGACGCCGGGAGTGGCGCCAGGCTCATCCTAAGTGGCCCGGATGGCTTTACCATCGAATACGCCCTAAGGTTCAGATTTAGAGCCTCAAACAATGAAGCTGAGTACGAGGCTTTACTAGCTGGGATGAAGTTGGCCAGGATACTATCAATAGAGGCCCTGGACACGTATAGTGACTCGCAATTGGTGGTGAACTAAGTCAACAGGGAGTTCGAGGCCCAAGGAGAGAAAATTACTTGCTACTTAGGAAAGGTCAAAGAGCTCGTCGCCAAGTTTAAAGTATTTCGTATCAACCAGATTCCCTGGGCTGAAAACTCAAAAGTTGACTCCTTAGCCAGGCTCGCCTCCTTTTGAGGGCTCGAATCCACACAGACAGTCTATCTTGAGACACTCGCCGCACCCAGCATCGACGAAATAACTATACTGCTCATGGCTAGCGAGGAAACCTGGATGGATCCAATCCTCGGGTATTTATGAGATAACCATCCCCCTGGTGAAAGGAATGAAGCTAAAAATTATCTCCCGAGCAGCACAGTACGCAATCTTGAAAGGTCAATTGTACAACAGGGGTTTCACAACGCTCTATTTAAAATACTTAGGCCAGATGGAGGCCAATTACGCCCTCCGAGAGGTTCATGAAGGGATCTACCATAACCACCTAGGGGGCCAAGCCCTTACTTTTAAGATCCTTCGTTAAGGTTACTATTGACCCGGGATGCAAGGAGAAGCCATGAAATTGGTAAAGAAGTGCAAAAATTGCCAACAATATGCTACTATCTCCCATAGACCGGCAAACCCCCACACTTCCATCACTAGCCCGCTTCATTTTACCATGTAGAAGATGGACTTCCTAGGACCTTTCATCGGAGCACCTGGCCAACGAAAGTATCTCATCATGGCAATAGACTACTTTAAGAAGTGGGTAGAATCCGAACCACTGGCCTGTATCATCGACCATCAGGCCAGGGGCTTCATCTGGAAATCGATAGTATGCCACTTCGATATTCCCAAAGTGCTGGTGACGGACAACAGTAAGTAATTCGATAGCACTCAATTCAAAACATTATGTGACAAGCTACATATTGAGCATCGCTTCTTATCTGTCGGGTACTCACAGGCTAATGGGCAAGTCAAAGTAACTAACAGGACCCTCTTGCAGGGTGTCAAGAGTAGATTGGACGAGGTAGACAGACAGTGGATAAACCACTTGCCAAACATATTCTAGGAGTATCGAACCACTGCCCGAGCACCCACTAGGGAAACCTTCTTTTTCATGACCTACAATTCCAAAGCCGTCATCTCCTTGGAAATCGGGGTGCCTTCACTCCGAGTACAAAATTTCGAGAGTAATAGCAAAGACGAGGCTCTTCGTATGAACGCCGATCTTCTCAACGAAACATGAGATAAAGCTCAGATCCGGCTGGCCCCTATCGGCAGGGAACTATCGGGTATTACAACTCTCTAGTACGAGGAAGGCATTTTCGGCTCCATGATCTCGTTCTATGAAAGAACGAACCATCTCATCCATAAGAAAATGGGAAGTTAATCCCTAACTGGGTGGACTCGTACTGGATCAAAAGGGTGTGTCGCCCCGGCACTTTCGAGCTTGAAGAGCTAAGTGGGAAACGCATGCCACGCACTTGGAACACTAAACATCTCCGGTGATTCTATCAATAAACTCGAACCTTGTGCACGAGTCACAAAAAGAAGTTCCTTTAAAGTAAAAATTGTAATGGACGATTACAATAAACAACAAGTTTGAGAAAAAAAGAAGATTTTATTAAAATTATCGAAAAGTACCAAAAAGGCACTAACAGTCTTAAGTTACAAAAAAGAAATCAAAAAAGCCTAATCTAGGCCCGAGGCAGCCTTAGCATCGGCCACAACCTCGGGCTGAGCAGCCACCTCCTTCTCAATAGGAGCTCCGGCCTCAGCCTCGGCTTCTGCAGCAGCAGCAACCTCGTCCTCCTCGAGGTCCAGAAGGTCGAGTCTCGATAAGTCAATCTCAGAATGCAGCGCCTCGACCTTCCTCTTAGCTTCCAAGAAGTACTCGAGGTACTGTCGACCTCCCTCCAAATTAATTGTTGTCTAGAAGGAGGGAGAGTTTTCGAAGGCTACTAGAGCCTTCTCCACAGCAGCACGAGAATGGGTTTTACCCTATTTTACCAGCCACTGCATCTCATGAATAGTATCATCTCTCTGTCGGTCGGCCTCGATCTTGGCCTGAAGGCTAACATCCCTCTCCCAAAAAGCCTCCATCCTAGCCAGGTTAGCAGCGTCCTATGATGCCTACAGCTACTAGACGATCTCAGTGCTCTCATCCAGCTTGCACTGAGTTCGGCCTAACAACTCGGCCATGTCTAGGCACTGGCGAAACGTAACGCCCAGGAGGACGTTTATCTGCAACCAGACGAATAAGTGTTAGCTAGCAAGATAAAAGCATAAAGAAAGGAAAAAGAAATTAAAATTTGGAAACAAAATCTTACCTGAGACCCGACAGTCTTAACTACAGGACAGAGAGCCTCGGTAGGCCTCCTCGACAGTTCCAACAAATCACAGGGAGGGAGTTCTATGATTAAATGCTCCTGTACCACCCGGGGTTGTGTAAAGACGGAGTCATCGACCTTCAGGGCCCAGTTAGGCCTAAAGATCGCAGCCTCGGAAGTGGTACCCTAAGAAGAGCCAGGAACAGCTGAAGGCCCCGGGGTAAGATGAAACCACCGGGGCGGCAAAAGTAACCAGAATAGGCTTCGGCTCAGAAGAGCACTGTGGGGGACTCTCTAGGTTGATCGGGGTAGGAGATGGGGCTCGTGGCCTTTTTCTAGCCCCCGATCCTGAGGCTTGCTACTTCTCGACTACGACAACCCTTCTTCTCTCCAGAGAGAGCTTTCTCACTTACTCCTTGGCTCTCGTCATTGCCTCCATTTCTGCCCAAACAAAAAAAAAAAAATATGTAAGTACAAAATTCAGGACAGAAGTAAAGCATAAATGAAAGAAATCTATAAGTCTAAAGAGAAAGGCGCGAGGTTACCATTCTCAATGGAAGGCTTGGGGCATGGGGGGCAAAGGTCTCGCCTCGTTAGTTCCTGGTTGTCATAGAGGACCTTTACGTTCAACGGCACGACCACCATAACGTCCACGGTCTCCTGCTCGCGTGGAAGAAGACTCAGTTTCTTGCATTTCCCAGCCTGGTCCAGGCTCCACAATAGGGGAAGACCGAAGTCTTCAACAGCCCGGACGTAGAAGAAGGACTTCTTCCATCTCTTAATCGAGGACGGAGTCTTCTTCAACAATCTTCTCTTGGCCTGGGTATTGACAACTACCCATCCGACCTGGCCATGTCTGCTGATCTGGAAGTGGGCCTTAAAGACGTCTAGATTCATCAGCCCGTCAACTTTCAAGCAGACGCAGATAAAAGCCATTATCAACCGTATCGAGTTCGGCACTAACTGACATAACACTATATCAAAGTACCGGAGTACGGCACAGAAAAATGGGTGAAGAGGGAAGAGTAGCTCGGCCCTCATGTGGTGTTCATAAACGTACAATTCATAGGGCACACAGCTCGAAAGGACATGGCAAGCCATTTCCCCTACCCTAGCCAGCTAGAGGGCGTACTCACATGGGATGCGGTACGACTTTTAGATTACTTCCAAGTCTTCTTCTCTAAGCTGGCTGGGGACCACGTTAGTCGAGAACTCCCATTCTTCCCTTTCCTCTACTGTCAAGGCCCCCTAATATCGGGCAGGGCCCTGTCTGTCTTATACCTAGAGAAGAAGTCCTCTTTATACTCCTCCATAGTGGGGACATAAGGCAACATCTCCAAGGGCCACTCCCTAACTACGGCCCTTTCTGAGGTTTCGCTCTTAGAGGAGGACGTGGCTGACCTCGTCTCATCAGAACTAGCATTACCACTACTCCTATTACTATCACTAACACTACTGGGTCGGTCTCGATAACTATCAAACGAAAACATACTTAAAGTAAAATACTCACCAAAGTCCAAGTGATTCAAACTCAAACTCCCTTCTCAGTCGGACTCTTCGAATTCCCTCCCGTGCAACTCTCCAACACCGCGCCTCCAAGCACTTGCACCAAAGACCAAGCTGAGACATCTTCACCCACCAGGAAGTATCAAGACACATGATCGGACCAAGTTTTCCAAGGCTGAACAGATGGATTGCTCCACACATGCTCGCCCAATAGCTCCAAGTCCGAGCAGATGGATTGCTCCACACATGCTCGAACCTATGTATCCAAGGCCGAGCAGATGGATTGCTTCACACATGCTTGGCCCAAATAGCTCCAAGTCCTAGCATATGGAATACTCCACATATGCTCGGACCTATGTATCCAAGGCCGAGCAGATGGATTGCCTCACACATACTCGGCCCAATAGCTCCAAGTTCGAGCAGATGGATTGCTCCACACATGCTCGGCCCAATAGCTCCAAGTTCGAGCAGATAGATTGCTCCACACATACTTGGACCAAGTTCTCCAAGGCTGAGCAGATGGATTGCTCCACACATGCCCGGCCCAAATAACACCAAGTCCGAGCATATGGAATGCTCTATATATGCTCGGACCTATGTATCTAAGGTCGAGCAGATGGATTACTCCACACATGTTTGGCCCAAATAGCTCAAAGTCCAAGCATATGGAATGCTCCACACATGCTTGGACCAAGTTCTCCAAGGCCGAGCAGATGGATTGCTCCACACATGCTCGGCCCAATAGCTCCAAGACCGAGCATATGGATTGCTCAACATATGCTTGGACCAAGGTCTCCAAGGCCGAGCAGGTGGATTGCTCCACAAATACTCGGCTCTATGTCTCCAAGGGCGAGCGAATGGATTTCCCCACACACACTCGGCTCAAATGCCTTCTAGGCCGAACAAATGGATTGCTCCTCGTACGCTTGGCCGGGCACTGTCAAGGCTCGGTAAAGTGATTACCCTTTTTACTAAAGACTAAACCCTGCAAAACTTACTTAAGCACATAAATATACTTAAGGAAGTGAGGGGCCTATGATACTGCTCAAAAACACATGCCCAATGAAGACACGACAAGTGGACGACCTCAAATTGAAACAACAGGGTAACACGTGGACAGCACCTGGCCAAGACAGCGAGGTGACACACGGAAAACACAGGGCAACACAGTTGGGCCTCCAGGACACAGCTGCCCACACAGCTGGACCTCCATGTCATCACTTCCCTGGGTGAAAAAGCCACCTCATCCCCAAAACCTTATAAAAAGACTCAGATGCGCATTCCAAAAAGAAAAAGATTATTCTTAAGCTAAAACAGAAACACCGTCATTCCTGCCTACTGTACATTAACAAAAGTATCGGAGCATCCTCGGAGGCATGCCTTCCAGCAACCCCTAGCTTACCTTCTCTTCTCTGTGCAAATTCCCTCGAGGCTTCGCCTCCAACTCAGCAGCACGTTTTTTGCAGCAACACTTTTGATTCTGTTTCTGTTTCTTGTTATGAATTTTTTTCCACAATGTGTTACTAGTCTAGTTGTTTTGTTTTTGTTGTCTGCTTATTGAGTGTTCTCCTTTTTTTATGTGTTTCCGGTTATCTTGTAGAGTTTTCTGTTTTCGAATGATGTAGACTTCAAGGAACTTTGTCAAATATTATTTTTGGATTTCTTTATATTGTTTTCTTGAAATCTCTAGCGATTTGCTTGAAAATAAAAGGCGGTCTATAATGATTTCTTGAAATATCTAGCTTGTGGTCCTTTTTGCCGTCTAGATCTCTGTTTCTTAGTAAATTTTTTGTATTGCTTAATCCATTTTGCATATTTTTCTCCTAAATTCCATTGATTGGTTCATCTCGTGTGCAACACGTACTGTTTTTCAGATGAATTTTAATGAATCAAGTTGAATAATGCCTAAATTTACGTAGATTTCTTTTGTTTTAACCTAAGCCCTGTTTTTAATACTCATATATGCTTAACTCTTAATGCTAAGTACTAAGAAGTACTTGAGTGATTGTACATTGGTAAGATTATGTACTATTAAGCTGTTTGGCTGCTGAGAAAGCTCTGGAAAATAGGGGGAAAAAGTTATGGTTCTCTGGTTCCTGTGTGCTCTCTTGATTATTATTATTATTTTTTTTTTGTATATACCTAGGATAAATAATCTTGATTCTTAATGTTTCTTAAAGCATCTCCAGGACTTTAAAAGTAATTTTGTTTCTTTTTTCTTATTCCTAGTCCATGATCACAGAATCGGGATACTTCCTTTTTTCTCCCTATTGTTCTGAATAAAGGTTCGGTTCTAAGAAATTAATGGTGCTCTACATGAAATACAGGAAATTTTAATTCGTTCATCTTTGTTTGTAAAGAGAAATTGTTCTTATTAATTACTGTTGTTCATTTTAATTAAGTGCCTTGGTAAAGTATGTTTCTTATAGTTGCTTTCTGTCTCAACCTAGTAATTAGCCACCAAATATAACACAACTACATGGTTTAAACTTATCCCATTTTTATTCTTCAATGTGCACTGTCAAAGTGAAATTTAACTTGCACACTTTTATAAAATTGAAAGAGATTAGATATCTTGATGCGTGAATTTTCTTTATGTTGATTGTCTGTGGCTGTTGTTTTGCATATTAACATACGAGACTGTTTTGTGCTTCTTTTTTTTATCAGGTCTGTTAGTTGCTCTTTTATCATACATCATAATGGCAGGTGGTCCAGGAACCGATGAGAACATTGAGATGTGGAAAATAAGAAAGTTGATTAAAGCACTAGAAGGTGCAAGAGAGGCAGTGGATCCAGCATGGTCTCTCTTATTATACCCCCACCTGATCAAATCAGTCAGGTTAACAAGAAGCTGGGGAATGAGTATCGGACCACATGAAACATTAAGAGTAGGGTGAACCGTCAATCTGTGTTAAGTTCAATCACTTCTGCCCAGCAGAGGCTCAGGCTGTACACTAACATCCCGCCAAATGGACTTGTACTTTATTCTGGAACAGTTGTAACTGAAGATGGAAAGGAGAAGAAGGTTACTTATGACCTTGTGCCTTTTAAGCCCATCAGTGCATCCCTTTATGTCTGTGACAATAAGTTCCATACAGAGGCTTTGAATGAACTCCTTGGATCTGATGACAAGTTTGGATTCATTGTCATGGATGGGAATGGGACTCTCTTTGGGATACTGAGTGGCAACAGAGGGAAGGTGCTCCATAAATTCACAGTTGATCTTGCAAAGAAGCATGGAAGAGGTGGTCAATCAGCAGTTAGATTTGCACATCTTCGCCACAACTGTGTGAGCAAGTCAGCAGAGCTTGCCACCAACTACTTTATAAATCCAGCAACCAGCCAACCTAATGTTGCTGGATTGATATTTGCTGGATCTGCTGACTTGAAGACAGAGCTGAGTCAATCTGATAAGTTTGATCCCCGCCGTCAGGCCAAGGTACTAAAAGTGGTAGACATTTCATATGGAGGAGAAAATGGTTTTGATCAGGCTATCAAGCTGTCTGCTGAGATCCTATCCAATGTCAAGTTTATACAAGAGACGCGTTTGCTTGGGAAATTTTTCGATGAAATCAACCATGATACCGGGAAGTATGTCTTTAGTATGGACAATACTTTGAAGGCTCTGGAAATTGGTGCAATTGAGGTACTTATTGTATGGGAAAATCTAGATGTAAATCGGTATGTTCTCAAAAATAAAATTACAAGTGAGATCATCATAAAACACTTGAACAATGAGCAAGAAGCTGTTCAGAGCAACTTCCAGGATTCAACCACTTCATCTGAATTGGAGGTTGAGGACAAGATGACACTTCTAGAGTGGCTTATTGATGAGTACAAGCGGTTTACTATCTCACTTGAGTTTGTCACCAACAAATCAGAAGAGGATTCTCAATTTTGCAGAGGGTTTGGTGGCACTGGGGGAATTCTCCGCTACCAGCTTGATAATTTAAGTTATGGATTCTTTTGTTCTAGTTACATATTAGAAGTAAGATATTTAAGCTGTTACATTACTTCTCTTGCAATGGGCATCTATGTCCCTTTTTTTTTCTTTTACTTGGCTAAAATAAGGTGTACCTTTTATGGTGGGTTTCTTTTTTCATTAAGTATTCTTACAGTACTGTTAAATTAGTGTTTTCATTTGGTTAGCAATTGGTCACTTTTCACATTCTTGAGTGTTTAGATCATGCTTAGTACGAGTTCATGGTGGAGATGCGTATGTGTAAGAGGATCTTGGGAAGCATAGGAGGTCCATGGCATGGAAAGGCAGAAAGCAGTTCTGTTCTGCTTGTTGTGGAGTTAATGGATAAGAGTGATAAGGTGTACCTTTGAAGGAGATCATGAATTGCTTTAGCATAAGCCCAGGGTTCAGTTCTGCAGTCACTTTGCAGCTGGATGCCATCCTTAAATTTCTGTTCTTTTACTAATTTCCTACATTTTCTGTACCTTAAACTTTAAGTTGTGCTGGTTTGTTTGTTTTCACTTTATCACCTTATAAGAACTTCTGAATTTTTCAGCGTGGGGCCTAATATGTATTTCCCTTTTGCACATGAATGGCGATCCCTTTGTGGTGTTTTTGATTTCATTCTTACTACTACTGAACCTTAAATAAATAACTAAGAACAAAGTAAGAAGACTGAAGAAAGAAGTGAGATAATAACAGTGGAGATAGAGAAGTAAAAGTGTGTCTAAAGTGTGCTCTCGAAAGATAGGTAGATACTGATGCAACTTGAAAGTATATATATATGGTTTGTTGCATTAAAATCTTAGAGAAATTGTTTTTTGGAGATTTAATTGAAACAAAACTTGGTGGTGAAGGTCAATGTTCAAAGCAAAACTTGTACTCCATTGAAGTGCTGCAATTATGGATCAGGACTCTGCTAGCCTAAAAGGCTATGCATTTTGTACTTGTGTGCGTATTGTAATGTACTGGATCTTTATTACAATTCACGAAGAGATAGCAATGCTATGTTTACTTTTAGTTGAAATTTTATTTGGTAAAGTAAATCAGTTTATCATGGCATTCTATTACATGTATCCTAATGTAGTAATGTAGTATTGTTTACGATCTGTCTGATATGTTTCTCAGCATCTGTGAATTACTGGGTACTTCTATATTCCAACTTTATATTCATTCGATGATTACCAGATACAGATGGAGAGTACTAATCAAAAAGTATTTGTGCAGAAGGAATAAAAAAGCAACTCCCTTGTAATAGGGTTCATGCTATTTAGATCATGTTTGGAAACTGAATTAATCATGCTTATATCAGTAAATTTAAGCAATTTTTGTTTTGAACTGAATAGGAAAACCGAGATCGGTGTCTGATGCATCATCTGCTCTGTTTCGAGGAATTCATGAATTGAGGATAGGATTCATTACTTGCTTAGAATAGTGCATTGCCTGATTTTGGGTTTCATATCTTAGGTGGTATATGGATATTTGATATGACACTGGTCCACAAATTTGTGGGTGATTTGTGGAAAATCGATATAAGAATATAAAAATTTGCCATTAATTCCGGAATCTACATTAAGATGATCATCTCTTCATATTATAGTGTTTATAACTTCATAGACTATTTTACCATGCCATTATGCCGTCAAGATTAACCAGAAGTGACAAAATCTTACTTGACACAAAAGCTTAATTCGATCCAAATTCGATCCGAGCATAAAAAAATTTAAAATAATGTGACATAAACCTGATCCCAATCCTAACTTGAAACCCAAAAATGATTTGAATATAAAATGGTCAAACCCATCCCAACTCAAAACCGAAATTACCCAAAACCTAAAACCCAATACGGCCCGAATCTGAAATGACTCGATCTGAAATGACTCAGACCTAATAAGGGTAAACTGATGAATTTTTTATTTTGTATTTATTGGTTTGACTGTTCGAATCTTCTCTACCTTTTATGTAAACTAATTTTTCAATATTTTTAAAATATTTTTTCTTTAAAATAAGATTAACTAAATATAACAAATATAAATGAATTATCAATCATTATAAAAAAGTTCAATTTAGTATGAGACAATATAAATCGATGGTTTATTACATTATATTTTAAATTTTAATACTAATATCTTTATTTTTTTTATTAAATAATAATAACTAATTAATGTTACTTATAATTAAATCTAAGTGTTTAAATGTGTAATTGTTTATTATTTTCCTTAGCTATATGTAATATGCTTATATGCTTAATATATTTAAGGGGTCCACAGAATTGCATGATACATATGAACATATAATTACGTATATACATGAGGTTATCAATTGATATCTAGTACAATAAATTAATAATAGTAATGTATCTTACACACTCTATAATTTATTATATATTTTTTATTTTACAAAAAATATTGTTAGATTTAATGTTATATTCATATAGATTATGCATATCAGCCTTCGCCATCATCTTATATGATCAAGAAAAAGTCAATTTTATCTTTAATTAGTTATTAACTTATCAAATTCATTATATTTATATTATTTTCAAATATAATTTGATTTTCATTTAATCAAAACATACTTAGTTAAATATATTAAAATGACAAAAGTATATTAAGTTATTATTAACATATTTTTGTGAACATAGTTACACTGAAACATAAAAAAAAAATGGTAATCTAAATTTAAAGTAGAGTTCAAATGATTTCTTTGAAAATTAAAGGAAAAGAAAATAGAAAAAAGAAAAGAAAATCTGATGGGTCATATCGAACCTGCTTGGAAACCCGAAACGGCCCGAACTCGAAACGATCCGATCCATAATAACTTGACTTGAGATGACTCGACTTGAATGATTCGAGATCTGACACAACCCGAGACCAATAGAACTCGAACCCGACCCAATCTAAAGCTCGGCAAAACTCGAAACCGATATGACCCAAACTCGATCCGAACTGACTAACAACCAGAAATGACCCTCAATCCGAAATTCTCTGTTCTGACCCAATTATCACCTCTAAGGTTAACTATTAGACTATTCGCTACAATGGCTTATGCACATGAACATCATCAATCATATATGATATGATGCATAAGAAAGATTCTCTCTCTTATAATTTCCCCTTTTTTTATGGAATTATAATTTCACATTTAGAAGCTCATCAAATTCTGATTATATTCTTCTTTTCTTTCTCCAAGCCATAGAAGTTACCTCTTTTGATAATGAGAATCCTATCCAACTGCACTTGTAATTTTTTTTTTTTTTTTTGAGAATAGCATTTGTAAATTGATACTATTAGATTTGTTACTGATAAGTGAATAGGAACAATACTTCATTAGGTCCCATCTATATATACCAAAAAACGCTAATTCCCAGATCACTGACCAAATGGTTCCAGAATCCTTGTTTTTACGTTAGATGATGTTGTTTATGCGAGTTGGTTTAAAAGGTGAAATATGATGGCAACTCTGGCCTAAAGAATTTCTTGCTACAGGATGTGTAGATCCATTTTTTTTACATATACGAAGGATGCTAGCTTTTGCCATTTTCTAATAATACATTCTTGAGAGAGAAGCCGACTGCTGCCTCTGTGAGTCAAAATTTCGTTCTTAAAATTGATATTCGTCTTAATAGTAGTGGTCAATAATTCATAATCTAGTGAGTGTTTTACACAAAATCACCCCTGCATTCTATCAAATACAAAGAGATGCGTTGATATCTGATGTTATGTATTTTCTACCTACATATATACAGAAGAAAAAAAAAAGATAAATTGAAGCTAAGACAATACCATATTTTCTTCTTCTTCATCAATCTCATTTTGACCTTCAAATGAACATAGTGGGGATGAAGGCAAAGAAGAAACAGCAGAGGAATTCTTGGTAGAATCACAAGAACAAGAAGCGGCTGCAAGACTAACAAGCAGATCAACAAATGCACCAACTATAAATCCATGATTCTTCTTCCCATTCACCTTCAAGTACCATCCCAACAACTCCTCCAAACACTCCCAATCTTTCAATCCGTGAGACTCCACCATCTCCTCCATTGACCTCTTGAAATCAAAATAAGGATCATCCGACTCCATAGCAAGAACGACACTCTCTTTGAATGGCAACCCAGTACCCGTTTTCGCCTCCTCCAAGATCGAACTAGTGTCACCTGGCTCGAAAAATAGCCTCTCGGATCTCACCCCACGTACAACCATCTCCAATGACTCCCCATCAAAGTCCTCAGACTCTGTTGAGAAGCTAGCTGATTCCGATGAGTTTGTGAACCATGACTCAGGTTTCTCAACTTCATCAATGGGATCAAAATAGACTGAGTTAACAGTCTTGTATATGTCGTCTGCAGCTCTAAAAGAAAGGGTATTGGGATGCTTACACGAAGGCCATTGCCAAGGTTGCTTTGTATCTTTGTTCTTGAAGAGAGAAGGGAGCTTCATTTTCTTTCCCATTTGATCTGAGACTGAAACACAAATTGAAGAGGAGAAGTATTAAAAAAGGGATGTATTCTTGTTTTGGGGGTTTGGATATTTTGGGCTGTTTTCTTTTTGAATTGGTATTAATGTGTTGCAGGAGTGATATTTAAAAGGAGGGGTGAGAGGAAGTGAGGGGAAGATGGAAAGGAAATGGGACTGGTAGGGCCTGTCATGTGTGTATTAAATTGTAGGGTTTTTGTAGAATTGAATGTTATTTAATGCTCTTCACAACAACTGAAATGAAACAGTACCCTTTATTCAACATGAATTTTATAAATACTCAACTGATTTATATATTGCTGTTACAATAAACTAATGTTTAATGTGCTATAAAATGCTAAATACACCTCCTTTGATGTTGTTCTAACTCATATATTTTTCTCTTCTTTATTATTACAACAATGAATCTAACTTACCTTAATTCTCCTATCCATTGGATATAGCAATGAGTTTGGTTAGCGGGTACCTCGATATTTGTTAAAAGAATATTAAATAAGATAGTTATAGCATAATTAATGTAAATTTTGATTTGAATTTACAAATATATCTTTATACATGATTCATATATACACTAATAAATAAAAGGTAAATTTATAAATAATTATTGTAATAAATACAATATTAGAATCTCAATCTATTTGTCCAGTCATCTATTGTTTGTTAACAAGTGTACATGAACACCCGTTAACTGGACCATTGTTTTTTTTATCTATAAGGGAGTTGCTCGCTTGGAGATTGATATAAGTATCTTAAAACAACCAAATACTTAACCTTGAAGCAATAACTAATTAGTTAAAAACTGCTCGGGATTGGTTTTAGCTAACTTAGTTGGTAAAATCATTTACCATAACACGAAAGATCAGGGATCAACTGTAATCACACAAAGGATAGGAGAAGACTACCTCTCATTGTGTAGCCCATACATAAAGACAATGGGTCTATTTTGAAATTTAAAAAAAAAAAAAAAACTGTTTGAGTGCTGTTTTACAGTTCTTTTCTTTTTTTGACTGTGTTTGGTGGACATAATAAAGAAGAAAAAAGAATTCGCATTCGACAACATAATAAGTCATGCGGTTTTAAGAATAAGATAAAACATCTTGTTTTCCTATTTATCTATCCTATATTGTCCGATAAACACACCACTTATTTGTCCTTCCCCGATAAGATAAGTCATGCAAAAATAGAATATATTAGAAGGCAAAATTCATGTGAGTTCTGTCAAGGAGCAACGGTTGAATCACACACATTTGTCCTTCCCCATTACTTTATCAGTGGAGAGATTGACCTTCTCATTTATTGAGCAGTTGCTTCTATTTTTCTCCTTATTCTGCATCATCTCAATTAAATTTAGTCCGTAAAAACCTCTAAGATACCACCATAATTCTCTCTTTTAACTTCTCTTTTTTAGCAGTCTCTTTAACCTTTGGACCACTGATTCAGATGCCCAATTATTTTAGGGGTTATGCGTCATACTTAATTAATAGTCTACGAGCTTAGTTTAGTAATTTGTATTTTTATTTTTTCATGTGAAATAACTTCTTAGTTTCGATCTCCCTTAAATAAATAAATAAAAATCTCAGTTTCGATCTGAATTGGTATTGTTATATACTCCATATATATATATATATATATATATATATATATATATATATATATTCTTTTATAGGGTATTAGTCATTAATGATCATGACATATATTAATTGATAATCAATTGATAATCATGTATCTCTTTCAAAGAGAATGTCAAATCTCATACCCATAATATCAAAGTTGTTGAAAAAATTAATTAAATGTTAACTTGATAATACGGCCATTGCAAGTAAGCCAATATGTATGGATATGACTGATTCCAAGAACATTTAAGAAATTGGTTTGACATTGTTGATTTTACATGAACCTAATAGCTAGCATGGAACCACACAAACTATTATTTCATTAATGAGAAGATTATTGAATTAAATCGTTTTGTGTTGCAAATTTGTTTGGATGAGTTTATTGGAGTTTTAAACTGTTAATTATTTTTTAGTTTAAGTTTGTAAAAAAAAATAATCAAATCAATTCAAATCCTAAAAAAATAATTAAATTATCAAATAATTAATAGGTGTTGAATGATTATGATTTTCTTGGTTATACGTCGTTATTATAGGTAAACGTCCACTTTTCAATAGACATGTGGCACTTTTAAGAGCAAAATAGTTATTTCGCTGACCAGGGATAAAATAGTAAAACTCCAAGCGATTTTGATTCTATGTTTACTCGCCAATCATCGAGATTCATATTGTTTGTATTAATAACGCCCCTTCCTACCCATCCATTATATAAAACAAATCAAATTATTATAATCAAGTTATGAAATCTTTACTCTAAGATCTTTAAATACATTTTTTCTCTAAACTGTAGACCAAATAACTTGACCATATGAGCCGCCGCACGAAGACCAACTCTAAATCCTCACCTAGAGCTCTAAGTTTTCTTAACAACAAACTTGATCACATTTTTGACATCTACAATCGCCATCCAAGTAAACTCTCAGCCAAATGAATGGCTAGGATAAATCCATCAAGTTGACTCCTAGATTGGAATATCTTTGTAGATGTACCCTGCAGTTTTCGTCATTGCAACGTGATGTTTCTATTCTGTATTGGTACAAATTAATCTTTGTACATATTGTCCATGTGAGATGGGGCCATAGATGCTGTTTCTTGCTGTACAAAAAAAACCCTCTCTTTGTTACAAATGAAGGCAACGTACGTACTAATAAGTGGGTCCTCCGACTGTTATCTTATCATGTCAAGATCAAATAGAGAAATACCGAAACAAAATTAGGATTGGTGGAGCCTCAAATCATACACAGACAAGTTTTCTGGTGAATTCCAAAGTTTGGTGTTGAGAGATTGTTAATTTGGCACTGGGTAGATATGTTCTCTACACAAAGACAAAGCCCATGTGCTCACTTTCTGATTTGGTATGTAGCTTCTTATACTGTAAAGGCAATTTCCTTTCAACTGAAACCATATATGTCGCAGTCTTGCAGATAACAGGTCTTTGTATGAAAATGGCTCTTGAACTGTTCATTCATCAATCATAACACGTATTAGTGTGTCTTTCGATACTACTGTATAGTTATTATATATAGTTGTTCTTCTATGAGAAAGTTGGTGGGAATCTTACACTTAGTATGTTTTAGTGTAACTCATAATCATATATACAGAGTTGCAGATCTTAGCTTGCTTTCAAGCCATTAAAGTTTTCCTTCCTCTTTCAGATGGTACTTTAACTAATGAGTACTCTTGTTAGTTTAATGAAACACAATTCGGTTTATGATTGGTAGGAAAAAATATTCAATACTCCAAAAATATTGTTGGATGGACCAGCATCACATAAAAATGAGAAAGGAAGCGATGCTCTTGAACTATTAAATAATATTTCGATTAGCGAAGAGAAAAAATAGAAGGAAAGAATAAAAAAAAATATGAGAGCAAAGGTCTTATCTGCCTATTAATAAGAGAGAAATGTTAATTTGGTCAGGATTGTTCTTCAAATTTGACCCTAAAAGATAAGAGAAATGTTATATAAGAGAAGTTTTTTGTTTCTAGTACGTTAGACAATAAAAGGTTAACACTAAAGAGTAATTTGTATATAGCTATTCCCCAAAAATAAAGAAGTTTGGACGGAAGAGGGGGAGAAGAAAGGGTTTCCTCTTCTCTCCTCAATTTATTAAACTTGACAGGACAATGTTGGTTTTTTTAATTTGTTTTGTATTTATTTTCAACGATGATTTAATTTATCCTTAATTCTTGGATTTGGATTTTCTCCATTTGAAAATTGAAATGAAAGTCAAGTTTATTGTAAGATTAAATGTCATCATGATAAACTTGAATTTGAATATATTTTATTTGATGATATGACATTCAATTTCACCATAAACCCAAATCTATTCAATTCTCATATAAAAATGATCCAAAACTCTAAACCCAGCCACATAAAAATACCTTTTATCTATAAGAAAGATGTTGCCTTGAGAAATCGGACCCAATACCTCAGCCCACCCAAGTACATTAATATTATTATTATTGTTAGAATATTCACATGTAAGTTATCTCACAACAGAAATAAATAAAAATAAGAGTGAGTTATATACACAGTTTGTGCCCAAGACTCGTAAACTTAAGTTTTTTATTCATATTAGTGTTTATCCCTATGTATCATTTTAGTGTTCGTATGATCTCCCGCGACCTTAACAAACCGGAAGCTTGGTTTGAGTTGGTCACGATGCATGCCACATGGTTAAGTCTGTGAATGAGAAGTGTTTATGTGCCCACGGTTTATTGGAAGATTGTCATGTGTGCCTTGTGATACAGTCTGCCCCGTGAGGACTCTCATGGCTTGCTTCTCCCTATTGTTGAGTTTGGTTTGGTTTCTCCGGTTGATCTCGTGACCCTTATTTCCATTCAAAAGGGAGTGGTGTATATAACTCACACGTGAGAGGGATATTTGTTAAGATATTTAAGCTTTTGAGTCATATTGGTGTCCATCCATATATATCATGTCCGTGTTCGTGTGATATCCCACATGTGAAGTGTTCCCAACCTGAATAATAACATACCCTTAATAGAAAGACCGTTGATATTGGAATGGATATTGTAGTGAATCATAACAGTCAATTAACAGGTGTTCAGATATCCCAATATTTTTAACGTTTGGCAATGCGGTGGGGTGACAAAATCTGCTTTTTCAACTGCAAAAATTTAAACTTTGTATTTGACTTTTAAAGATATTTAAAAATATCTTTTGACTTAATGAAATTTCCTTATATATAAAATATTCTTTATTGTCTTTTCCAATTATTGAGACACTACCATTATTATTTATATTTTAGAAATTTTACATAACTACAATATTTTTCATAATTAATTTTAGATATATAATTTACGAAACGTTATATTGTGATTGTACTACAATATTTTTGTTATTGTACTCTTAAAAATGCTACAGCAATCCCAAACTCACCCTAACAATTCCTGCCACCAGGTTACATGGAATCCTCCTAGTCCTAATTGAATCAAGCTTAACACATATGAATCTTTTATGGGTAACCCCAGATTTGCTGGTGTGGGAAGTATTTTGCGTGATAACCATGGCACATAGGTTCGAGGTAGTTCTAGAGGCATTGGTATCACTTCTAGCATTTGGAATGAGAGGTATGGGGGCTTAGGGACAGTTTGTTTTATTGTAGTAGCAATAGTATTAATATGACAATCGAAGAGCCAGTAAATACATATCCTTTTTCTTAATTTCCTACACACAAAAAAAAATTATATCTCTTTCTCGTACAACAGAGTGATCCTTGGGTCGGTTTGTAGATCAACGCGTCCCCCCAATTATGTATTCTTGAAGAAGAAAATGGTTGTAAATGAACTGGTATGTCTCCCTTCTACCACATATATACATGATTGATTAGTCCAACCCATCTATAATTAGCACATGCCTCGTTGACCCTCTACGATTGATGCCTTAACCATGGTTTTAAACCATAAAATTGGTGTTTATAATTCAATTTTTTAAGACATTGTGAAGAAAAAAAATCATAATTTGATGATTATTATCATTTTATTTTTTTTAGTTTGCCTTTGAAATTTGAAAAGTTGTCTTTATTTTTCCGCCTGTTTATAAAAAATAATATTTATTATTTTTAAATATGTGTTTTGTGAAATTATTTTTTTTTTCAAATTATAAATACATATTTTTTTAAAAACTTTATCCCATTGATTAAAAAAACCAGTATCTGTCCGTCACAGAAGAGCCAGCGATCTGGAAAGAACGTGGAAGAATCAGAAGGCTGTTGGTTGGCAGTGCCAGAATCAGCTAATAGGGTTGCCTTTGTCTTACACAAAATGAGATAATATACGGCAAAAATTTCAATGTTCACACCTTTTTTTTACTTGTAGAAGCTAATTTTTAATTTGTAATGACTAATTTAGGATAATTTATTAATTTATAGTCAACTCATAAGAGCCATCATGAAACTTTGGATTAATTATTTTAAATGTTAATCCCCATGTGAATTAAATTACAACCATGCAATAATCATGAAGGATAAAATGTTGTAAGAATGTTTCAATATTTATTTTATTCTTCTTTGATCTTCAATCTTTTTCGGAAGTTGGAATCTGAATGAATTACCATACGAAATTGCAGAAGAAGCAAGACGAAAAATAGAGTTTGGCAAAAAAAAAAAACATATTATAAATATGTAGCCGTGAGGTTAGTTAAGTGATTGTATCTCCTCTCGTGTGAGAGAGTAATGTTTTCGTTTTGATTCGGGTTATGATCGGTGCAATTAAAAAACAAAATTGGTTTTAAAATTTTTGTAAAGATTAGCATAACATATAATCAAACGAATTAAAACACAATGTCATCGTTAAAATAGTGTCAACTATTTGTTATGAGACTAAAAAATATTTTTAAATCTCAACTATTAAATTATTATAAATACCATTAAACTACATGATAAAAAAAATGTTTATAATTAGTTCAATTAAAAAATAAAATTAATATTAAAAAATACGTAAAGAGTAACATAAAAATGATAAAATGACTAAAGACACGATACCATCATTAAAAAAATGGTAATGGATACTTATAAGTTATGACGGTAAAAAAAATATTTAAATCTCAACCATTGAATTATCATAGATACTGTAGAATTACGCGATTAAAAAATGCTCATGATCAGCTCAATTAAAAATTAGTTAATATTAAAAATATATATATATATATAGTCGCATAAAAATGATAAAATGAGTTAACGGATTGGACTACGCTGATTCTTTTAGGCCTAATCAAGATTCAGACCCACTCCTACATAAGTTTCTCATATTAGCCTTAAACAGGGATTTAGCCCATGGGATTCGGTTAGCTTTCTCATAATCCTTTAAAGGCGAAATATAAAAGTTTTTTTTTCTGACAGAATATTTATAGTAATTTTTTTATAATGCAGTAATTATTTTTTTTTGTTTTTTCAGAATATATTCCTTGCATCTCAATTTATATGTCAGATGACTTTTTAAAACAACTTTGACTTTAATTTTTTTGAATGTATTATAGATTTAAAATTATAAAAAAAAAAAATAATACTTGTGAACTTTATTATACCAGTTTTTAAAATTTTAGACTTTAAATCTATATTGAACTTTGTTTCCTTTGTCATGCTTTTCTACTTTAGTATTACTTTAACCTTAGTGTTGGGTCTCTATTTTTTTCAAATGAATTTTTTTTTTTTATTTGTGAGAAGCCCATCAATTATTTCACACTCCACTTAAGATATGTTTATCTTAGCTCAAATATTGGCAACAAATATTATGAAATGCAGAAAGATTTTATTTAATTGATCCAAATCCAAATCCAAACTTATTATTTTGACATCCTTGATTTTTTCTCTTAATTAAATAGTGTTTGATTGAGATCAATATCCATTCCACAAAAGTTAAGGCCAAAATGATTCAGAATAAATTCATTTGGGCATAAGTAAATAAGGTTAAATATGTCAAACTTGGCTCCTTTCAAGATGAATCCATTCCAATTTATCCCTAGGGGTTTTGGCTGTACTTAATCAAATTTGCTTGTGCAAAAGCTTTTTGGAATAAAGTTTAGTCAATATGGACTCAAACTTTAGTATGGACCAACTTTTGATATCAATTGAACATTATTTATTTATGGAAAAATTTAAATCAATTCGAAGCTAAATATCAATTTGAATTTATCTTAATTTAATTTGAGCCTACTCAAATAAAATCAAAATTAATAATCAACATGTTATCAAACGATAAAATTTATCTTGTTTAACATGTAAAGTGATATCAAACACATTCATTAAGTATGCAAAGGGAAGGGCCTTTGTCCTAGAAAGATGGTTCTAAGATTTATCTATACTACAACAAACCTTCGTTACCTTAATATGATTAAGTGAATCATGTCAAACACCAAGGGTTGATGAAAGAGGATAAAGGTCATATCAAGAGACCGAATGGGTAATGGGCCCTTAATCCACTCCATTAAAGCAAGAACAAGGTTAAGTGCAAGTGTGCAAATGAATTGTTGCAAAAATAATTATAAGTTAATTTTTAAATATTTTTCCAAGAATACATTGATGTTCAATCTCCTCAATGGAGTCGCCAATTGTAAGTACCGCACCATTTCGCTGTACCCCACGACTCAAAGCTTAATACCTAATGTCATTCCCTTCGAGACGAGATGAATAAGCGAGGGTGCAGATCAAAGTGGTTTGGCATATGGAAAGATTAGCGTCTACTAGGTCTAACACAACCCTTTATGAGTAATAAGGAGGCACTCATCATAGACGCACTTTTAAGTGTTAAACTAGCATCTGCTTCACTGTTATATGGTGTTAGGTCTTACCAATAGATATTTTCCAAAAGACGTATCATTCAAGCACAAAGCAAGGATGATAGGAAAATTAGAGTCTCCATTTGACCTTAAAATTGGTCAAAAATCATTTATCATTAGTCTGCAAGAGATTCAGATAAAGAGATTGAGGTACAAGAGAAGAAGGATTTAAGACTTCCCCTTTCACCTAAGTCAAAACCTAACCCTCTTATTCTTGGGAAACTATTTAATAATTAATTTAAATTATTTTTTGCTGCACACTAACATATGATCACATGCAATAACAGTTACATCTCACAAATGGGCAAAACATCAATTATAGCAAAATAAGAGGTAGTAATTTATGCATGAAAATTAAATTAAAATATAATCAAATGAAAGAAACAATTACAACAAAAAATTAATCTAAGAATAGAGAAAACATATTAGTCGAAAAATTCATAAGAACAAATAAATAAATAAAAAAAGAAGTAGAAAATTGTGAAACATGAAAACAAGTATCAAATCAACAGGATATAGACAGGACCTGGCTGGTCAAGGCTCAGGGTTGGTCGACCCTAGTAGGGAGCCAACTGATCCTATTGGTACTGGTCTGGTGCTTTTCGAGTTTTTTTTGAAAAATTCTCATTTTTGAACGATTTTGAACACAATTTAAACAACAAAAATTATGCAAAATCCTAATTTAGGCGGTTGGGTTGCGTCAAATTTAATCTAATGATGGCAGGGCTTTTTGCAGAGGTAGAAAAACTAAGGTTTCGCGTCAATTTTAGGGTTTTTTTTTATAAAAAAAAAATCAGATTCTAGAAGGTTCTAGCATGCAGGTGCAAAACTAAGGCAGCACAACTAGTGCCTTTGGTCTCGAACTCGATCGGCCGACCCTATGGCCCAGCAAGTCGGTTGGGTCTAGTCCGCTGGTCCTTTTTTTTCCCTTTTGTTAGGCCCGTTTCATTTTATAAATTCAGTTTGATTTGCTTCGAATTTCTTTGATCAATTGTTGTCCAAAATTAAATTTCTATCACATATTCATCCATCTTGAATTCTTTTGGACCAAAATTTTTATCATCGAACCCCACAGGTGATTCATTCTAATATTTGAGTCGAAATTATATATCAATAGCCAGAAATATAATGAACTGAAAATGAAGACTTGAAGGGCAATTCCTACAAGGGAATTTATGTCTAAGGAAACGATTATATATTACGTACCATTCCCTGAAAAAATTTAGTAGAAGTTGTAGAATTAATTATCTAAGCACAATAACCTCGTATCCAAGAAGACAAAATGATTATTTCATAAGAAATAACTCCTTATAGAAATTATTTTGCCTAGTGAAAGGATATTTATATAACTTAAGCTATCAAATCTAGTTAACCAGAATTTATTTAACTTTTATAAGCTAACTGTGAAAGTTTCCAAAGTGAAGTTCACGTACTATATGTCATTCCAAATACAATTTAATGATTCAAGAAGATTAATCATTTATAAAACAATGTAACGTAAAAGATATCACTCAATCCAAATTAAGAAAATGTTGATGACAATAACAATAACAATAACAAATAACCGAACACAACAACGATATGATTAAGATAAACATTAAAGAGCCTAGCTAACTAGGCTTAGGCGAAAGGAAAAAACGCAAGATATTAAAACACAACAATAATATATAATTGATTTCATATCATGATGATGAAGAAACTTAGGTCTTCCTTGATTTCTTAATTGCGCTCTTGCGAAAGATATCAATCAGGAAAGTTGTCTTCTTGCACAATGGGCATTTGGGTTTGATTTCAGACACCATCACATAAAGCAAGCAGTGAGAGCAACCCATTAAGACCAATGACGGCATCAGCTCATATGGGAGTGTATTGTCAAGCTGATCTTCAGTTGTCTGGCACGAACCCTGCGATATTGATTGCGAGGATATTTCAGATCGATTAATGGAAGAATTATCTTTCGGGTGTTTCCTTGGCGATGACGACAGACTAAGATTCAAATCAATATCTGTACCCTGATCCAGACTAAGATTCAGATCAATATTTATACCCTTCAATTTCTTAATCAATTCCATTTCCACAAGGCATTCCTTTTTTGCTTCTTTGCGTAGGCATCTTGTTTTAATCTTCAAAGCGAGCGATCCAAAAAGAAGAAGAAGAATGAGAAACAGTATATATAGAACAATTAATTAGCATACGATTATCTATTATTAAAATAATTAACTAACAATTTTTTTTCTAAATAAAGTAAATTTTTTCATGCTACTTCATGTAAAATCAATGTCCAAATGGAAGTAGAAGGAAGATGGCATATCGGGGTTAGGTCATGCGTTCAATATTATTGGGCCGTTGGGCGGAATGGTAAACCTAGATAAGAAATCGGAAGGAAAACCTAAATCAATGAGACTAAATAACGAAACGAAACATAACAAACGAAACGTTTTACCTTATTATCACAATCATTTTTCGACGGATGAAAAGGGCATTCTAACTCAATTAGGGTTTGATCCGGTTTCGGACAATTAAGATCAAGAGATTTGTGAAATTCTATCCTCAAGCTAATGTCATCAATCCCCTTTCCACCATCTTTCACAACACAACCATTAGATCCACCTTTGCTACCACCCTCTTGATTTTTTTGTGATCTGAAGTAGGCTGATGCCATTCTATGAGAAACTGGAAAAAATATTCTGAAGTACACTGATGAAAAAAAGCACGAGTATATATAAGAAGTGAGAGAACATGGTTTTCTAGTTCACTGACTCGGACAGATTAGAATTTAGCTTGACGCCAAATCCGATAAAACAAATATATATCAAATTTAAAGAAAATCTGGAAAATTAATTCAAGCACAGAAAATTCTGGACGAGTTAATACATTATTGAAGTGTATATTTAATATATTGGAAGGGTATTAGTTGTACAAAGCTAGGAGCCAAATATAGGTAAGTAAAGAAACTTAAGTTGAATTCAAGAGTTCAAAACCGTGGGAGAGAAGGGTCGGTGGAAACCAAATAAATTGAAGTATTGTTTTAGACAAGTGTCATTTGAAGCCTGCAAATATGAAAATTTCATTTAGATAATGACAGAGAAATTTTGTAACCGATGTAATTATGTGCATGCAAACATAAGACAACGAATTCCATTCTGTAAAGGAAGGCAATAAATATGATAGCAATAAATTGCCCATTAAAATGGCAAATGTAACTTACTATAACCTCTTTATAAGTTCATACCGGAACCAGAATGATATCATTCATGATCGAGGAGGACATCTAAACGTGGAAAACATCACCAGCCCACCTAATATATTGCACTCACGAGAAAATTTCATCTGTTTAGCTAATATATTTCATAACTTGGATTATTACTCATAAAACCTATTCGAGTTTTTTTATACTATATAATTTTGAGAATATTCACGTGTCAGTGAAAAGATAATCTCACATACAAAAAAAAAATGCATAAAAGAACTTTCAAAGCTAGAACTTTTGCAAACATTGATGTTATATTCTTTTTATTGTATTTTTTTATAATTTTGATCGACTTATAATTAAGCGTAATGTAATTAAAACATTTACTTGTTTTAAATTTGGTGGTTCAATATGATTTTTATGTAAAAATTGTCATAAAACAATTCAAACCCTAAAATCAACCATAGCAGGATTGTAGAACACCTAATGAGCATGATTAATTGATAACCTTAAAGTGTACCTGTTTTGAACTCAATGACAAATTGCGCAGCGTAAACAGTGGATCCTCACGTAGTCACATGATCAAGAATGTCTTACTGGAAACTATTAGCGAAAAGAAAACAAAACTGTTAGCGAAAAGAAAACGACTAGAGTTTTCCCCTCCTTTTTTCACTTGTTAACTAGCTTCATCGATGAAATAGAAAATTGTAAAGCTATTGATTGGAATAGAATGAGGAAACCTAGCCATAAACCTTTATATAGTATCCCAATGAACTGCTCATCAAAACACTAATGGGTTACTACGATCCACTTTATCCAGTCCACACACAGGAGTTAGGTTCAATTAACATATCACAATATGTGAGCTCTCTTTAAGTCTCACTACTAGAGTGA
This sequence comes from Bretschneidera sinensis, assembly GCA_023935145.1. Classification (NCBI taxonomy): domain Eukaryota; kingdom Viridiplantae; phylum Streptophyta; class Magnoliopsida; order Brassicales; family Akaniaceae; genus Bretschneidera; species Bretschneidera sinensis. The sequence continues at coordinate 3,746,314 of CM043700.1, read as the reverse complement.
AGAGCCAAACGGAGAGATGGAAAAGAGCACTCCAAGGAAGAAAGAGGAAAGATCAAGATCCAAATCTCTAGATTTTTCAAATAAATTATACATCTAATGAGGAAAATAAACACACACAATTGCAAAGCAAGACCATGATGGAGGATTTTGAGGAGTTGATCACTAGAATGAAGGAGATTGATAATGGAAAGGCTAATAAAGATGACAAGATGTAAGTTTTTGATGACTCAAAGCTAGTGATGAGAGATACCATGAACAAAGAAAGCTTATACATGTTGAATGAGATGATGGTTGCAGCATTAAAAGAATGTTAGGATGTATTATAACTAGTTAAAGGTTTTTGTTGATGATATTCAAATTTTAATTTTATACATTTGGATTGAATGTTGAATGTGTTTTTTTATATATATCTTCAGTAGATTGATCAACTAACGTTTATGTTAAATATAATTGACCAATGTACTAGTTTTTATCTCTCTAATATATTTTGAGAATATGTTATTGCGTAAATGAGAGTTGTTCTGAACAGATAACGTGTATCTTCTGTATTGAATTTAAGAGAGGAAATGAGACAATACAAAAAGAAGAGAATTGTATTGAATTGTGTGATTTGCTTACAAGGGAGGTATCATATTTATAGCCTAACCTAAGGGGAATGTTTCTCATTCTAACCGATGTGGGACTAACATATACATTGTGTATAAACACACACACACACACACATTAACAGCCCCCCTCAAACTCAAAGTGGTAAAATGGAGACCAACTTGAGTTTGGAAACTAAATCCTGAAGGTGTCCAGGAGGATGTGTTTTAGTGAAGATATCAACAATTTGATCGGCGGAAGAAACTGATAATAATCCAATAGTCCCACGAGTGAGATGATGACGCACAAAGTAGCAATAAATCTCAATGTGTTTTGTGCATTCATGGAATACATCATTATGAGCAATCTGGATAGCACTTTGATTATCGCAGCTGATGATAGTGGCAGTAGAATGAGTGATGCCCATGTCTTCAAGTAACCAGAGAAGCCAAAGAATTTCCTGAGTTGTATTAGCAAGGAATGAACTGGTCATGAAATGACTGACTGAGTCCGAATAGGATGGAACTGAGTCGTCTAATTGGCAAAGCCAACTGGGGTCAACGACTGATGGAGTGGCGGCTGAGATGACATCGATTATAGTGATGTCGATAGAGCGGCAACTGAGGTGATGTCGATGGAGAATAAAACTCTGATGGCTGAGGTAACTTCAATGGAGACTAAGACTTCGATTATAGTGACGTCAATGGAGCAACGGTTGAGATGACGTTGATGGAGAATAAGACTTCGATTATAGTGATGACCTAACAGGTATGAAGAGGATATACAAGAAGTCTTTTTAATGTGAAGGAGCCACTAATAGTGGCAATTACAGAGCATACTCAACTCTTGATATACCGAGAACCACTAAGAACCTGGCTCTGATACCAAGTTGAATTTAAGAGAGGAAGTGAGACAATATAAAGAGAAGATAATTGTATTGAATTGTGTGATTTGCTTATAAGGGAATTATCTTATTTATAGCCTAACCTAAGGGAATGTTTCTCATTCTAACCGATGTGGGACTAATATATACATTACACACACACACACACACAAACACACACACACATTAACATTCAACAATAGCAAGGTATAATCTCTCTTAATTTTCATTTTCCAATACTCTCAATTTTTTACGATTATGATTTATATATGTTAAAGGAAAACATCAATAGTCTTAGTTTTCTTCATTCCACTTTCCTCTTATAATAAATACGAAAGTAAATTATCCCACACTTTTCTTTCCTCTTATTTTTCTTTTCTCCCACTTTTCTTTCTTACTAATTAAACGCCCTCTAAAAGACCAACATATTTCTCACCATACAACCCTTGAGCCTAAAATTATACTATGGAGTTTTTTTTTTTTTTTTGGACAGAGCAATAGACCACGAGCACAAATTTAAACGACAATGTGAACTATATATTGATTCTTTAAGATTACATGATAATTTATACATCCTGAGGCTGCATCAGATTCAAGTTATGTGCCCAGAAATATGAAAAAGGTAGTCAATCCCCCACCCCAACATTCCCCCCCCCCCCCCCCCTCCCCAAAAAAAAAAGAAGATAAAAGATAAAAGATAAAGATAGTATGTATTCATGTTACAAAATCTTGAGTGCCACAGCTTTAAATCAAGAGTGTTGTTTTGGGAAGTTCTTTAGTAACCACAGAATAATATAATAGTAACTGAATAAAATCAATTAAAAAAATATTTAGTTACTATTGTATTTTCCCGTAATTACTAGTAAACTTTCCAAATTCCATGGTAACTCTTCTTAAATCAAACCTGCAGCTATGACCATCATTCAGTGACTGCTATCATGATAGTAAGCATGAGTCTAACATTCCCTATGAACAGAGACGGATCCGTTTGGGACTTTCAGAGGCACCCGTCACCATTTAAATCTCAATTTTTTTGAGATTTTTTTAATACTAATGAGTTGTTTTTACTAAAAATTTCAATGTGTTCTCAATAATCTACAAAAACTGAAAAGTTACCTCCAAATCTCGATCCAGTTACAAAAATAAAATATTGAAAAAAATAAAAATTGATAAGGAAAGTTGTAAATTTTGTTATCTTTTAAAGACAAATCACAAATAAATTATATCTCTCTCACTCTCGTTTAGGAATTTAGAGAAGAAAGGAGTACAAGGGAAAGGGAATGATTAAATTAATGAGCTTCAATTCTTTCCCCTCCCGTACCATCCAAATCGAAAGGTGTAAAAATTAAAGTTAAATGAGATTAATCTCTCACCCTCTTTAAAACACTCATAAATAATTATAAAAAATATTCTATAATTGATTTTTTTTTTTTTAAAATACTCTGAAGTTTTTTTGTGACAAAAAATACCTTGTGATTAACTCTATTTTCAAAAAATATCTTAAAAATTTTTTTGTAGCAAAAAATAACTTGTGATATGTTTTTGTTAATAAAAAATATCTCGTAGTTTATTAAAGAAAACATCTATTTTTTACTAAAAAAAACACCACAATATTTTTTACTAATAAAAATATATCACATTATATTTTTATCACAAAAAAATATAAATATTTTTTGAAAATAAAATCAACCACTGCATATTTTTTACCACAAAAAAAAAAAAAAAAAAAAAACCTCAAGATATATTTTGAAAATGCAATCAACCACAAAATATTTTTTATAATTCCTAATCCCCTTCCATAACTTTTTTTCTGCTCAAAAGCTTGAGATTTATTTGGAACTCTGATATCTAGCAACAAAAAGAAGAAAAATGATTGAATAAAAAAACTCCCAAACATTTAGCGGTTTCAAATGTGTCGATATCAATGGTTCTTTCTTTGAAGAAATAGTGACAATTTACAAATAAAAATAAAGTGTTTTTTGTAAAATAGTTTTTATAACTACAGTTAGCCAAATCGAAAGAGTGACAGCTTTTTTATAATCCCTCATATATAATTTTTTATGTGAAAATATTCATACTAATTGTATTATCTGTTTTGTGAAATTCTCATTTATTTTCTTAAAATATAAATAATTTATTTTAATAATTTTGCCCCCACTTATCAATAATCCAATATCAGTCCATGCTGATGATGATCATTCCAAATACGAGCACACAATTCAAAACCATACTTTGTGGTTCAAATCTTCATCATGATCATCATCACCAGCATAATACATGTCATTATCATTATCACCTTCACCTCTAATATCGGGCTCATCATCAGTGTCTGTATCAGAATTTGCGTCAAGATTATGGTAAGAATTCCAATCAGGAGGGAAGGTCTTCTGCAAGGCTTCAGTAATCTCCCCACCAGTCCTCTCAATCCTGCGTAAACACTTGGACCAGTGCACTGCAGTCCCCATATCTACAGTCAAACCAGACTCTATCATCTGTCTACAAATTGACAGTACTCCCGAGTAAATGTAGGCTTCAGCAACGGTTGCCCTAGATAGCAATGAAGTCATCAAGCAATGGTATACAGCTTTGTCTGGCTTCAAACCAGCCAACTTCATCTCCTCAAAGCATTTCAAAGCCTTCTCTGGAAGAGAAGCACGTGCCCATCCATGTATTAGCGTTGTGTAGGTTTTAACATTTGGTTTCACTCCAACAGCCTTCATTTCTTGGATCATTTTTGTTGCTCTCTGAAATAGAATTAATTCTAGTTAGAATATGAACTGCACAAGAAACGTGAAGGCATTTCACAGACATGAAAGCATAGAATGATTTTAATTCCCACCATTTGGAAGCACAAGTTTGCTATGCAAATCTTGCAACAGAAAGAAGAAAAATGACAATTAAGGTAGAAAAGAAGGCCACAACTGTCTAGTCAGAAAATGCCTAGACGCAGAAATGAATCATTTCCTGTTTGTTATCCAAAGTATAGATAGCTGTATCCATCCTATGTACAGCTCCTAAACAAGCAATGAAAATGTACTCTAAACGCCACTAAAATAAGAACTTCACCCAGATGGCCAGAAAACACCATAACAAAAAAGCTGATTTCAATTGCTACTGAAATTAAATATGTTAAATGTTTCTCTTCTATAAGTTCTAAATAACAAAAAGCATATATGCTTCATCATAAGTGTAAAATGAAAGTGTGTGGTCAATTTCAGGGAGGTTACCAGCATGTCTCCAGCTTTGCAACAAGCATTTATGAAGGACGTACAAGTACGGATGTCAGGATGAACCCCTTCTTGTTTCATTTGCTGCATCAAGTCAGCAGCCTCCCACACATCACCTCTTCGAGCCCATCTAAATAATATAAAATAAAGCTGTAGTTAGGAATAAGCACCAGTAGTTTAAAATTGAAAAGTAAAAGAAGTTGAGGCAGATGAAGTAGATCATATTACATACATCTTCCAAAATAAATGGGAAAGGAGAACTGGAATGAAAGAGATAATAAACTGAAAAAATTTCAGTAAATTATTACATACACAATGATTATAAAGGATCCATACCCGTCAATTAATATGTTATACACAAATGTGTTACGTCGAATCTTTTTAGCACTCATTTCTTTCGTGACAGCAAGAGCACTTTGCATTCTCCCTGACTTGCAGCACGCCTTCAGTAATGCCTCGTACGTGTACACATCAAGCTCTAGGCCCTCATTTCTCAATTTCGTAAAATACTCGAATGCTTTTCCAGTATCACCCAGTGATGCATAGCCGTGCATGATGGTTGTGTATGTATGTTTATTTGGACTTATGCCTGCCAAAGTCATCTCATCCAATATTTCAACAGCCTTCTCCATCTACAAGGATTACCTCTGAAGTGAGAAAATAGCATAATCAAGTGACCTATAGATCTTCCAACTCAGGTAGACAAGAAACTAGTGGAAGATGAATGCATGTTTATGGGGGAAGGGAGCTGCGCATACGGCTGAAAGGATGTCAATAGTTCTCAAAATCCTTGAAATGCTTCAAAGCAATGAGGGCTTTACAATTTTGAATACAGTACTTCTATTAACTTACTCAAATACCAGTGAAAGAACCAACCAAAAACAAATCTTGGGGAATTTGGGCATGTGAACAGCAGTCAACCACAGCAAACAATTCTCTGTATTTCATCTTGTTGAAATTTAGGTTAGAGAGAGAGATGAGAGATTGAGAAGAAATACTATAGAATAATTCTTATTATTGTTGTTGTTATGTGAATAAACCAACAACCCTCTATATATAGACCTAAGGCTATAAATCCTAATAGGAATAAGAAACATATAAGTAAGAATACCAGGAAACCTAGTACAAACTAGAAAATCTAATAGATATGTAATTAGGAAACTAAATCTTTCAACACTCTCCCTCAAATTAGGGCATACACATGCACCAACTTATTACAAATAAACTCATACCATTAACAAACATGATCCAATCTTAAACAAATAAACTCAAATCCATAAATTACAATAACCCGTAAGACTTTAGATAGAGGTGCAGAGGATATGACCTGCTTCGAATGTTAGGGTTTTAGAAAAATGGAGATTAAGGGTTTTATATGTAGGACTTTAGATAAATAAAGGGTTTGGTTTGGCTACCAAATCTAACCCAACTGGTTATTATTGAAATATAATGGGCTTTTGCCCATGAGGGTTTACTCAAATACCACCGGAGACCCAAACCATAGGCTCAGATACCATGTTAAAATTTAGGTTAGAGAGAGATAAGAGATTGAGAAGAAATACTATAGAATAATTCTTATTATTGTTGTTGTTATGTGAATAAACCAACAACCCTATATATACCTAAAACTATAAATCCTAATAGGAATAGGAAATATAAACTAAGAATACTAAGAAACCTAATACATACCAGAAAACCTAATACATATGTAATTAGGAAACTATATCTCTCAACACATCTTACCAAATCATTGCAAGTATTGCAGTTATGGCCAATAGTTATCAGAAAGCTAACGAATACAGAGACAAAATACTAAGAAGTGCATAAAGGGCACGAAAGGAACTCATTCACATTTTTCATGCATATAATGCATCAGGAGAAAACAAAATAATAAAAATACTTCCTCTGTCCCTCAATTTTTGTCAACATCCAGATTTCAGAAACTTTTATAAGATAATTTACTTTCCCAAACTAACCAGATGGGACCCTCATGGAACTCTTATGGCACATTTAATGTTGAGGGTATAATGAAAAAAGAAAAAGCGTTAAGAGTCATCTATGGAAAATGGATAAATATTGAAGTCCATTTTGGAAAGTCAACAAGTATTTTGTGGCATCAGTTACTGGAGAAGAAACAAAATTGTGGGATGGAGTGTAGGAAATTTTTTGGGTCCATTCGACCATATGCATGTAAAGGTAAAAAATGCAAATTAAATCTAAGGGAGAGGGTAAGAATGGAAGATTTCTTCTTCTTTTTTATAATTAAAGATTTTATAAAAAAAGGGCACCAAAGAGGTACCACCCATGTACAAAAAAACTATCTACAAGATAGAATCTCAAAGAGATCTACAAGAATGGCAGATTTCATGCCAAAAACTACAGTTTCTTTTCTGATTATTAAAAAAAAAAAACTAAAGTTTCTTTAATAAACATAGTCCACAACATGAATGTGAAACACAGCCATATGATGTTACCACAGTTTATTTGGTTACAGCATAAATTACCTGACACTTCTCAACCAGACCAAGAATCAGTGCGTTGAAAGTGTGTACAGTTGGAATGCATCCACTTCGCCTCATCATATCAAAAACATCTAGGGCTCTTCTCATTTCTCCAGAAACTGCAAAACCATATATGATGGGCATAAATGTACGTGAGGTTGGCCTATGTCTCTCCTTCTGCATTTCCTTGACAGTATGAATGGCACGATCCATGTTACCCATCCCACAGAATGCTCTGATGATATTGTTATAGAGAACCACATCCGGCTTCAAACCATCTTTCACCACATCTTCAAAAATCGCAAATGCATTGGCCCAATCTTTTAAATTTACGAATCCATTGATCAACATGGAGTAGGTCTTCATGTTGTGATTTATGCCAGCAGACTTCATCATTATGCTAGCCTCTAAGGCTTTAGAAATCTTTCCAACCTGAAAGCATGAATGGTAAGGAAGATCAGATATCCAAGATGAACAGGAAAACATGGTCATATAACAGCTCTACATTCACAAAATTAACAAAATGCAGATATGTGAACAATTGAAGCAAAACACAAACTTTCAAAAAGCACATCAGAGAAATTTTGGAGGCATAACAGCGTGGTTCCGCAGAAGTACGATGCAGCATGATCTGTAGTGATATGTAGCTACTGCAGACGATTGCTTTTGGGATCCAATTGTGCAGTACATTCCTATGCCATTTTCTTCTTCCTCTATAGAAATTGGGATGTCAATTTCATCCGACTTCTTTTGCCTTCTTCATTTTGTAGATTTATCCAGATATGACCAGTATCACTCTTTGTAATCCCACCTTATCAGTAGCTTTGTTTCCTTGAGTCTGACTTGTTTGCTAGGAGTACCGAGACCATTTTGACTTTTATTTGGACATTCTAATTTGAGATTGTACTATTATAGATCTGTAATATGTAAGCATTGATCCATTTATGGACATGTAGTTTGGTGGGAGTATTTTTTTCTTTCTCCATATGAAAGTCTATTTTTCCTTCTATTATTAATTAAATTTTTTTCTTAGTAGATACCATATTATAGAACATCGTCAACATAGAATTTTAGAATAGCAGCTAAAGAATGTAAATTATAAAAGAAAGGCAGCTGTTCAGATATTCCACGTGTGCTCCAGACAGTTGCAATTTTCTTTGGTGTCTTAGAGAACTCCCTAGAAATGGGAGCATCTTCACGTCATAATGAACCTCCTAGCACACAATGAGTAGTACAGGTGAGGTTGGAGAATATCGAGATGCAATTGAAGATTGAGCATGCAGCTAGGTAAGCCTTGGAATGTAAATGTAATAGGTTTGACGCTCACTTAGGAGCTCCCGAGATTAATATCTATGTATAATTAATACGGAGTAGGATTTTTCTTGATATGTTTATAAGTGTTTTAAAGGGCGATTTTGGGGCGCGCCCCAAGGGGTTTTCAAGCAAAATCGCCCCAGGGCGTGAATCCTGGGGCGAAAGTACTCTTGGGCGTTCGCCTTTTCGATCCAGGCGTTCGCCCAGACCCGTGGCGTACACCTTTGACGCCCAGGGCGTCTGGGGCGTACACCCAATGCATTTTTATATATAAACAAAAACGACGGTGTAATACCTGTTGGACGAGACTGTGAATCTCGGTGGCGGTCATGAGATGGGAGAAATCGAGATCGATGACAATATTTTGACCGGTTTCCTTGGCTCTGGTCAATCTCGTAATCTTCATCTCTCTCTCCTCTGATCTCTTCTCCATCCTCTCTCTCCTCAAGCATTTCCTGGACTCTATCAGCTTCGATCTCTCGTCCTCTAGTAAGCTGGCGAGGGTTTGCTCCCATTCCTTTCGTTTCCTCTCTGCTTCGTTCCTCTTTTGCTCCATCTCTAGTGCCTTTTTCTCTGCTTTCTTCGCCTCGAATCACTGCTGCTTTAATAGCTTCTTTTGGGCGTTTTTGGAGACAGGCTGTTGTTGACTAGAAGGAGGATTGGGATTGGGACTGGGATTCAGAACGGGAGCGAGATTGGGGGGGCTCTCAAGAATATTTTCGTGATTTTGTACAGTTTCTATTGCTATGCAAAAGGAATCAAGTGAATAATCAGAGAGACTTTGGGTTTAGTGTTTTATTTGGAAAGTGGGGAACTATGGTCGAGAGGAAGGCGAGGAATACGACGTCGTGGATTAGAAAGGCCGTGTTTAGAAGCTGGTTGTTTTATGTTATGAAAAAACTGAAAAAGAAAATGTATACTAATTAAAAGTAAAAAGAGCTTGGTTATGTTTGGATATTGAAAAATTTGAATGAAAAAAAAATTAAATGAAAAACAAAATGAATTAATTAATTAATTAAAATTATTTTTATTTTTATTTTATTATTCTAATTAATTAATTAATATTATTTTATTAAAATTTCGAAACACCCCAAAAGATTCAAAAGATTTACGCTCCAACGCCTTCGCCTCTGAAAACATTACAGTTTATATCATCTCATGTGCAACTACTATATATATATATATATATATATATATACACACACACACACACTTCTTTTCTGCAACTGTACAAATTTAATTTTCTTTCCTGTCTTATATTATTATAAATAAATGATAAATATGATGGCTAACAGAGAATTTTGGTAAATAATTCAAAGAAAATATGGTATAAAATAACAATAGGAAAAAAGTCATTCAAGATCCTAGAAGTGGTGGTTGAACAATTGTTGACACACTAGGCATGTCCCAGCAAAGAACGTTGACTTACACCCTGCATATATCTCAGAAGTAATTATCATTGTGAAGAAAGGTCAAGTCATAAGGTTCAAGAGAAAGGAAACTCCAACAAAAAATGAGGCATATAATGCTGCAAAGATGGCTATTACACAATTGCAAGAAGTTCATAACTTGGAGTTGGATGAAGGTGTAACAAGAGAATCATTTTTGTACATGACATTGAAAAACATGCTATATGATTTTAAAAGAGGAAGAAAATGTAGGACTTCTTCCATGAGGTGAGTCGTCCATACAAGAGACAACAAGATACTTATGATTGTTCTGAAAATTCTAGGAGGCGCTGAGTAAAAGTTCAAGTTTATACATTATGATTTGAACATAAAGTGTGGATTATGTATGCTATTTAAAATAATTATTTCCAATGGAATAACTAAAATTCAATATCATATATATCAAATAATTATATTTTCAAATTAAAACATAATTGGTCATTTTCAAAATGAATTTGATGGAAATAAAAAGCCAAGATGACTTCCAAACTGTCAGTAAGTGAAAGCACTTTCACTGTTATATCCATTTTAATAATTTTAACATTTAAAAGCACATTTACAACTTATTCAGATAAAAACTAACAGCACTTTTAAGATAGTTTTTACCAAATGCTAAACAGCTTTAGCTCAAGTCAATAAGACATTTCTTTTATAACAATTTAGCTGAACAAGACTTCAACTAAAAGTTGCTCTAACCGCACATTTAGCCAGGCACAGAAAAAGCTCCAGATTCGTCAAACTGGTCCCGACTTTTTCTTCATATTGCTTAACATATTTATCCAGGAAAAAAACAGCTTAACACACGTGCCCTTACTGTTTCACTTTTAGCTAACAAAACTGTTCAAACTTTCATGCACTTTCCAAGCCTAATCATCAAACGTGCTACTTCTTATCATAAATTTTCAACCAACCGAAACCAAAGTTATTGAGAATAAAAATAAAAATGTAGCAAAATGCAAAGATTTGCAAGTTTACATATGACCACCAAATAAAAAGGTAGTATCCACCCGGGGATGGACAGTGGGGGAGTAATTTGAAACCACAGAACTAATCAAAAGCCACATACAAATATCATATAGTTCACACTAGTTAAAGGGAAAGTCATTCCAAGAAGTCATACGAAGCGAATAACACACCCCAAGCCAAAAATTCTCAAACTGAGAGAAGATTGATTAGTAATTAGTGTAGTGAAAACTATGTGTGTGTATATATATATGAAGTGCTTACCTTAGTGTAAAGATTAATGAGACATCCATAACTGACAACTGAAGGTGTAAGCCCACATTCCTACAGCAACATTATAAAGCGTCATTATGGAGAACAGGACATAATATAACTCATAAAGTGGAATGCTCTTTAAAGTAGTATATATGAGCACCCCCCAATTACAATAGAACCTACCTACAAGATAGAAATTATATGAATTCTATAAATTCGCCATCATTTATAAAAGAATTTCCTTTGAACCAAGTCGAAGTGTACTAAACCAGCCATCCTTAATGGATACAACCATTTTTCCCACACTATCAAAAACCCTCCTATTCCTTTCACTCCACACCAACCAAAAGATATACAGTGGAATCAAGAAATAAGCCTTTCTCACTTTTTTAGTATTCCTAAAACCGGTGCAAGCCCAAATCTCATCTTGAATGGAGCTGCCCATAACCCAAGATATCCCCACAACACAAAACCCATCTCCCAAAGTTGCCTAGTAAAGGAGCACCCCAACAATGGGGCTACTGCAGCAGTAATGTGCACATGTACTGTGTAGTACTTTGGCAATTACAACAGCAGTAATGCTCACACTACTTCAGCCTACCATGTTAAGGGTATTCCTGTGTATTTATTTTTATCATGAAATTTCTGTGTTTTGGTTCAAATAGAATTATTTTGTAAACAAGGAAGAGCTCTTTAGAGTTTTTTTTTTTTTAAAAAAAAAAAACATAGATGGTTTTGTACATAAAGTGGCAACCCCTTGGTACCTTTTTATACAATTTCTTACTTGTCAAAAAAAACAATAGTAGATGACAGAACATAATCCAGCTGAAGCCAAATAAAACCTTTTAAGAGCATTATCAATTTTTCCCAGTAAAAAAAACATCATCACCTTTTACAAGTAATTATGAACTTAAAAGGAATACATAGATTATCTAACACTAGAACAACTTAAATTTTACCTTAAGTCTGTCAAACACAATCAGGCATTTTTCTTCATTTTTAATCATTGTGTAACCATCCATCATGGTATTATAAATGTCAATACGGGCACCTATACCATCTTCTTCCATCTCCCTCACCAAGGCTTCAGCCCGATCCATATTGCGTGTTTGACTGAGATCGATAGCACAAAACAAGGAGAAAAGAAACACTAGTCTATTAATCAAAACCCACTATATATGCATTTCATACATAACAACCAAAAAATAAATTGGACAGAATATTATAATTTATAATACTTACCAATGAGCATATATAATATTACCGTATATGATTGCATTTAAAGTTGTATGTTTCTCTCTTGCTTCTCTAAACCAGTGATCTGCAGCTCTTCCAAAACAATGTAAGATAATATTAGGTCGTGATTTGACTTTTTTAGTCATTGATGAAACCAACATGATATTGTCAAATGAAAAATGTTAAATGGTAAAAAAGAATAATGTACTATAGTTGCAACTTGCCAACTTCAGCAAAATATAAAGAATGGATAGCAAGTGCAAAAGGAGCATTTTACTCCGGCCAAGATTAATGCATCAGTATGAAACTGGAGGGATTCTTCACCCAGAGAAAGGTGCACAAAAGCTATACCCTCTTACAAAGAAAAACTTTATAATAAAGCAGATGATGAAAGAAAACAACCTTTTGCAGTTGTGGAGATTTACAAATAAAAACAACCTTTGCGGCAGAAAGTTATTTGTGCAAATTTTGGTCTTGATCATTGTGGTTGGACCACAAAAAAAGGAAGAGGCGCTTATGGGGTTGGGGTTTGGAAATGGATTAGAAAAGATTGGGATAACTTTCCTTTGGTGTCTTTTGAGGTGGGAAAATGAGAGTCATTTTTGGTATGATACTTGGTGTGGGGACACCCCTTTGAAAGACCAATATCCTTTGTTCTCTATAGCAAGAGAATCGGATGCCTTAATTAGTGATTGTGCTCCTTTGGTCAACAGGGAGATGTTGTGGGATATTCTGCCTATCCACAACGTTCATGATTGGGAACTTCAAAGTATTGGAGACTTTTATGAAGAAATCTACAAAGTAAAGATTGACATGCTTCGGGAGGATCGTTTGCAATGGAGGCATGGCAATGAAAGTTTGAGGTTAGCTCTTTTTATAAGGCTCTTTTGCCAATTCAAGAGAGCTCCCAATTCCCTTGGAAATCCATTTAGAAACTAATGCTCCCACAAAAGTGGCTTTTTTTTGTTTGGGAAGCTTCTTGGGGAAGGATTTTGACCATTCATAATCTAAGGAGAGGAAAAGTGCTTGTGAATCATTGCTATCTTTGCAAAGAGGATTGTGAGTCTATGCATCATTTACTTCTAAGTTGTTCTTGGACTAGACAACTTTAGATTACGGATTTTTGGGAATTGGGTCTTTGTTGGATGAGTAGAAGTTTCATAAAGAGGAGATGCGGGCGTGGACGGGCATTCGTGCTTCAAGAGAGAGGAAGAAGATTATTGCCTTAATCCCAATATCCATTTGGTGGATCGTTTGGTTGGACAGAAATAGAACTCTTGATGGGGATGAAAGGTCAATTGTTGATCTTAAAGATTGGTGGCTTAGCACCCTTGTTTTTTGACTAGAGGATGATTTTCTTGTAAATGAGATCTTTTTGATTTCATAGAAACACTATCTCCTATATAGTTCTTTTGCATGGGAGGCACCCTCTTGGTGCCCATTCATACTATTCTTTTTCTTAACAAAAAAATATATACATACTACTGATAAACTAAAAATGCGAAAGGAAAAGGGAAAAAATCTAACGAACGACTGAGTCTTTATTTAATATCCAAGCACTTGTAAATGGCCAGAACTTTCTATTATCTGATACTGAGTAATACCTTTGTACACATAGTTAGACTTTCATCTTTTACATTTACAATAATGAAAGCAGTCTAGCAGCCACCAATATACAACAATTAAATTCAAAAAAAAGAGAGAGCCATTTCAATGTCACAGCTCACTATTTTGGCGACAGAACTATCATCAAGGTTCAAAGAATTATGCACCAGCAATAAGCATCTCACTGCCACCAAAAAGAAATCACAGTGTTGCCTTTCTCTTTCTGAAGTGGACGCAAGATTAACTTTCCAGAGTATTTATCAAAAAAAAAAACTTTCCAGAGTATTTATCAAAAAAAAAAAACTTTCCGGAGTACCAGTGACCACCCAAAGTCGAAAGTTACCAATCTACAAAACAAGTTGATTCTTCATTTTATAATTGGGGGTGGGGAGATTTGAACTTGTGACCTCCTCTCTAAAGGAGAGGTGTGATTACCAATTGGGCTATGCCCAAACCACACGAAACAAGTTGTTTCTTGATTGAATATGATTGCTAGTAATAATCTACACCATCGTTTGACTAAACAAACGATTATGAAAGAACCTAGAGAATTGTGCACCAGCAAAAGCATCTTAGTGCAACCAAGAAGCAAGAAGAAATACAGTGTTGCACAACAAAAAGTGTCTCCTCCATATTGATGTCACCAAGTCAACTATTCAAACTCATTTGAAGATCCATGTGATTTGGATCGAGTGTTCTTAGAATAGTTTTTGTATTTTGTTTGTTTTCGTCTACTGCACGGCATCAGTAGGTTTTTTAGTTTTACTTAGTTTATATATATCTTATCTAGTTATGTCTCTTGGTACTATTAAGTTTGATATTCATAAGTCTATATATAAGACTGTTGAATTGTATTCTAATCAATCAATTAATAATACAAAACTCTTTTCAATTCTTCTTGTTAACAGCATAAATTGTGAAAAACCAATCCAATAACAGAAAATAAGAAAAAGTTATTGTTAGAGAGGAATAAACAATGAAACAGAGAAGAGAAGAGATAGAATACAAGAAAGAGAAATTTAGAAATCCTTCTCTGTTGGAATTAGAAATATGTCTCCTGATTAAGTGACATGGCAGAGTATTTTTGGTTCACTAAAAGATAGGACTTTGCTATCCACCACACAACACATAGGAGGTTGGCAAATCCCTTCAAACAATGAGTATAGTTGAAAATGAAGATACCGAGGTGGATGTTTGATAATATTACAGAACATAGAACTGAAAAATGAATTTATTCACCAAAAAGTGGAGGTAGCACTAGTAGAGGATAAATTGCAATTTAGATGGTTTGGATATGAGAAATGTAGGCTTAATGACACAGAGGTACATAAGAGTGACCTGTTCCAAGTAGATTGTCCAAAGAGGGGTAAGGCTGATTAGGTAGGTTTGATTATGTGAACCAGTGACTAATCAAAAGTAAATGAAAAAAGAAACATATTTACTTTTCTAGTTTTCTCTCTTTAACAGCCCACTTTAATTGACATTTTACATTTCCATTTGACAGATAAATCATAGTATTAGCATATTTCTATTATTCCAAAGTAATATTAGCGCATGCCAACAGCTACTTTATGTTGGCACATGCTTTGATTTACTTGCAATTTTGAACAGTGTTCAATGCTTCAAGGAACTTCCATGAATTTGAAAACCATACGTTCCACATGAAAGAAAGAAAATTTCCACCAAGATTTTGATACAACCACCAAGATATAGGAAAGTCGAACAACGTTCTTGTAAGAAATTCCAACAAGATAAGTTACTGTATGACTAAAGAAAAGCAATGCATCAAACCAAAGACTAACTAACATGGGGAGGATCAGCATGAGCAAAAAGCATATTTCATTAGAATCTTTAGAACATTAACCGTAGAAGTAACCATTGTTGGAACAAAATAATAAAATAAGAACTTCAAAAAAGACACTCAGAAAAGTGTTATAAGGTTTACTTACTCAGCGCTGCAAACTTTAGCGAATCCTCCCACAAGTATAGTGTAAGTCACCAAACTCATTTCGATGCCTTCTTCCTTCATTTTCCTAACACATGACAACGCTTCTTCCATGTTTCTACCAACTGCATAAGCTAGAATAAGGCTGCATGAAATAAATTACTTTATCGTTCAAGGAAGGACCAACTATATAATCCCCAAAACTGTGAGAAAGTGTTAAAAAAAAATTGAGAAAGTGATAACCTAAGAACAAAAGAGAATATGTACAAATGCTCTAACAGGTGTACAAATTTGTTTTTGAAAGAATATATCTCAAAGCTGCCAAATAACTGGCAAAATAATCAAACATAGCCTGGAGTTTAAACATTATAATAATTAAAAATAGACTTGACATGTGTGTACAAATTCTGAATTCAAGAATTCTACATGCTTTTCAAGTTAAAAGTGTTTGGGTCTTCACTGGTAAAACTTCATCTAGAGATATCATTGACTTAAGCAAAATGTGCACTCAAGACATATCACCCAAATAATATATGTTCAACATTTGGATAGCATGGAAGTTGCATTAGAGCTAGAATAGAGCATATTTATAACAAAAGTTATTACTTTGTGTAGACATGTGTGTTCGGCTCTATTCCCCTTGCTCGCATCCTCTCAAAAGTTGCACGCGCATGATGCATATCCCCTCGTTTTGCATAATATTTCACCATCAAGCTGAACTCTTTTCTAGAGGGCTAAAAAGAAATAGGGGGACAAAGGACAAATGAGAAACACCCAAAGTATGTGAGCATACTGAACTAAAGCTATCATACTTTGTCTTGAAAAAAAAGTCAATAATTTTTTTTGATAAATAACAAAATCAATAATTCCATGGATAAGTTCCACAATGTTAATAAAAAACAATGGCATTCAGAAATAAAGAAAATGAAAGGATCACATTTCCATTAATAACCATAGTCCATGAAATCATCCACATCTTTTTACTGGAACTACAGCAAGTCACTACTTCCAACAGGTTCAACTTACAAAATCATGAACTTCACCCAACTTCACTCTGTAAAAAACTCTCAGCACAACTATTAAAAATCAGCTAGAACTATCTTGCTTTCTTTTCTTCTCTTCCTTTTCTTTCTTTTTTGAGGGGTTATCTTAGATCAAACATCAAGCTATTATATTCTCATTGTTCACCATACAAATCAGAAAACACGATTCTACTACAAAAAGCAAACAAAATTAAGAATGTTCACTACTTAAATTCCTCCCTCGCTATCAAATTCATCGCTCACTATCAAAACGAGAAACACAATTTTAAAACCAAAAATGCCAATAAAACGAAGCATTTGGCGACAACAATCAAATATCAATCATAAACCTTGTTAATCCTCTCGAAAGCCGTGACAACAGCCTGCCAATTCTTGGGTTCCGTCTGCAGAACCTTCTCGAAGGCCTTCCTGGAGCCGTCCCTATCCTGATGCCACTTGGACCTGTACTCCTCGCCATCATACCCTTCCACCCACCTCGCCCTTTCCTCCCTCTTCGCCTTCAACCTCCTTCCGTCATCCAGCTTCACCGTCAGCACCCTCCCATGGAACTCCACCCCGTCGAACTTTACCGCCTCCATGGCCGACTTCTCCGGCACGGGCCCCTCGTATATGACGAACCCGAAACCTGCATTCCTCTCCGTGTCGTTATGGCCTTTGATCAGAATCACTTTCTCTACGGGCCCGAATTGACGGAAGAACTTGTCAACCTCGGGTTTCATTATCCAATTTGGCAAGTTGCCGACGAAGATTTTGCCCTCTTGCCTGAAGTCAGGTACCGGATTTTGAGTTACATTTTCTGCAGTTTGATCTTCATGGACTTGAATTTCTTGTGGGGGTGGGGGTGGGGGTGGGGGTGGGGGTGGGGTGAGTTTGCTAGAGAGCCAGAGTTTGGAGGAGAGAGAGTGAGAGGTATCAGTGTTGGTGGTGGTGAGGGGAAGGGAGGGGATATAGGAGGGATTAGTGAGGTTTCTAAGGGGGTTGGAGAGGATATTGGGTTTAGGCGAAGGGGAGGATTTGAGGGATTTGCCGGGGCGGCGGAGGTTAGTGGTGGAGGGAGTTTTAGGTTCTTGTGGTGGAGGTTGAGGAGGGGGTGGTGGTGGTTTGAGGGAGAAAGAGAGGGAACTGGTAGTGGAGCTGATTGGGTGGTGGAGGAGGAGGAAGGTGGGGGAGTGGGGGTAGCATGAGGCACCGGTGAGTGAGAAAATATCCATTATCCGTTTGAGAACAGATTGACTGGTACTGGCGGTCAAGTGAATACTGAATTTTGGAAAATTACGCCACTTATAATTTATAATTGGGAAAATTTTGTTGTGGCCCTTAGCTTTGCCGCACTTGTTCAGAGTAGTTTTTGACTTCATGCATCAAATTCTCATTATTTATTTAAATTCACATATTTTAATCCCTTTTCTTTTAATCTATATATAAGTAATTTTAATCATTTCTTTATTTTGTGTTTAAATCACTTTCTTTTTTAATTATGTATTTATTTATTTTTACTGCATTATTTTAAATATAATATTTGTTGTCCTCTTGTTTTAATTCATCATTTTTTTGTACACAAATATCATGATCCTCACATAATCTCTCACACAAATCAATGACAATGAATTTGACCAATTTCAAAGTCAAATGATGACTTTTTACTTCTTATATTTATTTTGTGCTCAGATGACATCTAATACATTAAAAACATATTTATTACGGAAATCTCTTTACTACTTATAAAAAGTTTATATTAAATTTAATAGGTTTTACTCATTTCTATATGTCTACTCATCGTAATTTACACATTTTCTTCTTTTTTCAGGGTAGTAACCTCGAATAATGAACCAGATGAATGGTTAACAAACAAAAAAAACCTCCATTATGCCTTTTTATCTTTTACATTTTATTAATTTTTTATTGACATACATATTCAATGTATCCTTTTAAATTGAATTAGTTATAAAACAATTTTAATTCATGCTTTATATGAAAGAGCTCGAGTTCCGACTCTTTTGTTTTGAAAAAGTCAATTTAGTTTGATCATAATAAGCTCATTGAAGCTTACCTCAAGACAACACTTTAAGCCTTTATTTGGTTTAGATTTGTGAAACTGTTTAGTGTTTAAGTGATTGGTGATTTATTTTTTATTTTTTTATATTATAATCAAATTGATTGATTTTTAGTTATTTGATTGCAAATTGTTTGGTCTTAACTATGTTTAGCATCATTATCCACGTTTTGTGACAACAAATGTTTGATAATTAATAGTAAATAATTACATAAAATTAAAATACTATATAAATATTTATAAAAATCATAATTTATAACATACATAAATATGATTTATAAAATTCTTAAAAATATTTTAAATAGTACAGAATTTAAATTTTTTCTAACTTTATTTAATTAAAAATACTAATTGCATTTCCGTTGTATAATATTTATATATAATATATATAATCTTATATTAATGTTGCTTGGCTTTAATTGGTCCAACAAAGAAAGGAAATGAACAGTGAAAGGCAGTAGTAATGCCCATCGTTTAGTAACAAAAAAAAAGAAGAAATGCCATACGAAGGCGAGTTAATGGAGATTGCGCAGATCCTATGATCGTTCGGTTTGATGAAAGTTTGGTGAACACAATTTTAGATGAGTATAGAAGAAAACGGAGGTTTCTGTGTTTGGTTAAAGAGAAAATCTCTGCAAAAATCCGCCTCTTTAGAGAAATTTAAGAAGAAAAATATTATAACAAATGCCTGCTTGAAAGATGCACAATTTAACGATGAAAAATAAAATATAAATCCATAAGAGATGTATCATGAATTAGAAAAGAGAACGAAAGAAAAAGATTAAGCTCTGTGTTGTAACATAAGGAGACCTATAAACCTTTACCAAACAGGGGTTAAATAATTCAAACCGAGTTTGAGTACAGAGTTGCTCAGCTCGTTTGCAACCTTACATGTAATTGCTCCATTTGGGATGATTATTCTGCTGAGGCACGTTATGGTTTGTGATGCTACCGTGCATAGGATAGGAGAAGATACAGGAACTCTTTGTCGTGTAGAGTATCATCTTCTTTCTGCAAGAGTACTTCGTCTCTGATGATACCCAAGAACAAATTCCTATTGGGAAACACTGGAAACAGATTGAACACAACGCACAATGTACTTAAAACAGATTGTTCAATGTTCACATTATTCTGTTTTTCTGTCTCCTTAATTTTTTTTTTCCAATGCAAGCTTGTGATCCTGCTCACAACCATTTCACCTTACAACTTAAAACTTGGCAGTCTGATCCATCCCACACTATTGCTCAACACGATTTTACATCTTCTGTTTTCATATCCACTCCCTCATGGAGTAAGAATCAAGCCTTCTTCTCTAAGGCTTACATTAGTAATGTTGCAATCACTAGATTAACTCTACACTCGCTTTTGATTTTAAAAATTGGGGTTGTACCAAAACAAATCTTGCTGGGTGTTTAAGCCCGGAAGTTGCAGCACACATTTCATTCCCCTCTCAGATACAAAACTAATGGAGAAACAATCCAGCCCAGTAAAACCATTTGAAAAGCATTAAATCAAGCCTAAATGCTTTCATTAATAAAGACAACACATTGCTTCACTCTTTGCATGAATGCATATCCATTACTCCTTGTATAACTTTAATTTATAATATCAAATCTCCATACACATTTAGCACAAGTAAAACCAAAACAAGCAACAACTATTCACGCAAAGATTTGACAACGCCATTCATTGCAAAGATCGATCATTTGCTGAAAAGAATGCTTCAGAATACACTTAAAGCCAAACAAAACAAACAATGGATCTTCGACCAGCAACATGTAAAAACCATCATATGAACCTTATAAATGCTTGGGCAAGAACGTACTTTAAAAAGAAAAAACAGGTTCAATGACAGGACAAGATTCATACTTGAAAATATTGGCAATAGTTCAATGTGAACAAGTATAAGATATTAATAATGTTCTCCGAACGATAATATCAGACTATCTTTTCATGGCATTAAATCAAATTCCATGGTACATCCATAAAATATATCCCATTGAACTCAAAGCTATATACCACATTGATTCAAAAGAAAAAACAAACAAAAACGTTGGTAGATAAAATCCTCATATCACAATTAAATCAACTAAAGTACCATTCTCAAGTTCAAGTTCAACTAAATCCCATCTTAGATCCAAATGTAACATAAAACATTTATGATATCGTCTAAAACAAGAATAAAAAGTAAATAACAGCAAGAAAATCCATTAATAACTTCTAACTCCTCACTCTCATGTGATCTGCAAAGCCTCAATAACCTCAGTACCTCCTAGGTCCACCAGCACCTGGCCGACCAAAGACAGTGGGAGGAATCGATGCCTGAAGGTCGACTTCAGAAAGCCCAGGTATATCAGACATGCCAAGAGCAGCAAGCATCTCAAGGGTTTCCTTATCAACCTTAATTTCATCAATGCTAATAGCCGACTCATCAGGTACAAAATCCATGCGCCGCTCACGCTCCTCTTCCTGAAGTTTCAGTGAAATGCCACGAACAGGACCCTTCTGTATCCGCTTCATCAAGTGGGTTGAGAACCCAGCAATCTTGTTACGGAGCCGCTTTGAAGGGATGATGGCAACCTCTTCCAATATCTTCTTGTTGGTGTGGAAGTCCAAGGTCATCTTGGAATAGTACTTCTCAATAACCTGTCGTGAGGACTTCTTCACTGTCTTGGTGCGCACACGACCCATCTTGGAGAAATTAGCAGTTCCTGCAAGGAGAGGGAAAGTGATTGAAACTAAAAAAATTGTTCTTTGCATCAAGGAAAATATTAAGCCAAATATAGATAAAGTTCTGAACCTAAATAATTTTCAATTGTGAACTAAAACTCATTATTCACACAGAAAAAAACAAAGTAATGAGCTCAATCATATTTGGGACAAATGTTAGACATAGAGAAACAAAAGCAAGATGTTCAGCATGTGCTACCAGAATATGTGTAACACAAACAAAAACCTCAAATTTCATATAACAGAATGATTACTGTTAAAAAAATCACCAAAGGGCAGAGGAGAATATTTGAAGACCAAAAACGACAAGGAATACAGAACTCCGAAAATTTAGCAATTTGGGTTAACGGAATCATCTTTCGTTCATTTCCGTTTTCTTTCAGAATAGAAAACAATGTGAAAGAACTTTTGGTCCATTGGAAATGTACTGTTTAACTAGATGAAATAAAGAATCCAAATAGACAAAGAGGACAGCTTTCATGCTCATAGTTTCACAGAAAAAGAGAACCATTGCAGTATTCTTCTTTCTAAAGACAACATTGTTTTCTAAAACGAAAAACCCCATCCCCGGCCCTTTATAAATTACTACTACTTTTTTCAATAAAAGGGTGCGGTAATATAGCAAACTCAGATTAATTATCAGTTTCTGAATAGCAGACCAGCACGTCAAGAAAAATTAATTAGAATATGCAGAAACAATTAAAAAAAAGAAAAAAAACAAATGAACAAATACAATTATACAAAGAGTTAACCTATCTAGATTCAAATCATCAGATATTGGCAAGTTAAAAATCTTCAACAGTTTCGCCTTAACTTGGACTTTAATTAACATCATCAATAAGCACATAGAGATAAGAAGATGGTTTGCAAACCATCATTCACTTCCTACCAGCATTAATGAGGCAACATATTCCGCATAGAGAATATCAAAAGATCCGAGAAAAAGAAGACTACCTTTACTCAGATCCAAAAAAACAACGAGTTGATTTGAAAGAATCTTAAACTCGATGTGCAAACAAATAGAGAAGAGAGGTAGATGAAGTAAAAACTTTCAAGCCTGTTTAGTTGCAAAGAATTCAGGGAAAGGCAAAGAAAACTAGAAACCTTCAATACCTCAAAAGACTTTTTCTTATTTTTTTCCCAGCAGTCAAATAGCACAAAAAAATATTAATAAAAGTAAGTAAAAAAGAAGCAACAACAACGATAACAATAAACGAATATAAGAATATGCATCTTCCCTATTTTCTTCTCTTCATTTTCCTGCGTTTTCTAGAGAACCAAACGTACCTTGAACTCAGATGCAAGTGAAGCAGCAGTTTGGGGGGAGGGGTGGCGCAGAGTGAGAGGTTGCGGTACTAACAGAGATGTTTAACGAGAGAAGTGTAAGAGGCAACACGGTCTTATTAGGGTTTCTCTTTTGACAGTTGAAGGCTTGTATCTTGTGTGGACCGGACTAGCATATTGTTTAAAACAAGGCCTTTGCTGTTTTCCACATCCGCAAAAGAAATTGGATTCGCCTATACAGAATCATATGGCCCAGACCGAAGAAGTGGGTCCGTATTGGGCCGAGCTTTTTTATTAACCTTTTCTTTTTTATCGGACTTTCTGCACAACTTTGGGCTTTGCAGCTAACTGAATGGTGCAAAGAAGATATAAGACTTTGTCCAGACTTGTAATCCATCGAATTAACAGATCGACGTATTTTATTTTAATTATATATTAATAGATTTTAAAAACCTTAGTTATATAATAATGTTTTCCCCTCTCTTTCACCCATGGACACATCCATGACCACTTTTTTGAGGGCTAAGTCATGAAATTTAAAAAGAAAAAATCAAACAACATTTAAAATAAAATTGTAAACCAAATATAAAAGAAAAAAAATCAAACCTTACATGAATTATATAATCCTTATTAAATCATATAGCTTTGGATTCATTTTTGCGACGTGATCGCGGAGGGCGATGAACTCGATGTCAGAATGCAGTTCTCGTCAAGCTCTTTTCAACATTATTGAGGTTGTACTTTTTCAATCATCGGTTGGCTAGATATCATAAGGAAATGGACCTTCTGCAGTTGAGACTGTCTATGGTCAGGGTTTGTTCATGATGAAACGGTGTGTCACATTACAAAAAATGAAATTTACAGTTAAGATTAGATCACTTAAAAATATTTTTTGGATATTTTAAAAATTAGAATCTAAAAAAAGATACACGAAAACGATGGTTAGTCACGCCTAGCCATTCAGCGACGGCTAGTCGCCAAATTTTGCAGATCCGATAAATGTTCAAAATCTGACCCAATGGTAGTGTTAATTTTTTTATAATAGTCATCAAAAAGTAGTAAATCTAAAGCAATGTCACCTCCAACCACACAGGGGCACATGAAGTTGGTTCGATTGGTAGAGTACAATGAATTTGGTGTCAAAATGTAGATCTCGTCGAATTCTTTCCAACATATCAAAGTTATGCTTTTTCAACTATCGGTTGGTTCGATATCACAAAAAAATTTCGGAAAAAAGAAATTAAATCAAAGATTTTAATTAATTACCTAAATACCGTTATATTTGTCTATGAGATATTTGAACCATATTAAGACAAACAATAACAATAAAGACTTCACATAGCTAAAAATTTGATTCCTGTGTGGATTATTTATCAAATTTATATATCGGTTATTTGTTGATAATATTATCGGTTTATGTATGGATATTCAGTGCAGAATGATCGATTAAGTCGACTGAATGAATGACATAAAGTTATTGTCTGTTTTTCTAATCAAGATAATAAATCATTAAATCGATTGAATACTCGATACTTAATACTTTTCAATTTCAAATGTTGATTCAATCGATGAATAAAACATTCAGTCGACTGAATATTCAAAAATTTTGAACTTGAATAACAGCTATAACTTTTCAAAAAGTCATGATTTCTCTTTTGAAGAGCTATGTTTTTAAATGATTACTCTACATTTTCAGACTGTTGGAAGTTCAAATTAAATTTATAAATACTTCTAGTAACTTCCCAAAATAAACTACTTTATTTTCACTTTTGATTTTCAGAATTAATTCTTCTTCGTTTTCTATTTTCTCTTTGAAAAGATACAACTATTATTCTTTATTGTTTCAAAGGAGAATTTTTTTATTTTGCTTTTAGAGATTTTTAGAGACTTGAAGTATCCTGAAAGAATATTTTTCAGAACTCAAAGTAATTTAATAGAGACAAATAAAGTCTTAAAAACAGTATTTATATTCATCTCGAAATCATCATAATTCTTTATTTCTAAATACTCTGTACCCACAAATTTCCCAACATTGGCTTGTCATGTGGAGGAGAGTTGTTACAAATTAGCAGTAAATAAGAAAGCAGAAGTGTTAGCGCCAATGCTATCTATGAACCAGAGATGCGACAGATTCGTGAGGAAGTTTTGCGTCATTCTGGTTTATTGTGCTACGCCTATCTCTAATTTATGGATTTGCGCAATGTATCATTAATTGCTATTACGATAATGTACATGATTAATCATAATTTTGTGATATTATTATAACTATTTTAATATTATTACTATTATGTTTTTTTTAGTGAGTGTCATCTAATTTAGTTTGTAGAATCGTTTGTCATGTGTAATTCAATTTTTTTAAAAAAAAAATTACTATGTTTTTTATTCTAATCATTATTAATTAATATTTATACTATATTACCAAAATCAAATTAGTGCAAGAACAAAAGTTTTAAATGATTAAAAATAAAATTTTGAAATAAATCATTAGTTGTCCTATGCATATCTGCAATTTTTGGATATTAGTGTAATGTTTATTACTCTATTAATTGCTATTATGAGGAGAAGAATGATTAAAAATAAATTCTATGCATATCTCCAATTTCAGGATATTGGTGTAATGTTTATTATTAATTGCTATTACGAGAAGAAAATGATTAAAATTAAATTTGTGATATTATTATTGTTATTTTAATATAATTAACATTATTTTTTAATTCTCATTATTATTAATAAATATTTGTACTGTCTTAAATTATCATTTTATAGTACAATTATCAAATCCAAAACAATAAAAAGAACACAATTTATATATCAAAATTTGTCATCTTATGTTGATATACTTTTATTTATAATTTCAATATTTGTAAATATTTTTACAGCTTAACTATCAAAGACACCCAGTTCAAAATAAACCAATTCATAAACTGTTTTGTATTCTTTATAGCTCCACAACTGCTTTTCTTTCTCCAGCTAGGCCAAACAATACTGCCCTATTATGCAACCTGCTATAATGATACCCAACAACATATCCCTGAAGTTCTGGTGACAAGTGAGTAAACATTGAAATCTTCATGCCATTTTGCTCACAGAAACCAGGATTTACCCCAAGGCAGCTAGGGGATATGTGAACAATAGTCAATACAGACCAAACGGCCATAAGTTAGTAAACTAGCATTCACCAAAACTCCCCACAAGAACAACACCCATTTTTAAAATGGTGGAACCTGTTTATATCCCTAACAATTATTTCCCTCCCTGTAACGCTTGATGCAATCTTCATGAAAGAATGGCAATCCCCACAGATCCTTAAATTCTTCATAATCCTGATAGGGGCACCTGGAGGCAGACACATTAGCCCAAAAGTAAGAGCAAGTTTCTCACTGTGGTGCCTCAAAAGTTCCTGCTTTTCGCTGTCCTCCACATCATGAAGGTCATTTTCTGTCCCGGGCTTGTAATCGAGCCTCTTCAGATCTTCCACTAGATTCTCTAACTTCAAATAAATTTCAGCAATTCTAGGATGGTTTCTCTCTCCAACCATAAATGTGTGAACCTTGTCCTTAATTTCTATCCAACTCTTACCCCTTACTTTCTTCACCTCAATCTCTTTAAGAAGTTTCCTTGTCTTTGCAACTTCCTCCCACCTCTTATTCGCTGCATATAAGTTTGATAACAAAACATGGTTTCCAGCATTATCAGGTTCCATTTCAAATAAATGCTTAGCTGCAACCTCAGCGAATTCAAGATTCCCATGGATCCTGCAAGAGGCCAAAAGGGATCCCCACATGGGAGCAGTAACATCAAACGGCATCCTCTCTATTAACTCATGAGCTTTAAGAATCAGTCCCGCTCTACCAAGAATATCAACCATGCATGAATAGTGAAGGACTTTGGGAGACACTTTGTGCTCACTTTTCATGAGGTCGAAGTATCTCTGTCCCTTTTCCACTAAACCCATATGACTACATGCAGACATCAAAGAAACATATGTTACTTCATTTGGGTGGATTCCCATCTGCTGCATTTTTTCAAATAAAATCATGGCCTCCATGGAGCGAGCATGTTTAGCAAATCCAGAAATCATAGCATTCCAGAGAACAATATTCTTCTCTTCTATACCTGAAAACATAACATAAGCCTCTCTAACACTGCCACATTTAGCATACATATCTATAAGAGATGAAGCAACAAAAATATTAGAGCCATATCCAGTTTTACATAAAACAGCATGGACCTGTTTCCCCTCAATTAAGGCAGCAATACTTGCACAAGCACAAATAACAGAAGAAATTGTATACTGATTCTGTTCCAATCCCATCATTTGAGCTCTCCGAAACAACACCAAAGCCTCCTCATAAAGCTCATTTTGCACATATCCGGCCACCATTGAACTCCATGTAACAGCACTCCTCTCTGGCATGCACTCAAAAACCTGGCTAGCATCCGTAATCAGACCGCACTTTGCATAAACATCAAGCAATGCAGTCCCCACGAACACATTCGAATATATTGCAGCCTTAATGGCAAAACCATGCAACTGTGTACACTCGAAAACGGCACATTTCGATGCACAAGCGCAAAGAACACTCGAAACAGTGAATTCACTGAATTGGTTGCCTTCTCTTTGCATCTGCATAAAAAGAGCAAGAGCTTCTTGCTTCTCCCCATTCTGGGTATACGAACCAATTATGGTATTCCATGAAACTAAGCTTCTTTCAGGCATTTCATCGAACACCCTGCGACCAAACCCAACAAGATCGCATTTAGAGTAGGTGTTTATAAGCATATTTGATGTTAACGTGTCGTCTTGTAACCCAAAATGGATAATCTTCGCATGACAGGCTTTTCCTTCAAGGGCTGCTCTGTTTCTTGCACACAACTGCAAGAGGGTATGCAAGTATGATACTTGGGTGGCATTTGTGTTCACCCAGACACTGTCTTCGTGGGTTGACGTGTCAGGTTTAACATTGGCTATAGTCGAGAAGTGTTTACAGTAGAGAACAGAAGTCTTCTTGATTTTGTTCCTGTGTCTACTCAAGATTTTCATATGGTAACTAACTACAATATGACAAAAGCATATATACAAGTTGCACCTGATAATGCAAGCTTAGGAGAGTGATGGGAGTTATGGGTAGAAATTTGCTTCCTGCCTCTTGATTTGAAGGGACCTGTGTGACCGTTAACTCCTATTATCCGTACTTATTTGATTATTTCCCTTCAAAAGTGACAAGTTTTTCAGCAGGGGAATATCAAGGACTGTAGAAATTCAGCTTCATGTGAGCTGCAATGTCTTATGGACGGAGCTGGGAATTTTATGTTCGGGTGGTGGAATAGCATTTAACTTGAATCCAATTCAAGACGATACACTTCTAAGAGAAGAGGTGTAGTCATTAGTTAAACTCACCGTTTTTATAACAGATTGAACATATGATTCAGTTGTGTACATTGCCCATGTCCTACATGCCGATGAACATCCACTAATTAACTTCACCTGCTTTTGAACTTCCATTGCAGGCTGTCTCCTTATAAATATTCGGATCTCAAGTATAATGATCCATGAAGTAAATAGCGTTTTTGATGGAACAAGATTTATCGGTTTGATAGCATTTTTATGACTAGCTGAAGCACAATTACATCAATATTAAATCATAAAAAATAAATACACATAATGGAAAGTAGTTATACAGTTGGCTGACAGAAAGAATTTTGAAAGTCATCTATTGCTGAAAGATAATTTTTCATATTGTAGAAAATTCGTGAAGGAACATGACTATGAACACTTAAATTTGATGTCTTTTTCTTTTTTTTATAAGCAAAATTTTGATACGTAGGGGAAAATTGTACTTCAATTTGATGTCTTGAGTCTTAGCCCAAGTCCTAATACTATCTTATTGATGGAGATTAATGATTTGGAGAGTCTTGCAGTAAGGGTTTTAATGTACATGTTGGACACTCTTTGAACCTTAGTGTGTTTGGGAGGGGGGTTTTGAGGGTAAAGTAAAGGAAAGGCTTATTAAATTAAAATTCATGTTTGAGAGTTTTTTTTCATAAGAAAAGAAAAGGTTTTGGATGTTTCTCAAAAACCCCCCAATATATCAATGTTTAACACCCCAAATTGGGGGGTTTGCATGGTTTTCATTATAAATGGGTTTGTTTACCCTCATTTAATTTATAGAATTCCCAAACTAAGGAAAGGTTTCAAGCCCTTCTTTACTCTCCTTTTCTCACCATTCCTTTCCGTTAAAAACCTTTCTTTCCTCCCCACTAAAAGTCCCAAAAATACTGTTAGCTATTGAGTTTCCACACTGTTTTGAGGGCATGGGCTCACTTTCATGCATGAAGTTCAACAATTGTGAAATTAAATTCATTACCCACCTAGTCTTGTTATTATTCCACCAATACAAGTTTCATATTAAACCACTCTCTTAAATGGCATGAAACCGGCATGCTAATTAGAGTGTATTCCTCTGCCTCAGCACACTTCTCCAATAGTCATCCCTATTTTATCCAAAGGGATTGCTTGCTATTTCAGGTTCTTGTGATATCAAGCAACAGGTTTTAATTCTATATCGTAGCACAATTCTCTAAATGTATGTCATATTCAGTGAGTGTCAAGGCACTTTGCAATCGCAACTTAACCGTCTTGAGTGCCACAAAATTGCTTCTACACTTCAGGAAGAGTTATGGTTTCCTAGCTTCATTTTGGATGTTCATGCCTCTATTCTTCATGTAGGGGCCCTTCTTGCAATGGAAGTAACAAATGTGGGTGCCACCAAGCGTAGTTGATAGAGTTACTTGTCATTATACAAGAAATCATGGATCAAACCTCTCTCTTATTAGACATGAGAGGGAAGAGGGATGTTCGATGAAAGATAGCTATCCCCTATTGTGTAACCTAAGACCAATGGGTCTCTTTTGAACGAAAAAAGAAGTAACCGACCACACACCGCATGTTGACTTTATACTGTCAATGTGGTCAAATCCAAAAGGTGCCTTCAAGGCGCTGGGACCTCATATAGTTACCGAAAAAAGGGCTCTAGGACCTCATATCACTTGAGGTGCTAGGCACTCGTTGGATGAAGAAAAAGCAGAATCAGTCATTTTTTCTCGTTTTGAAAAAACGAATCAGTGAATTAAACTTCTATTGATATTACAAAATTTCTCTGGTACATCTCTATCTAGGTACTGCCACTGAAATACAGGTTGTGACTAAATGAATCAATAACCATGAACAAACCTGTATTTTGCGGGTGGGCAATCTGCTAGTTGCTCTGTTTTGTGGTCCTAGAATGAATTTTGGTGGTCCCAATGGGTAGCTGTTTTGCATAGAACAGTGGCAGTGAAGAAAAAATATAGGCTTCGGCCCTAAACCCCAAACAAATTTGACTTCAGATTTTTGGCAAATCTTTTATAAGATTATTCTTGATGGGGCTGTCTCGGAAGATTCTCTCCACTTCCCTTAGAAAGTAATTTTGTGTCTTTGTGTCCCTAAGAAAATAAATTTCTTTATGTTGGAAGCTTTTGGGAGAAGATTTTTACTATTGACAATTTACAAAGAAAGGGGCAAGTGCTTGTTTATAGTTGTTACATTTGCAAAGGTTGCGAGTCCGTGTTTCGTCTTTTGTTGGAGTGTTCATTGGCTAGAAGCTTGTGGGAGATGGCTTATAGGGTTTTAGGGGTTTCTTGGCTGGTTGCCGGCTCTGTTAATGATGAAATGTAGGCTTGGAGTGGGTTGCCGGCCTGTAAGGAGATTAAAAGGCTTACTCGCTAATCTCTCTCTATTTTTTTGGATCATGTGGAATGAGAGAAATTATAGAGTAGAGGCGTATTGAAGTAACTAGAGATAGTTGGATCAATATTCTTAATTTTTGTTTTGAAAGGAATTTATTTTGTAAATGATGTTGATCTTTAGTTTTGTGGAGTTTCTTTCATGTAATTAGTAGCCTTTGGCTTTGGGTTACACTCTCTTGGTGTTTTTTTAATACAATTTTACTTGTTAAAGAAAAATGGCGTGTTTAGTAAAAGAGAAAAGTGAAATGATGGAAAATTAGAAGGATAGAAAAGTGAGATTAATTTGTTGGACAAAATGAAATTAAATTAGTAAAATTATAATCTCATATCTTTCTCTCATTTCTCTTTTCTCTTGCTATTCTCATACTAAGCTAAGAGAAAAGTGCATTCTACCTACTTGGCTTTCTTCTCCCTTTTCTTTCCGATTAAACACACCATTAAAGTCAATTAAAAGGTATTCATTCTCCCTTGTTGTAAATAAAAAAAATCTAGTGCACAAGAGGACAAGCAATCATGGAAATTAATACACTTTGGTGAGGTTCATGCCTTTATCGCTATTTTCCTTTCACAAGGCGCTCGATAGGAGCAAAAGGTGAGCATGTCACTTAAGGCACCTCGTCTTGGGGGTCTTAAGCTGCCATCCCTATGCCTCGCCTTGAACAAGTGCTTAGGTGAGCTAGACACTCACCCTTGACTATACCGATTTTTATGATGTCCCTTACACGTGAACATTGATGTACACCATGCTAGCTTATGAAAGTTTCCAAATATTTTCTACATTCAATTTCAGAATTGAATATAGATATTCTTTTTTTTCTTTTTCTGTTTTTGCGCTCTTGTTGCCTGCCCTATTGTATGTTCTTAATCTGCCTGAAGATGTCCATGCCTTTTAATAGCTTTTGTTGGGGAAGATAGGAATCTTTGAGTATATGATCAATACAATTGAATTTAAGAGAGGAAGTGAGACAATACAAAGAGAAGAGAATTATATTGAATGGTGTGATTTGCTTACAATGGAGGTATCCTATTTATAGCCTAACCTAAGGGGAATGTTTCCCATTCTAACCAATGTGGGACTAACATATATATACATTGACAGCCCCCCATAAACTCAAGGTGGTAAAATGGAGACCAACTTGAGTTTGGAAACTAAATCCTGAAGGTGTTCAGGAGGATGTGTTTTAGTGAAGATATCAGCAGTTTGATCGGTGGAAGAAACTGATAATAGTCCAATAGTCCCACGGGTGAGACAATGACGCACAAAGTGACAATCAATCTCAATGTGTTTTATGCGTTCATGGAATACATCATTGTAAGCAATCTAGATAGCTCTTTGATTATCGCAGCTGATGATAGTGGCAATAGAATGAGTGACACCCATGTTTTCAAGTAACCAGCAAAGCCAAATAAGCTCCTAAGTTGTATCAGCAAGGGCTCGATACTCAACTTCTGTGCTGGATCGAGCAACTACTGTTTGCTTCTTGCTTCGCCAAGAAATAAGAGATCACCAAGAAAGAAGCAATAACTAGTGGTGGATCTACGATCAGTGGGATCACCTGTCCAATCTGCATCTGAGTAGGCATGAAGCTCAAGTGAAGAGTGAGTTGAAAAATGGAGACCATTAAATAGGGTCCCCTTGATGTACTTGAGAATGCAAAGAACTGCGGCATAATGGGGTATACAAGGTGCAGAGAGAAATTGATTGATAATATGGACAGCATAAGAAATGTCGGGGCGAGTAACTATAAGATAAACAAGACTACCAACCAACTGACGAAACAAGGTGGGGTCTTCCAAAGGTGTACCATCTATAGAAGTGAGTTTAGAGTTGAGCTCAAGAGGAGTGGTACATGTCTTACTATCTGTGAGTCTTTGCTTGAGAAAGATAATATCCCTCGGAGTTAGAAGTGATCCCAAGTCCTAAGAAGTAACTGAGCTTCCCAAGATTTTTCATCTCGATATGTTGGCTGAGATAAGTCTTGAGATCTGAAATTCTATATGTGTCATCACCAGTGATGATCATGTCATCAACATAGAAGAGAAGAAGGATAGTACCCTGGTCTGTTTTCCGAATGAAAAGAGCAGAATCATGTGAGCTGGGAATGAATCCAAAATCTCCAATAATGGTGTTGAACTTGGCAAACCAAGCACGAGGAGCTTGCTTGAGACCATAGAGAGCCCGGCGAAGTTTGCAGACTTGATGCGGAAGAAGATGAGAACCAGAAGGAGGGCACATATAAACTTCTTTGGTGAGTTTATCATTAAGAAAATCATTTTTCACATTCATCGGAAATAATCTCCAATGACGAACGATGGTAACTGCAATGAAGCTGCGAACTGAAGTGAAGCGGGCAACCGAGGCAAAGGTCTCCCCATAGTCGATCCCATACTCCTGCGTAAACCCTTTAGCTACCAAGCGAGCCTTGTATCGATCAATAGACCCATCAGAGTGATTTTTGATCTTGTAAACTCACTTGCATCCTAGAACATGTTTGCCTTTTGGCAGGTCTACTAGATCCCATGTATGAGTGTTTTCGAGTGCTTGTAATTCATCATTCATTGTTTTTTGCCAAAGAGGATCAGAACTAGCTTCACGATAAGACTATGGTTCATGGTGAGAAAGAATAATAGAAAATACAACAAAGCCACGAACATTAACAGAAGGAGTTTTTACCCGGTTACTTCACCAAGGAGGGAGATCAGAAACTGTTGGAACGGATCCATCGGAAGAGACAAGTTGCTCAGAAGAGGGTAAGCTGCATAACTCAATTGGGGTGTCTATAGACATGGTAGGTGGTAATGATATATCTGATAAAGAGATAGGATGTGTTGGTGGAGATGTTGACTCGGAAGAAGAGTTTGTCTCAAGAGTGTCGGGAAAAAGATCTTTAGAGAGATCAGTGAATAGGAGAGAGGTATCGTCGTGCGACAGGTGAAACTTGGATATGGAGGCGAACATTTTGTGTTCCCAGAAAACATCATGATGAGACACTCGGAGATGTTTGGAGTAAGGATCCCAACATTTGTAGCCTTTGTGTTCAACATCGTATCCTAAGAAACAACATAAGCGATATCTAGGTTCCAATTTGGTGCGCTCATAAGGCTAAAGGAGAACAAAACAGGCACAACCAAATATCTTATGAGTGCTATAGTCAGGAGGGTGACCATAGAGACGCTCGAAAGGTGATTGATTCCCAATGATGGGAGAAGGTATGCGGTTCTTGGTGTAAACAGCTGTAAGAGCAGCCTCACCCTAAAAACGTTCAGGACAAAGCGGATATGAGAAGAGCATGGACGATATTGAGAATGTCTCGGTGTTTGCACTCAGCACACCCATTTTGTTGAGAGGTGCCTGGACATGAACGACGAGGAATGGTGCCATGTTGGTGAAGAAAGTTAAGGACACTAGAGTCTGTGCATTCAGCAGCATTGTCAGCACTAAGGATTTTGATATTGCAAGAAAATTGAGTTTTGACCATGGTAGCAAAATCAAAGTACAATTGAGGTAATTTATATCGATTACGCATAAGAAATGTCTAAGTGTAACGGGAGTAATCGTCAACAAAAATGACAAAATATCTAGAGCCTCCCATAGTAGCAGTGAGAGACGGGCCCCAAACATCATAGTGAATCAAGTCAAATGGTGCATAAGAAAAAGAATCACTTTTGTGAAATGGAAATGCCGATTGTTTGGCAAGTTGACAAGGAAGACAATCAAATTTTTCTTTATTAACAAGCCTTAAATGACCACTAGACACTAAGGATTGAAGACGACCAACAGAAGCATGACCCAAACGAGAATGCCAGAGACTGACGGATAGGGTAGATGAAACTGACGGTCTATGTATTTGGTGTTGTCTTCTCCAGCAATTTTCTCTGGTTCAGTGATATCGTCAGTGACATAGCGCCAAAGCTTTCTTCCCTTAAGAAAGCTTGACATAGCCTGAGCCCATATAGTCTAGTTGAGTCCTTCCATAACAATGGCAATGGGTAGTGAAGCCTCAAGATGCTCCATAGTGTGCAAGAAATGAGTTGGTCAGGAAATGACTGGTTGGGTCTGAACAGGATAGAATTGAGTCGTCTAATTGGCAAAGCCGACTGGGGTCAACGACTAATGGAATGGCAGCTGAGGTGACGTCGATGGAGAATAAGACTCCAATTATAGTGATGTCGATGGAGCATCGGCTGAGATGACATCGATGGAGAATAAGACTCCGACTATAGTGATGACCTGACAGGTATGAAAAGGATATACAAGATGTCTTTCTGATGTGAAGGATCCATTAATAGTGGCAATCACAGGGCATACTCAACTCTTGATATACCGAGAACCACTAAGAACCTAGTTTTGATACCAAGTTGAATTTAATAGAGGAAGTGAGACAATACGAAGAGAATTGTATTGAATGGTGTTGTTTGCTCACAAGGGAGGTATCCTATTTATAGCCTAACCTAAGGGGAATGTTTCACATTCTAACCAATGTGGGACTAACATATACATTGTGTGTGTGTGTGTGTGTATATATATACACACACACATACACATTAACAGCCCCCCTCAAACTCAATGTGATAAAATGGAGACCAACTTGAGTTTGAAAACTAAATCCTGAAGGCGTCCAGAAGGATGTGTTGAACAAATTTTAGTATCCAATATAACTATTGTGTTAGATTTGTATTTATAGGGAAAGACTCCATATAGTTAAGGGTGTGGTTCAACCAACAATCTGTTTCAGGTGGTGAGATTCGATTTGTATAGGAAACAAGTGTATATATATGTTCAGTTTATCAAAGTCAGTTTTGCAAACTCTCTTCTTTGGTTTTATCGCTTGTGTAAATTTCTGCTTAGATGCCTTGATATATCAATCATGTAGCTTATAGATTGATCAGGGTGTTGAGAGATCTTTAGAACTGATTATAGATAGATGGTTCAACTCTCTTAGGCCTAAATTTTTTGTTGATGAAGAAGACGTAGATTTTGTGGAGTTTCTTTCATGTAGATAGCTTTTATGAATGGCTGCACTCTCTTGGTGCCTTTTCTATACAGTATATTTTATTTATAAAAAATAAATCATGTAGCTTATTATTGCATTGCAATCATTTCTTATGTTTACTGGTCAAAATATTCATTTATTATTGAAAAAATTTGTATAATTCATTTATTCTAAACAGATAAAATAGAATCATTTATTCAAACACTTGCACAATTAATGAAAGATAAGTTCTCCACCTTGGACTAGCAATACCAAATTGAATGACTAGAAATCTTAAGTTAGTTTGGCATATATTGTTTGGAATTCGCAGCCTGTCCATGGGGCGACTTAACATGTCGAAGCTGCTTCTCTTCTGAGAGTATTTTCGCAAACCTGCAAAACCGAAACTTCTTTTATTAATTAATTAAAAGCAAATTTAATTTAATTTTCCCTATAGAATTGTAGAAAACAGTTTAATTAATTAATTAATTAACTACCTTTTAAGAGCCTCCTCATTAGTTTCTTGATTAAGTGGCTCAAAGATACCTGTCTCCAAGTTCACCCTGGAAACCGGTTTCTTCAATAGTCCCTCACCAACTTTGACAAGATCATCCAAATTCTTCTTCGTGGCTACATCAACAGATGATAGCTCCCCAGTTAATGTATCATCCTGCAGATATTTGTTACATTTAAAAAGATTTAGTATGGTTCTCTGTTTAAACAACGTTCGAGACAAATTCAATTTCTTGAAATTTATATTTTAGTTTCTAACTTTTCTTAAAATCCATTTTTTTTATTGTTCGGTCTAATTTTTTGTTTTTTGGAAACAAAAACCGAACTTTGAAAACTGTACCAAATGGTATGAATCATCGGGCATATGTTTGTAACGATATTCAAAAAGAAACTTTGATGTTTTTTTGTGCCCTTTTTGTAAAACAATTTTTTTCTTTCTATAATTTATGTGGGAAAATAAACGCATGTGTATAAATACCTGAATTCGAAGGTAGTTGCATTGAGAGTGGATGGCTCTGCAAACAACAGAAATGTGGAAGTCGACCATATCTGCACTTGATTGACTGAATACATCTATTATTGGTGTGGATCCACCAGCGGTTAACCAACCCAACAAACCCCATTTTGCGGCCTCATCTGCCGTGTACTTCCCATGGTCTTTAGCTGAGCCAGTCCCTAGTGATATAACCAGAAATCGTTTATAGTCCATTGGCTGCTTCATAGGAAAGAAGTCTGGACTTCCCTTCATCATCTCCTTGCTCACTTCACCCATTGCCACTAAAGTCTTAACAGTTTTAAAATTTAAAACATAAAATAAATTAGTGATCGAATAAATTACTAAATTAGATAGATAAAGAGGGGAAAAAATGTTAATAGAGTTTAAATATGAAAGTTGACTCATTTCTTATCAGTTTAAGCCTATGTTATCCAAATTTAGGTGTCAAACATAGTTTCATAGTACCGGATTTGTTTTTTTTTTTATTTTTTAAAACTATTGTAAGTTTTCAATTGATTTGGAGCGTCCAAAGAATCATACCCGTATTAAGAGTGTCATATTCGATTCAGGTATGTATAACACAAGTTTAAGCTTTTAGGAAATTTGGGTGTCGGACAGTATATATATATGTTCAAGGGTTGGACTCAATTTATTTTTGTTGTAAGTTTTTTATTGATTTGGAGTATTCGATCTATGGTCATATCTATATTTAGAGTGTTGTGTCTCACACAAATACGACAGGGTAAAGTAAAAAGTTCTTATAACATATATATATATATATATATGTGTGTATTTAATGTAATTTCTTTAGTAACGAGAGTCATATTCGTATTTTGAGTGTTATGTCTGATACAGGTGATAAAATGGTTTGTGTAACATAAGTTTAAGATTTTAAAAAAATTGAATACTCAACAATCATTTAACAAAATAATATGTTACATAAATTCGAAATTGAGGCTCGGAATTGGAATTGAGATGAAATCATGGGTTTTTTTTCAACCATTTTACTGTTGAAAAAACTATGATTCCACTTCAATTCAAATTCGAAGCCTCAATTTCATACTACCAAACGCAACGAAAAATGTTATCAATTTTGTTAGTGACCGTACTTATGTGAAATTCATGGATACATACTGGGTTATTTGCAGCTACACCACCATCGATTAGGTTGAATTTCCTCACTTTTCCTGTAGAGTCTTCGGTTTCGAATGAGTGAGCTGGAAGATAAGTTGGTGCAGCAGAGGTTGCAATGCATATGTCTGAGAGTAAAGCATCTAGAGATGCCTTTTTCTTCGCCTGATCCATGAAGAAATTAAATCACATATGGTAGGTAGGCAAAAATAACACTAGGGTTCAACTCTATGACATTTACAACATTACAATATTCATTTAACTTAAATATTTGTTAAAATTAAAAAATAAATAAAATTAATTACCACATAGGTGGAAAAGATAGTTGGTTGGAGACGCTCGATATCAAATGTTGGGATAACAACGTTAGTCAATGTCTGATGTAGTTTTGTATTTCCTTAATAAGGTTGTGTAAATACTTCCCGTTGTATTTTGATCCTGATATAACTTCAATCACCTTCTTTGCATAAGCAAATAATTGAAAACTGCATATAGTTTAAAGAACAAATTAAGGTCGATCATGTTAATACTAAATACTAGTACGTAAAAAATTTAAAAAATTTAAAAAAAAAATTAAGTTGATAATTAAAATCATGTTAATTAATTTAAAATATAATTATATGACATTAATTAATTAAAAAAAAATTAACCTTGGTTGCGGGAAGATTTTAGGGGAATGATTTAAGTAGAAGTCTTTAATATCTTTAGCGGCAAACAATGGTCGGTTGTTTTCATTTGGGCTTGTTAGCATGGCCGTAACAAGACCACCTGTGCTTGTTCCTGCGATCACATCAAAATAATCCGCAA
Source organism: Bretschneidera sinensis (assembly GCA_023935145.1). NCBI lineage: Eukaryota > Viridiplantae > Streptophyta > Magnoliopsida > Brassicales > Akaniaceae > Bretschneidera > Bretschneidera sinensis. The sequence continues at coordinate 3,707,534 of CM043700.1, read as the reverse complement.
GTCTTGCATCTTCACCATCCAGCTTCTGCACCATCAAAAAATCAGTAATTGACCATCAATTGAAGAGATGTTTTCTGCTTAATTATTGTGTATTGTTTGTATGCATGGCTGATGCATTAAAAAGTGAATTTTGAAATTAAATCAACATTAATTTAATCTGTTACTGAAAATGAAATCAAAATATACCTGAAGTTCAGACTCAAGAAAACTAAGGATGGTTCCAGGGATAAGCCCTCTTATTCCACCGCCATCAATACTGAGAATAGTGATTAAATTTCCATAAGTTGGAGGTTGTAGGAGTGCACTTGTTCCTTCCATGAGGGATTAAGAGAGTGAGAGAAAGATAGAGATTAATTTAATTCTGAGCTCTCGAGTTCTTGTAGATAAGTGTTTGATCGTCGAAAAGGCATTTAAATATGGGTAATTATAGACTCCTCAATCCTTGTTATTCAAGTTTTGAACAATTTGTCACTGGAAAAATGTGCAGCAAATTCTATCTAAGATTGTTCCACTAATTCTTCCATTTTTTTTTCCTGTTCATTTTAAGATTGGGACAGCTAGATTTTCAAGAGAATGTTTTATTCATGCTTGAAAATGATTCCACTTTCTTACTCGTTTTCTTCATTTTTGTGGTGCCCTGTGGAATTAATGGACCAATTATAAATTTACATCCAGTTCAATGGTTTCAAAGAAGATGATTAAACATTTAAACTTTTATTTAATTTTATTAACCATGCGTGACTTTGTCAACCTTGCAAGTTGTTTTATGTAAAAACAAAAATGTGTTTTTAATTGTTATTTGTTTGTCTTATCATTTTCATTTTGGTCAACTACAAAAACCTACCGTGAAAGTGAATGGCTTGTTTGCATATTAACGTTGAAATCTAAGTCAGGGTGCATGGCAACATTATAGAGGGGGACGTGAAGGGCCTATGCTATCTTTTTTTCTCATTCTTCTCTTGGGATGGACTATAGTATTATATATCTCTCATGACACTGTGCTAAACAATAAATTTTCTATCACCTTGACCCAAAGAAATTGATATAAAAGAATGCATTGCTTACTGTGTAAAAAAAACTAACCAATGAAATCTGACCTTGAAATAAGAACGACTACAGAAGAATGAAATCTGGCATGGTTAATCTAACACCCATGCCTATGAGTTGTATTTCAAATTTACAAAGGTAAGTATCTGATATGCCATATAGCCTCAGCTACCGAAGCACAAGCGAAAACTTAGTAATAGAGTTGAGTTGCGTGTGCACATGCAATCTTTATGTTACAAAATCTCAATTATTGAAACACCAAAAACAACAACGATAACATGACTGTATCAGATTCAGATATAATTGCAATCATAACGAGTACTTCAAGAATGTATTACCAAAAAAAACATAACTACAAACACAATATGTACATGCTATTGGATAGAATAAAATTTCTAACAACACGAGAATTTTTAAACAAACTAACATTTTCATTTCCAATCTAAAAGAAATATCTAAGTTTATCTAAAACATAAACAAAAATAACATTCTGCCTAAAAGATGGCACATAAAAAAGTCTTCTCTAAAACAAGTTGAAAACCAAATTCTTAGTTTAAACTAACAATTCTTACAAATTCAACTTCTACTTCAGCATTGTTCCCAACTCTAAGCTTGGACTCCTCCTCACTTGGTCTCCTTTTGTTTGTGAACCCCTGCAAGATCATAGCAACATGAACAGTTGCACTATAGCCACCAAGAATGTAACGCACTAACCAAAACAAATTCAAAACAAATGAAGCCTAGCTAGGGAGTTACCTTTCTATTTGTCCTTCTTTTTTATCCAAGATTTAAAGGCAGGACACTCAGGTCTAATATGGACACTCTTTCTGCAATGGAAACACATGACATATTTCTTCTATTTCTTGATAGTAGAATTGGGATCTCCTACTCCAGAATTCTGACCATTTTCATACTTCTTGTTATCATGAACTCTCTTTGAACCACCCAAAGCATAATGAGCATTGGATTTTAACTTTTTAGATTTGGCAAAGGTCTTACTATTACTAGGTCTGGTATGGGACACAAGCAAGACACTCTCGAATTTCTCTTTCTTAAGTTTTTCTTCCTCTAAGACACACTTAAAGATCAAATCATTCACGCTCCAAGTTTCATTCAAGGTATTGTAGGCAGTTTTGATTTGACTAAACTCAACAGGAATGGTGTTAAATGCATGATGGATTATGGACTGATAAGGAAGGGTAATGTTATAAGATTTCAGTTTGGATTGAATGTGGACCATCCTCATGATAAATCTTTCACCCCCCAACATTTTCATACCTCATACCCGTTAATTCACTCATTAGGTTTCCAGCCTCATACTTATTGGACACTTAGTACCTTTTATCCCACAGTACCAAAAAATTCCCTGGCATTAGTAGTCTCAGGTAAACCGCTCATATGGTGTTTTGAGACGGACTTTTCATGGTGTGGAGGCTCAAACGGTTAGATCTTAGCAAAATTTTCCCTCTGCTCAGTAGTGCTCTCATCAGTGAACACTGCAGGCTAGTCTATACGTAGGGCTAAATCAATGTCACTCATTCCTAAAGCAAACTCTGCATCCTCTTTCCATCTCTTATAATTTGAATCAGTCAGGATTTCAGTGGTTACTTGGTTATTGTTCATAGAAAAGATACCAATTCAAGACAACAATGCAACACATTAGTATAAGGGCAATGATCAATATATTCCAAATAGATAATCTAAAAGTATAGTTATAAACTCCAATTTGGGTGAAGAATACAACAAACAATTAGAAACTCTACACATGAAGCTTATCAAGACAATGTCTCAGTTTCAAAAGAATTATCCCCTTTGGGCAAACAAAATTTCTAAACTGATCCATCATCGTCACCACAGTGCTCCATGTACATCCATAAATTACCTCACACAACTACCCCCTTTGGACAAGTAATTGTATGATGCATTGGAAATCATCCCGCAACATGTTTAATGAAATCTCATGAGTATCAATGAGTTTGCCACTTTAGTAGCAAACACTCATATCAACCCATTAAATTTTCAAAAATCGAGATACATACATACATTACGACATACATGCACGTAATTATACAATATGAGGTACTCAAGACAACATGTACCTCTATGAGTCACCAAACAATTAATAATTTCATCCTTATTACAGGTCTTTAACAATATTTAAATAATTTAATCAATTATTTGTCATAATATACATATTCCTCTACATTTTCTTTCAAGCTGAGAGTACAATAAATAAGATAACTAATCTAGGAGAGTACCTATTGTTAACAATATCTTAACACATCAAAATAATTTACTGTGAATTAAAATTTCACAATATATACACAAATTTCGAGAAATAAACAATTAATCACATATTCTTATATATAAATATTTATTAAACAAAAAAAATTTCAAAAACATTATGATAATTATTATAAAATCATAATTTGCAGGACACAAACGAGGACAAAAAAACATGGCCCATGCGCCTACAAGTGCCAAGCTCGTGCAAAAAAGATGTGTTACTGCTAAAGAAAGACTCGAGGAACATGCGGACAAGGGTTAGGTATCTAGGTAGGCGTCTGAGACATGCTTTGGCGTTTAGTTGTCATAGTATTGTTGTTAATCAAGTGACCAAGTTGCTTAAAATTTCAATTTTCCTCCTCAACCCAAATAGCCGACCTCTATTTAAACGTGTCAAACATAAGCTGATGTAGACCTACGCCACAATACCACAACATATTCTACTACGGAGTAGTATGCATAACTGCTCGTTTAATTGGTGACACACAGACAACACGTGTTCCATTTCTTTTAGCCGCCCTTCTCTCTAGAATTTTTTTATTATTTATTATTTTAATTTTTCTAAAATCTCATGGACCTCGTGCAACTATAACGACACATCAGCCCTTTTACTCTCCCTCACGTCTCTGCATTTAAGTTCTCATCAAATCTCAGCTATTATTTCTATTCAATCCCAAAACAAATTTTAATAATCAATTTTAATATAAAAAAATTAAAATTAATTGAGATTTATTGGAAAAAAACAATCAATTCATCCATTATGATAAAATCACTAAATTCAAACATTAATTTTTTTCTCATAAATTGATTCACGAAACAAAACTTATATGGTTTTAATCACTGACCGAAGAGAAACCCTTGCAAAACGATGACAATCCGACAACCCAAAGTTGTTGCTCTAATGAGTATTTTCATGCACCAGAATCAATAATGAAATGAGCAATGTCTTTATAATACAGTGAGGAAAATGAGAGCAAGTGTGAGTTCATCAACACAACGTTCTGTTAACACAGATGCGCCTACGAGAAAAGCTTTTGGTGTTTATGCAGAGTATGAAGTAATCGACTGTCAAATTTTAGCCCAGTAGCCCACACAGCACTATATCATATAGTAGCTCTTTATGTTAAAAAAAAAAAGAACTAATTTTTAAGGACGAGCACTTCTACAAAACGTGCAATATGTATGTTTTATAGATCGTTAAATCCAAAATTTTGGAGTTGTGACTGACTTGGAGTTTATTTTTATAAGAGAGCATACAGAATTTTGGTTTTGAGGCCAATGAGTCAATCCTTAAAATGTACAAATCTTGCAAAACAAAACATTAAAGCAAGGCCCAATTCTCTCTCTCCCTCTCCCTCACTCTCTCCATAAGAGAGCTCACAGATTTTTAGTTTTGAGGCCAATGGGTCAATCCTCTCTCTCTCTTACTCATTTTCAATTATCTAATATTTGATTTAATTACAATATAAATTCGTCAAATCACATTATTTTATTACTTAGACAAAAGTCTACAACATTACTACAACACATTTAAAGTGAAAAATAATTAATATATAAATTAAACAAATAACTCACATATAGTAAAAATCGAACTTGAGATTTTGTAGTTTCAAGACCTCAATTTTGTGAAATTCTTGGGTGCACTTGCAGAGGGTATATGTTAGTCATCCATCGAAAAAGAGAAAGCGATTGACATCTACTCGATCCACCAAAAAATTTCTCTAAAACCTTAATCACTGGACAAACGCTTTGTCTTATCACATATAATTGTATAAATAAATCACGTGCCATATTTGTCTTATCATTTTCATTTTGTTCTACTATAAAAACAAAAAGGGCAAAGATATTTTAAATTCCTAAACCCCAAACAATTACATTTTTTGCCACTGGGAGCAATAATCAATCACAAACCCCAAACCCACTTGTTAAACCTACTGTGAAAGTGATTCGCTTGTTTGCATATGAAAGTTGAAATCTAAGTCAGGGTGCATGGCAACATTATAGAGGAATGAAGGGCCTATGCCTATCTCGACTGATTGCTTCGTGCGGGTTCATCAGTTTAAGAAGGCAGCGAATGCAATGAAGGCTATTCAATTCCCTTGTTTTCAAATACTCATCTATGATTCACATCTTCCTCTTCAACCAAGGCAATTTGATGTCATCATCACCAACCAAACAACATATTAGATGCTAATTACTTTTTAAAAAGTCAAGTGCACCCATAACCTCCAACTTGTCTAGGAGAGATTTTTTTATGCACCCGGTGCATGTGCACCACATGCATCCAAGCCCTCCATAAAAGAGATAGAATACAAGAATTTCTCCCTCTCTTCCCTGGACGGCTTGGATGCATGCGTGGTGTGTAAATGCACCGAGTGCATCAAAGAATTTATCCTTGTTAGCCCCAATTTTTTCATTTCAAAAAGTATTAGTTGTGATAGCATGTGAAAGGTCCATCATTAAACTAGTCATCTCTCTCGACTCATGAATCATCATGTGCTTCTATGAATCTATCAAACCTCAACTCAATCGATGAATCTATCAAACCTCAACTCATTTAAATCGGTTTGGATAGGATAAGGTTACCGGTTTAATATTTTTTTCACTTAAAAACTAATATATATTACGTAAGAAAAAAAATATTTTACTACAATTATTTATCATTCATTAGATCCAAAATCAAATCCGTATAAGAATTTATTAAATCTTACAAACCATCATTTACAAATTAAGTACCTTAAACCACTTCACACAAAGTTCAAAAAACTTTGATTTAATACAAACCATACAAAAGTAAATAAAAATTAGATTTTAAAAGTGTCTGATCAATCTAATTCTTCAAGAGTTCAACACTAGTAAACACTTTCTTAGAATCTGAATAACAAAGTTTCATCATAAAATCTTTTGGAAAACATATTGAAAGTCCGAAAGAAATACTTTCACAAGAACAAATGGTCTTCTTTAACTAAAGAGTATTAAAGAAAACATGTTCTTCACATATTTAAATTCTAATTGATATTTTTATAGAAGTTAGCATTTTTTTAGAGGGTTTCTAAGAAGAAAAAAAATAAACAAAATGAGAAAATATATATATATATATATATATAATTATAATTATATAATGACTGGGTTACCAGTCTGGATCGGGTTGAAATTTTTTAACCCGTGACCTAACCTAACCCAATCCATCGAGTTTAAAAAATTTTCAATCCAAACCGAACCCAATTTTTGAAGACTCTAACCCAATCCAACCCATTACACTGGTTTGGATCGAGTTCGTGGAAAGAGGGCTTTGATTTGGTTGGATCTGAGGAAGCATTCTCTTCAAGTGGTGCAATTGGAACAAAGTCATTGAAAATATATACTTTTCAAGGTGAACTTCATTATTTGCCTGCACCAATATCCTAAATGTGCAGCTCTTGATGCTCGTCTGCCATCCATGTACCTTCTTTTTTGGCACTTTCAACTCCGTCGCCATTTGCTAGTTGCTATATCTTTCTCAAACAACTCATTTGCATCTTGTAGAAGCAGTTGAGCTAGAATCACCTTATATTGGGCTTTTTTCCGAGAAAGTGCACTGCTCTTAAACCAAAAACTTCAATCAACATTTCATCTGGCAACATCCGGTTGGCACCCTCATGTGGCTATTGATCAACAAAAGTTTTTTAATTGCTCTTACACAACAATAGAAAAAAAAATACGTGTTATTTTTTGATGTATAATTATTATTTCATTTTAACTTTTCAAGTGAAAAAATAGTTTAAAATTTAATAGCAACTATGATAACAAAACATACATAAACTCCCACGGATTTAGGATTAACGCACTATTATCAAGGGTTTGAGGCGTGCGGGACGTTTAAACAATAAAAAATCAACAAAAAAAGAAATTAATATATGCAAGATAAACTCCAAAAGAATATTACCTCATTAATTAATTAAACGTATCAAGCAATGGATAAAAGATATGTTCTAGCCTGTAAGGAGAGCTCTTAGGTAACAATCACTATGTTCTCAAACAAAACACTTGTTTATGTTGGAAAAATTATATAATTGGTGATACAAAATTAAAAAACAAATTCAAAATTATATTTGAAGATTTCAAAATACTTCTAAAATAACATACATAATATGATTTGAAACAAGTATAATCAAATAAAATGAGTAAATGAAAACATAAAATAGAAGGAACTGGCCTATGAGTCACGAAAAGATATTGTCTTAAAACCGTTATAGCCTCCTTACGTGCGGGTATAAATAACTAAGTCACTGACGGCTACACATGTCCCTTGGTGATAATACTCCTCACCGATAGCTTGTCACCAAGGGACTCGCGTCCTTCGGTAATTAGAGAAAGCCTTTATCGCCACCGGAATATTCCGTTGGTGATAACAATTTTTCCATTGTTGTAAGTTTTTTTTAAAATTGCCAAAAAATATTTAAATTTTTTAGTAGAAAAAAATATTATCACCAAGGAACATAAATCCCTCGGTGAAAATAAATACATCAAAATACTTGTTTTAAATAATTTGTTTATTTATTTTATTTGAAAAATAAAGGCATGATCAAGTCACTTTCTTTAATATTTAATTTGCTTCTGACAATGCAAGAGGTTACCGGCGAATTTTCTCCGAGATACAATGAAGCCTTGATGTTATTCTGTACTTTGCACTTGTGAAGAATAACCCACAGCAACTTCTAAGAGTTTATAGATGTATAACACTTATGTCTGAAAATTTGCAAGATTTATGGACATAAGTAAATAAGTATTTTGAAAGAGAAGAAGAAGAGAGAGAGAGAAATTCCAAAAAACTGAATGTAATCTGTATTATCTTAATTATAATAGTTGAACACACTTATATAGTGTTGAAATGAGTGTGTATTTCCATTAGAGGCACCTTGTTAACTGAATATCAAGTGTTCATTTACAAATAACACTTCTTTTCACATTCAACTGACATAAAATGTTCTGAAAATTCAAAATTTTCAAACATCTAGCGATTGGACAATATTTTCAGTCGACTTAAAAAGTTACAAAGAGAGTTCAAAGAATTTTCTTTCTTCCGTTCAGTCGACTGAATGCTTCATACAATCAATTGTATACACCATCTAATTAACTGTATAAAACTTATTATCGATTGTACCAACTCTCAACTCTCAAAACCCAAAATTCATTTTCTTTTTTCTTTTCTCCTTTCCTTTGATTTTCTAAAATATCACAAATTTATTTTGAAAATCCTTGTCAGCAAGTAGAGTTTATCATCAATGGGGATTTTTGTTCCTCGAAATAATCAACCTTAAATTCACCTGATTCATTTCTCCCTTCTTCATTCTCTAGAGTTGCACGACAGCTCCCTCTTCTCTCTCTCTCTCTCTCATCGAGCCGCAGCTGCCCACCGTCTCCTCCTCCTCCTCTCTGTTCTTCTTCCTCCTCTCTTTCTCATCTCATCTCTTCTCCTCTTCCTCCCTCACCTAGCCGCGCGCAAGTTTCTCTCTCTAAAAACCCAAATTTCATATTTTTCTCTCCAAAAGTTGTACAAATCCGGCTACCACTAAAGTTTTCCCACGAAACCCACGGTGGATTAATGGAGGTACGCTTCCTCCTCCTTCACCTTCTTCTCTCTTTCGTTATTTCTTCTCTTTTTCTCTCTCTAACATTCCGGGTTCACTGTTTCAGGTCACTTTTCGCAGCCACAATAGTTTTATTGGAGTAAACGACAATTCTTAACAAAGTATGGGATTTAACTTTTAATTGTAAAACTTAGGTGTCGTTTGGTATCATTTATGTTTCTTGTTTTCGTTTCTAAAAACGTGAAAACAGTTGCAGAAATTCTGTTTGGTTACTATTAAATTCTTGTGTGATGGATTTCTTTCACAATAATTTGGTATTCAAACACTTCTTGAATGCTTATGTATGATCTACTTCATTTTTGTTATAAAAAAATATGACATGAGACATATACTATACATTTCATGAAAATTGTCCGCAGAATTGTGATATGATAATCTGAACTTAAGGCCCAAGGTTGCACATGTTTCAACACTATCTAGTCTCTTTCTGCATATTGGTTATCAATTTCATGAAAATTTTCCTATATATATCCAACAAGAATTTTTATAAAGAGAAGGGCATCTACTACACAGAATCTTATGTGAGTAATTTACATTTCTCTGAAAGGAAGAGCTAAAAAATAGTAATGAACTTACAATCTTCTGATCCTGGATGAGTCTTATTGACTTCAAATCAAGTAAACTAATTACATAGATAAAAAAAACAATGTGGGTTCCCTTCTCTTCCCTTTTATAAATGAAAAAGCTATGCACTTAACTAATCTTGTGACTACCTATGAAAAATATTATTCATTTACCTTAGCAAAAGAATATTTCCCCTAGCATAAGAATAGTCTTCCTTTGAACCCGTCTGACAAATCTATGTAAGAATTGAAGCTGCTTGGGCAAAGAAAACAGAAAATAGAGAAACTGCAATGGCTATTGATTAAATCACTTTTCATATACTTCCATCTTCACTACCTCATCTAGTGATTCTCTTCATTTCCCTTAACCTTAGAAGAATTTTGTCCATGGAGATACCAACAGAGATTGGGAAGTTGTTGATCTTTTCAACTCTGCAACTAACTAAGCAATTTTACAGGATAGTTTTTTCGTTTTTTGAAAAGTGAAAGAAAATTTATCAATATTGACAAAGAGAAAAGATAACGAATAACATGAGCCAAAAATGAAGGACAACATGGCAAGAATTATATAACCTAAGCTGACAGACAATAGACAGCATCAGTGCATGCCCTTACTGGAACATCCTTCTAAAGCTGCAAACTTCTCAAATTAACCTTAACCACCCAGCGTAAACCCACAGATACAACGAAGTAGAAAAGTGAACCCCATTATGATATTAATTATACAAACACCTCAGTTTCACGTTGGAAACACCAAATTTCGTTTCAAAATTTTTGTACGGATCACGCACAGGTTGCTATGACGAGTCTCTGATCCTAGTACACTCGAACTTGGTACATGCAGAAGTTTGATTTTAATTAAGGAATAAAACCAATTACAAGTCATTTTTGTTCAATCCATTAAATCTATTGGGTCTTATATGATTCAACCAATCCAAAACTTACTAAAACTCATAGATCTCTCCTAAGTCCAAACACTTTTGGTCATATTTCAAGCCCAAGAAGACTTCTAATTTTCAGGGTGGACTTTCACTTTTACACTCCACTTCACATCTTTTGATTGGCTTAAATTTTTAAGACAACTTCTCTCATTTGTACCCAAAAAAAAAATGCATCTTCCTCTTAGAATATCGAAAAATTATCTCTTCTTTTTTGCATTATTAAATACACCTCCACCACCTCAAAAGTTTCACTCCATCTCACCCTATTATAATAGCTAAACATGTATTTTCTCACTTATTATTTTTATTGTTTTTTCCTCTACAAAAAAAGCATCTTTCTTCCTAGATGGAATCTCTTTAAAAAACGAAAATTCATTCCTTTTTTATTATTAAATGCGCCCATCACTTCAAAATAACACTCTTCTTCACCCAATTATCATGACAAATCATATATTCTCTCACTTGTCAATTTTTATTTTATTTTTCTCCAGGCCAATTATGAACTTTCTTATTCATCCATTATTTTATTTTTGACAAATTTTTACTCTTCTTATAAATACATTTCAGATGCTTATTCAATTTTCAATACTTACCACTGATACTTAACACTTGAAAAAAAAAAAAACAAATGTGAGCTAAGTTACCTGACAAAAAAGCACAACAATAGTTTTGTTAAAGCATGGAGGGAAATATAGTTTTGACTTGGAGCACTGCTCATTATACCACATAAATGTAGTTAGAAAAAAGCACACTAATCATTTTTTATGACCTCATCTACTTTCACTGGTTATAATGATTTTTTAATGATAAAATCGTAGTTTTACTAATTTAATTCGGTGAGTAAAATATCTTTACCGATTTGATGATAGCAAGAACATTCTTGTCCCATAACAATGTGTTTGGGAGTTCTGGAGGAAAGAAATGAAAGGGTTCTTAAAAAAAATGAATAGTAAGAAAAAGAGAGTAAAGGATGGCTTGAAAAACTTCACTTGTTTAGGAGTTTTGTAAAGTACTAAAAGAGAATAATGGCAAGTAAACAAACTCACTTTTTATGAAAACCCTGCAAAACTCCTAATTTAAGGTGTTAAAAAATTGGTAAGTTATAAGTATTGGTGGGTTTATAGGAAATCTCAAAACTTTTCCCCTTCTTATGAAAAAAGACTAAAACATAGTTTCAATTAATCATTCACTTTCTTTCCTTAACCCTCTAAAACTGCTTTCCAAACAGAGGGTGAAGTTCTTATAATAAATGAAAAAAATGTTTATGTTCAAGAAATTTTCACGATTTTTTCTCAAAAGTGGGAAGTGCACCAGTAATTTTTCAGCTTGTGATAATTCCTCCTATGCATATAGGTCAAAATAAATTCCATTGATGGATTTAACCACGAGGATTTTTTTGTTAGACTTGGTCTAAAACATTCCAATTAAAACTTTACTAGTAATTTTTAAAAAAAAATTATTGATAACATTATTTTTTAAGTTTCATAATTATATTGATGTTACTAATAAAATTTCTTAAAACTATCAATAAAGTTTTGAAATAATCTAAAACTAATGTTTTAGACCAAGTATAATCAAATACTTTTACAATTGCATCAGAATCCCTCTCTCCGTTCGTTACAGTCAAGGAGTCAAACTTATACCCAAAAAACGACGCCTTGAATGACATTGATAATCAATTCAGTCCTTCAGTGTCCTTAACTATAGTAGTCTCTCCTGCTCAAACTGTAAGGCACCTAAAATAAAATAAATGACAGTTTTCATTGTGCAAAACAAGTTCAATAGAACACAAGCAATAGATTTTAAAATGGGTAATAATAAGTGAACATCACGTGCATATAAGTTAACAAATATCTCATAATTTTGATCAATGAGAAGCACCACACAAACCTAAAATGAATATCTCTTCATCCCACTGTGTTACTAATAGAGTTCTTTCATATTATTAATGAAATTTCAAAGGATTACCAATAAAGTTTCTGGATAAAAAAATGTACAAGCCTGTTGTATGTTTGTGTTGTTTCTATATCAACGCTCTATTAAAATTCAGAAGAAAAACAAGACTTAAAATGAGATAGCTCAAACTCTGATAAAATCACTATGTTTACATTCAAAAACTGAAACAGATCAAATGATATTTATATGATGCCAACAAGAAAATTATTCAATATGTCGAACCAAATTTCCAAAGAGCAGGAAAGAATTTATATTGCTGTAGAAAATAATTACTAAAGTTTCCTTACATAATTCTACTATCTTCTCTATCAGTTCATTTCCTTAACCTAAATATAAAACTTCAAAACCTAACCTATCCTATGAAATTTCACTTCACAGTGCTTCTAACCACCTATCAACTAAAATGAGATACCAAAATAAAACTTTACAAATGAGATTGTCGAATGCAAAGCTATTGGCTTGTGTACGGAGTATTTAGGTCATATGCATCTTTACAAAGGGAAGCCAAAGTTTTGAAACCCAAGTGAGGCTCCTTGATTATTAGGCAAATGGCTTGAAGGATGCAACTGTTGATATGCAGGTGGCTGTTGAGCTTGACCGCCAGGCGATGGAATCCAATTCTGGTCAACGGGCATAGCCACTGTGTTGGTATCTACCGTGGTAATGTCATGAATGCTCGACCTTTTTCTCTCTTTCTTCCCAGAGTTCTGGCGAAGGAAGTACTTCTGGGCATGGCTCGCTACCTGAGTTGGCGTTCTTGTCACCACCACCTTCCTTGAAATGCTCCTCCAATCACCCTTGCCAAATTTACTCAGCCCAATCAAAAATAACCTGTTGTCATACAGATGGATCTACACTCAATCTATCACTGAATAGAGTTTTCCAATAATCTTATGTTTATAAGTTTTAATTCTCAAATCTCTAGATTGAGAATTAACTAACGTTGTAAAAACAAAAAACTTTGCACAGTCACATCCTTTCTGGGGTTCAGGAGTTTATCTGTTGAGGAATAAAAAGGCATTCTTTAACAACAACAAAAATGCAGCATCAAAACACCATTACCAGAACCCATATAAACCCAAAATATGACTAGTAAGCTTAAGGCATTCCGAATTCTCCATTTGATTTTTAGACTAAACAGTAGTTGAAATTCATCCGTGTTTGGCTGCCGAGAAACTGGAAGGAAATTTCCTTCAGTTTTTATATTTAGTCGGACTCTTTACAAGTTCGTTTAAGATGTCGAAAGCAAAAGGAATAGTAATCATAACACCCACAAAATTTTCGGCTCTTTCCCCCAATATTGGCCGCAACAACCGACAAAATATTTCCAAAAATCAAGGACTCAAAAATAGGGGAAAAAATAAGACCTCTGCTTCCATGAGCTGTATTCTGTTTTCTTTAGTTGAATTTCTACTTTCAATAAAAGAAATCAACCAAAAAAGGACCAAAGGACGAAATAAAAAACAAAATCAATATCCCATATAGTAAAATCTAAAGAAATCTGATCTGTTTCCTTCAAATTTTGCGCTTTGAAGAAGGAGGGAAAAAAAAGACATTATGTTTTCTTTCGTTTGCCCCTACTTACTCATAATCGAGACAAAGCGTTAAAAGGAAAGGAAAAAAACTAACAATCAAAAGAAGAAAGCAAAAAACAGAAATTTCTCACGCATATCCAGTTTAATCTTACAAAAAACACAAAACCCATAAACGGAATTTCAACCAAGAGAATGTAAAGAAAAGTACTTCTAAAGAACGACGAAAACAGAAAATAAAAACAAGAAAAAATAGGAAACCGAAAGTATTTTTCACATTACTTGTGCTCTTGTTCGGTCCACGGAGTCCCCTTCTTCCTCTCGCTCCCAAACGATATCTGATTCACCGAATCCCGTTGCAACTCGGTCGAGCCATCGCTGTAACTCGGGATCTCGACTCGGTCAAACTCAATCTCATAAACATCATGAACCAACGTTTCATAATGATCTCTCACTTCCCTCGCTGACTTCCCAGGCACTCGATCGGCGATATTCTGCCATCGATTAGGCGATGCCTCGGGGAACATAACCAAGGCCTCCTCGAAGAGCTTGTCTTCGCGCCGAATCCAATGAGTCGAAGACTGAGTCGTCATCATCGTTTATCGGTACATAACAAATCACAACAAGAACTGACTGTGTTAATGAACTCCCTTTCTCCTTCTGTTTCGCTCGCTAAGACTCGCTTTCTTAGAGATTTCGCATATGGGTTTGGTGGAAGATTTGATTTTTGAGGGGTTTTGTGTGCGTGTGTCTATATATATATATATCCACGGAGGATGTGTATGTATAGGTGTATACATAGAGAGAGACATTTGTTGTATGCGCTTTGGATTCTGGGTTTGTTTTTGGAGTTTTCCTCGGCATGTACAGCGCATAGTTTTAACCAAACACGTTAGATTTGTGCATTTTACCTAATTTTTTCTTCTTGTTGAGTTATAGTCATATATTCTAAAACTAATACAATTACTGGTAAAAAAATTGTACCACAATTGGGAAGAAAAGGTAAATTACAGCAAATTACCCTATTGATAGGTGTTAGTAAAAAATGGAACATTTGTGCTTAAAAACAAAAAACAATTGGCTAGTAATATAGATGTTAGATTCAAAAAATAATGTTATTAGTAAAATTTTAAAAAATTACTAATAAAATTTCGAGTGGATTTAAAACGTTTGTTTTAGATTCGATCTAATCAAAAATTGCTCATTTTAAAATATCTCACTTTAATTAATTACTTTATTGATGCAGTGATGGGGAAGGGATCACACCTTAATCTCCTCTGTGAAAATCGCAAAGGTACTTAACTATAACCTTTTATTTGTCTTGACTTAATTATGTGTTATCACAAATGTAAAAATCTGATTTTGACATTAAAAAAAATGATAACGATGTTGGCACACTATAAATCGTTATTGGTACTTCATTTATTTTTTAATTCTAAAACTTATAAAAATATCATTAATTGAAGTTAGATATTCAATTTGATTTTTGAAATACAAATATTATTATATATTTTTTTACAAGTTTTTAAAATACAAAATCTTTTATTAATTACTCAATTTTCATCTCTAACTATTTACTTCTTCATTTTTACAGCTAAAACTTTTTTTAAAAATTTACTTCGTCCTTCTTTTTTTCATAACGATGGATAACTAATTGATGGAATGTGTGTTTTACTTTGAACATTAATAATTCTTAATATTACAGATTTACAGACTTTTTTTAATCAATTTATTTAGAATTACTAGCTGAAAATAGGAAATTTTAATAAGATTTTCATAAGTTAGATCATTTGCATGTAGTATGATCAATCTTTATCACGTAGAAGTTGAATTCATGTCTTTAACAAAATTTGAAGGAAAAATGAAGAAAAAAAATAATGAACAAAGAAAAATTTTGTTGTAAAAATGAAGATGTGAAGAGTTAGAGATGAAGAGTGAGTAAATACTAAAAGATTTTGTAGTATGAATATTGGTAAAGATAATATATGATAGTAATTTTATTTCAAAAGTTAAATTGAATATCTAACTTTAATTAAGGGTATTTGTCGGGATGGAAAATTGAGGGAAGAAAGGAAAAAGAAAAAGGTCAAAAAGTGAAGTGTGCAAGGAAAAATATGCCATTGTTTCGATCAAGCGGTCAGCTCCAAAGGATTTCTAATGAAATGCCTCAAAGAACCTATTATTCAATGATCTCTTAAGATCTTGTAGAATGTACTTATACTAGAAAGTTCCTGGTGGACAGTTGGTTACATAGTACAGCTAACATAACAACTCTAACTAACTTAACTACTGTAATCTAATCTTTGAGTTTAGTAGAAAGGTTTCTGATCCATGCACTCCTCCTTCACGTAGGAAACAGGTCAGTGTTAGGGACCAGATCAGTGTCTACTATCTCGATCCTTGCTATCCTCTTGCCTTCTTCACCTGTTCTGTCTATGACATGTTGTAGTTGTATAATCTCATCTCTCTGAACTGTATCATTCCCTTCCCTTTGGAAACTGACCTTGTCCTCAAGGTGTAAGGATAGGATTTTGAGAGGTCATAGAAGTTCTCCCATGATGTTCCCTCGTGCAACAGCCCTGCCTATTGGACTAACACTTGGGAAATGAGTTGGCCTTTACAAAAGATTTGTCTCTTGGCCAGTATAGCTTGTGGCACAATGAGAGGTTGATTGTTGATGCTCTCTGTTGGCAAGGGACTGATATATGAAACTATAGAAGTCCTTGAGTAACGTTTTAACTTGGAAATATGGAAGACAGGGTGAATTCCACTGTTCTCTAGAAGCTTTATTTTGTAGGCCACCTATACCAATTTTATGAACTTTAAAAATCTAAAGTATCTTTGACTCGGTTTATTGTGGGCCATGTATGCTACAGATCTTTGTCTATAAGGCTGGAGCTTGACTATGACCCAATCATCTATTTGGAAAGACCAATCACTCCTATGTTTGTTTGCCTAACCTTTCATTCTGGCTTGGGCATGTAGTAAGTTGGTTTTGAGTTGGCGCAACAACTGACTTCTGGAAAAGAGCTGTTGCTCCACTGCTTCAATGTTAGTGGAATGTCTTATATAGGCTGGGACAGTAGGAGGAAGCCTTCCATAAACAGCTTAGAATGGTGTCATGCCTGCAATTGAGTGATGATTGGTGTTGTACCAAAACTCTGCCCAAGGTAAGAAATTGTGCCGCAACTTGGGGTGGTCATAGACAAATTCCCTGAGGTACTATTCTAAGCATCTATTAAGGACTTCTGTCTGGCCATCAGTCATAGAATGGTAGGAAGAACTTATGTTGAATGTAGTGCCACTGAGAAGAAACGAGTCCTGCCAGAAGTTGCAGAGGTAGATGGAGTCTCTATCATAAACAAATGTCTCAGGAAAGCCATAGTGTTTAATGACAATGTTGAGAAAGAGCTGAGCTACAGTGGTAGCAGTATGTGACGTAGGTAGTGCTCCAAAGTATGCAGCCTTTGAAGGTCTATCAATGACCACTAATATGACAGTACACCCTTTTCACATGGGAAGTCCAGTGATGAAGTCCAATGACACTTCCTCCCAAATCTAATCTGGAACTGGTAATGGTTGTAGCAAACCTGCAAGCTTACTTGTAGGATACTTGGTGGATTGGTAAACCATGCAGCTCTTAACAAAGTTCTAGGCATCCTTCTTCATGTGAGGCCAGAAGAAATTAGCTGACAATCTTAAGAAGGTTCTGAGGATTCCAAAATGTCCTCCCGTGTGGGTATAGTAGAATGAAACTCAGTAATTAGAGCATGTCTTAACTCTGAAGTTGAGCTAAGTCTGAGTTTACCCTTGGGATAAAGTAGCCTTATTTGTAGATGTAGTCTGGATACATTGTGGAACCAGCTAGAAGTGCCTTGTGTATGAGCAGTAACTCGGGGTCAGTAGCATTATCCTGTTTTAATTGGTAAAGTAGGACAAAATAGAGAGTAAACATACCTAATACCTAATAGATGTCTTTCAAGAGTGGTAGGTGTGTCGTCGGGAAGAGAAGTAGAAAGTTCTTAAAGTATGGAAAGTGCATTAGCCACCTCATTGTCTGTACCAGGCGTAGACATTGGTGTTATCAGAACTAAGCAACTTGCTTAAGCAGTGGTGTTGTTCAGGTGTTTGAATCACCTAATTCATGAGATTTTTATAATATTGGTGATCCTCTTATTGTGGAGTCTAGGGCTATTTTTTTTTTCTAATTATGGTTGTGTCACATGTACAGGATATTTTTTTTATTATTTATTTTTATCAACTATAAATAAAATAAAATATAAATAATAAATATAATTTAAGTATAATATATAATTTTTAATTAATATAAATTAATTTTTTTAAATAAACACACAATTAAATAGCTAGAACTTTTTTGATAATTTTAAAATTGCTAGAAAATTAACGTTTACTCTTATTTTTCGCTTAATAATCTATTATTATTATTATTATTTCGTCTATAGCTTATAATCAATCACTTTATCTTCTGTTTTTTAGATTTTTTAAAGTTTTAATCGATTGGTATATAGTTGCTAAAAATATCAATTGATAAAAAATTCTTTAATATAATTTTTTATTTTCAATATATTTTTTATCAAAGTGTGTCCATCGAAAAGTCACATGGTGCATTAATACTGAAAAATTCATTTCAAATTGATTAACTTTACATAAATTAATTTGTTTTCAAATATTATATTTTGAAAAATTAAATTAATTTGCATCTAACATATCATTTACTTCCCATCCGCTTTACCTTTTTACGCAGAAATATATTAAAAATTAACCTATAAGTATTAGCCACCAATGATAATAATAAAAAATTATATATAAAAAAGTAAATAATAAAAAAAAGTATGAAAATAAAAATCAAATCATCTTGTTGTTAGAATTTTATCTATAAAATACACCTACTTAAATTTTAGGCAAAAACCACAATCACAACAATTAAATAGGCATAACAAACAAATATCAAGAACACTACAATTTAACGTGATTCAGTAACCTATTTACCTAAGCCTACCAACAAATTCATTGTTTTATTGATCTCGTCAATTCAAACTTTAAGGAGAGCAAAGTTGTTAAATTCTCACTGCTATTTCACAACCCAAAAGCTCAATACAACTAAAACTCTCATCTTAACTCTAGTTGTAAGCGTTCTCTCAAAACTCTACTACACTCGAAGCTCTTATCATACCTTTTACAATAAACCCTCTTATTTATAATGTATTAAGAAAAAATAATAATATAAAAAATCACTTTTACTCATATTAGAACAAACAATCATTCAATAGAAAATTGCTACAATATTTTTATTAAAATAAACAATTACAAAATAAAAAATTATTTTTCTTAAACCAATTAAAAATATTTCATTTCTGAGTCAAAATACAAACACTTCAAAAAAAACATAATAATATATATACATATTAAAAATTATTTTAAAAAATTATTCATATCACGGGTATGCAAACTAGTGAAGCACTAAAATAAATAGAGATGAGACAAACGTCATACACTGAGTTAACGAGAGTGTAGATTTGTTTAATATATAAATAATAAAACAATTATTCAAATTAAAGATCATTTAATCAATTAAACACTTCCAATTGGTCAAATTGATGTCTTTTCTTTTTATAGTCAATCAATTTATGATTTCTAGCTCACTAACATTCCTTCACGAAATCATTATATTTCTATGATTGAAGGTGAAAACCCAATTCCCGTCGCTGACTAACTCCATTTTTGGGGTTGAAAGTGTGAACTTTTTGTAACGTCGGCAACGGCTTGTGGTGACGTGACATTGCTATTTTTGGAACTACTCGTAAGCTGGCTGCTTTCCTATACTTGGCTACCGCACTCAAGAATTTCTGCTCAAAGCAGCCTACCAAAAAGTTTTTTTTGGATAAGATAGAATTGTCACATCATCACGCCTCGTAAATATGGATGCGTGAATCCCACCGATCTCTAGTAGGCTCAGCTGTACATGAACTTTCCTAATTTTAATTTTTATTGATTCAAAATTATCAAGAAGAAAAGTTCTGAAAGTTTTTGAATCCTACAAGATATATTTAAAGATTATCGGATAATTTATTGACTTAATATACTAAATCATTTCAATTAATAAATAGTATACTGGCGACATGAAAAAAAATGTACATTTTCCAATAAATTAAAGAGATTATTGGATTGTAGACTTTTGCTGAAGAGGTGTCCAAAGACAAATCAGATCATTCTGCACGAATAGTGATCTCATAGATTCAGTTTTGTGGGAGTTATCGCATAAATGAAAAAATTTACTAGTAATTATGAGAAATTTAATATAAATTATTTTTTAAAAAAAATAAAATAAATAAATATCGAAGTTATTACTCAATTTTTTCATAATTACCAGTAAACTTTCTCGATTGCGTGATAACTCATAAAGGATCGGTTTCATATTATCACCATTATTTGCACAAACTATAACAAGATTGGTCAATAAAGCGTTTGTCAAGTGGTTAAGGTTTTAGAGAAATTTTTTGGTGGATCGAGTAGATGTCAATCGCTTTCTCTTTTTCGATGGATGGCTAACATATACCCTCTGCAAGTGCACCCAAGAATTTCACAAAGTTGAGGTCTTGAAACTACAAAATCTCAAATTCGATTCTTACTATATGTGAGTTATTTGTCTAATTTATATATTAATTATTTCTCACTTTAAATGTGTTGTAGTAATATTGTAGACTTTTGTCTAAGTAATAAAATAATATGATTGGATGAATTTATATTGTAATCAAATCAAATATTAGATAATTGAACCGATTAAGAGAGAGAGAGAGGATTGACCCATTGGCCTCAAAACTAAAATTCTGTGAGCTCTCTTATGGAGAGAGTGAGGGAGAGGGAGAGAGAGACTTGGGCCTTGCTTTAATGTTTTGTTTTGCAAGATTTGTACATTTTAAGGATTCACTCATTGGCCTCAAAACTAAAATTCTGTAAGCTCTCTTATGGGCTAGCTTTACCATGCTAATATTAGGAGGCCCATTACTGTACAAACTTTTTCTTTTTCCTCGTATACTAAAATGTTGTAAAAGAAAGTACCAAACGTGGCAAGGGTTTTGATGAAATTTCACGTTCCCATTTTAATTTCTTAACCTTGTGTAGGGAAAAATTCATAAGCTAATCATAAGCTTACACTTGGTAAACTTTAGGGATAAAGATTTAATTTTGTTTGGGTTGATTTAAAATCATTTTTAAATCGAAATTTATTTTTTAAAAATTTATATAAAAAATAAATCAAATTTCATTAAATAACCATTAAAATTTAGCCAGTAAATACTAAGAAATGTGTGGATGGTTGTTTTAAATGTAAAAGCAAACTTAGAAAGATCTGCCTTTATCTTATCTAAAGCTAATAAATGAGATAAACTCTAAAGAGAAGATAGATCAATACTTTGCAGTGCAAGTATAATTCCAAGAATTAGTTTGGGAGTTAATAAAGTCACTGACCCTCAATGGGGTTAAAGGAGTATTACTCAAAAGTTGTGGTCTAAGTGTAAAATTGTCAACCCAAACATCATCCCAGAAGTTAATGTGAACTCCATCCCCTACTTGCACACTTCAAATGGTCCTTAAATTCCTTTAAGACAGATAAAATACCTCTCAACATTAAGGAGTTTGAGGCTTTCCTGGGAGCATGAGACTTTGGACAAGGATTCGTGGATTGGGCCATGAATTAGGGCTCAATCCGTAAATCCAGCATTATTTTGGATGGATTCGCCAAAAATTCACGCTCTTAGAAAAATATGGTGCGAATTTAACGTTTGATCAGCTCTTTAATTTGAAGTAAAAAAATGAATCTTCCATGCAATAATAAAAATGACCAAAGTTAAGGCTAGTTCGACTTTGATTAATATGTGAATATTTATCCAATTTATGTATTTTTTTTTAAAAAAAATTATTAGTCTAGTGATATGTTAAGTTATTGTGAGTTAGGTTATATGATTATATTTATGATCAAATATAAAATTGCCTCAATAAAAAAGAAAGATTACCCATTTTGTTTTATTTTCATATTTAAAAATGTAGTTTGTTTACTCCATAGTTAAAGATGGTAAAAGTCTTCGTCTTCGATGAAGTTTCGATCCTCTTCATCACCGTTTTCGTTAGAATAAAATCGACACGGAAATGAGAATGAAACACATAATTTTTTACTCGAAAAATCCTCATATTTGTCTCTTATGTATATAAATATATTAAATAAAATTAATAATTATCTTTAATTATATAAATAAATATTTAAAATAGAATTTATTTTGTAACATTTGAACTCAGGTGATTTAAGTTTATTTCGATGAGATATAATTGGATAATGACGAGAGTGAAAACTGGTTCACGTGGGCATGTTACTTGACCTCTTCAAGTTTTATCCAAAACGGATAAAATTTTCTGGAAAGCAATGTGTTAATATTGTCAGGCCTGCAAAGGGGGTGGCTGTGCTATGAAGGCATGGCATGGGCACAATCTTATCAGTTCATGACCAATCAACAATTCCTTGAGAATTATTTACAAAGTTATGGGATACACAATGCAAATATATATATATATATATATATATGCCCTTCCTCTTTTCCCGGAAATTGGAATTGAAAGCCTTTTCAGGGTCTGTTCATTTCTTTTGTCAGTCTTTAACTAGGAGATTTACTGGGAACAACAGAACACGCGTAGGGGTACTTATACTGATTTAAAATGTATTGCATCAGTCGCGTCAAGTAAAAATAATATTAATATTTTTTTAAAATAAAAGTTCATCCTCTCTTGAATTTTGATCTTGGTTACATTAAGAAATTAATTAGTAATTATAAAATATATAAAAAAATTTAATTAATAATTAATATTTTTTTTATTAAAATATAAAAAAAATTACATGATTTTTCATAAGGGTGTGTTAACGATTTTTTAATCGATTTTTTCAATTCGTTTTGATCTAATTAAATACATTATGTATTTAATTTATACTTAATATTTTTAATTTATTATATTATATATATTATTAATATTAATTAATTTTTTAATCCACTGAAACAATCAAAACGATTTTTAATGATCTATTATTCGATTCTACCAGTTGAGTGAACGCTCTTCGTTTTCGAAACATTGTTACCCCGTTGAAGAAACGTAAAGAGCCATCACTTTCAATTGCTTTTATGCCATCGCGTGTTGCATGTTGTCCATCACTTTTTACTGCCACTGCATTGCAAAATCCAACCCAAATTATTCTAAGATTTCTTCATTTTGGTTCTTTTTTACCATTCTTCCTTCCTTCCTTGCAGAGAAAATGGGAAGAGAGAAAGAAGCTGAGCAGATTCCCAGAAGGTCTTCTTGCCGAGGTAAATCATAGTTATCTTATAGCTCTGTTTGAAAAGAATAACCAAACTTACAAAGGTAAATCATAGTTATTCATATTTCTAAAAACTTTAAAATCGTCAAAAGTGCAGATCCTGATCGTTGCAAGATCTAACCGGATATGTGGATATCTTTTTCCTTTTTTTAATTGGTTTATAGTTGGTTTATATCGTCGCAGAGCTACATCACTGCAAACTCCGTCATATATTCTATTTTTTTGTCTCGATTTCTTTACAAATATTTTTTTATACTTGCATGTATTTTGTTCGAACTGAAAACTAACGTAAATTTGCTATATATTTAAGTTCTTAATCTCATTGCAACACTCTTGATATTTAGTTTTTTATAAAATTATTTGGTCATGCCAAATTGAAATTTTTGGATCCATTTTTGATATTATTACAAATATTTCATAAATTAAATATATATATATATAATGTTATTATATAATAATTACGTTATCTATTTGAATCGAATGATAAAATTTTAAACCCGAAGTATCCAACATAAGTCAACCGAATTGAAACAATAATTTTTCAAACTCAACTCATTTCAGACTGTTGTACTGATTTGAAATGAGTTGGACTTGACAAGTTTCACCGATTTCCACTCTCAATAATGTGTCGTTGGTTAAAGTCACGCTAATAAACCCTGTTCGGGTCAGGCGTCCTCCACCATCTGCACTAATTCCATGCTTATCTCCTAAGATCACATTTTCTCACGTGTCATTATTGATAATATTAATATAATTATAAAATTTAAAAATTAACATTATCAATAAAATTTTTAAAATCACGTATAAAATTTTCAGCTGTGAACAGAAAAGTAACATTTCAAAGGTCAAAACTATTGGCCTTTTCTAGCAGAAAGTACTATGGTTTTTGTTTACAGGTGAGTCCTGAGTGTTAATGCCCTCGTGCTTCTGCAACGGAAAGCTTATAGGCTCCGTTTGTTTGATGGAAAAAAAGAAAAAAGGAAACCAAAATTATTTTTCTTATACATATGCAATTTCGACAAATTAACCAGATTTAATCCAAACTCAATTCAAACTTTGAGAAAATTAGGATTGAGATTTTTTTACAGTTAGTTTTCAACTCGAATTAAATATAGGTTTGGTTAAGGTGTCAATATGTAACCCGTGAACTCTAATTTAGTTATACAATCAATATTATTAATTATTAATTTGAATTTGTGCAGGGTATTCGATCTTTAGAAATTTGAATGTTTGATAGATATTAAAATTTTGATATGTTAATTTGATTATCTTAAAATTATCATTGTAACATTTACCTTTTGAAGAGAAAACAAAATTAAGAATCTAATTCAACCCAATCCGATCAAATTTATTTGAGTTCGGTTTTGATTTCACGAGTCAACCCAAGCACGAACTAATTATTATAGATTAGATTAAGATTGAAATCATTGTAATTTGTCATGGATTGAGCTAAGTTAAAATTAAAAATATTATGACATGGGTTAAGTTAGAGTTGACCTCTAACTCAATCCAATCCAACCAAACTCAACCCGTGCACATCAATATTTTTCTTTTAACTCTCCTCTTGTTTTATAAACAAGAAAACATGGTATTTTTGGAATTTTAAAAAAATTATTCTCAAAATAATGTTCTTGTAAATATTATGACATGGATACATGTTTCAATTATTCTAATAAGATCCTACCACCTCTAATTTCTACTTAATTAAGTTATTTTGTCAACTTTTTATATTTATTAATAATAACAATAATTATTACAATATTAATAATATTTTTAACAGCAACAGCAACAATAATAATAATAATAATAATAATAATAATAATAATAATAACAATAATGTTTAATTTTATTCATACTAGTTATTATAATAATCTAATAATAAACAATAACTTTTATTATTAAAATTATAATTATTATAAATTTCATAATAATAATAAAAATAATAACAATTATAATTACTATAATTAGTAGAATAATAATAATTATTATTATTTTAACAAGTATAATAATAAAATATTAGTTTGATAATTATTTTGATAATAATCATATCATTATAAAAATAACTATAATAATTATCATTATTATTATTATTTAATAAATTAACGGTTAAAATGTTATAGAAAAACTTAATTGGACTGTTAAGATTAAAGGAAAATTTTGTTGTTCCACTCATGTCCTACTAGAATACCACATGTTAATCTTATCAATCAAACATTATATTTATTCAAGCTTTTGAATCAAGCAAGGACACATGTAATATAACCTTAATCATGTCACAGTCTAGTCTCACTTTAAATTCATGTTAATCTTATTCATGAGCTAAACAGACTCTAAAATATTAAGCTTCACCTTCAAAAAAATATTATTATTAAAATTATTTGGTTAATGGTACTATTTATAAAACTAACTTCAAAGCTATTTTCTTGAATTCTCAATTAACATGTAAAATACACAATTTCATTTTTGAAAGTACGCTGGGGAAGTAATTGTTGAAAAATATAAAAGGATTTTCAAATAATTAACAAAGTAAATGAACAAAAAATGGTAATCAATATTTACCTCAAATATGAATTATAAAAGATATGAAAGTTGAAAAGAAAATACCAAGGCACAAAAATTAATCCTATGTCTTTGAAAAGTGATTTTGTCTCGCTCTTATATAAATGGTTATATGGTCGCTCTTCATGATACAACGATAAACTAACTTACGTGCATTTATAAACTAGACTCCGAACTTGTAGAAAATAATGGCACAAGCAAGATGACAAATCAACGAGAGAAAATATAGCGTTTCTAGAAAGAACAAACTGGATTTTTCATTTAAATTTAACGGCTAAAGATAAAAGCAATAATGTTGATTATTATCAACATTTACATCACACAGTTATTCTAACATTAAGTGGAGTTATAACACTCCAATAATGACTGAGATATTTGCAAATATATGAAAAACGGAGAGATAAAATTCAAGTATTTAATAAATGCTTTTAATTATGGTATTTATTTTAGAATAAATTTATCTTTTATTCACTTACAAATATGTAACGATTCATTATGAGTTGGTCACTTCAAGACGGTGTCATCACATTTTGAAAATCTTAGTACGACACATATATGCAACAATAATACTAACATAAATTTTTATTTATTATTTATTTTAATCTTCAATCCTCAGTAGGGGAGGTATAACATTATGATATTAACTTAAATATAAAATACAACGCAAAATGCATGAATATTTACAAATAATTTTTTTATTTCATTTTCTCATTTGACTGAAGATGTTGACACATACATGGCTTACAGAAAATGATTTCGTCTGGCCCTCAAACCACCATACTACTTGTCATGTCTGCTACCTGAAATCATTGTACAATGGGGGATAAGCTTCACAAGCTCGGTGAATTAAATTTACTAAAAGTATTCAAATTGCATAAATAGCCATTGAATATTTAATCATTTATCTCTCATATAACTGGATAATAGTATGTAGTCTAACATTTAAATAATTCATATCATATCATATTTTTATGTCTTTTTCTCACTGTAAATTTCTCTTTGCGAGACTCATTTATCTACAAATAAATGCATAACATCAACAACATTCAGTAAAAATATCAACATGTAGAACAAATGCACTGCATAAATTATTATTTTGGGAACGTCTGTCCACATGTCGACATGTTTTTATTATCTTAGACTGGCCCCCTCTTGTTACTTTTATTTCCAGTATATACCGACTGTCATGGTGTTTCATTTATTTCCAGTATATACCGGCTGTCACAATGTTCCTTTTATTTCTAGCATATACCGATTGTCACGGTTTTAACATATACCCTTTGCAAATAGGTATGATATGCTTTTAATTACGGTTTTTCAATTAGCTTATCACGACTCTCTATAAAAAAATTTCGTAAATTTCTTTAAAATTTTATTTTTTTAATGTTTCTTTTGATCTCAAATATTTAAAGAAATAAAATAATTTAAAAAAAACTAAACGTAATTTGATAAGTGCGAAATTAATGTTTACGTACAAGTATATATAAAAAAGTAAGATTTTAAAAAAAAATCTTCGGTAGCTCCCCACCAGCCTCCACACAACTGCTTACATGTTTTACATGCATTAACTTGGCAGCAGTGCTCCTAGAGTCCCACCTGCTGTCACGTTTTTTTTGTTTTTTTTAATTGTTGTATAAAAATTTAATTTTTTATATTTAAATATATATAATTTTAATTTTATGATATATTTATTAAAATATTTTTTTTTATTTTTAATTTATAAATACAGATATTACAAAATATCCCCAGATATTGTAGTTTATGGGAACTAAAAGATAAATGAATAATTGAATTTAATGCTGAAAATTTAATAGATCATGTGATTGACAATTTCTTAATAATAAGTTTTGAAGCAATTTTCAACAGTAACTTAAACTATACTACTGCATCTTTAGAAAAAAATAATATCTAATATGCCAAACAATTAAATTTTACATCCTAAAATAGGAAAAGATAAGGAAAAAAGAAAAAGAAAAAGAGGGGAAGGACCTCAGAGCTCGTTTAGTTTACAAAAATAAAAAAGAATGAAATTGAAATAAAATTAATGCTCAAAAAATAAAACTTGAGGGAGATTAATGAACTTCAATATCCCTTTTTCCACTCTATCCAAAAACAAGATCGGACTTATGTTTTTTGACAGCAAAAGATACTTGAAAAGCTCAACCAAACATATAATTACAACATCACTTACAACATGTTTGATAACTGGAATTACTAATTCTTTTCCGTGTGAATTCCAAATGTTTTTCAATTTTTATGTAAGAATTAGACTTAAATTTAGTTGGACATACACGCCCTCATCTAAAATTATATATTCCAAAGCGGCCCTTCATCCTTTAACCCTAAAATACTTTTATTTTTTTTAGCAGTAAGGGTTAATCACTACTATATATTTGTAGTTAATTACTTTTTTTTTTAAATTTATATATAATTTTTGGGTAGGTCTTCAAAGTTGTTATAATATCATGATATTTTCAAAGATGTGATATTTAGTTGTGCCAATAAAAATAGACAAAAGTCTTATGGGAAGGATTCATTTTCTTTTGAATATGATTAAGAGCATTTTTGTCATTTGACACATATTCCATTGTTATTCTCCAATTCAAACTATCCCGGTAATTAAAAAAATTATGTTTTCTTATTTTTTAGTGTATAATCAAACACAAAAATCAAAATTATCACTTAATTTCGATTCAATTCTATTTTTAATCAATTTTAATTTTATTTTAATCCTAAATATCAAATTGAATCAATCAGAGGCATAAAAATAAAAATTTCGACCCATTACATTTAAAAATTAAATATATAATAATAAATTAATAAATTTAAACATCTTATATTTAATGATGTTACATTCGCATATTAACTTTCATCTATAAATATGCTATTATGGTCGCTCGTCAGTAAGTTCATTAATGTATGATTTACTAGCAAAGCTCTATCCAAAATCCAAAATAAATAGCTTCCATTCTCATCAATACAAAGTGGCCCTTTATTCACCGTCCATCCGCAACCTCTCATAACTGCATTTCCTGTCTCACTCACTCTATAAATCATCACCCTCAGACCAGTCCCTGTCTAAAGAGGAAAAACAAGCCACTTATCCGTATCAATCTACACATATAAACAGAGAGAAGAGAGTGGAAAAATGGAGAGCCATGGTTCCTCTTTCTCTAGCCTCCGATCTTACCTCCGAGCCCTGACCCAGACCCCATCTCGCTTGGCTCGCCGTGCGGGCTCAGTTTCCACCTCCTACGAGGAAATGAGCCGGGCCCGTGCTCGTTCCGGTTCGGACATGCAGCGAACACTCCGCTGGTTCGACTTGGTCGGGTTCGGCATCGGCGGGATGGTGGGTGCCGGCGTCTTCGTCACGACCGGTCGAGCCAGCCATCTCTACGCGGGCCCCGCCGTCATAGTCTCCTACGCCATTGCCGGCTTCTGCGCACTCCTCTCCGCCTTCTGCTACACGGAGTTCTCCGTTGACATGCCGGTGGCTGGAGGCGCCTTCAGCTACCTCCGCGTCACCTTCGGTTCGTTTTATCATCGCCCCGCCCCCCGCAATCCGTTTGTATTTAAATATTTTTTGTATCGAAATTTGTGAGATCTTTTTATATAATTCTACAGGCGAGTTCGCGGCGTTTTTGACGGGAGCCAACCTTATAATGGACTACGTGATGTCAAACGCAGCGGTTGCGAGAGGCTTCACGGCTTATTTAGGGACAGCGATTGGAGTCTCCACAGCTAAGTGTAGGATGACAGTCCCTGGCTTACCAAAGGGGTTCAACGAAATCGATGTGGTTGCTGTTCTAGTTGTTTTAGCCATTACTCTGGTCATCTGTTACAGGTAATAATAACTTTTTTCTTTTATTTTTAATCTACACCCACGTTAGCTTATGGACTCCAAAACTAATTTCTGTTTCATTTTTACAGTACTAGAGAGAGCTCAGTGGTGAATATGATATTGACGGCATTACACATTTTGTTCATCGCGTTTGTGATACTAATGGGATTTTGGAAGGGTGATTGGAAGAATTTCACCGAGCCCGCGAATCCAGAGCACCCATCTGGTTTCTTCCCATATGGAGCTTCAGGGGTTTTTAATGGTGCAGCAATGGTATATCTGAGCTATATAGGATACGACGCCGTTTCAACCATGGCTGAGGAAGTCCATAACCCGGTCAAGAACATCCCTATAGGAGTCTCGGGCTCTGTTATCATCGTTACCATTCTCTACTGCCTCATGGCCGCTTCGACGTCCAAGCTACTCCCTTATGATATGGTAAATTCTTATTTTGTTATTTTCTCATTTTGGGGTTATTGGAACCGTTTCGTTTTCTTCGATTTTCCCGTGCGATCGTTTTCTTTTTTGTTTCTGTATGTATGACGGGGTTAAATGACCGAATTAACCTCTTTTTTGGATTTTATTTGGATAACCTTTCTTTAACGATCGGTTGCGGTGACGTGCACGCAGATCGATGTGGAGGCGCCGTTCTCGGCGGCGTTCAGCGGGGAATCAAACGGTTTGAAATGGGTGTCGAACGTGATTGGTGTGGGCGCCAGCTTCGGGATATTGACATCGCTGTTGGTAGCTATGATGGGGCAGGCGCGGTACATGTGTGTGATCGGACGGTCCAATGTGGTCCCTGCGTGGTTTGCCAGGGTCCACCCTAAGACATCAACGCCTGTCAACGCCTCCGCCTTTCTTGGTACGGTTTTTAACTTTCCATAGTATTTTTTACAATTATTTTATTTTAGTTTGTTGTAAATTTTAATGGGAATTGTCTTAGAATCGTATCAAAATTATTTAGAGCTCACTGTTTATTTTAAAACATTAATTTCGATCTTGGATCAGATCCCGGAGCAGTTTTAAAATAAATTTTTGAAGAATCAAAATTTTGACTAAATATTATTTTTTACGATGAAATATATTTACAAAGAATTTTTTAGGGTTGTTTTTTTAAATATTAACATAATTTTTTTTAAAAAAATGTTAAAAAAATGTTTTAAATAGATTTATATTCTATTATAAAGTGAAAAAACAAATTTTACTTCTTATATTTTATATTTTAAAAATATTATGATATTATTATCTATCACATTATTAAATAAATGAAAATAAAAAACAATCATAAAAAATTAAATAATTTAAATAAAAAATTTGCTTATATATATATTTGTATAAAATTAAATAGCCACATCTTAAATAAATGAATATTAAAAAACAAATTTTTTTATTTTAAAAATTAAAATATTAA
The DNA here is from genome assembly GCA_023935145.1 of Bretschneidera sinensis. NCBI lineage: Eukaryota > Viridiplantae > Streptophyta > Magnoliopsida > Brassicales > Akaniaceae > Bretschneidera > Bretschneidera sinensis. The sequence goes on along the minus strand of CM043700.1, from coordinate 3,676,386 downwards.
AATAATACCGTATGTTTTTATTTCTTTAAAAAAATATGAATTCAAAAAAACTCATTTTGACACTGTATGATGTTAAAATTAATATTTTTATCTGAACTATAAATTTAAAAAAATTTAATATGTTAATATCATTCTAAATTTTGTACAGTATCGAGGGTTAACTGCTACCCATAAAGTTTTTATTAGCCCTATGCAGTTGCTTTGTAATATGCGCAGTTTGTGCAATTCGATTTGTTTGTTTGTGTTCTTGATGTTAGGCCGTTGGGGATAGGGACCCACTTGAACCGTTTCGGTTTCAGGCTGATGCTTGGCATTTTCTTCTCCCATGGGTGAAAAGATAATGTACTAGTAAAGTTCCCTTTGGCCTCGCAGTAGTATTATTGTTCATAAGAAACAAGATAGATGAGTAGTACCAAGTAAAGGATAGTTTCTTTTCACGTGCTTATGTCACGTGCCGCCTGTTGTGCTTTGCACTCCAACCAAATGTATGAATCCAATTTATGAAATGTATTTCATACGTGGCACTGTTGGTTGAGAGTTGAAATTAAAGCAAAATGTGAAGTCTTTGATAACGATGTCGTTTGAGATTTTTTTAAAAATTGATTTAAGATGAAATATTTTTTTATTTTAAGTTGAATTTAAAAAAGCAGTCTTATGTCAAAATAAAAAAAGTCTTATTTCTCATATTTTTATTTACCTCTCAAAGTTTATAATTTTTCTAATTTTAAAAAAATATATTTAATGTGTCTTGTAAAAAAATTAATTTCACGTGAGCTTTGCAAATAATCGTTTTTTTGAAAAAAGACAAAAATTATAGGTCCGATAGACCTTTTTTATAAAATAAAAAAATGTTCATAGCATTTTTGAAAAGGAATGGTTTTTTTAACTCCAATTTATAAAAGTGAACAAAGCATGAGGAACATCTATTGCAGAGAATAAATGACTGATAATATTGTATGGAGTGAGTGCTGCAGGAGACTAATATCCTTAGATTCTTATTACTTGTTAGGATTTTATCAAAGCTGTAAAAGCAAAATTTAGTACACGTTAGGATTTGATCGAAGCTGTAAAAGCAATTGTTAAGAGCTGTTTATTCCATGTTGACAAGGTAGAATTTTTCATGTTTCATGCGTGGCATACTATTAGTTCTAATTTTAGCATCACAATCTAGCCGTACATAATTCGCAGAAATTCTTTTTCCGGAGGTACTTATGGATTGGCATAGGAAGTGAAATATCATCAAATATTTTGGATTTCGAAATTGAACCACAAGCTGCATTGGAAAGATATTCCTAATTTACAGAATATTTTATGGAATATATCATTGCATCTTGTTTGATTTCGTGGAGAGTAACACTAGGAAAATGTATTTTCGGTGATTGAAATAGAGCGCTTTTGGATTAATTGATGCTATTTTACTGTAGGAAGCAAGGACATCGTGTAGCTTTTTTTGGTACCCATGGAATAAAAATTAACAACTATTCTTCAGGTTCAGGCTTAATTTATAGTCATGTGATTATAAGAGATTAACATTTAACTTTACCATGTCCTTGTAGTCATTTGATAGCTCATGTGTCTGCTTCAACATTGCTTTCAATCTTTGTACGAATATGTTAATTACATTTGCATTAAATATTTGTTTTGGCAAATTAGAGGGAGAAAAAGAATTAACTTTTTGCAAAGGTATAGGTGGGCTTTGCCAAATAGGGATTAGGCATGTGACTATAAGAGATTAGCATGAACTAAAGAGGGTTTGAACTGCTCATTTGAGCAGTTTCTCTCGCTCTCTTTTCAACTCCTTTAATGTTTGTCTTTACATTTAAGTTGTGTATATTGGTTCAACCATCTTACTCATGCCAGATGATTTCCATGATTTAGAGCTATTGATTGAAAATGACCTTTGCTGGTGAATCATTAAGGTTATAATTGATGGTTGGATGCATTAGGTAGTTCACCTGATCACTAATGGAAGTTCCATTCGATGACACCTAAGCTCATTGTAGACCATTGATATTTCGTTATCTTAATTTACTTTTGAAAAAATTGCAAAAGGACAGTCATCTAGTCTCAAATTTCTTATGTGGGCACATTTTCCCCCCATTTTCAGGGATCTTCACAGCTGCAATTGCCCTTTTTACTGATCTAAATGTCCTCCTCAACCTCGTATCCATCGGCACCCTGTTTGTTTTTTACATGGTGGCGAATGCTGTAATTTATAGACGCTATGTCGTGGTGGGGGCAACTAAGCCGTGGCCTACATTATCCTTCCTATGCTTATTTTCCATCACCTCCGTTGTATTCACCCTGATATGGCAATTTGCTCCATCGGGGAAGCCTAAAGGTTTCATGCTTGGTGCTTGCACTGTAGTCGCAATCGGAATATTACAAATTTTCCATCGCACGGTTCCACAAGCCTGGAAGCCCGAGTGTTGGGGTGTCCCTTTCATGCCATGGATACCGTGTATATCAATCTTCTTGAACGTATTTTTGTTGGGGTCTCTAGATGGGCCATCCTATGTGAGGTTCGGATTTTTTTCGGGCCTGGCTGTGCTTATTTATGTGTTATACAGTGTTCATGCTAGCTTTGATGCTGAAGGAGATGGTTCCTTGGGTAAAAAGAATGGTGAAATTCTGAAGGAATCAGCAGAAAGTGAAGACCCAAGTCTCAAAGTGCAAATTATCTTTTGCTAAACTTGTTTTTCTTGTAATGACTTCCAACTGTGTTGTTGATGGATACTGAGAAAAGTGGGGGAAAAAAAGGTTAAAGGAATAGAATAGATTAGACTGCAGTTTTGCAGAAGTGGCAACTTGTATAATTGGTCTTTAGGCTTAGGTTGTGATCTTTTTTTGTGTGTGAAGTCATGTGATCCATCAAGGCATCAACCACTTTGGAGTTGGAAGTTTGACCTTTAATGAAAGAAAGCATGATAGAAGAGAAGTCCTTCAATTTTGATATCTGTTATATTATCTCATAGCCTGTTGCTTTGATATTTTTATGATCGCAAGATATTGTAAATAATTTGAAGGAAAATTTGAGAATCTATCAAGAGTTTGAAAAGGCAATATTTGTGTAATGTAGGATATGACTGAGAAAAAAAAAAGATAAGATGCCATGGGTACATATGTTTCTAATCAAAACTTTCATTTTGATTAGATTAGGTTTCGTGGGAGTTAATACGGGATAAAAAAATCTATTAATAATTATTGAATTGTTAATGAGTTTTTAATTATGTGATAATTTTCACTTAGTGCGATGCATGACCTCATGCAATTGTTAAAAGCAAAAATGAAAAGAAAAATAAAAAGAAAAGCAAGCTGTCATTATTTACATCACTGTGGTCACCCACCTTTGTCATAAAAAGGTAGTTGCTAAGTACCAAAGTTGCAATTTATAAGATAAGGATCATCTAAAATAATTGAATTGATAAAAAAAGAAGAACAATTAGCTTAAAGGAAATCAGAATCTAAGGAAAAACCAGCAGGGCCATGCTTAATCTAACTTTTAAGACCCAAATGACAAAATAAAAAGGGGACAAATGATAATGGGCCACCCTGTTTGCTCCATTTTTTTTCTCTACTCTATCCCAATTGAATCCTTTTTGTCTGTTGCATGAGTCAAAATACACCTATTATTTAATTTTCTTGTCAACAAAACCTTTTGTCTTAGCAATATTCTTTTGGGATAGAGGACTGGGACCCCCAGCAACAGTCACACCTCTTAATTTCTATCTCATTGTTAGGCCATGGTATCATCATTTTTCATACGAATTTTGTCTGTCTTATCAAAATTATGTTTTTTTAATTGGAAACTGTTAGATTATGTATAGTATAGTTATTGCTTAGTTAGTTTAATCCCACATTGGTTGTGTATATCTTTGGCTCTCTTATTGGCTCCTATAAATAGGATAGCTCACTTGTAAGTAAATCACACCATTCAATACAATTCTCTTCTTTGTATTGTCTCACTTCCTCTCTTAAACCTTAACATGGTATCAGAGCCTTCGTGGTTCTCGGTATATTAAGAGTTGAGTATGCTCTGTGATTGCCACTATTAGTGGATCTTTCACATCAGAAAAACTTCTTTAAGGTTGTCGGTATATTAAGAGTTGAGTATGCTCTGTGATTGCCACTATTAGTGGATCCTTCACATCAGAAAAACTTCTTGAATATCCTTTTCATGTCTGTCGGGTCACCACTATAGTCGGAGTCTCATTCTCCATCGACGTCATCTCAGCCGCTGCTCCATCGACGTCACTATTCAACCGTTGACCGTTGACCGTTGACCGACAACCAGATTTGACCAGATGGCAGAAAAAGATATTTTTCGTCATGTTCAGTCTGTATTGGATGGTACAAACTATATTGTTTGGTCTCAATCTATGCGAAGTTTCCTCAAAAGTCGTAAGCTTTGGTCTTACGTGGTTGGTATTGTCGAGAAGCCAGTTAAAGGGGCTACTGAAACTAATGATGCTTTTCTCACTCGTCTCATTGATTGGGAAAGTAATCATCATCAAATTCTCACATGGTTTCGTAATACTACTATTCCATCTATTTCTGCCCTATTTGGTAGCTTTGATGAAGCTAAGGGTGCTTGGGATATGCTTGCTTCTCGTTATTCTGCTGTTGATGGTGCTCGAGAATATCAGCTCCTGTTTGAGCTCTTCTGCCTGAAGCAAGAACCGGGGCAGAGTATTAATGATTTTCTTGCTCGCATGCAATTCTTATGGAATCAAATTGATCTCTCTGATCCTATTTGGAAGGATCCCACAGATTCATTTGTCACGGGCTGCCAGCTTAAGTCGCCAACCGTGCGGCCTTAGGCTCGAAAACACCTCCGTGGGAATGCCTAAGTCAGCCTTCCTCTTTGCACAGGGTCATTTTATCGAACAAAGCAAGATAGAACCGAGCATGAGGGTGTCTCTCTCTGTTTGCCCATCTTCTATGGAAGCTATCCTGGCTCGTTTTATCAGCATGACACTCAGCCTGTGCGGCGCCCCGCCTCTACAAGGACAGCCTTTAGTATGCCTGGTACTATTTCTCGGACCAACTGGTTTCGCCCTGCCTTGGGCTCATCAGGGAAGCGGCTCCAGCCCCCGACCAGTTTGTGCAGGGTGGCCTAATCCCTCTCGCGCTCTTGCGAGCTCCCGCATTGCTACTACCATTCGCAACACGACTCCCTGCACCCATTGTGCCCCGAAAGCCGTTCCCCCCAGTCAATCTGTATTTTAGGGAGTGTCACATCGTCCCGATTTTAGGGTCGTGACATACTCCCCCCGTTAAAAACCTTGCACGCCCTCGTGCAAGCGTACCTTCGGCAACATCTCCTACCAAGACCCACAAAGGCTGTCCTCGTAGAGGCGGGGCGCCGCACAGGCTGAGTGTCATGCTGATAAAACGAGCCAAGATAGCTTCCATAGAAGAGGGGCAAACAGAGAGAGACACCCTCATGCTCGGTTCTATCTTGCTTTGTTCGATAAAATGACCCTGTGCAAAGAGGAAGGCTGACTTAGGCATTCCCACGGAGGTGTTTCCGAGCCTAAGGCCGCACGGTTGGCGACTTAAGCTGGCAGCCCGTGACAAATCAGATCACAGACTATGCACTCTCAACATAGTCCTTCAGTGTTGGCTGCTCCATTATCTAGTTCTTCATCATTTCAGCCAAAGCATTCTGACAGGTTTGGTGCTCCTCGACCTTCTCCTAAGCCTCGTGACAACAATTTCTGTCGTTTTTGTAAACGTCGAGGGCACACTATTGATAAATGTTGGCAAAGGGGAAGATCCAATGCTCCCACTGCAGCAGTTGCTCATCCTGAGAGCACTCTCTCTACAGTTGTTCCATATCCATCTGCGACTACAGCTTCATCTTCAGTTGCACTCTCTAACGGGTCATCAGGTTCTACTGTCACCTTATCTGCAACTGACTTCGAGGCAATAGTTAATCAGGTCATCCAGTCTCGTTCTGGTAATGCATCTTCCTCTGCCCTCTCAGTCCTGCCAGGTAATTCTGCCTCTTGGTTTTTTGATTCCGCTTGTTGCAACCATATGACACCTTTCCCAGCTTCATTTACTACATCTGCACCTTCGCCTCATTCCTCATTCATTCGCACAGCTGATGGCTCCACTATGACTGTTAAAACTATAGGCACCATCAATAGTCGTTCTCTTTCTATTCCTGAAGTTTTTCATGTGCCAGAATTATCTTATAATCTTCTTTCCGTTGGGCAAATATGTGAACTTGGATATAGAATTATCTTTGACTTTTCTGGTGTGAATGTGCAGGATCCTCGTACTGGTCAGACCCTTGGGACCGGTCGTAGAATTGGGCGCATGTTCGAACTCTCATCCTTACACCTGCCCAACCTTCCTGCCTCTAACGTCTCTGCTGCTGCCTCCTTGTCACCACCATCCCTTGCACTTTGGCATTCACGTCTTAGTCATGCATCTGCATCTCGGGTACAACTTTTAGCTTCAAAGGGGTTGTTAGGGTCAGTGTCTAAAAGTTCTTTTGATTGTATTTCGTGTCAACTTGGAAAACAGCCGGCTTTGCCTTTTAATAATAGTGAGTCTCATGCTACTGCTTCGTTTGATTTAATTCATTCTGATGTTTGGGGACCTTCTCCCGTTGCTAGTATGAGTGGTTCACGCTATTTTGTAATTTTTGTTGATGATTTCTCTCGTTACACTTGGGTATTTTTAATGAAATCTCGTTCTGAATTATTGGATATTTATCGTACTTTTGCTAAAATGATTGAAACCCAATTTTCAAAACCTATCAAAGCTTTTCGTTCTGATAATGCTTTAGAATATACTCAACATGCTTTTAAAAACATCCTAAAAAGTTATGGCACTGTTCCTCACTTGTCATGTCCTAGCACTTCACAACAAAATGGTCGAGCTGAACGTAAACTTAGGCACATTTTAGACACTGTTCTAGCCCTCCTCATTTCCACATCTGTTCCTACCCCATTTTGGGGTGAAGCCACTCTAACGGCTATCTACACGATCAATAGGTTACCTACCCCTATCCTTGATAATTGCACTCCTTACGAGCGGTTGTTTGGCTATGTTCCCTCATACCACCATCTTCGTGTGTTTGGTTCTGCTTGTTTTGTTTTACTCCAACCTCATGAGCGCACCAAACTTGAGCCTCGTTCTCGGATGTGTTGTTTTCTTGGATATGGAATTGAACAAAAAGGCTATCGGTGTTATGATCCTGTGTCTCGTCGTCTTCGTATTTCCCGTCATGTAGTTTTCTGGGAGCATAGACTATTTCATGAAATTGGCAAATTCAGCATGCCATCTTTTCCTCCTTTTACCACACTTATGGAGCCTCCTATTTCTCCTACTCACACTAGTGATGTCTTGCCCGAGTCTCCCTCTCCTCACACTAGTAATGTCTTGCCCGAGTCTCCCTCACCTAATACTCTTGATTCCACTCCACCTGATACCCTCGACGTCGCTTCGCCTGAGCCCCCAGGGTCTGTTACGTATGAGGATCATGTTCACACTTCCTCTCCAGACCTTCGCCGATCCACCAGAGTAAGATCTCTTCCATCCCATCTCCAGAATTTTCATTGCTTTCATGCTTTAGCTACTTTACATGAGCCCCACTCCTATCGTGATGCTTCCACTAACCCTTTTTGGCAGACTGCGATGAAAGAGGAACTTGATGCTTTACACAAGAATAATACATGGGATTTGGTTGACTTGCCTCCTGGAAAGTCTGTGATTGGCAGTAAATGGGTTTACAAAATTAAGACTTGTTCAGATGGTACTGTTGACAGGTATAAGGCTCGACTTGTTGCCAGGGGTTTTACTCAGGAGTATGGTGTGGACTATGAGGAGACCTTTGCTCCAGTTGCTCGTCTATCTTCTGTGCGTGCTTTGCTAGCTGTTGCAGCCTCTCGCCATTGGTCACTTTTTCAAATGGATGTTAAAAATGCATTCCTTAATGGTGATCTTAATGAAGAAGTCTATATGCAACCACCTCCCGGACTATCTAATCCAACAAACAAGGTATGTCGTCTTCGTCGAGCTCTATATGGACTTAAGCAGGCTCCTCGAGCATGGTTTGCTAAGTTTAGCAACACTTTGTCTAGCCTTGGATATTCCATCAGCTCTTATGATTCAGCTTTGTTTGTTCGCCGCACAGACCGGGGCATCATACTTCTTCTGTTATATGTTGATGACATGATTATCACCGGGGATGATCCCATTGGTATTCAGGAACTTAAACAGTTTCTCAATCAACATTTTGAGATGAAAGATCTTGGTCCTCTCAGCTATTTTCTTGGTCTTGAGATTTCGTCTTCTTCTGATGGTTATTATTTGACACAAGCCAAATATATCTCTGATATGCTTTCTCGGGCAAATCTCACAGACAGTAAGGTTGTTGACACACCAACTGAGCTTAATACTCGTCTTACACCCCATGATGGCGAACTTCTTCGTGATTTTACTTTATATCGACATTTGGTTAGCAGTCTTGTCTACCTTACTGTTACTCGACCTGATATCTCGTATGCTGTCCATCAGGTGAGTCAGTTTATGGCTGCTCCTCGCTCTACTCATTTTGCTGCTGTTCTTCGCATCCTTCGTTACCTAAAGGGGACATTGTTTCATGGGCTCTTTTTCTCCTCTCAGTCTCCTCTTCAGTTGTGTGCTTATACCGAAGCAGATTGGGCAGGTGATCCTACAGATCGTCGTTCTACCACCGGTTATTGTTTCCTACTTGGCACCTCTCTTATCTCTTGGCGTAGTAAGAAACAAACTGTTGTTGCTCGATCTAGTACAGAGGCAGAATATCGTGCTTTAGCTGACACCACCTCTGAGCTTCTTTGGTTACGATGGTTGTTACAAGATATGGGTGTATCACTTTCTGCTGCCACTCCTGTATACTGTGACAATAGAAGTGCTATTCAGATTGCTCATAATGATGTGTTTCATGAACGGACCAAACATATTGAGATTGATTGTCATTTTGTCCGTCATCATCTCCTTCAAGGCTCCCTACAGCTTCATTCTGTCACATCCAAGGATCAACTCGCAGACATCTTTACCAAGTCATATCCTCCAGGGCGTTTTCGTGATCTTGTTTTCAAACTCAAGTTGGTTTCTCATATTCCACCTTGAGTTTGAGGGGGGCTGTTAGATTATGTATAGTATAGTTATTGCTTAGTTAGTTTAATCCCACATTGGTTGTGTATATCTTTGGCTCTCTTATTGGCTCCTATAAATAGGATAGCTCACTTGTAAGTAAATCACACCATTCAATACAATTATCTTCTTTGTATTGTCTCACTTCCTCTCTTAAACCTTAACAGAAACGAAGCTGTTCTATTCACATACTCTTGTCAAACACCAATTTTTAACACTTTGAAATTACAAATCAATTTTTTTATAGTGTCTGTTTGAGTGTCATGGGAGGGTGTCCAATCATCTGAAATTTATGCTTCATAAGAAATTAAGCATCTTCAACATCAAGGGTTTTTTTCTTCTTATTGATGCCTACAAGTCGAGTTGCCAATTTTAATAGGTGATTTCCACTATTAGGATTCTGTGTCAAAGGCGAAACAGAGCAAGACCATAGGACGACCAGCTCAATAAAAAATATTTTAACCAATAAAATATGCCCTTAAACTTCCCTTTGTTACTTTATTGTGCAATTTCAAGACAGGAGGTTATTATATAAAAATAAAAATTGTCTAATATACTGTCAGAGATATATAATATAAAAATTTATTTTAAAATTATATTAAAAAGTATATTTTTTTTGAATAATTTAATAATAAAATAAATTATTTTATTATATATCTTTAATGATATTGTATCAAAAAAAAATATTCCTATAACACCAAATCAAACCACATTCTTTCATAACAAAATTCACGGATGAGATCGAAACCCATTTGAATAACTCAAAGATTTTTGTTTATGGTGGTGCTTATAATTTAAGGCAATAACTGCGCACTGACAAATTACGCGTAATCCTTTATGACCATTTATGTCATGGGTAGAAAATAAGCCCCCTTCTAAATCACTTCTTCCCTCATCAATGGGACCAATGATTTTCTCCAATATCTTTGTTCTAATATTGTGGCAGGTGGGCCAAACCAACTTCTTGTTTGAACTCCTCGGTCCACACCGACAACAATTGAATCCATGTCGATGATAGCTTCTAGTTCATGTCGACAAAAACCCAGGCCAACGAAAGTTGTTAGTGAATCAGATGAACTGATATATATATATATCCAAATGCAATATTAAAAAAATGTTTTAAAATTATCCTGCTATTCGATTCGGTCTCAAGTAGGATTCATTTGTTATTTTCTGTTTTTTATATTTTATATTTGATGGTTCTCTTCTATCTTTTTCTTTTTCTTTTGTAGCATAAAATCTTTTCCACTTTCCAATGGAATTAATGTGCATGTGAAAACTATTGTATTGTGCAAAAAAGAAAGGTGCAAATAGGACCTACCCAGGTGGCCTTATCATCAACCCAACCACAAAACTCATCCTCCTGAAGATATTTGTCCACCACAACCTGCAAAATCCCTCTTGACTTCATTGATAATTATGATACCCATGAAAAGTACATCCCCCTAAAAAGGGAGAGGTGTAGGAATTAGGAAAGATACGAGGTGAAAAATAAAAAAAAATCTATCATGGGCTTTGTTCAGTGTTGTAAAATGCGATTTTTGAATGCATTTAGAGTTGAGGTGTGAAAGGTTGAGCACTCCCTTTTTGTTTTAAGGTGTAATTTTTAATTTTTGTGTCCTAAACGTATGTTATGTAAAGTTTTTTTTTAAAAAGTTTAAAATTTAAGAAAAAAATGTACATTAAAAGCTTGAAATAATGACTAAATAAGTATTATAGATCTTAACCACTAAATTAGTGTTCTTGTTATAACATTATTACACTTAAAAAATATAGAATACATGTTATCTAGTTTAATAATAATTACAAACTATTTAATTAATCACTTATAAATTATAACAATATAAAAACATAAGTTATACTTAATATAATTTATATATAAATATATTAATATTTACAAAATTATAATTATCACACTATAAAAAATTAATAAAGTATTAAATTTTGATAAAAATTAAAATTAAAATTAAAATTATTTTTTTTATTTTAATTAATTAATTAATATTATTTTATTAAAATTTTAAAACATTCCAAAAAAATTTAAAAAACTTACCTTGCAATACTTGAAGTCAAAACAACTCACCACCTCCACTTTGAAAACACTCATTTTGATATCTCGTGTTTGGCCCTGGGCAGACTTTCAGTTTGGACATGATTTTGATCATATGAAAAGACTACTTGTTCTAAAAGAAATAAAAACAATTTTTGTGAGTTTACAATAAGGCTATTATGTAAGGAGGGCATTGATAAAAATAAAATAAAAAAAGCATGTTGGCGGTTGTCATAGAGTAATTTGTCAGTAAGAAAAAACAAGAGTCCACATCAAGATTGTCAAATTGTTAGTTTCTTTCACTTTCCATGTGTCATTATGGTATTTGCAAGCCATATCAGCATGACAATATGTGTCGGAACTCTCCAAATTTTGATAGTCTCCATCAAGTTGCACTATTGATATCGACTTTGCTGGGTGATTTATGGCATTCCATGTCAATAAGATTCTAAGAAATTAATACTATGATAAGGTGAAAGTTTAAGGAAAAAGGAAAATAATAAATGTATTTATTAAATTTGCCCACTCGTGAAAATAACACCACAACAACAATAAAGATAATGAACTTGGCCTGGATGCCACAATGGTCACCTCTCATGAGGTCCCTCATTGGGGATGCTGAGGTCCGACTCTTGCGGATCTCTCTTTTATAGTGATGGATGACATTTTGATTCTTTCATTTGCTAACAGTATTGTTAAATAAAATAGAGGAGACATAACATTAAATACAAAAAAAATTAGGTTTTGGTCTTAGTCGTTGTAGTTTATGGTCAAATAATATAATAAAGATACAAATTATTTAATGTTTGATAAAATAATAAATTTTTTATAAATATTTTTAAAAAAATGAAAATCAATTTATAATTAACCGAGAATCTTCGAATGGCTCGCCCAAACCACCCTCTTTAAAGCTACTAAATTTGTGAATATTGGTCTTTGTTGCAATCTTAAACTTATTCTCGTTTTTATTAATACACAACGTTTTCCAACGATAAAGGTTTGCAAGCAGTTGGAACGGTTGATTGGACTTAAATAAACATATTAGTTCAAGTTTAGTTGAGTATAGAATCTAAATTTATACACTTGGTTTGAAATTTGATTTGGGGTTGGACCTTTTATTTGTGATCTAGAAATGTGGATTTGGATTCTCCCTTGGTTTATTCTAGGGGTGGCAGTGAGACGTGTCATGCCAGCTCACGGTCCATACTAAACGATCCACCGTGCTCTCATGTTGTATCGTGTTTTTAAAAATCTCTACTCGACACGGTCCAAAATCCGCATGGAAATTAAACCGTATCGTGTCGGTTCATGGATCTCGTAAGTATATATTGATTTTTTTTGTTGAAAATAGTAAAAAATTATAAATATTGAATTGAATGCTTATAACTGTATAGAAAAACAATCATTTTCTTGATGAAATTAAATGTTATAAATAACTTAGAAATTGAACAGAAACGACAACACAAACAAATAACTTAAAAATTACAACTTCCAAAAATCTTCCAAATAAATAACTTACAAAAACAATATATAAAATAAAGAAAGAAAATAAAATGACTTACAAATGGGTGAAACATAAAAAACAACTTACAAATTTTAAAATTTAGAAAGATATAAAATATTATTAATAATTAAAAAAACAATTTTTATAATTTTTTTGACCTTTAAATAAAAAAAAACTTATTCAATTCTTAGACAATCGACTTTAGAAATTGAATGATGAACTGTCTAACTAAGCTATTTAGTTAAGTTTCATTCGGTGGATTAAAAAGAAGAATATCAAATGTTATTATGTTAAAATCAATCAATTATAACTTTAATATTTATATTAAAAATTCACAAGTAACACTTTTTTCGTGTTTAAATATTTGTTTAGGTTTGATTTAATTTATATTAATGTGTGATTTTAGATGAATTTGCTTCATTTCTGAATTAGCAGATCACATGCCATTATGTTAAGAATAAAGTAATAATTTTAATTTTTTTTTCACTATCTAAAATATCAAATTTATCATCATTTAATTTTTCTTGACTCATTATTATAGTATCATAAAATTGTATGTAATTTTGAATTTATTAAATGTTACGATCGTGTCTTGTGCCGTGCCGTGCTTTTTTTTTTTGTGTCGTGTCGTGCCATACCATGGATCTCCAAAGCTAGGCCCAACACGGCACGAGGAATAGTACCATGCCAAACATGACATGACCTGTGAAAATGTGAGCCGTATCGAATCGTACCAAATTTATTCCGGACCGTGTCAGTCCGCGGGCCAACAAAGCCCATTGCCAACCCCTAATTTATTCTGTTCATGAGTTTGGTCATTTCCATATTCAGTGTGTATGTTGATTTTCTTTTTTGAACTGAAGTATGTATGTTGATTGAATCTTAGTGCTTGAATTCCAATTTTCATACAGCTTTACTATTGTCATACTTGATGTAATTGGGTTCAAATTCAGCACTTGTGCTCAGAAAATTTGACCAACGCTATTTATTTTGGTAGTCCTCCTCATTTGGTCTAATTAATGGTGAGATGATCAAAATAAAATTAGAAATCAAATTTGTGGGAAACAAAAGTAAAGGTATTTAAGCAATTTAACAAAATCTTTGATTTTATTTTTTTAACTTTAAAAAATTATTTGTAATATAAGATCAACCGATTATTGAAAAAATGCAATTTTGGTACCGTTAGAAAAAGCTCGACGAGATCTATAATCTGATACTAAGTTCATCACCCTTTGTCGCACTGATCACCCCCACGCGCACACTCGTACAAATTGAAGGGGCTTGATTTTAGATTAATTTTCGACGAGTATTGCTAGAAACTATCTACACCACTGAACATGATTTTGAAAGAGAAAGAGAATCGAGGAAGCACAATATGACATGGAGATGCCAGACGCATCCCCACACATTGACAGGCTGCGCATGGGCAATGTCTTTGGTCAATGCTCCGCTTGTTTTTTTTTAAATTTTGAAAAATGCGATTTCCAAAAAAAAACATATTTTGTTGATGTGATAAAGAGGTATTTTGGTCAAAATATTATGGTTCAATTCTAACTTTTGATTTAAATTTTAAATAAATTGAATATCCATCTCACTATGAAATGATCCAATGAAGAGGAGTCCAAATGGAGAGGATCATTTTCCTTCTCATTCTTCACTCTTTTTTAAAGTTCTCCATAAGTTTTTGTATGCGGCAATTCCTACATCAAGAAAAGGAACCCCTAATTTGTGACCAAATGGACAATTTTGACAAAACTATGAGCTTATATAAATAAACATGTATATCTGCGTAAATTGAAGCATGATACAGTAATACACAGAAGAATGTGCAGCAGTCATTATCCTCTTCTGCATTCCTAAGGCAATTCTCTTCTGCTAGAGTCTATAGCAGAAGCAGAATACATAGCAGCATATGCAGCAGTCAATCAAGTTATCTGGTTGAGAAGAATTTTAACTGATATGGAAATTGTAAAGCAAAAGTTTTAATAAAGCAAGTCAGCAATTTCTAATGCCACAAAACCAGTCTAACATCAAAGTACTAAACATATCAAGTTCTAAACAAGTGAGTTATCAGCATTTTAATAGTGAAGAACAGATTGCAGACATATTCACCAAGGCTTTGCCCTTGATTTCTTTCCAGTTATGTTTTGTGTGCATTATAGTTTGCTATCTTACCCAATAAAAAGGTCTTTGCATATTTGTACAAACTACCAATTCAAAAAAGCTAACATAAAAAATAAGAAGAAAAAAAAGGATTTTGATTTCTAAGTCTTAGTAAGGATTACGGAGTACAATATATTGAAATAAATCAGGGGTTTATACAGATTCAGAAAAGCTAAACATGATCATATGTTATGTCTACCAGCGGCGTAAAGCCTTCTTCTCCAAATGTCAAGTAGGCAAGAAGCCGTGGAACGAATCTTGTCGTTTTTGTGCTCATCATCAATGAGACTGCAGCCCTTGTCTAACTTTACCAATAGCTTTGAGGGTTACGGGTAAACCCTTGAGCCGATTCAAAGCGCAATGCATCTTGATACCTCTGGTGCACTCAAGAAAACTCCTGCAGCCTTTGCAGCTTTCTTTGCCGCTTCAAATAATAGGGCAACTTCTCTCTCCATCTTTTGCTCAGCCATTGCAGCTTTGCCAGTGTTGATGCCAAAAATGTGTTGTGTTGAGCTGGAGGCTAGGACCCAGACGTATCTGCACAGGGAGAGGAAGGTGAGCTAGGGGGTCGCCGGAGGGGGTGCCTCCGAGGATGCTCCGAAGCTTTAGTTAGAGTCAGAGCAAAAATATGTAGGGGATGAGCGCTCCCTTTTGCAGTTGAGCAAAAAGTTCGGGTTTGGAGTGTATACCTGACCCTTTTTATAGGGCTTCGAAGGCGGCATTTGGCCTAGGGCGGCAGTGATATGTTGTCCCAAATGGGTTGGGTAATGATGCCTAGGAGGCCCAGCTAGGTGGCTGGGGACCGTCCATTAGGGCTTTGCCTTGCTGGCTTGCTCTGAAGTCATTTATGCGTTAAGGCGGTTTGACGACCTGACGTCCCAACTTGGTTGGGTAATGATGGCCTGGAGGGCGGTGGTGACGTGGAGACCCAGCTGGGGGGCAATGATGCCCTGAAGGGCGGTCATGACCTGGAGGCCCAACTGTCCGAGCCTGGTTCTTCCGCGTGTCTCCTTGCAGCTTGGGGTCAAGATGATCCACGTGTCGTCTTCTTGTTGGAGAGGTGTATTTTGGCAGTATCAGCCAGAATGTCCCAAACTTGAAGGAGACAAGAAGCCATGGAACGTAGCCTCTTTGGGATGTTGGTTGAGGCAAGAACATCATCAATGATGGGGATACCCTTTAGTCTATTGAGTACTTCAAGACATCTAAAAACCTCAGCTTCACTATAGAGAATACCCTTCACGTTTGCATCATCTGCAGCCTTCTTTGCAACAACAAATAAATCCAACACTTCTTCTTTCTTCTTCTCTTCTTTGTTTAATTTTTTTTTTCCGTTGGAGAAAATAACTCTTCAAAACTTAATTCACCCTTTTTTTTTCGTTTTTTTAATTATTGCAGTTTTAAAATTTTATTTTATTTTCTCATAAAACAGAGAATATTTATTTACGTAATAACAGAGTTGTACTGTACATGCACATGAAGTCAGAAGTTCATGATAGGAATTGCTTGAATCATTGCCGCCTCAATGGGATGAAAATTTCAGTTAACAGATTCTCCTTACACTGCTACCTGTCATCGTCAATCATGGCCGCCTCAATGGCACTCACGGTGTCATTAGCATCTATATTTTTTTGGGCAAAACAGCCTTGAAAAACCATTGCTTCTTCACAATCACCATCCTTTTCTCTATCCCTATGGCAATTCTCCATCCCCAAGGACACATCAAATGATCTGAAATCAAATTAAGCTTTGCAAGGACAAACTAATAAATTAGGATCAAATTTTTACCCAATGCAATTCTAGACAAGATATTAAATCACCGGAGATAATCAGAATTAGTAACTTACATAAGAGTAGGATGCAACATTTCAAGACTTAACATGTTTGCTGCCTCCATTCAAGAAGGTTTTTGTTTTTTCATTTTTTTTTAATATGATTCTCTCGTCTTTTAGTCCTCATTGACTCTTAACTCAATTATGGCGAACACAAGCTCAGAGTTATTTTTTTTCATAATGACTAATTATGTTGTAAATTTAAGATTATTATGAGTAACATCATCACGATTAATAAAAAAGAAAAGTAGCATCATCTTATTATTATGAACTTTGGTTATACGAGCAGTAAGCTTAGAACCCAATTGAAAAGGAATATGCATAGAAGCCATTTTGGGTGTCAAATGATAATCAAGTTAACATCAAATATAGCCATTTTCAGATTAACTTGAGTATCATTTGTAATCAAATTTGAGTATCCTTTGTAATCTAATTTTAATGGAAATGATTATTTGCCTGGACTACAGATAGTTGAGAAGGTGCCCTCGTCCGAAGCATATTCTTCATATGTAAAATGGCAAATGACATAGCATATCTTCCAGGGGCGAGCAACATACCTTTATTAAATTAAGTAGCTAAATTGAAAAATAACCCTTCACCCCTTGGCCCTAGCTCAATTCATGAGGAGCAAACGTCCTCCTCAACTTGCCAATCTCCTTACCACTTAATCCAAAAGTTTTCTCCAGAAGCTCTTCTTTGATCCCAGAACCAATTATTGCTGTTGGAATTTTCTGCAATCCAGGTTTTGGCTATTAGAAGTCCCCAAAATGGTAGCAGGCTTGTCTCCAACATTCATTTGGAAGTGCACTAGACCCCTGGGAAACACTATGACCTCACCTTAGCGAAAACCCGATTTTCTGTGTCAACAAATCCTGAATAGATTCTCCTTTCTAGCACAAATGCAGTCTCGGTTACTCTTGGATGGAAATTTGGTACATTGATGCCACCAACATCGAAATCAGCTCGGAAAAATGACATGCCTAAAGTGTTCAAGCCTGGAAAGGCGATCACATTGACTGACTTAGTTGATAACCCAGTTTCACTGAACTTTCCCGGAAACTATGCCAGAAAATATGAAATCTTCTAATGTGACAGCTGATGAGTTCTTGCACAGTTCGAAATTGGTTGCTGAATCTATGCTGTGTATGCAGAAGTCATGGACCTAATCCGGGTCAGACGCCAAGGCTATGTGACCATG
The DNA here is from genome assembly GCA_023935145.1 of Bretschneidera sinensis. Lineage (NCBI taxonomy): Eukaryota > Viridiplantae > Streptophyta > Magnoliopsida > Brassicales > Akaniaceae > Bretschneidera > Bretschneidera sinensis. The sequence goes on along the minus strand of CM043700.1, from coordinate 3,658,483 downwards.
GAGGAAACCAACAAATCTTGAGTGCCTGAAATGCATAACCCAAGTGGTGATATGAATCCAGACTGAAAAAAATTATTGCATCAACAATGGAAATTTGAGGCTAGTTTTCAACATATTTATACAAACATAGTGCTTTTTATGCATGTATATTTGCTTGGGGATAAAGGGAGAGAGGATTAGTTAGATTCTACCAAAAGAGGTTTGCTTTTGGATATCTATAGTGACAAACTAGTCAAAGCAAGATTGAGTTGTGTTTATGGATTTGATTATTGAACGAAGCGTATATCTAAAGATAGAAAGAATGCTACAGAAAACTTAAACTAAACTCTAGATTCCAACTGCTACAAAAAGCCCAAAGCAAGAAGATAAACATGAGTAGAGTTCAACTACTGCTTTCTTTTTTTAATTTTTCTTCTTATATTAACAATAGGCCATACAGTGATTCAGGAAAAAAAGATTCAATAAATTAGATCAAGGGACAATAACAAGTAGCCATGCTTTATGATATCAGGAATGTGGGCTCATGTGATCAAACTCTTTATTGGCACTAGAACAGCCTTCATGCTCTAACTACTTCATTGAGAGGTGAGACAGATTAAATTTTGGGTTCTTTTTTATGGATGTGATGTTTAAATCCAAAATAAAATGCGGTGGAAATCACCTTGAAATCATGATCCTAATTGTACCAGCCTGAGATCAATAGGATTATAATATACATTGGCTCCTTGGAATGACATTATCAACAACCTCCAACCATTTTGATCCTCCTCCCCTAAATTTCCACAATTAACAGCCTCATAAACTTAACACCTCTGCAGGAGTACCAACTGCAAACTCTTCCTTTACTGTTAAACCCCATGTCAAAATCCTAATTGACAGAGAATCTTGAACAATTATTGTGCATTTTTTCGCATTTCTAAGCGCACCTTTGGTCCATTAATTGAGAAGATGCAGCAAAGGTTGGCCTGATAGAATTCTAAAATCCTAAACATGGCCAGCCGAGCAACACTTGTGCACGAAGTCACCTCGAGTATACCTATCTACACCACGCAGACGAGTTATCTTTCCTAATATGTTTGTGATATGATTGACTAACTGAATCTGACTTTTTTTTGGAATGATTCGCCAACTGAAAATCAACGTTGTGATACTCTGTAAGACAAAAAATGAGGGAGATTTGGGTAACAAGGAAGGATAGGCAATGTAATGAAACAGTGCTTGCTAAACTAGGATGGAATAACATAAGCATTGCTGATGATTTTCAAAATAAATTTGGTTTTTGAATTTGAGATATTTTAGAAAATCAAAGGAAATAAGAAAAGAAAAAGAAAAATGAATTTTGACGAGAGTTGATATAATCGATTGTAAGTTTTATACAGTTGACTGGATGGTGTATACAATCGACTGTATGAAGCATTCAGTCGACTGAAGGAAAGGAAGAAAATTCCTTGAACTCTTTGTAACTTTTTAAGTCAATTGAAAACATTGTCCAATTGACTGGATGTTCGAAAATTTTGAATTTTCAGAATGGTTTATGTCAGTTGAATGTGAAAAGAAGTGTCCTTTATGAAGAAACACTTGGTGTTCAGTTTTAAACTGAAACAAGGTGCCTCTAATGGAAAGACACTCATTTCAACAATATAAAAGTGTGTTCAACTATCATAATTAATATAATATAGATTACATTCAGTTTTCTAGAATTTCTCTCTCCTTCTTCTTCTCCTTTCAAAATACTAATTTACTTATGTCCAGAAATCTTGCAAATTTTCAGACATAAGTGTTATACATCCATAAACTCTTAGAAGCTGTTGTGGGTTATTTTTCACAAGAGCAAAGTGCAGAATAACATCAAAGCTTCATTGTATCTTGGAGGAAATTTGCCACTAACCTCTTGCACTGTGAGAGGCGAATTAAACCTTAAGGAAAGTGACATGGTCACGCCTTGAAGTCTTTCTCTCTCTCACTCACTTATTTTGATAAATAACCCTCACTTATAGTTATCTTTCCCCACCAGATTTCTAACAATCTTAAGGTTTAATTCTGGTTTATCAAAATGACTTCCTTGAGTTCGTTGAGAGATATGGCACTTGACTTCAACAAGTTGGAGTGATTCGACGGAGGGAATTTTTATCGTTGGCAGAAGAAGATGTTTTTCCTCCTGACATCGCTTTGGGTTTACTATGTCATCAATTCTCCAAGGATTGAACATGCAAAAGATGAACCAATTTCTCAGACAAGAGATAAATAGAAATGGGATCAGGATGATGACATTTGCAAAGGTCATATCCTGAATTCTATGTCCAACAATCCTTTCGTTGCCTACCACAATGTCAAGATGGCAAAGGAGTTGTGGGACACACTGAAGGCAAGGTACATGAAGGAGGACGCAGCAAGTAAGCGTTATATTATTACAATGTTTCATAATTTTAAAATGGTTGATACTCATAGTATTATGGATCAATATAGTGAGATTAAAACTATATTAGATCAATTTACTCAGCATAATCTGAAAATGGATAAGACCATAACGGTTACAACCATTATAGACAAACTGCTTCCTTCATGGAAGAATTTCAGGAATCTTCTGAAGCACAAAAAGAAAGATCTGACTCTTGAGAAGTTAGGTACCCATCTCTGTATTGAGGAGGACTTGTGAAAAATAGGCAAGGAAGAAGCCCTCTCCAAGATCAATACGGTAGATGAAGGAGAGACTTCAAAGAAGCACTCTCAAGAATCTCACAAGAGAAAGAACCAACCAACAAAGTTTTTTAGGAATAAGAAAACTAAGGGTTCTTGCTTCAACTGTGGGAAACCGAGCTCTCAAGAATCTCACAAGAGAAAGAACCAACCAACAGAGTTTTCTAAGAATAAGAAAACTAAGGGTTCTTGCTTCAACTATGGGAAACCGAGGCATTTCAAAAGAGATTACTGTTTGCTGAAGAAAAAAGGAAAAACACCACAAGAATTCATGGTAGTGATTTCTGAAGCAAATGTCCTTGAGGACAATGAAGCTTGGTGGATTGATTCTGGTGCAATGAGACATGTGTACAAGGATAAGAAGTTCTTTAAGAACTATGAAGCAATGGCTTATGGTACTTTCCTATACATGGAAAATTCAGCCACTGTACCAGTGATAAGAAAGGGAAAAGTGCAACTAGAGTTCACTTCTGGAAAGACCCCCACCCTCACTGATGTGTACCATGTACATGAAATTAGGAAGAATTTAGTTTCTTGTAGTCTCTTGAACAAAAATAGTTCAAGCTTGTATTTGAGGCTGATAAGTTTGTTCTCTCTAAGGGAGGTATTTTTGTTGGGAAGAGATATATGTATGAGGGGATGTTTAGACTCTATATTAATAATACGAGTATGATTTCTGCTTATATTATTGATTGTTCTGCTTTACTTTGGCATAATCGTTTAGGACAAGTAAATGTTAGACGATTAAATGTTATGATAAAGTTAGATTTAATTCCAAAATTTGATATAACCATGAAAAATTGCAGAACATTCATGCTAACTAAAATCACTAGAAAACTGTTTTCAAGTGTTCAAATAAATTTAAAAATTATGGATTTAATTCATAGTGATTTATGTGATATGCATGCTACCCCTTATTTAGGAGGAAAGAAATATTTTGTAACTTTTATAGATGATTGTACAAGATATGGTTATGTTTATTACATTCTAAAGATGAAACTATGCATAGTTTTTCTGTCTTTAAGAATGAGGTAGAACTTCAGTGTGACAATAGGATTGAATGTCTTAGAACTGATAGGGGAGGTGAGTACTATGATCCTACTTATTTTGAGACTCATGGCATAATTCATGAGATTATTGCCTCTTATACACCACAGCAAACTGGTGTAGTAGAGAGGAAAAATGGAACTATAAAAGAGATGGTTAATGCCATGCTTTCCAACTCTCGCCTAGGACATGAGTTTTGGGGAGAAGCATTTTTAACGGCTTGTTACATTTTAAATATAGTCCCTACAAAAAGAAACAAAGTAACACCTTATGAGTTATGGAAGAATAGAAAGCCTAATCTAGACTACTTTAAGGTGTGGGGTTGTAGAGTTATAGTTAGAGTTCCTGAACCAAAATGGAAGAACTTTGTTGAAAGAGGAATAGAATGTATTTTCCTCAATTATGCACTTCATAGTAAAGCTTATAGATTCATGGTGGTGGAGCCAAATAATTATTATTCAATAAATTCCTTCATTGAATCTAGGGATGCTATTTTCGATGAAAATAGGTTCAAGACACTTCCTAAGATTGTTTCGGACAGTAATGAACAAGGACAAAGTTCAAGGAAGGAAGTAGATGACAATGAAGTGGAACTTAGAAGAAGCAAAAGAGTTAAGAATCCTAAGACATATGGACCCGATTTTTACATGTATTTGGTAGAAGGAACTAGGAACTCAATAAGTAATTCTATTCCAATTGTCTTGAATATTGACTATGATCCAAAAACTTATGAATAGGTTATAAAGTCTCAAGATGTTACATTTTGGAAAAAGGCCATAAATAATGAAATAGACTCTATAATGGGGAACAAAACATGGAAATTGGTGGACCTTCCATCAGGTTCCAAACCCATTGGATGCAAGTGGATTTTTAAAAGAAAACTAAGGGCGGATGGTACAGTTGATAAATTCAAAGTAAGGTTAGTGGCTAAGGGGTTTACACAAAAAAAAAGGTGTTGATTATTTTGACACGATGCGAACCTCATCGACATGCTTTGAGACCCGACAAACAATATTGGAATACTTACCCAGAAATCGTCTAGAAAACAGATTTTATGTGACACCGCGACCCGTTGCTTGTATGGAAGCAAGAACCTTGGTATAATGAAGACGCCACAATTAATTGTGGAAGGATTGATTGATAAGTCGGAGCTGAACGCCACAAGGAAGAACCCTTGATAAGTTCAAAAGTTCTTTGAAGAACCAATAGAGGAAGCAAACCTCAAGTATTTTCTGAATTCTATTATCCTTTCAACTTACAACACACAAGTATTTATAGAGCTTAGAACAACCCTCTAAGCTTAGGACAAGCAAGAAAACAGCATAAAACATGTAAGGAGACAATCCATAAAACATGAAAGGAAACAATCCCTAAAACATGCAAGGAATCAAGGAATTGGCCAAAAGTAAAAAGAGGAACACAATTTCGGATTTTCAGGAGCACCCAATGACCAGAATTCAAACGGCCATATCTTCTTGTACACATCTCCAAATGGGCTGAAACTTGTTTGGTTGGAAAGATGACGATTTGATCTTCAATTTGGACTTAAGAAAGTTTTAAAAAGGATGTTGTTTGGGCCTGTTATGATGAGCCTAAATTCAGTAGGCTGTTGCATCCGAATCTTCTTTCACTTTGGGCTTGGACCTTGCACGTTAATTAGTTGACAAGAGACTAGGTGATTATTATTGGGCAGGCCCTTGTTATGTTGGACATACCCATGTCACTATCAATAGCTTGGATTAAACTTATTATGCTTTCATCTCCTGTTGGGCTAAGCTTGGAATGCTCCATTTTAGATTCAGCTCAAATCTCTTGAATCAGCCCATTAAGTGCTTCTTTGACTTTCTTGGATCTTGATCTAGTAATTGGCCCAACTGGAATATGCAATGGATCCTTTAATAGTGCTTGTTGATTCTCATCACCTATGCACCAGTTGCAAGGATAGCCACAATTAGAATGCTTATTTTATTAGCTTCCATAAACAAGCTTGAAATTCATCAAATGGATGTTAAAACAACATTCTTGAATGGTGAAATTAGAGGAAGAAGTGTATATGAGTCAATCTGAAGGTTTTTTAGTTAAGGGATAAGAGTGTAAAGTATGCAAGTTAGTTAAGTCCTTATATGGACTTAAACAAGCCCCAAAACAATGGCATGAGAAATTTGATCAAGTGATACTATCAAATGGTTTCAAAATTAATGAATCTAATAAATGTGTATACAGTAGGTTCATTAATGGTAAAGGTGTTATCATATGTTTGTACGTAGATGACATGTTGATATTTGATACTGACTTAGAACAAGTTCAAAATACCAAGAAATTTCTTTCAGATAATTTTGATATGAAAGATATGGGTGTGGCTGATGTTATTTTAGGTATCAAAATCATAAGAGATAATGATAGAGTAACTTTAACACAATCTCATTAAATTGAGAAAATTATAAAGAAATTTGGTCAAAGCACACATGTAAGTACACAATTTGACAATAATATCAAATTATCTAAGAATAATGGTAGAACAATTGCATAACTAGAGTATGCTAGAGAAATTGGTTGTTTAATGTATGTCATGACTTGTACAAGGCCTGATATTTCTTTTACTGTAGAGAAACTAAGTAGATTTACTTGTTGTCCTAGCAATGATCATTGGGATGTTGTACATAGGGTCTTTAGATATTTGAAAAAGACCATGAATTTTGGCATAAGTTATAAAGGGTATCCAACAGTTTTAGAAAGATACACTGATGCTAGTTAGTTAACAAACCAAGTGGAAGATCGCTTGTCCACAAGTGGTTGGATATTCACTCTTGGTGGGGGTGTCGTATCTTGGGCTTCTAAGAAATAAACCTATATCACTGATTCTACCATGGCATATGAATTTGTGGCATTGGCAGTAGGGGTAAAGAGGATGAGTGGTTAACGAATTTATTATTAGAAATTCCTGTGTGGCCTAAACCAATGGCTCCAATTTCAATTCGATGTGACAGTGAGACAACACTAGCAAGGGCCTATAGCAATGTCTACAATGGAAAGTCTAGACCTATCAGATTGAGACATAGCTATGTAAGGCAATTAATTACTGATGGAGTAACTATGATTGAATTCGTAAGGTCCATAGGAAACTTGGCGGATCCTTTAACCAAGGGACTTGTAAGAGAACAAGTGGTTAAAACATCACAAGGGATGGGTCTCAAGCTCATATAATAGGCTCACCAATGATAGAACCTCGACTCAACTCCTACTAAATCTAAGTCAAGTTCAATGAGACAAAGTACATCATTAGTAGTGATTGCAAGCATCTAGATTTATATCTCCATCCCAAGAGTAATGATGCTTGGAACCGTAATGATGAAGTGTAGGTGAACTGTGAGTTCTTAATAAGCTTATAAAAGATTTTCTTTGGTATGTTAAATTACGGAACATACTTGATAAGCTTATCTAGTGAGTGTGAAGTGTGGTCGCTTCTGTTGAGCTCTCGGGCTTGACTCTAGAGCTCTCATGATATAAGATACAAGACACAAGGCCTTCAAAAGTGCCAGCAATAATTTCTGGCAAATTCTAAGAGAAAAAAGTCTCGTGTGTGAGACATGTCCGGTTAAACAAATAATATTTCTGGTACAAAGTATTATACTACCACATATTATGTTTAACTTTGATGTGTTCACTAAGTGAATATTCAAATCCTAAAGATATCTTCATTTATGCATGAACTTCAATGGATGATAAAAATCATTTTTTCAAGGGTTTATCGAGCCAAATTGTTTTGAAAATGGTGGGGGATTGTTGATGATTTTCAAAATAAACTTGGTTTTTAAGTTTGGGATATTTAAAAAATTAAAGGAAAAGAGAAAAGAAAAAGGGAAATGAATTTTGGCTTTTGAGAATTGATACAGTCAGCTGGATGGTGTATACAGTCAAGTGAATGGTGTGTACAGTCGACTGTATGAAGCATTTAGTCGACTGAATGGAAGGAATAAAATTCCTTGAACTCTCTCTAACTTTTTAAGTCGACTGAAAACATTGTCCAATCGACTAAATGTTCAAAATTTTCGAATTTTCAAAACATTTTATGTTAGTTGAATGTGAAAAGAAGTGTCATTTGTGAAGGAACACTCGGTATTCAGTTTAATTCAATTTTAAACTGAAACAATGTATCTCTAATGGAAAGACACTCATTTCAACACTATAAAAGTGTGTTTAACTATCATAATTAATATAATATAGATTACATTCAATTTTCTGGAATTTCTCTCTTCTTCTTCTTCTCCTCCTTTCAAAATACTGATTTACTTATATCCAGAAATCTTGCAAATTTCCAGACATAAGTTTTATACATCCATAAACTCTTAGAAGCTGATGTAGGTTATTCTCCACAAGTGCAAAGTGCAGAATAACATCAGAACTTCATTGTATGTTGGAGGAAATTCACCGGTAACCTCTTACACTGTGAGGGGCGAAATAAACCTTAAGTAAATCAACCTTGTCACACCTTGAAGCCTTTCTTTCTCTCTCACTTATTTTGATAAACAACCCTCACTTACAGTTATCTTTCTCCACCAGATTTCCAACAAGCACTGTCTGAGAAATATTAGAAGAATAATATCCTTCTAGCTGCTTTGCCTTCTAACTCTGCAGCATGTGATAAGAATGTGTGATAAGAATGTATTTGAGGGCCATATACAATGCTTAAAGGCAGAATTCGAGGATAGATAAGAGAAAATGCAGAGAACAAAAGAAAGAGCGCAGTTGACTGTGAATAGAGATAGAAACAAAACTTTTCCCACTAAGTGTTTAACCATCTAGACCAAACGAATGCTTGAGCCTTCAATCTATAACCATGCAAAGCTCATATAGAACTCTTCGACTGATTTTTTGTTGCGTCCTCACATATCTAGGAGCCTAGATAATGTCTTTTAAAATTCAAGTTCGTAAAGTAGATTGTCCACTTAGAAACAGATGACATAAGAACAAGTATACATGTATAGTAGTGAACACCACCAAAAGACTGTAACTTCAGACTAAAACAATCATTTGCACTCAAATATCCCTGAACTAGTGGAGAGATAAACATTTTATGGTAAAATGTAACACATTGGCACAACAGTTGAGACTTGATTGACTGATCAATGGAATTTTCAGCTAACATGCACACTGAGAAAATTATATCGATTATTACTAAAGCACATTTGAACATGTTAATTAAAAACTAAGACTTTGCATATCTTGTACAAACTACCAGTTCAAAGAAGCAGATATGCTAACATCGGAAATTAGAAAGAAAAAAAAAGGATGTTGATTTCTTAATCCTGATTATGGAGTACAGTACATTGAAATAAATCAGGGGTTTATACCGAATCAGAGAAACTAAACATGATCATATATCTTGCTCTTTATATATGTCTGCCAATAGCATAAAGCCTTCTTCTCCAAACGTCAAGTAGGCAAGAAGCCGTGGAACGAATCTTGTCGTTTGTGTGCTCATCATCGATGAGATCCTGAAGCCTATGTCCAACTTTACCAATAGCTTTAAGGGTTAGGGGTAGACCCTTGAGACGATTCAAAGCGGCAATGCATTTTGATACCTCTGGTGCACTAGAGAAAAATCCTGGGCCTCTGCTGCTTTCTTTGTCGTTTCAAATAATAGGCCAACTTCTCTCTCCATCTTTTGCTCAGCCATTGGAGCTTTGCCAGAAAGTTTTTTATCTCAAACTTGAAGGGGACAAGAAGCCATGGAACGTATCTTCTGGTTCTTGTGTTTAGTGAGATTTTGAAACCTCTTTGGGATGGTGATTGAGGCAAGAACATCATCAGTGAAGGGGATACCCTTTAGTCTGTTGAGTACCTCAACACATTTAGAAACCTCAGCTACACTATAGAGAATACCCTTGATGTTTGAATCATCTGCAACCTTCTTTGCAACAGCAAATAACTCCAACACTTCTTCTCTCTTCATCTCTTCCCAGTCTTTTGCCCTGGCTCTTTGCCCTAGAATGTGAGAGTAACAAAGAATGTGAGAGAATAGAGATGGAACGTGAATTGTGAGAGAACAGAGAATGTGTGTTTTATTACTTGACTTGCAAGATTAGTGTGTGTATATAGATATTTAGTTGTCCTCCTTGAGACAGGAATCCTATCTCAATTAGGTTGTCGTTTTAGTTTTCCGTTGGGGGACAGGTTTCCTTGAAGAACAGGTTTTGTTTAAATTTTTTTTCCGTTGTAGATACAGTTTTTTTTTTTCAAACAGGTGTTAACAATTTATTATTGCAGCTTTAAACTTTACATTAAATTTTTTTCTCATAAGACATTATAACATGCAATCAAACAGGACATTTGTTTACCAGAGGTGGTGGCAGTGAGTGGGAAACATCTTCTTTCGAGTCCGAGGTTGTGGGTTTGATTTGCTTGCCCCTCGATCGCTCAGTGTTCTCCTATCATGTGACAGAAACCTAAGTCTCGTGTTTAAAGGAGTGGGGACAGTGATACCATCCACAATCCCTTTTTCGTTGAGGAAAAAATGACATTTTTTATTTGGTATATTTCACCTTCTTGTCAGTTGCATGCAAAAAAGCAACCTGGGATTCAGTTAGAATTAAGAAGGCCAAACGTCCTATGACATAAGATAATTCGGTTTCCCTCATTTATCCCCAAACACAGTAGATTGGCTCCCCCATTTTGGACAGATTATCAATTACCAAAGAAATTAGGGCATCTCTATCGAGTACTGATGCTAAAGGACTGTTGTGGTTTTCGAGCTTCAGATTGAGAGAAAAATTGACGAGGGTAACTGAGAAAATCAGCTTTTAATAGAGGAAAGCAAAGAAGAAAACAATGGTGTCAATGGCTGCACAGCACTCTCCTAACTATACACTTTGTACTTGAAAGAATGGCCTAAATTGAGTCTTGGATGTGCTGCCTATACCTAACAAAATTTTCCTTCATAGTCTGCCATGTAAGTTGCCCTTGTTGATCGGGGTAGATCCTTTCAGGTGAGGATATTTAGAGTCTTATCATGTAAAGGTATTCATGGACTTTAGTCGGATAAAGATTAGGAAACAGCGGTTGAGTACGGTAAAATTGACATTTTAAAATACGAACCAATGAGCTCCCACCACGTATGTGTAAAATGATCTTGCGTGTTACTAAATAATTTTCAGGAAGTTACCAATGGTCTTGAATTAAAAAAATGTCAACCTCATATCACTCTTTGATGTTTACGTATCAGCACGGACTTTAATTAGGCGCCTTTTATTTTCTTATTTCTTAGGGTTTTTTTATTCATGCATTTTAGCTTTCAGAGCAATAAAATATGCTTATTAATTTATCAATAAAATTTCTTAAGAAAATGTGTATTTAAACAAAAAAAATTTACAATTATATTTGTTGATTAATACGTTAATGATTACCAATCAAATAAACACTATGCATTTCAATGTGGTTGTGCTCACCAAAAGCCTTCTCAGTAGGGGAAGAAACAAGCCGACTCTGAGTTTAGCTGACTGAATCCATAAACCTAGAAAGTCACCATCACTGGTACTATTTTTACTCTAAAGATAGGTATAGCTATTCCTGGAGCTTCTGCGATGGGGCTCCCATGTTGGGATATCTGGCAGAATGCTTGGCCTCGCGCACTGGAAGTGACAAAATGGGATGACTTAGTTTACTTCCTTTGAGCCTCATATACACGGTCTCCTCTTTTTCGACTGCTAAAGGTTATTACAGTAATCTTGATTCTCAAGATGATTCTCCACCTTTCTTATCAGTTGCACCATGAAGAACATGCCTTAGCTTATAGGTCAAATAAAGAAAGAAGTGTGCTATACTCTTTTATTAACAAAGGCTTAGGAAAACCCATATCATTTGCCTTCTCATTCTTCACCAACAATTAGCATATATCGTACATGAAAACAGAATCACTATTGACCATAGAGAAGGCAGAAAATAACAAGGCACAAACCATTAGTGTATAACATTCGTTCTTTTTTTACTTATGTAAAGGTTTTCACGACAAAAAAATGGGAAGTAACAGATAATTGTTCTCAATAAATCCCAGACTGAAGTTAAGGAAGGTGAACTCCGAAATATTTTGACATACAACTTCTAAATTGATACAACCTCAATGTGTGACTGGAGCTCATGACACTTTGATACAAGAACCGTTACACTGCGTTTACAGCCAAGAATGCAGTTCCTCCAAGTACTAGTAACTATCAATATCTGTTTCAGGCCTTCTAAGGTAGTAACGCAGACAGTTTACCAACACCTGCAGGTTCCAAAATGATATGAGAGAGAGAGAGAGAGAAAGAGTAAAATCTAGGAAGAATCATAAGTTGAAATTGGCACTAATAAGGGCTTAATTAGTAAACCTATAATGCATGCCCCACAGTAAGTCAAATAATAAAGCACTCCTGCATTAGCTCAACTGAAGTAGGAAAACAAGGACAATTAAGTATTATGCACCTTAATAGAGCATCTTCGGCTCATACAACTACATTAACTCCTAAACAATTACTTATCAAAAAGAAATGACTCCTAACAATTACCTGTGACAATGAACTGTTCAATGCTGTCCCTCTATAGCTGACATGAAATTTGTCTTTCGCTATCAATCCCTGAAAATTGAGAGAAGAAACATTGATGAGAATAAGCAAGACCGAGGGTATGTGTGTTTGTTTGTGCGCAGGGAAAGAGAGAATACTTCTGTATCAATCACTGCGGATTCCACATCAATATTGATATCAGCAATGATTTTGATGATTTCTACAAGCAACCCAGGCCTATCGGCTGTCTCTATATATAGCAAGCTGGTAAAATAAAGAATAAACTGTGTAAGTAGAACATAGATTACTGCCTATCTTAATGATTCTCAAATCATAATTTCGTGAAGACGCAAACCTCTTCTTAGGTCCATCTTCCTTGACATGTATGCGAGTTGCAATATCAACATCAAGCTGCCACCAAGAAATCACAAATTTTAGTACCACATAAGTACAGGCAACAGATGTCTACTTGGCACTAAGCTAACAAGACCACTTCACCACAGATACTTCATATAATCACTAATAAGTATATTGTAATGCTTTCTGGGTACCACATATATCACAAATAAAAGATGAAGAAACCATTTGACCAAGAAACCAACACCCAGTTAAAAAAGTTCCGAGTAAACAAATGGATTAGTAAAGGGGAAAAAAATAAATTATTTGGAAGCTACATAGAGCAACAAAATCAACAAGCAGCATTTTAAACAAAGAAAATAAAAACTCCATGGACATGATAGGTGAAGATTATCAGTCAAGTGAGTCTATTTCCAGCCATCTATTCTCATTGTATGGATATGACATTTCACTTAAAGTAACAATATGTACACCAAAATCTGTACACAAATATTGAATTCTTGCAATCCCATTCTCTGCCTTGGATTCCAACCAATAAATTTATCTTGTCCAATGCTACTTCTTAATACATGCCAAAAATCTACAATTTCCAAATATGCTAAATGGTTTAGAATGATGATGCATTGAGTTTGACTGCTTTTTAGACAATTAGCAAAAAAAATATATATTGCTTGTTAGAGTGTTGAGAGTATTAGGGTTTAAGGTTATTGATGTAATTTCATAATATTAAGTTCTCTATATATATGACTACTAACCTTAGGGTTAGTAACCAGTTTACTGCTTACTGTCTCTCTATTTTCTTTCTTTATCGAAACCCTAATCGCTGTCTAAACCCTAAACACAAACATTAACATGGTATCAGAGCCTATGGTTTGGGACCCTGGTGGTATTCTTAGGCAAACTAAAGGAAAAAACATATATAGCTAGGTTTAGATTTTATTTTTAGTTTCTATTATGTTTTTCCAACGAATTTCTCGGTGCTCTTCAAGTGTTTTCCCTTCTTCTCCAGCAACTTTTGTTTTGTCTCGGACAGGTTCAGTTTTCTTTCTTTCTGGTGAGATTGTGACATCTTATTGCCGGTCATGAGAACCCTGTTATGTGTGATGATGCTGCGTGAAGAAAAGATAGTTTTTGATTTTTGTTTATGTATTGACCTGACCTGGATCCAAGTCAGATTTGCCCCTCGACACAATCCAACCCGTTTTGTGGATTCAGCCCATATGAAGCAGCTCGTTCCTATCTGTTTTGTTGTCTTGTTGATCCCTAAGTGGAAGGTCTTATTTGTCCGATGTCCCCGGACCTTGTTCATGGATCGTGTTGATCCATTATCGTTAGGTGATACCGACATGGTGACCTAACTATTGTCTTGAGCCTAGTTGTCCCGAATTGTTATGAGTTTCGCTGTTATTTGGGTTTGAATTTATTTGTAACATATTGGATGGGTATTGTTGTAACAAGTTTGAGTATTCTCCAACTTGAGGGGGAGTGTTAGTGTTGAGAGTATTAGGGTTTAAGGATATTGATGTAATTTCATAATATTAAGTTCTCTATATATATGACTACTAACCTTAGGGTTAGTAACTAGTTTACTGCTTACTATCTCTCTATTTCCTGTCTTTCTCGAAACCCTAATCACTGTCTAAACCCTAAACACAAACGTTAACATTGCTTCTTTAGATGCTTGTTTGTTTGAGTCTCATCAGATCATAAAATTCAACCCTACAATCCTGGTCTGATCGATCACTTTTTTAGCTACTGCAGAAAACGCTACACAAAGTGATGCCGAACAGTAACAAGAATCTAAAATTGATCCAAAAATAACAGCCCAGATCACATGGATAAGCAATATTCTAATTTAAAACTAATTGTATTCTCATTCATAAACTGACCGTAAAATAACAGGTCTCCAGTACTTATAAAACTCTAATGTATGTAAATAAGGAAATAAAATAAACTAATTATTGTCTAGACATTATTCTGATTTTGTTTCCTTCTGGAGTATTTATTCTTGAAAAAATCTTTGATTGGTCCTCCATCATTCACCCATGCGTGAAAAGAACTCGACTCCGGAGAGATAGACTGAAGGTACCACTCTAAAAAATCCGGATCTAAGGCACGAAAATCCTCTTTAGAAAGCCAGGACGCGTCGAAATCCAAGCGACCACGCCACTTAATAAGAAAGAGACGAAATCCCCCGCAGGAAGAAGCAACGAACTCCTCATCCAACACACTCTCAACCTCGTCTTGCTGGAGCGGAAAAGCTGGGAGCCTGGGCACCTGATTACCTGTGGAAACACTAGAAGGCAATATCGGAGGCTCAAAAGTACCATAATAAGGGGTTAGGTCCTCCACATTGAAAACAGAGCTAATATTAAACTGTTTGGGCAAGTCAAGTAAATATGCATTATTGCCAAGTTTTCGTAGGATGGGAATTTTTTGGATGACTGTCTAGGAAGTCGCTCGGGTCTAATGCGAACCATGACATAATCACCTACATTAAATTCTTTAGCCCTACGATGCACATCAGCAGCAAGTTTATAATCAGCATTACTTAAAGCAATTTTCTCACGAATGCATGCACGTCATGAATGGGTTGTGCAAAGGACTCGGCATGTTCAGAAATACGAGTATTAGGAGCATCAAGGGGAAGGGGAACAAGGTCAATGGGTGTACTGGGTGAATAACCATGTACAATCTCAAAAGGGCTTTTAATGGTAGAGCGATTAACCGAATTGTTATAGGCAAACTAAGCAATAGGCAAGATCAAGTCCAACGTTCCTTGTTTCTCACTAACAATACATCTAAGCAAATCACCCAGACTGCGGTTAACTACCTCAGTCTGCCTATCTGTTTGGAGATGAAATGTGCAAAAAATTTCAAGATGGTGCCGCACATCTTCCAAAGTATCTTCCAAAAATAGTTGACAAACTTGACATCCTTGTCAGACACAATGGTCAAGGGTAACCCATGCAACTTAACAACCTCCCTAAAAAATAGCTTTGCTACATATGAGGCGTCAGATGCTTTACTACAAGGAATAAAGTGGGCCATTTTAGAAAACCGGTCTACCACTACAAAGACGGAATCGTGCCCCCGAGTACAACCCAAGAACAAAACCCATACTTAAATCTTCCCATGGGGCATGGGGGACAGGTAGAGGGGTATAGAGACTCATGTTTTGCCATTTGGCCTTAGTCAGTTGGCAAGTTCGACATTGGGATACTATCGGCATGACATCCCGTTTTAGTGAGGGCCAATAAAACCTATCCTCCACTAATGCCATGGTTTTGTCACGACCTAAGTGACCGGCTAGTCCGCCATCATGTATTTTCCAAACTAGAAATTCCCTAAGGAAGGTATATAGAATGCATAGTCTTGTGGCACGAAAGAGATATCCATCACGGATAACAAAATCAACATATTCTCCACGGTTACCGTTCCTAACCTCCCCATAAATAATCCCAAAATCAAGACACACAGGGTAATCGTCTTTCATCCTATCAAAGCTCACCAGACTTCATTGCTTGAAGAACTGTGATTGCTCGACTAAGAGAATCAACGACTTTGTTCTCAACACCGGAACGATGTTTAAGAACAAAAGTATACTCATTGAGAAACTCTACCTCATGCCACATGCCTAGTGTTCAACTTCTTTTGGGAGCTTAGATACCGCAAAGCAAGGTGGACGGAGTACAGAACAAACTGCTGAGGCAATAAGTAGTATCTCCAATGGCGAAGAGATTGAACCACAGTGTAGAATTCTTTGTCATACGTGGAGTATTGCTGCTTCGCCTCATTTAACTTTTCACTAAAGAAAGCAACTAGGTGTCCCTCTTGACTCAAAATGCCTCCAATTCCCACTCCTGAAGCATCACACGCAACCTCAAAAACCTTCTCAAAATCCGGATGCTTCAACATAGGGGCTTCTATCATTTTATTTTTGATCTCCTCAAAGGCCCTAGTGGCCGCATACGTCCAACGTAACTCCCCTTTCTTCAAGCTATCAGTGATGGGAGCCGTAATGGTACAAAACCCCCGAATGAACCTTCTATAAAAAGTGGCTAGCCCATGGAAACTACGTACCTCTGAGATGGCTTTAGGGATAGGCCACTCTCGAATGACCTGAACCCTTTCAAGGTCAGCTACAATGCCATGCATGGAGTCAATAAAACCCAAGAATAGTACATGTGGTTGTAGAAAAGTACACTTCTTGAGATTGGCATACAGTTTAGCCTCCCTAAGGGCAATGAAAACCTAATGAAGGTGACCTAGATGTGCTTCCCGAGACTTACTATACACCAATATATCATCAAAATAGACCACTAAGATTTTGCCTATGAACGGTCGCAACACTTTAGTCATTACTCGCATGTAAGTGCTAGGTGCATTTGATAACCCAAAAGGCATAACTAGCCATTCAAACAACCCATCCTGGGTTTTGAGGGCAGTTTTCCATTCATCTCCAAGCCGAATGCGAATCTGGTGATACCCACTGCGCAAATCAATCTTAGAGAACCAACTAGAACATGTCCAACGTCCTTCTTAGGGGTCAAGAGGGCGAGTACTGCGCAAGGGCTAAGGCTATGCCTAACCAAACCTTTACCTAATAATTCCTCCACTTGTCTATTCAACTCATTACGCTCGTTCGGATTCAGCCTATAGTGGGGCAAATTAGGTAATTGGGATCCGGGAACCAAGTCAATGGTATGTTGTATGTCCCGCATAGGTGGTAACTCATTAGGCAACTCATCTGGCACAACATCCGAGAATTCTCCGATTTCAGGTGATGTGTCACTCGTCAACTCATGTCGTTCTTTGGGGACCTCTCTAGTGACCACTGCTAACCAAAAGTTACTTTTTTGCCCCTCCCTCTCAAAGGCTTTGCGATTTAAAAGGTGAATGCTCTTTTCATGGGGAAACGAGGAGGGAGTCTAAGATTTGGTTCTATGATCTTTACCTAAGGGTTTGGCTGGGGTAGGAACAAATTTTGCAGGAGTGAGAAGGATAGTCTTACCCTTATACTGAAAGACATAAGTGTTCTCACGACCATGATTGGTCACATCTAGATCGTACAAACAAGGATGTCCCAAAAGGAAGTGGAAGACATCCATTGGTAATACATCACAATAGATCTCCTCTTTATAGTGGCCAAACTAGATGGGGACAAAACACCTCTCGGTAACAAGTGAAGTGGTGTTATCAACCCAAGCAACCTTGAAAGGCTGTGGGTGTTCTACTTTAAGGTTCAAACGATCTATAGCAGACTTAGACACCACATTCATTGTGCTACCACCATCAATGACCAGCTTGCAGGAGCAATCATTACATTTGATAATGGTGTAGAAGATACTGGTCCTCTTCCATGCATCACTATCCACCGTAGTGGACAAAATACACCTCACAATGTTGATGTGCGAGGCACGGAGGTTCTCTCCCAAATTCTCTTCATCGCCCAAGTAGTCTATAGGGTCGACCACTACAGTTTCATTTTCTGAAATATCATTAGAGGCGGAGGCGACAGTAAAGGTACACTCGAGACAACGGGAGGCGATGTGACCATACTTGTGACATCGGTGGCATTAAATGGAGGCATTTCTCGCACGCGACTCAGTACTAGGACGAGTGGTGCTAGCACTGGACTCTTTACTCTTGGGAAGGCCCTCACTAGTGGTAGGGGTAGAGTGAGAAAATGATAGAGTCTGACTAGCGTAAGAAGTGATACGACGGATAAACGGTTTATTAAAGTAGGTCTCAAATTCGAGAGCCCGTTGGTATGCGTCAACAACTGTTGTGGAGAACACTAACTCAACCTCATTGCGAATATCAGATCTAAGGCCATTGACAAAATGAGAGACCGTGACTATATGGTCCTCTTCAATCACGGTGCGGAGAAAGAGCTCCCGAAGCCTACTCATGTAGTTGGTCACACTAGAAGTTGATTGGGTATAGTTCAACATCTGGCTAATCATACGAATCCTATATGAGGTAGGTCGGTAATTCTCCTTAAGTCTCTGCTTCATGACCCTCTATTGGGTAACCGAAGGTTCACCCGCAAGTTCGACATGGGTCTGAACATTTTTCCAAAACAGTCTAGCAGGACCGATCAACTTCATTTTGGCGAAACGGAAACGGTCAATATCTGACATTCGATACCACACAAAGTATTCCTCCAAACTATTGAGCCAATCTAAAAAGATACCAGGGTCTAATTTACCATCATAGGTGGGTGCATCAACCTTGACTTTCCTAGTGATGTCATGGTAGTCTTCCTGCTTATAGGGTTGTCTATCAAATTTGTCCTTTGGCATATATCACTGCTGGTGTCTACCCTCATTTCCAACGGGTTGGTCCAAGTGAGTTTGTCTAAAGTCTTATCTATTGTGTTGCCAGGTAACGAGTTAGGTTAGGTGTTCCCCGGGATTCCCTCAAAGGGTGGCATCACATTTTCACCAATGTCTTCATCAAAATGAAACCTCACGACAGAATTAGTGGTGTGACTCACTCTAGGGTGGATCGTACTATGCTCATGGGTCGCTAAGTGACCATGCACAAACCCTATAGAGGTCTGGGACCTATGAGATGGACCGAGAAATCCAACACCCTCTCGAAGCTGCAAGGTACTTAATATCTGCTCTAATGGAGCAGTCTGTTGATCCAATCTACCATTAAGTAAGCCCATTTGACGTTCAATATCACTCACTCTACCATCAATGGCATGTGTATCTAGTAAGGTAAGGGGAGTGATTTCTTTTCCAGAATGCATGGTTATGTAAGTGAATGCAATGAGTGTGACAATGATAGGAGTCAAATTAAATTATTGTAAGAAATTACTATAAGCAAAACAAACGATAAACAAGCTGCTTTTGTGCATCTAAACCTTTGAACTTAATCTAAGTGATAGATCAAATAAAGGCACAAGTTATATATTGAGCTGACAGGTCAATAAAGGCACAAGGTAGGAATGTAAGTGACAAATTAATAAAAGGAGTCAATAAAATGGAAAATTTAAACTTGAACTAGCAAAATTGACTACGTCAAACAATAAAATATTAACAAGTTTTAAAATAGAAAGCCTGAGCTTATTTGTGACACTCTGACAAGTATGTAGCTTCTGTTTTTTTTTGGAGCTCAGATGGTGGCTCGGCTCGGCTCGTCTTCTTCCTCTGGCCAGAAATGAACCAGGTCACTATGGGTGAAACTACCCGCGCTGATCCACGTCGGATCAGTGTCGAAGGGGCACAGGGCTGATCAGAATGGGTCGCCGATCACTGGGGTGGGGTCGGCTCGGACGTCCAGTGCCCGGAGGTGGCTAAGGGACAGATCGAGCCGCGAAGGTCCGAGAGTCAAGAAGGCTTTGCGGCCAGCGGCAGCGGTGGGATGGGTTGAGAGTCACGGGGTTTGGTTGCGGGAGGCTGGAGATTCTGATGGTGGGCTCCGATCCGGCGATGGGTGGCTGAAAAAGGGTGGATTAAGGCAAAGATGTTGCAGTGGTTGAGGCGATTTCGAGCCATTTTTCGGAGGGTGCAGGGCGTGTGAGTAGCAGATCTGGAAAGAGGGGGAAATTCCAAGCAGGGTAATGGTGTCGGGGAGGTGTTCCGGTGGTGGAGGCAGCGAGTGGCGGCGGTGGTGGCAGATGACGGCGACTGCTATTGTAGGCTGTGTTCAACGGACGATGGAAATCGGAGGATCCTTGGGCTCTGATGCCACTTGATGCTGAACAGTAGCAAGAATCTAAAACTAATCTAAAAATAACAGCCCAGATCACATGGACAAGCAATATTCTAATTTAAAACTGATCGTATTCTCATTCATAAACAACCCCCAATACTTATAAAACTCTAATGTATGTAAATAAAGAAACAAAATAAACTAATTATTGTCTAGACATTATTCTGATTTTGTTTCCTTCTGGAGTATTTATTCTTGAAAAAATCTGACTGGTCCTGCGTCACAAAGTAAAATGGAAAAGAGGCTTATATAGCCTGAAAACAAAAAAAATAATAGCACGTTGACTGCTTCTACAAAGCACCATTAATGGTTGGCAATGTATATGTCTAAGTTAGCACTGACATAGAAAATCGGATAAGAATAGAGTTTTAAGGTGATAAAAATAATTCATTAAGCTAGTAG
Organism: Bretschneidera sinensis; assembly: GCA_023935145.1. NCBI lineage: Eukaryota > Viridiplantae > Streptophyta > Magnoliopsida > Brassicales > Akaniaceae > Bretschneidera > Bretschneidera sinensis. The sequence continues at coordinate 3,637,715 of CM043700.1, read as the reverse complement.
AATATTTGAAAGCATTACCTTTTTCTCCGGACCCTTTATTCCGAAAGCCTCACCCATAGCGAGCAGCTCACTAGATTCCTAGCAAGAAAGGAAAAAAAAGAAGAGGATAAAGAAAATAAATGCAATGTAAGAAAATGGCGTAAAGAAAGCAATTATAAAATATCCCAACCACATTACATCAGCCCACCCTCCTACCAAGACAATAAGAGAGATAGAGAGAGAGGAGTATTGATTCCGCATGCATACCGGATGATACTCCAAAAGATTGTTAATTATTGTAAGCCGAATTCTCTCTAACATATCAGGGTCTTCAACTTTGCGACCAGTGTCTCTGGCATAATCAAAATCAATCCATGAATGCAAAATATTTGCAATAAGACAAATAATATCAGATTTTAGTACTAATGTGTTCAGCTTATGTAATTGTTTTAGGTATAGGCTTGTCAAAATTACCAAAGTAAAAATTGAACATATCAAATGGGATTCCGTCATATATCCTACTTCTAGTTTGATGCAAAAACAACAAATCACATTAGTAAGGAGTCAAAGAAAAAGCTAGAAGAAAGGGATGGCATGACTATTTTCTCAAACTCCTGCAGCTTCAAAAGAATTAGGTTCACTATTAAGGTTATATTTCAACATTCAATAATAAGGCTGCTGCTTCAATTTTTTATATTTCATTAGATTACTCAAAGTGTTTGATGTTCAGAATTAATTGCAACAGACAGGTTTGATCATGGAATCACTTGGTCATTGGTTCATGCAAATGTGGACAGATAGTATCCTGGTATCGCAGCATGAATTACTTAAGAGTACTTAAGCCATACGACCCATACCTGATGAAGAAGTTCGACAAAATGTTAGATTTAACAAAATATTTTTTGAATAATTTTTTCAAGTGGAATTTCATCTACATTTTTTCATCTCTTACTTTCAGTTATGGCCATATTGATGAGAAAATGAAATGATGTTTTTCTGATTCTCTCCTCTTACTACTGAACAAGACTTATTGCTCATTGTTTCGCCATAATTTTTCACATCTATATCTTTCTGCTTCTCAATCACAGCTGCTGATTTCTCTAATGAGTATTTAATGAAACTCGCTTTGCAAGGTTGATTACCTATTTCAAAAAAAAAAAGAGCTTTAGAAACTAACTGCAATCGGGGATCATGAACCCAGACTAGTACAGAGACAAATATCAACATGCTACATCAATGCACAATACATTGCACTTTAGTACTCAAGTCTTCAGTATGGGTGTTAATATGATAAATGAATGCTTATGCACCTTATGATTCAAACAACAATACGGCTTCTCAAGCTCACTAAGTCATTCTAACATAAAACTGAGTTCGATATCAGTTCGATAACTCACACATTCAGTCTGAGATTAAGATGTAACATACACAAAAGAAAACTAAAGCAACAACAGTATGGCAGTCAGCAAATAGATATCACATAGTGAAAATGAGATAAAGGAGTATAAATAATTATTAGATATGATCCCTTCATATTTAAATCATAATCATTTTTCACATGCCAGCCTGTGTGTTAGAAACCAGAGATGTGAACATGTTGACAAACAACAGTTGGACTGACTGTATGCACTGCAACCAAGAAGGAAACAGATCATCTTAAACAACCAAATATTAGAAGAATCTTGAGAAAATTTTGCAGCTTATTAAATAGATTAAAAGATGATAAATATTCCACAAAATCTAATAAAAAAGGAATAGGGGAGAGGGTAAGAGTCAATAGAATTTCTCACAATCTTGTAATGAAAAATTTGGTTTGCTTGACATGTCCTTCAGTTGAAACAGTTCCCTTTGCCACATCCAATCCCAACTCTTTCAATGCATTCATCTGCCCAAGCATAACCAAGGCAAATTACAAAAGGAACTCAATACAACCATAAATCCCAAACTAATTGGTCTTGGTTACATAAATCCTTCCCCTCCAACCTACCAATCTAAGGTCATATCCTCAATAAGATTATTTGGGTTGGTTACATGAATCCTTCTCTTCCAAGTTTCCAACCTACCCCATCAGAGGTCACATCCTCAGTAAGAATAGTGAAATAAAATTTTCTTCCATAATTCTGGGCATACTTCTAACACCCCCAAATGTTAACTATCAGTAGTACTATGATGATGATGGTTGATGAAATTCTAACCCTAATTCATAGACTATGAAGTCTCCACAAGGATACTTTTTACCCAAAAAAAAGACCATTCATAAGTAATTCAATTCAAGAACAACATGTTGAGTAAAGTCGTACACAAGTTTTCTTAATTTACAACTATCATCTACATTCCTGCATCTAAAAGACATAAAATGATTTTTCACACTCCAAAGCATTAAGAGCATCATATTTGAGAAGTAGATCTGCCGTCATTTTAACAAAATTGTGACAAAGATGATACTTCAAGCAGGGTAGATGGCTCTACTATTTGTCCAAAGTACAGATAACAATTTAAATCTTTCATGTATAAGAACATAGTTATTTTCCTAATGTCTTTGTGGAGAAGTGAGGCCACACTCCTCTAAGAGGCAGAAGGTTGTAAGTTTAGCCCTATCAAGAGGGAGGAGAATTTGGAGTTTTGGGAAGGCCACCCCCTTATAAGGAATCTATTGTTTCCCACTATGGAAGACAAAAAAAAAAAAGTTAGCAAAGCCCCTTCACCGTGTCAATGAGAGCTCCAAGACGATCTCCAAAGCTGAGTTGTACAGTTGTTGCTTCAGAATCTGAATCCTGATCTATCAAAACTATGGGCATTGGAACATAATCTGCATCTTGTTCGGACTTCTGCAATCAAATTATCCCGTAAATGTCATTGCAAGTTATTTTGATATAGTAAAAGCCCACCGACACTCTTCAAGAAGCTAGAAATGATAAATTTGCATCATTAAAAGTATGTCTCTTTTTTAATAAGTTTTTTAAAGTACGTATCTCGACCAACTTTGAACTTCCAAAAACTTCATCCACTTTTGTACGTCATTCATATGTGATATTTTTGTGTGTGTACGCATTCTCTCCCATGCATCACACACACGCGCACACACACACATATATTGATGATGCAAAATATATGTTGTAAAAAAATGCAGACAGAAATCAAATACTTTTTACCAGTTACACAGAATAAGAGCTCTCCAATTCACAAAGGGTTCAAATTCATATGATCATATCCAAATGTTTCAAAGATGATACAGAGTAATAGTTTCATGTAATCAACTACTACTTACTCAGAGGAACATAGAAAGAAAAGGGGTACAAAAACAGTCAATTCAAGTTCAATGGTGGCAGGGCATGGACTACAAGAAGATAGTGTAAATTTACACTAATATCAATAAGCTTTTGACACATGCAAAGCTAAGGTGAACTATTTATTAAAAGCAAATATTTCTAGCCATAATTATCAGCCCAACTCACGCAAAAGAGAATTTATCAAATTGACTTGGCATGATGAGCTGTAAAAATTATTGGCAGCTATATATACATGTAAACTTCATCTCTCCCACAGGTCATCTCTTTTTTGGTTAAGAACCATATCTTAAATATGCCAGCATCTGTCTCCGGTCTCCCACCCACAAGCCATATCTTTTGTGGTTGCCTACCACACTGAGATTCTGCTAGGGAGGACACGACAATCATAAAGCCATGTCACTAAGGATTTCCAATAGCTATCTTTCTTCTTGTCAATTACCATAAGTGGTTCTGCTCATGGAAGCAGTGGACACCGTAATCACAAAGTGTTCTCCTCTATCTCTGACAGGCTGTCTCATTTATGGTTGCGTTGACTACCACAATCTCTATAAATTTGCTAGACTAAGGAGTGGACACCAAAAACTGTTATGAATCCATGTCATTTCAGAATCTTAAGAGCATTTAAGACAGCAACCTTGTTCCTAGTCTGTTACATCAGAAAAATCTTCTAGTAAAAAAGGAAAAAAGATCTGAATTGTCCTCTGAAATCATTACAGCTCAGACCTCAGAAACAGCAGCAATCATATCCAAGTTACCCTAGATCCTTTAAGTTCACTTTAAGAAAATACATGAGTATACTCAGTTGCAGACAAAAAAGAGCATGTTACCATTTCCATTGTAGACAAAAATAAAAGAAAAAAAATAACTGTAATCATGCCCTGTTAGACTAGCAGAAAATCAACTTCCAATTAAACTTTTATCATAAATATTCCCTCCAAAATGGGCAGACATGTTGACTGCTGAATAGAACTGCTAAGGAAAAGGAGGCAGAACAACTCACTGACCAATGAAGTTGAACTCACTGCATTCGTACCATTGGTGGAAGTGTACACAATATTTCTGTATAACAGTTCAACCAACAATACAACAAAAAATATAGTCATCACAGCTGTTTGATATACTCAAATAGTACATATTTTGACCAATGTTAACAAAATCACATTTTATGCATCAATTCCAGAAAAGCTTTTAACATAAGTTCAAACTGTACTAGAAAATCACAAACCATCAAATACAAGTTCAATAATATTCATCCATGACATTGAAACTAATACCTTTAAAAGGAAACGAAAAATAAAACTAATAAAAATTTATACCAACTCTAGACCTGTATGGTTAATTGACTATTTAACAAACAAGGAACCAAGTAAGGATGGAAATAAAAGTTAAAATAAACCTAAGAACTCTTTTGTTGTCTAATTTTCCTGTTGTCTTCTTTTTAAATAAATGAATCTCTCAACTCAGCTACACCAAACAACTGTATTTGGTTCAATTGAGTGAAAAATGGTAGTCAAAATGTCATGTTGTTTCTTTTCCTGGTTACTAATAAGAAAATTAAGACAAAGATGATAGATAAAATGTTATTCATCATGATTTCCAACTATTTTAGGACCTGGAATACTAAAGACTTCATCAGACCAAACCTGATACAAACACCGATCAACTATAGTTTTATCTGTGTGTGTCATTCTCTTCCCCTCTGGTTTCCTTCTCAGTACCCAAAAAGAAAGTTATTTCCCCACAATTCCAGATTCACAACAAGAATCAACTCCAAAGAAGCAAAGATTCACAAAAAGAACAGCAAAGTTATCCCCTGTGTTGTGGCCATGGTCCGAGGGATGACTCGGATCCCACATCGACGAGTGAAAGGCAAGACTGGCGCCTTATAAGGGTGGGAGTCCTCACTCCATCACGAGGCCTTTTAAAACCGTGAGGACCTGCTCCCAAAGCGGACAATATCGTGAGCCAGTCTACCGGGATCTCATCAATGGCGCCGTCTGTGGGAACCCCGGAATTGACCAGACACAACCGCCAGTCTTCCCTTCACTGGGGGGCTATGTTGTGGCCATGGTCCGAGGGGTGACTCGGATCCCACATCGACGAGTGAAAGGCAAGACTGGTGCCTTATAAGGGTGGGAGTCGTCACTCTATCACGAGGCCTTCCTTAGGAGGCATGTCGCCTTCCTTAAGGGAACAAATTCGTGAGGGACCTGCTCCCAAAGCGGACAATATCATGAGCCAACGCCCTGCCAGCTGAGCTAGGACGGCCCTCCTCAGTTCGGATCCCGGTAGACTGTCCGCTTTGGGAGCAGGTCCCTCACGGTTTTAAAAGGCCTCGTGATGGAGTGAGGACTCCCACCCTTAAGGCGCCAGTCTTGCCTTTCATTAATCGATGTGGGATCCGAGTCACCCCTCGTACCATGGCCACAACATAGCCCCCAGTGAAGGAAAGACAGGCAGTTGTGTCTGGTCAATTCCGGGGTTCTCACAGATGGCATCCCGGTAGACTGGCTCACGATATTGTCCGCTTTGGGCGCAAGTCACTCACGGTTTTAAAAGGCCTCGTGATGGAGTGAGGACTCCCACCCTTAACCCTTATAAGGCGTCAGTCTTGCCTTTCACTCGTCGATGTGGGATCCGAGTCACCCCTCGGGCCATGGCCACAACACCCTGTTTGGTTGCCAAGTAAACAAGGGGAAAAAGAATAGTGAATCAAGAACACACAATGCAATGGTTTCAAACGTTAAAATCTCAACCAAGCAAAATATAAACCGCAGTATCAAGCTCAGTAAAGCGAATCAAAAAGTTGATTAAGGCCATCAAAAAAGAACGTTCCTAACATTTCTCGACAACCAAACAGTACAGAAACAAGATCAGGAGATATGTTTTGCTTACTTTTTTCTGGAGAAAGTGATTCCATGGTTGTTGAACTTGTGGCGAATAGTAGAGAAGGAATTAGGTAGTGAGTCATGAGGATAGAATTGAGGGGAAAAATGGGAATCGAAAACCCTCGATCGATTGCGAGCGAATGGAGAAGAAGAACAAGCAGAATAGACGAGAGAATTTGTGAATGCCATGAGGAATGGATAATTGGATACTCAGCTTTTTTTGGCTTCGAATTGGCCGTCTTGAAGCTGAAAAGACAACTGTAGAGCATTGGTGGCCTGGGTGTTGGTGTTGGTGTTGGTGTGGGTGTGGGTGTGGGTGTGCTGGGCCTGGTGCAAATTAAGCGTTTTGCATCGGGTGGGACCTTATTGATAATTTTTTTGAATTTTAAAAGTAACGTTAGTATATACTTAATTATTATTATTAGTAAAATTTTTAAAATTTTCAATCAAATTTTTATTAATGTAAAACTTTTTATTTGCATTCGATACAACTAATAATTTTAGAAATGTTGGCGTGATGTCACGTTAATGGGACTAGTTGAGATAGTTGCACGCCATTCGGCTTACATTCCAGGTAGGGATGTCCATGTTTTAGTCACACATCAAAACCATGAACCAATCAAATGAATCAGTTCATTAAATTGGTTCATTTGGTTATCGGGTTGAACTCAAAATGTGATAGAGAAAAATAAAAGAAAAAAATGAGAGGATAAAAAAATAAGTATATTGACTCTTTTTTTTATGTGTTTAGTAGAAACGATAAAAAATAAGAAAAAAATAAAGTTATTTTATCTTATGTTTTATTTAGTGGAGTGAAAAAAATGAGAGAAAAAATGTTAAAATAATTATTTTTAATTTTTACCATTATATCTTTTATAATATTGATGGATATTAGTGTAAGATTAGACAGAGATTGATTGATAAATTGATAATCTCATATATTTTCTCTCTCATTTTTCACTCTTCAATTCTTTTAATTTTTTATGATTATGAATTATACACGTAAGAGAAAAATATCAATTCTCTTACTTTTCTTTCTTATTAAAAATAATAAGAGTTCATTCCACTCACTTTTATTTTATTTTTATTTTTCTTTCCTCTCACTTTTCTCTTCGACTAAATACACCATAAATATGTTGTGATATGTGTGCAATAATCAAATTTGTTGTTATTTTTAGTGGACAAGATGAATGATTTGATATAATAAGATAAATAAGTAGAATGATGAGATGTCTCATCCTATTCCTAAAGTCGTAGGATTTGAATCCTCCATATTTAGGATTATCTATCGTTTGGTGATATTGATGATAAGATATTAGGCCAAATCATTTAAAATTTAAATTAAGGGTTAAGATTACACCATAATTTTTTTTTTATCAAAATGCCCCTCTATCATGTAAACAAAGTAGTGGTTTTTCGAAAAATCACAATTTTTTTAAATTAAAAAAAATAGAACATTGACCAAAGTAAGGCCAACTCGCGGCCTCACCGGTGCGTGGGGGACCTTCTCGGTAACGATTCGCCTTCAAAATCTCTCGAACAGCTAAAGGCAGCAAATACAACTCGGTGGTACTGCTACTTTCCGATGAAATGCAGTAAACCTAAAGTAAGGTCCCTCTCAACCACATGGGTGACGCGTAAAGTTGGCATTATAGAGCAATAAACTTAATGTTAGAATGTAGATCTTATCAAACTCTTTCTAATTTTGTTGAGGGTATACTTTTTCAACCATTGATTGATCTAATATCATAAAAAAAATCTACAAAGTTAAAATATTAAATCAATAATTTTAGTCAATTATCAAACTTTCTGTTTGTTTAAGAGATTTTTGAATCCCCATAACTATTTTGGTTATTCAATTTTGAAAAACGCCCACCACAAACAAAACAAAGAAAAAATTAATTTTGTGGAATGTGATCCCATTGGTTAAATCCCCTAACAAGGTTAATAGAATCCACCACATTAAAACGAAAGAGCGGCCGACTTAGGAACATTTTCCATTCTAGAGTGATGGTAGTCTATATTTGATCCACTAATGTATGGCGTCACTCTACCACAACCTAGATGGGTTTTATCATGCACATTTGTGTGTTCAGCATATTATTTCTTGTGTATAAAATTTATAAAGCATCAAAAACATTAAATCAAATATCAAAACATAATTGAAGCATTTGGACAAACATTTGATATAAACAACTTCTCAAGCAAGCATTTTTCAATGAAATCATGAAATCTTGCATGAAATGATTTGGAATTGTTAATATAACCTGCCTTGTCAAATTAAGGTGATAGATGAACACTTGAATCGACAAGAAGAGTATAACATTCATCTCTCCTTGGATTTGGTTGATTCTTTTGAATCCATTTTCAAATAAAATTGATGGATTTTTATTGAGAGAATTCCATTATTTATAGGCTAAGACAAATTCCATAGAAAATAGTTCAAAATTTTGTGATAAACCTAAAGGTAAAACGAAGATTTTAAGATAAGTTAGGTTAGATAGAGAAAATGAGAATGAGAGGAAGCTAAAATGCAAGTTGTGTTGGAAATAATCGTGCGGTCAATATTTCAGTGACTTGCCTTTTAAACCCATGAGTTAAATTCCATTCATTTGTTTCCCTTGAAAAAACTTGAAATTAAAACTTTTTGACATTTTATTTTTTATCCTTGAAGATTGTCACACATTCTATTTACATCCCTCACTCCAATTCGTCCCAGTTAAGTCCTTAGCATTTATAATTAGTTTTAATTGAAACTTTCCTAATCAATAACACCAATAACTTGGTGTTGACAAAAACACATCAGGCCATAACCCTCATCCTCTCTTCTTTGGTTTTCACCCGTGTATCCCATCCATTTCTCCAGTTAACACTTGAACGAGACTCCATAACCCTAACTCCTCTAGTTCTCACTTGATCGAGACCTCATAACTCCAAACTATTACTATGGTTCTCACTTCCAATTTTACAAGGCCCATCTTAAAGATTAACAAATGCATCACACAACCTTTTATTAAATTCCTAATCTCTAAAATGGCCAGATAAGAGATTATTGCATCACTTTAGCTCATGTGGGGAGAATAAACTGCAATTTTCTCACTTAAGTCCACTTAGCTTGAATCCCACAAACAATAACTTTATGAAAGGTTTCAATTAGAACATATTTATAACGTTAAGATCTAAATAAAATGAATCAAAAATAAAATACATAAATAAAATGATTGGTAATTTTCAAAGACAAAAAAAATTACTCTTTAATTAATAATGGATTAGTTATTGTTGCGACCTATCATTTCTTCACTGTTATAGCAAAGAATTATTGCTGAGGGATGCAACTAATTTAATGGAATTGCTTTGTTAACTACCTTAGTTAACTATATAAATACCCTCATTATCTATAGGGCTAGGATCTCTAAACACCCATTTCTCTTTGCAACTCTCTATACTTATTGCCATTTTCAATCTCTCTAATCCCATATTCTAACAACTATAATAAGCAATCTAATCTTTAAATTTCTCGTAGGTCTTATTTACTTGTGAATAGTGATTTAAATTGAGTATGTTGGGTCATGTATTGACAGCAATTATTCTGTGCTTATCAGTTATAGCTTTTGACGTGGTGGTAGACGTTCAATCCTAACAGAATATTTTTATAAATGTGTGTAATTAATTTTTTTTTGCTATAATGGTTTACTATTATTCTTTTATTTCCTAAAATAAAAAACTTTTTTTGCTACAAAAATGCCACGTTATGATTTTCTCTCTTATTTTTTTTTTTATGCTCAGCTCAACTCATCTCTCTCACTTTCTCAACATTGGCTTATTGAAAATACAATTTTTTGTTGTTAATTTAACATACTAAAATTTGCTCTATGGTTAGATTTGACTGAAACCAGATATTTTTTCTTCCATTATTGAATTTAATTTTTCTTATAATAGGGATGATTTGGATAAATAGATTTTTCAAAGAGAAAATTGGTAAAATTAATGTAGGTTAGGAGATTTCATTTTTATAAATGGTTTTCAATTTCAACTTTCTTTTTCATATATATTTTTCTTCTTCGTTTGGTCAGTTTTGATGTTATGACACGTTTTGTGAGGTAGGAATATGAATTTGAGTAAAATACACAATGAATTAAAAACATAGTATGAAATTCCAATTAGACTTAGGTACGCATTTCTAGCCCAAATTTCACTTGCAATTTTCGAATTCTCTCATTTCCCTCACTTGAAAAGTATTTTCTGATGCAATCCCTTGCTTACAAATTGAATAACTACCCTAAAATAATTGGGAAAATAGTATATAAAAAGCTAACATAAATTTTAAAATTATAATTACCTAGTAAGAACGCAAAATAATTTCAATGACCCCAAATTCGTGAACTTTTATCAAATCGCACCCACCATTGTTTCTAAATGAGTTCCAAATGAAGATTTTTATAAGATTTAGAATGCTTAAATGATTTGATTTGCAAGAAAAAAATAGATCGAGTATTGATTGCTCCAAAAATAGTGTATGCTTGATTCGATCAATTAAGGATTAGGGTTTATAGTTGAAAATTTTATTTTAATTGAGTGAGCATTATAATTGTTGCAGCCATTATAGAGATTCAAACTCACTTGTCATGCTTGTGAAAAATTAACCTGTAGCTAATGGGAGCACACTAATAAGTAGCGAGTTATAAAAACAAAATTCATTGATAATTTGATACTGTCAAACTTTAAACGCATGTTTGGATCAAAAGAGTGTAGAGGAAAATAAACGGTAATGAATATTTATCAAATTTATTTTATTTTTTCTCATTTTCTTTATATCAAAATTGCCTAACATGAATAAATTAAAATATTTGAAGTTTTGAGGCGTTTTGAAACTATAAAAGTACTCATATAAATAATCAATTTTCCATTAAAAAACTCTAAACAATAAAATACATACTTTTAATCCATACTTACCCATATAACAGTCCTTATTATCCACGGGAGAGTTATTGACCCAAAAAATCGAATTTAAGACTCCTCAATGCAAACAACGAGTCAAGAAGAGGGTGATGTAATTTATTCTAAACTAGCATAATCCCATTTGCTTAATTAAATAGATTAGTTGATAAATAAAACCTGAAAAAGCAAATTTTATAAATTGAGATTTAAAAAAATAAATCATGCTAATATTATTTTTATGCCACATAGGACCGCTTTGCTTTAATATTTATGATAGACAATAGGTGTATAGTAAAAGTAATTTCTGTTTGGTGAAATTGTAAGCCTAAACATTTTCTCTAGAAACAAACTTCTTTTAAGGCAATATTTGTTAAATTAGCAGAGGGTTATGCTACAAGTTTTACCCTTAAATAGGTTGTCACGGAAACACGTGTACTCTGCAAGTATTTTTTAATAGCCAATTTTAACTATAAGAGACAGAAGGATAATACTGAAGGTTTAAATTGAGCAAATCAAAACCTTAGGGACCATATAAAACTTGTAGAAAAATATAAGATTTTTTCCCATAATCATATAAAAAGTAAAATAAAACCAAAGTGAAAGTTTGAGACAAAAGTTTAAAGGAAAAAATAAATTTATCCTCAAGATTTTATTATTGGGTTAATTTAATTTTAAATTTTGAAATAGCGTCAATTTATTCATGAGATTTATTTTTTAGGTTAATTGGGTATTCCGTCCAATTGAATCGTTAAAAGACACATGAAATGCAAGTCAAGCCTTTATTTTTTATATCAATTTAACCTCGAATTTTATTTTTCAGATTAATTTGTCATTGTTTGAAAGGTTTGACATGCTTTTCATGTGCCTCTTAATAGCTCAATTGAATTTAAAACTTAATTAATATAAAAATAAAATTTAAAATAAAATTGATATTCTCTCAAAATTAAAAATCAAATTAACTTTATCATTAAACACCAAAGATAAATTTTTTTATTTCAAAATTTAACCCGTGTCAACTAATGTAGTACTATTGTGAGTATAGTGCACCACTCAAAATAGACCTTATCAACTAAAACTCTCAAGTCAACCTTTTAGTAAAAATCCAGTCCTTATAAGCTTTAACTTCTTGCTTTAGTCCCATCAATCAATCCATAAAAAACCACCTGACCACTACCAAACTTAAAAACCCAGTCCAACTTCTACATCCCAAAATAACACCAAAAACACAGAAAGAGAATCAATCATAACCCATGTAACAAAAATGAAGAAGTTCAAAACAAAGGGTACATTCCCCAAAGGACAAACTACAAAGTCCTCTCCTAAGTTATATAAAATCTCCCCCTAAATTAAAGGCCCCTTCCAATCCACATATCCAAAAAATAAAAATATGATAAAGGGCCCTGATTTTAGCGTCACTGTCCCTCTTTTAACTATGCCCCTAAATTTTTTGCGGGTCCCCCACACCTACCTCTCTCTCTCTCTCTCAAGAATCGTGGACTCGCAGTACTTCGTGCTTTCTCTCTCTGAAAAAGAAGAGAAAAGAACCCTAAATTATATTTAGGTTATTTTTTTCTTTCTCGTTAAAATTCGATCTCTACATAGTACACGATCGATCAATGACGATGACGGTACGTGTTGCTTGCATTTGGTTTCCTTTTAGCTTAATTAGTTTGTCTTTTACGGGAGAAATTCAGTTTTAATTTCAGGTGGGTTTTGCAAAGAACCCCAAATTTGTCTACTCGAATTAGGGTTCCTTGGTTGTTCTTTTAGTTCTGAGTGATTTTACAAGTACGGGTTTGAATGAATTTTCAGTTTGCCTGTTTAACTGCTTTTATGCTGAATTTGGCGAGTTTTGAACTGTTTCTTCAACAATTGTTTGAATTGTGGTGTTTTGTTTAGAGGTCTAATTTTTTTATGAGGGTTTCTATTTTTTCGCGGATTTTGTATTTAATTTGTAATTAAATGTAGTTATTAGATTGCTTTTAGTGTTAAGCTTCTTTAGGATGCTGGGAAGATGTAGAAAAGGAGAAGAAAATTAAAATTTGAATGTCGAAGTTCTGCCTTTAGTTATTTAAAAAACTGGAAAGTTCTACTCTCACTATACATGATGCAAAGTTTTCCTTACTCCAACTGTTTTTTTTTTTTTTTTTTGGGTAAATGAAAACGACATAGAACTTAATGTCTAGGTCCTTTTTTTCCACTTGAGTTTTCGGGTTGTTACAAAAAGGGCATTTAGTTATGTCAGTTATGTTAATTATTGTGCCCCAAGTTCTGTACTACTTTCATAATAAATCTATAACTTAAATTCTAGTAGAATGTGCTGAAATATTGTGTCAAAGAAACAATTATCAACTAACAATTGATTGACACTAATTAGCTAATGGGTGTTGTAGATGTAGGTAGTGTGTTATGATTTTGGCACTTAATTATGGATGCGTGACTCATCTTCAGATGTGTTGCCATTAGGACTGCTTTACAGGTAGTTGCTTGAGTAACTGAAACAAGTTGTTGAGGAAGTAATACTTTGTAGATATGAATTGGTTCCATTGGCCTTGAGTGATGGCGGGTAATGTGAGATTTGAGTTGAGTTCAGCTAGTCCAGAGGAATTATCCCAGTACAAGTCTAGTCCAGATTTCAGATTTGCTGGGAACTATACAAATGGGCAGAGGGGGGAATTATCCTGGTGGTTTGGATCGGTCTGGAAGCTTCCGGGAAGGCAATGAGAGCAGGGTCTTTAGTTCTGGGAGTAGCACGTCCAGGGGGAGTGCTGCCCTAATGGGAGATGTGTCCTCACTGTCTCAGTGGCTGATGTTAGATCCTATTACAATGGGGGATCAAAAAGATACACGGTCTGGTGAGTTAAGGAGAGTTTTGGGAATTTCTTTGGGGAGCGTTGCGGAAGACAATGCTTTTGGAGCTGCACATTCGAAGCCTTCCCCTCCTGTGGCTCCAGAGGAACTAAAACGGTTCAAAGCAAGTGTGTTGGATGCTTCCAAGAAAGCCTGGTAAAATTTATCATCATCATCATCATCATCATCATCAGTATTATTTTTATTTTGTTATTGTCAATATTGCTATTGTTTTTGAGATAGCAGTTGGTCCTTAAAAAATTATCCTATTTGTTCTTCTGTATCCATTCTATTGTTGGCATACAATTTGGGTTCCAACTATTTCTTACTGTGGTCTGATATGATTGAAGCTGTTTATCATTTTTGTTGTCAGCACGTGTCACTGGACACATGCATCTTAAAGCAAACATCATATTTTGTTGGTAACAGTTCATAGTTTGATATGGAATCGACCCTGATTTAAATGGGTGAATCTGACATGGAGTGGCTTATGGGTATGTTGACATTTGAATAGCTCTTTTTTGCTAAATAAGCATCATTCTTTGGATCAGGGGTAGATCAAAAAAGTTGGATGAGTCCTTGCAAAGGTTGAACAAGTATTGCCAAGCTTTAAATTCAAAGAAGCAACATCGGAATGAAATGTTAACAAATGAAAGGTCAGGTGGGTCCAATGTGTTGAAGATGGGAACTTTGATGCAGAGAAACTCTTCGGACCTAGTGACTCCAAGACTGCAGGATAGGACTAAGAATGTTGTTTTAAATAAGCGTGTTCGCTCATCAATAGCTGATATTCGGGTTTGTATACATCAGTTGTTTGGGATTTTGGCTTCTTTTTATCCAATAAGATGTTATCTCCTATTGCGCAGTAAACAACTTTTGTACTTATCATGGTGTGCAGTCAGACATTTTCTTCATTTGTGTTTTATTTTTCAGTAACTCTGAAAGTTATCCATCTAGTTATTTATTTATCTATCTTATTATTGTTGCATACTACATGATAAATATGTGGAAATTGCAAACTTTTGTATTTTTGGTTTAATATTAGAATATTGAAAAGGAGCCTTCCTGGTTCTTATTTGTTAGAGTAAGGGCGCTTGATCTTAAACTTTGGGATAACCTGTAACTGACATGGAATAAAAACTAGAGGTCTTGTGTTCAAATCCTAAAGTCTTCTGTTTTTGTTTCTGATTTAGATAAAATATGATTTCTAAATTTTGCTTTAGTTTCAGGTTGCATGTTTTAGTTCTGTATCGTATCCTGGGCAGCAAATTATAGGGTGTAGGGTGTTAAAACCATAGGTATTTTATATTTGATATATTTGTTGGTCTTTCCTATTAGGTCACGCTTCTGGGACAATTAATAACTGAACTTGTTATTTCTTTTTCCTCTTTGTCAAGCAGTGCATCTGTTATAGAGAAGGGCAGGAGGGGAAAAGAAAAGAAAAAGATAAAAAGGAGAGAGTAAATTGTGTCATAGAAAAGGTCAGAAAATAGATCTAAACATATGGAGAAGCCAAAGTCAGAAAACGACTTATCAAAAAAAAAGAAAAGAAAAAAGAATCTAAGTCAGGAAGTGAGCAGCAATAGAAAAATTAATTGGATGTGAAGATTCCACTGAGCTATTACTACACGGTAACACCCCTTTTGGGTGAGAACTATTCATGTAAGTTGGTGGACAAAAGAATCCAAGATATGTAGCTCTGAAGATTATAACTAAGCATACTTCTAATCTTTGGACTTACATCTCCATAAAAAAAATGTAGGTCTACAGATTAGCAAGTATGCTTAATAAATAAAATTAAAACTCTAGTGGAGTTACTTGGGAAAAGAAAAGAACATCCCATTGGCTTTATATTGTCTGTAAAACTTGATGGGCATAATTTTCACTTGACATGTTAATGCCTTGTTATTACTTCAATTTTCATATCATTATCTATCAAATGTGTACTCCTCTACATATGTAATTGCTTAATATCTATCAGATAGTTACTACTTCTGGAAGTATTAATAATATCTCATGAAGTTTCATGCATCCTCATCATTTTATTTAACTTCTATTTTAATTTTATTTTTATAAGGCTGAAGGCCGAGGTAACGCTCCTGCTAGGCAGCCACTGCTTATGGGAAAAGATAAAGAGGGGATTAAGGATGGCGGTGAGGGTTCTGATCTGGCTGAAGAAAAGATTCGTAGACTGCCTGCTGGAGGGGAAGGCTGGGACAAAAAAATGAAAAGGAAACGTTCTGTGGGTGCTGTTTCTACCAGAACTGTGGATGGTGATGGAGAGATTAAACGGGTTATGCATCATAAGCATAACAATGAACCTGGTCTGCAATCTTTTGATTCCCAGGGCTTCAGGTAATTGAAAGCATGTTGATTTTGGTTGTTTTTCGCATGTTTAGTTTCTGATTCTATTACAAGTCTTTATTAATGTTGGCAAAGAATTTTGAGACTCAATGAAAAATTTTCAGTTATAGTTCAATCAGCTTTTCTTTTTGATATACTATTGTCCAAGTAACAGATATATACATGTATTTATTGTGTACATAGTTTTTGACTAGGAGTATAGGTGATCCAATAAGAAAAAGGAAAATGAATATAGGTAACAGTGGCATCCGCAAGCTAAGTGTCCCAAGGTGTGAATTTGTTTTGGAGATGATCATAGCACCGACGTACACACCCCAAAACAAATAGTTTTTAAATTTTTTCTATGATACTCTCTTGGATTCAACCTTGACCATATACAATTTGAGTGCTTGAAAGAAATTACACTTTCTCTTAGGTTCTTGTTCTTATTGCTGTTATTTTTAACACTGGCACAGTTAATCTTTTCTTTTCTTTTTTTGGGGGGGGGGGGGGTTGACTACGTGATGGTGTAGCTGTCAGGTGTTTATTTGTGACCTTTTTTATTGGTTATTTGCTGACAAAAGTTGTTACTTTAATTTATGCTATTTGCCTTTCTGGTATTGGAAACATGAATGAGAGATTTGCCTCTTGCTGGGTCCTATAAATTTTTATATTTTTTTTCTTCTTAAAAGTGTTGGTTGAATTGTGTATTCTTTCTTCTATATGGACCTGACCATATTGGAATTAAGTTCTAGACCTTATTATGTCAATTTGCTTATGCAAATATATCAAACTTGGGTTATTCTTTGATTTTTGTTTGATGGTCATTTAGTTCACTGTTTCCAAGTCATGTTATGTACACTCTCAGAAAAGGAAACATACCATATTTGTGTAACTTCTATCTCTTGCAGATCAGGATCTTCTAATGGTAACAATGGAATGAATAAGTTAGAGAATACTTCCCTGTCTGCTAGTTCAAATATCCGTGTGATTTCCAAGAATGAACTGGAGAAGGTTTCTCTTTCAAGGGATTTCATTACCGGGTCAACCAAAGAGAGAATCATACCAAAGGGAAACAATAAGTATGTATTCAATTCTTCTTTTCGATAAATATGTATTTAATTCTTAGGATCAACATGCTAGTAGTTAGCACCTAATATGCTTCTTCAAGCATCTGGATTGATGAAAGCCTTTCGATTTGTGTATTTTGTACTATATCCCTTCTAGCTTCATCTTTCGATGTTTGATTTATTCAGGCTGAATATTCGTGAGGATAATCATATGGTCAATCCTGGAATAGTGGCAAAAGGGAAAGCTTCAAGGGCTTCACGAACTAGTCCTGTAATGGCGGCAAACTCATCTCCTACTTTCACTCGTCCACCTGGAGCAGTGGATGGGTGGGAACAACCTCCAAGTGTAAACAAGGTTCAATCATTGGGTGTGACTAACAATCGAAAGCGTCCTATGCCCACTGGATCATCGTCTCCTCCCATGGCTCAATGGGGTGGCCAGAGATCACATAAAATGTCACGCACTAGGAGAGCAAATTTGGTGTCTCCTGTTTCTGGCCATGACGAACTTCAATTACCTTCAGAATCTTCTGATTCAAGTGCTAAAATAACTTCTAGTGGGACAAACAGCTTGATTCTTGCTAGGGATGTGGCCAATGGCACCCAACAAATTAGAGTGAAACATGAAAATGTTTCATCTCCTGCCAGATTATCTGAAAGTGAAGAATCTGGTGCTGGTGAGAACCGTGAAAGTAGATTAAAAGAGAAAGGACTGTGTAGCAGTGAAGCAGAGGAAAGAACTGTAAGTGCTGTTCAGAATGTTGGTCCTTCTGTGTTGCTTTCAAAAAAGAACAAAATACTCAACAAGGAAGATATTGGAGATGGTGTGCGGAGACAAGGAAGGAGTGGTAGGGGTTCATCATTGCCTAGGGCAAGTGTTTCGCCAATGAGGGAGAAATTGGACAATACAGGCTTAACCAAGCCAATTAAAAATGGAAGGCCAGGTTCTGATAAGAATGGAAGGTGTTGACTATCTTTCTTTGCAATGGGATGACAGTTTTACTTATTCCTCTTTTCTTTAATATTTTTTTACTAGATTTCATTACTGATATATTTGGCTTTGACTTGTTCCAGCAAGTCGGGGCGTCCTCCTCTAAAGAAGCTGTCAGACCGAAAGGCGTTGACTCGTCTTGGGCTTACACCAACTAGTTCCCCAGATTTTACAGGTACCAACTCAAATGAATCCAACTAAATGAATTTGTGTATTGGGAGTAGCTATCTATGCTGTCTTGGTGATGATAAATAAAGGATCTGACTTATTTTTAGACTGCTTTAATTTTTAGAGATAGAACAGAATGTGAACCTCTGAATCCCCTGAAACTTTTTATTTATTTTTTGTGGGTGATGCCTTAAAAGTTAACATGATGCCTGAATTCATGTTGTACCGAATTCCCTGCTTTATTTATGCAGATAGGTGTGTGTATAACTATAACATTTTAAGTTTCCTTGCTTTTTGATACATGGTTCTGATTGACTTTAAAAAAAGTAAGTTTCTGTTTTTTGTGATTCTTCTTGGAACGGAATAAGGAAAAAAGAAAATTAATTACATAGAAGGGACAGCCCTGCTGAAAATTATCGGTACTATAATCTACTATTTGTCTTTGATGTTCTAGGTGAAGATGATGATCGTGAAGAACTTTTGGAAGCTGCGAATTATGCTTCTAATGCCAGTTGTATGTGTTGGATCTCAACTTAGTTTCCTTTCATGTAGAACAAAATACTTTTGCTGTGCGCGTGTGCGTTTGTTGCATCTGGTTACATATTTTATTTGTATTAATGTATTGCTCTTTCTTTCTTTTTTCTTCTTATTCCAGATCTTGCCTGTTCTGGTTCATTCTGGAAGAAGATGGAACCAATTTTTGTTTCTTCCAGCTTGGAGGATACATTGTATTTGAAGCAGCAGGTGATGACTAACTACAACTGAAAAGATTATTCTAACACACTTCAAGATGTATTTATTTTTGCTAACACTACTTCTGTTTTACTCTGTTGAGAGGTTTCCTAATTAGATATGTATTAGGTTTCTTAATCTTTCTTAGTTTATTTTTCCTATTCCTATTAAGATTTATATTCTTAGGTCTATATATAGGTTTGTTGGTTTATTCACATAACACAACAACAATAATAATAATTCTTCTACATTGTTTCTTCTCAATCTCTCATCTCTCTCTAACCTAAATTTCAACATACTCTATATGAATGCTCACTGAGACTTGCTTCCACATTATTTTGGATCAGCTAAAATCTACGGAGGAGCTCCAAAAAAGCTTATCTCCAATTTGTGGCGATGGCAGTAATATATTGGTAATGTTTAAGAGCATATATTTGCTTGTTTATTGACATCTCTTGATAGCTTTGCAGTCCTGTTTTAGCCATTTTGTAACATAATCTTCTCTTTACCTTGCTTACTGTTGACCCATCATAGTTCATTTAGTGTCTTCACTTTGGAATTTGGCTGTTGCTTTTAGCAGTATTTCTATGCTAAATTTACATTATATATAAAAATTGCCACCATAAATTTCTGTTTTAGCTTTGGAGTACCAACTTTGTAGCATGCAATTGCAATAACAGTTTTCGAATTCTTTTAAGGCTAATAATCTCATTTTAAAGTACAGTGCGTTGCTTGGGATTCAACATAACTAATCAATTCATTGCCCTCACAGTGGCCCACCCCCTTTTTTTCTTTTGGGGAGAGGGTGTGTCCAGAAATCAATTTATGGTGTTTAGATTGTTAGGTGTTGACTAAAGGCAGTCATATGACAGCATGGGACTGATTCCACTTTACTAATCTGTCTATACCTTTTTTTCTGCATTTCTCCACTTTTAAGCGTTCTGATGTATGATTTTGATATGCATTTTGTGCTTTGTTTTCTTGATAATGTGGTCCATATATTTCTCTCTCTCTCTCTAAATGCAAGAATTCAATCCTATATGCTCATTTCAAAAGAATAACCAACATATTTTCAATTTTCTCATCTCTGGTCCACTAAAGGTGTGGCTTTCTCATGCCTGAGTGGCATTAATCTTCAACACATGAACTCAACTCAACTAATCATTAATCATAAATTAGTTGGGTCTGCTACATAGAGCTTTCCTTCCAAACTGCCTGATCCAAGGTTAGGATATATCCTGAATAAGATTCTCTAAAACCAAATCTTACTTTGCTTCTTCAACCCTTTTAGTCTTTGGCCTATCGGTAGCCCTTTTCATACCCTCTACTTGAATAAAATGACTCTTCCTTATTGTTGCATTTGTATTTTATATACACTGCGGATGACCAAACTACCAAAAGAGACCTTTTAACTTATCCTCAATTGGTGCCCCCTTACTTCCATACAAATTATTTATGACTCGTCCGGAGGGAGTAGAATTGGAATTTATCTGGAATTGAATAGAAATTCCATTTCTTGCATTTAATTGTTGACTAAGAATAGCCAATTCCATTCTGAATTTAAAATTTGGTTGGATAGGTTAACATACTGAAATTAGGATGGAACCTGTATCAAATGACCAAAATTATCACGAGGCTTAGAATTACTAAATAATTAATAAAAACTCAATTTGTTGCCAAACTTTATTCTTTAAAAACTGACTTTATTTAATAAAGTATATGACTTCATGACTATATATGAGTGTTTAAATTAATTTTGTTTTTTTAATATGTAACTTTATCTCAACTAACCTTAATTTAGAATTGTTAGTTTATTTTATAAATTAATTTGGGCCTAATATCATTTTTTTGTAAATTGAACTTTTCGTATAGGGAGAGTTATTTTTTTTGAAATCATATGTATGGAGGTAGGGGTGAAATTGGAATAACAAATTTCAGTTAGGGGCATTTTAGTCTGACCATGATAAAAAAACGAATTTTTGATAATTCGGAATTGGAAAATTCCACCATCCCCTCAAGAATTTTGTATTATCCATTTCTTGGAATCGGCTATCACAAAATTGGTAATTCTAGCCTAAAAAACCAACCAAAAGTCTGAACTATAGAATACGCTTGGCATTGGGCCAGAGTAGAATTTCCTGTTCCCCCAACCAAACGGGCCCATAATTTCTTATTCTTTATCAAAACGAAATAGAGACATGCATGGAGTGCTAATGATTTTTAATTTTTTTTTATGTGGTTTATCAGGGTGACATTGTGCATGAAAAAAGTTTCCTTTCTCAAGCTGTTTTATCTGGAGAAAGAGAGATAAGCCTGCATGATGAAATTGATTCACATGAGCCAGCGAGGACTGCTGATTTGGTTGTTCAAGTTCCGGACAATGGCACTTTTTGCGGAAGATTTGACTCAGAAAGAAATAACAAAGTTACTCCACTGTACCAAAGGGTATTGTCAGCTCTGATTATGGAAGATGAAACAGAAGAATTTGAAGCAAACAGCGGTGGGAGAAATATGTCTTTTCAATCCAACAGGGATAATTCTTCCTGTGGTACATGCATCCCCATTGATGTTGAACCTAGAAAGAGGGATAAGATTGGATTGGAACACGAGGCCATGTTAGGACTTCAAGCCCAGAAGCAACGTCCTGTTGGCAGACCTTCTTGTAATGGGAATGCTTCCTTTAATAGGGGCACAAGCATTCACAATGAAGTTTGCAATGATGATTATCTCCAAGGTGTTCGTGGATTTATGAACTCAGAGATTGGGATGTTCCCAGAGTTCTCTAAAAATTGTGGTGATGGGCCACTTCCTGTACAGAAAGATGATTCTGGAATTTCTTCCTTCGATTGCCAATATGAGAAAATGTGTTTGGAGGACAAACTCATCTTGGAGCTGCAGGATGTTGGCATTTGTCTAGAAGCAGTGGTACGCTTTTATATTTATATAAAAAACAAGCAGTGGTATACTTTCATATTTATATAAAAAAGCAGTAGTACACTTTTATTTATATAAGAAATGATGTGCCTAGAAACATTTTGTTTTTAAGCTTAATCAAGTGAAATTGTTTTGTTATTTGTTGCCTCACTTCCTTTTTATTTCCTGTATTCCATTTAGAGTTTATTATCTCCTTTTTGAAAATGACTTTATCATTTCCATGGTAGGGTTGCATAGTTTAAAACTTTTGAGACATTTCATGTGATTGCATAGCAGAATAGAGTTTGAAATCTTTTGCTCTTTCTCTCTCTCTGCATGAAAATATTTTCTTTTAACATATTTCTCTTTTTTCCTGCTGCTTGTGTGGCTGCTGTGTCACAGCCTGATCTGGCAGATGGAGAGGATGAAACAATCAATCAAGATATTGCTGAACTACGAAACATACTTAAGCAACAGGTTATTGTTCTCCTTGTCCTTATTTTATCTTTCTTTATAGATATATATTACACGATATTTGAGTAGAACTCACGGAAAGTAAAATTTTGTCAATAATTTGCTTCCACAAGAAATGTTCCTGCAATCTTGTTTGAACGACGGAGTCATTTTTCTCTTTAGCATTTCTAATATGTAACTTACAAAATAAAGCATTTTTGATGCCGTATTTGCTAAAGATATGTTGCTTATCTTTTTACTTCTGTTTTACTGATTTTACAGTTTTTTAAAAAGAAGGAGCGCTTGAACAAAATATTTAAAACAATCGAAGAAGTCAAGGAAGTGGAAGAACGGTATGCTATTCAGTAGCTTAAAAAATTCTTCTAATGTTAGGATTTCCACTTTTCAGTGTGAACATTAGGCAATTTCTTTGAATGCAGTTCAAGACTAAAATAATGTGTTAATTTGCAGGGGCCTTGAGCAGGTTGCAATGAACAGACTTGTAGAGCTGGCTTACAAAAAGCGGCTGGTAATATAATACTGAGGCCTTTTGCTTGTTATTGACAAATATGCTTTTTTATTTGAAGAGAAAGTACCAGAAAATACCCCTTTTAGTCTGATGAACTTATTTTACTGGGGTATTTTAGTCTGATGAACAAAAGTTTTTTTTAAAGGGGTATTTTAGTCTGATGATTTAAATCCTTTAACGGTATCACATTATACAATTTAAAGGGTTATTTTACTCTAATGATTTAAATCCTTTAATGATATTTTATGAGATTATAACAGTTGGGTCTTTTAGTTTGAAAAATGTATTTCAAGGGTTCATTGCATGAAAAAATTAATTCTCTGGCTTTTTTGCATTCCAAACTTTTTTTGAGGGGTTCTCTTAATACTTTCCCTTATAAATAAGAAAAAAGGTTTGAGTAGAAAGTTATTCCTAAAAATATTAGTGACATAAGAAGCACCCGCTAAAGCTTCACCTCTGTCTTAGTGACAATTTTCCACCAAAAGTTTCAAATAAAGCAAAATTTATTCTCCATAACCATACATATACACATGCCGAAGATTACAGCTATGTAAAGTCCATACTCTGCTAAGAAGCCGAAGATTACAGCTATGTAAAGTCCATACTCTGCTAAGAAACACATTGTTGGTACATTGATGTGAAGTTAACTTGTTTATTTGGATTTGTGATTCTTTTTTCTTTTTCTGTTTTTGCTTAACGATTTTCTGATTTACATAGAATTAACATACAGCAATTTTTTACTTATGAAAAGAAAGATTTTCTGATTTTCATAGTAGATTCTCTTTTCTTCCTTTTGTTAAGAAGGATTATGTTAAGCCTAGAATGATTTTTTTTTTTATAAGTGAAATGTAATAAAGAAAAGAGCACCAAGGGGTTACAACTCATGTACAAAGGCTATCTATAGTAGAGAAACTCCACAAAATCTATAAAGTCAAAGTCATTTACAAAAGAATTCCCTTTGACCCAAAAAAATAAGCCACTGAACCATCTTTCCCTAATTGCATCAATAGGTCTCTCGAAGCCTTCAAAAGCTCTGTGGTTCCTCTTAAGCTAAACAATCCAAAAGATAGAAAGTGGGATCATGGAGTAAGCTTTCTTGAGGTTCTTAGGGGCCCGAAGTCCACTCTAAGCCCACACTTCATCTAACACGATCCGGCGCACACCCAAGAGACCCCCAAAACCTTATAAACCATTTCCCACAAGGCTCTAGCTAAAGAGCACTCAAAAGATGAAACAAGGACTCACCACATCCTTTGCAAATGAAACAACGGTTCACCAACACCCTTCTCTTTCTTTGCAAATTATAAAGCGTTAGGATTTTTTCCAAAGGGGCCTCCCAACAAAAAAAACTCACTTTGGGATTGTAAAAGGAGAGTTACTGGTGAGGACACTCTAGATAAAGTAAAATGACACAAACATAAGATTAATTTAGCCAATCCCATTTATTTGGGGAGTGAGGCTTACTTGTGATGAGCCTAAGTGGAATGCATTTTTTGGGGAAAGAAAAATCTTAGTTTAGTTTCAGGGGCTAATAAGTGTTCAATCAAGGCCTTGATTAGGAACACCAGGGATTGTATAGAGAGAGCACCAGATTATGTACATTTTTTTCATATATATATAAGGCACCAAGGGTATGCCAACCCATGTACGAGAACTATTAATTACATGACAAAAAGTCCACAAGTTAAACTCTTATTCATTTTCAAAAGAACACCCATTGAACTAAAAATTAAGGGTGTGTGGCCATTTATGTTTGATGGTCACAGTTGACCCCTCCTCTCCATGAAAAGCCCTTCTATTTCTTTCTTACCAAACAACCAAAAAGGTGGAGAGGGTAATCAAAGCAATGAATTTTCTTTTTTTCTTTGTGAGCTTGTATACCACGCCAAGCCCACAACTCCTTTTCAATAGACCCAACACCAACCTAAGAAATATCAAGCAAGCAAGCACCAATAAAGCATGCTCCAAAATTGCCTGGTACACAAGCAATTCAACAAAAGATGAAAAAAGGGCTCGACCTCCTCTTTACAAACATAACACCTGTTAACAAGGACTAAATGAGGTGAAGGCCTAACCCAAACAAAGGCTTTAAGGTGAAATCTTTCTATCATTGTCTTCTTGGTGGGGTGAGTGTGGAAGGCTCTCCAAATATTCCGTGTAAAGCTATTTAGTGCCCTAGTGCCCCGAGGAAGGTAAGCTTTTTTGTGTTGAAAGCCTCTTGGGAAAAGATTCCTACTATAGACAACTTGCAAAAAGGGGAGAAAATTCTTGTGAATAGGTGCTATATGTGTAAAAGTTGTGCTGAGTCCCTTTTTCATCTTTTACTGGAGTGTCCACTTATAACATTTTTGGGGTTTCTTGGGTGGTTGCCAGCAATGTTAAAGATGAAGTGTGGACTTGGAGCGGATTACGGGCCTCCAAGGAGATTAAGAAGGCCTATTTGTTAATTCCTCTATCTATTTTTTGGATTGTGTGGATTGAAAGGAATCGTAGAGCGTTTGAGGGTACAGAGAA
This sequence comes from Bretschneidera sinensis, assembly GCA_023935145.1. Classification (NCBI taxonomy): domain Eukaryota; kingdom Viridiplantae; phylum Streptophyta; class Magnoliopsida; order Brassicales; family Akaniaceae; genus Bretschneidera; species Bretschneidera sinensis. The sequence goes on along the minus strand of CM043700.1, from coordinate 3,612,057 downwards.
GCCTTTAGGAGTAATTAGTGATAGATGGCTTAACACCGTTAGTTTTTGGTTTAGAAGTAAATTTTTTGTAAATGTGGAGGACTTTTGGATTTTGTGGTGCTTATCTCTTGTATTTAGCCTTTGGCTTTGAGTTGCACCCTCTTTTTTGAAGATTATGGATAATCAAAATTTTTTCCCAAGTTTATTTATCAACAAAAAAATCTTTCCCCAAGTGCATCCGACGCAAAAAAAGAAAAGAAAAGAAATGAAAGTAAAAAACAACTTTTGATGGAGAACTTGTTTTGCAAATAGTTCTTCAAGGGAACTTAATATCTTTCCATAGGAAAGTCTTCCAAACGAGCCTATTGGCCTAACCTCAAAGTTACCCCTTCTTAAATTTCCATTTCACCTTTTCGGCTTATCCTCCCCTTCGAAGTCTGTACGCCTTAAATTATGGAATTTCCAATCTTGAACATTCTGGCTAAATGAGACATTCCCTCCCATCTGAAAAGTAAACTATCAAACTAAGGTGTCCATCTGCCTAGCAATAGAGAAGTTCAGAAATTGTTATCTTCAAAGGAGTTTCTCTGCGCTATACATCATATACCAAAACCGGATGGTTTATCCATTAGCCCCCTTCTCTTATCTTTTTAGGATGGGCATGTGAAGCAATGGAGGGTAAGCATGCATTGGTTGCTGTAAGATTTACACTTCTGTTGGTGGTTTTTGAGAACTGAAGTCGGGGAACACTAGTCATTGTATTTGTTCATATTGTTCTTGGAGGAACCTAGCAGGATGATAATTGGAGGTGGAGGGTGGTATTTTTGTAGGTGGTCATGAGGTTATGAAATGGATTTGCTTTTTGCGGGTAATACTATCATTTTCTATGGTACTAAATGGAGCAGTTATGTTTTATGTTTTCTTAGATGTATAAAGTGGCTTTGGGTTAAATGCTTACTCTAAGAGTAATATGTTTCCTTGGGTGACAAATATGGGAAGGTTGGTTCATTGCGTCTTTGGAATCTCATCATCTATACAATAACAAATTGGGATGCTGCCAGAAATTTTTTTTATCCAAACATTAATTGGGGAACGACTCCTTTGATGGGTGTTGCAATGGCTCTATTTGCGATATTCCTATCTAAGTTTGGCACTTTACTGATGTCCTTCTTGGTCTTTCTTTGGGCTATTACAATTGACTGTGTGGGATTGCTATCATGAAGATAGTTATTAAGAGGTAATAGGTTTGAAAAGGCACCATGCTTCTAATTTCCAACTTGGTATTGATTTTATGTGATTAACGAAAAAAGTTTAAATCCTAAATTAGTTAAAAGGAGGCTATAGGTTGAAAAAGGCAACATGCTTCTCTTTGTCGGTTCAAATATCATACTTTCAGTGAGTTCTTTGGAAATTAGTTCTTTTTGAGCTGCTTCAACAAATGTAATCTTAGGTCTATCTTCACCCCTCTTTGGAGATCATCTACTTAGATTAATTCACCCCTGTTTGCTGGTGCATCCTTTCGTAGGCTTAACCATATGAGATGCTCCTCTCAGTTTGTCTTAATCGGTCCTATATCCATCTTTTGGTCCGTGAATTCATTTCGTATTTTACTTTTATCGTATTGCCACATGCTCATGTCAACATCCTCATCTGCTACATTCATCTTATAAATGTGTTGTTTCTTGATTGTCTTTACAATATAACAGAGTTGGATGTAGAGTTGTTTGGTAGAATCTTTCCTCAACATGGTATTTCAATGAGAAAGTCTTCTCAGTTCTCACATCTCCATTTGATCCAGCTTGCTCTAATTGTGTGAATAACATATTTTAAGCACTCATTCTTTATGAATAATTGATCCTTGATATCTAAATTATGCTCTTACAAACTTCTTGATCATTAATTGTCTGTCTGTCTAGATCCCTACCTCTAGTTCTAATAAAGTTGCACTCTGTATATTTGGTTTTAGTTATGCCCAACCTTAAACTTCCAGAATTCCAACTTGTGGTATCATTTATTAGGAATTTATTTCCTGCAAATAACATAAGCCAAGGAATATCGTCCTAAATATGTCTATTAAGCTTGTTTATGACCAAAGCCAATAGATTAGATTCGAAGATGATCCTTGATGTAAAGCAATTACAATTGAGAAATCATTGTTGTTGCTTCCACTAGGTTAACACTAGGAGCCTCTTGATCATATTTATATATCTAAGATAAACTTTATTCTTTTCCGGTACCTATCAAAGAAATTCTATCATATGATTTTTCAAAATCGATAAAAGGCATATCAAGACCTCTTTTGTTCTCTCTATATTTCTTTATCAACCTCCTAAATAAGAAAATAGATTCCATGGTTAAACAACTGGTGGAAAGAGGAGGTTTAGGCCTAAAATCTCTTATGTTGTTTAATAAAGCTCTTCTTGGAAAGTGATTGTGGAGATTTATAGTAGAGAGGGATCATCTTTGGAGGAAAGTGATTGTTGCTAAGTTCGGAGTAGAGATTAGTGGTGGATGTCTAAGGAAGAGAGTGTGGCCTATGGGGTGGGTGTGTGGAAACTGATTCGGAAAGGGTGGAATAATTTATTCCTTTATTTTTCCGTGTTGGTGGGCAATGGAGAAAGCACCCGACTTTGGCATGATACTTGGTGTGGGGACACTTCTTTGAAAGTTCAATTCCCGGATGTTTTTGCTATTGTGAGAGATAAATATGCTCTTAATTGTCTTGGGATGTTCCTTTCAACTACAATGTTCATGATTGGGAACGTGAGAGTGTAAGCAAGTTTTTCGAAGCCTTATAAAACAATAGTCTTGATGTGATGAGACAATTTGGTTAAATGGAAGCTTAACCTGGATAAGAGGTTTCGGGTGAAATTTTATTTTAAGGTTCTTATTGATGAGATTCCATTGAAAGGATCCTCTAATTTCCCAAGGAAATTTATTTGGACTCCCTATGCCTCGAAAAAAGTTAGTTTCTTTGCTTGGGAAGCCTCTTTGGAGAAGATTCTTCCTCATGATAATCTCCAAAGAAGGGGCAAGTTATTGTTGATAGATGCTTCATTGTAAAGAATGTGTGGAGTCCATTTTCATCTTTTGTTACAGTGCTTGTTGGCTCATAGTTTATGGGAAATGACTTATCGTGTTTTGGGTATCTCTTGGGTTGTCTTTGGTTCCGTAAGAGGTGAACTTTGGGCTTGGAATGGTCTTCATGCTTCTAAGGAGATTAAGAAGCCTACTCTTTGATGCCCTTGTTTGGAATGAGAGGAACAAAAGGCTTTTGTTGGGGAAGAAAGTTCTTCAGATACAATTAGAGATAAATGGTTTAGTTCCCTTAGTTTTTGGTTTATAGGATAAGAAAAATTGTTAATGAGGAGGATTTCATAGATTTTGTGGAGATACTATCTTGTAGAAAGTCTTTTGTACATGGGTTACACCCCGTACGTGCTATTTTATATAATATTTACTTATCAAAAAGAAATTAGATTCCATGGGTGACCTTCCTGGCATGAACCAAATTGATTCTCTAGAGTTTTTTAATCATCTTTTTATCTATGTTCTATCACCCTCTCCTAAAAATTGAAACTCATAAGTTTGATACCCCAAAATTTTTGGTAATTTTGAATATCATTATTTTTTTTATGATAAAGAAGCATTATATTCTTTTCTTTATTCATTAGGCATCTTTTGTCTTTAGGATCTTATTGAACAAGTTAGTCAACCAAACCACCCCATCATCTTGTAAGCACTTCTGAAGCTCAATAGGAATCCATCAAGCTTACAGTTTCCTCTACTTTCATCCTACTCAGAGCCTCTTTTACCTCATATTCTCTAATTCCATGTGTATTTTGACATTTGATCCTCTACAGGGTTGGTCAGATCACCTAAGTTTCTTGTATGCATCTTAGCTCCCTTATAGTGTCAAAAGGAGCTTGATTGTATCTATCATGTCCTCTCTCTTTCTTTTTTTTGGATTTTCCTTTTTTCGGTTTTCTTTTACTTTCTACTGTGAGTGAAGTACAGAGATAGGTCGTATAATTTTTACATGTTCTACTTATAATTATGTGATTTTTCCAGAAATGATGTTTTTTTTTATTTATTAAAATGCCCAGGTATATGCATCTTGCCAAATCATTGTAATAGCGTAACATGATTGTCCTAATTGTATTATAATTTTCATTCAACTATGATGCATTAGTGTCAATACTAAGATACCTCTTTGGCTTATAATGACAGGCCACACGAGGAAGTAGTGCTTCTAAAAGTGGTGTCGCCAAGGTTTCAAAACAAGTTGCCTTGGCTTTTATGAAGAGGACTCTTGCTCGATGTCACAAATTTGAAGAAACTGGCAAAAGTTGCTTTTCTGAGCCTGCATTTCGAGATGTCCTTTTTGCTGCGCCTGCTTTGGAAAATGATTCAGAATCTATTAAGTGCTTTGGTTCTGCAGCTGGTACAAATATGCAACCTGAAACTCATAATTTTCAACCAGAGCCTGGAGCCTCAGGTTTTCCATTTTACCCATGACTGTTTGTAATCTTATAATATATTGGTAAATTTTAGCATGCTTTGGTTCTACTTAATTTTATAGGTTTGGCTATACATCTGTGTGCTTCTCTAATTTTGCTCGCTAGTCAAAGGTGGAGATGTCTGGTTGGGTCATTATTTCTTTTTTCTTTTGATATAGAAAGGAAACACCGACATACACAGATAAATTACCAAGATTTCATTTCACACATCTATACCAAAAGGGCCCTCGGTAAGGGCCATTTATGCAGGCAAAATGCAGTGAACTCTGTGTCCTTCTTTGAATTATCTAAGCATCTACTTCAGACAAAATATTTACGTCTAAATTTTTTCTAGTTAGCTTAACTAGATTTATTAAATGGGTATTCTACTTTGCAGGTTCTTTCCCCATTAGGGCTGAACAGCATGATCTCCGTAATGATAAAGTTGGCAGGAGTTCATTTGACATGTATGGAGCTCTTGGCCAATCCTCTGATCAGGAGTTCGCCAAAACTGGGCCAATATTAAACAGAGGGAAGAAAAAGGAAGTATTGCTTGATGATGTTGGTGGCAATGCTTCACTGAGAGCCGCATCGCCTCTTGGTAATACTCTTTTGGGTGGAGCTAAAGGAAAGAGAAGTGAGAGAGAAAGGGACAAAGATACTTCAGTCAAAAATTCTGTTGCTAAAGCTGGACGTGCAGCGACGGTCAATTGTAAGGGAGAGCGTAAAACCAAATCGAAGCCCAAGCAGAAGACAGCTCAGCTAACAAGTTCAGGAAATGGATTTATTAACAAGCTTACAGGAACAACTGATTCTGTGTTTTCTTCAACTAGTGGTTCTAGAGAAGTGGTTACCAGTGGTAACAATAAGAAAAGAGAAGTTGGGTCGATGTCCCGTGATAACATGCCTCCAGATTCTTCTCAAGATATCAAGGAACCCATAGACTTGCAGCTCCAGGAATTTGACCCCATAGGACTAGGTGGTGATTGGTTCAATTTCGATGATGATGGTTTGCAAGACCATGAGGATGGTTTACAAGATCTTGACTTGATGGGTCTTGATATACCTATGGATGACCTGTCAGAGTTGAATATGTTCTAATGAAGAGAGTATACTGTACATTCCCATGGATTATTTAACTGTTTAAATGAGAGTGATAGTGCTGTTGTAGGGGGGAGGGGAGAGGGGGGGTAACTGGTAATATAAGTTATTCCCTGGCTAGTTGGCACTTGTAATTATGGCCATTCTTTTTGTATACTTCTGCGAGGAAGTTAAAAAAAAATCCTAATTGTTTATGTAAGCCAGACAATTTCTTCTCTTGTAAAAGAAATCCAATTTTCATCAAGAGTCTTTTGTTTCTTCTGTTTTTTTGGCTCTTTTGACTTCTTTATTGCTTATAAATTTGTAATTGCTTTCCTTTTTCATATAACCTTGAGGACTCTGTGCTTCACTTGATATTGGCATGTGCATCCCAGCTTGCATTGGTGTGCTACATATTGCAATTTTCTGCTTGGGGACTATTTCACAGTTGGTGCTCTTAAAAGTTGCACGGTAAGTATTTGTTGTTTCATTGAGTTGTTTTGCTATTTTCTTCAGCAGCACAAATTTTTTTTTTCATCTATAGTAGCTTGGACTGATAAATTCACCATTCTTACCAATTTCATTGGGTATAAAGAATCTTATCCTCTGTTGCATTTTATTGGTTACTTCAGGAGGTGTTTCAGCATTATACAATTTTTGCAGAAGAAATATCAGGTTTGAGCTTTACTGTTCTCAAGATTAAATTCTAGCTAGTATGCATGTTCCCGGCTTTTTTATTAAAATATCTCTAGGGCCTGGATGGTATGTTATAGCTGTTTAAGCTTAAGCTATTTCTTAAAAGGATTTGTCTGGCTTAACCTTTTTAACTGCGTTGGAGTGGCAGCGTTCAGATTTTTCATGTTTCGTAACAAGATCCATCATTTAGGATTTTGTTTTTGAATATTCAACAAAGGAGCTTGCACCTGTTCTTCACTTTATAACACATTTCAAAATTAGAACCTGCAGCTTGGAAAACTGATCGTGAAGGTATTTGGTCGTTGAAATATTGTTATAATTCCTGCGTCATGAACTGAGACATTCCCCAAATCTCTATGACCTTATGTTGCAACTTACAAAATGGACCTTTGCTGTTTCTATATTTATCAAGCGTTTATAGTATTTTTTTAGGAGCTGCTACCGATAATGATTGAGGAAGGGTATAACTATATTCATGAATTCTTTGTTTTATTTGGTACTTGATGGATTTGATATTGTCTAAATTATTTGTGCTTTTGTCTTCTTCTTCAAAATAGTTGACTTGCTTCCTTTTGGGATGCTTGTATTGAAGTTGTCTTATTATGTTATTCTGCCATTGTTGGTTGGTGGTTATGGTGGATGCTTCCTCTTTGATTTATCTTTTCCATGTTATAGCTCCCACCTTCCCTACTTTCCAACAGTACATGAGGCAGGGCTTGCAATTTGTCTTTACCATGGTGCAAGTGCTTATGCTATATTTTGGCTATCATATCTATAACTATATTTTTTATGTGACTCTATTCATACTATTGGTTTATATAGTATGTGTTGCCTGCTGGTGTCATCATCTGGTTCTGATTATTTTTCTAGTGGTTGAAACACAGCCGTTTTTGTCTGTGAGGTCGGAGAGACGTGGATTGGTCAAGCATGATGTGGATTGCTACTCACTTAACTAATCTACCTGTTGATGAATTTTGTTAGAACAGTATTACCATTCCAAATTGGTCGTGTGAATGGATAAAGCATGGGGGCTTATCAAGAAGTTACACTCTTACCAGAGTTTGGTGGATTCTTCCTTACTCTTTTTCAGCCCTCTTGTAGGGTTGGCATGGAAGTTTAGGACCATTAGGTTATAAAGGAGATGGATGAATTGGAAGATGACAGCTTTATTTCTTCTTTCTTCCGTTTAGAATGAGAGGAATGAACAAGTTTTTGATGGTTGAGGTGATTTTGCGGGAGCTTAAGTTAGAAATTAACCATTTTCTTCTTCAGATTTTTCTTCCACCACTTTACCTTGGGATTTTTTTCGATTCCATGTTTTGTTCACGATAATTTGCCTCTATAATGCTTTCCGTGTATTTGGCTAGCCCCTTTAGGGTTATTAGTAAATTATCTTATTTCTCACCAGACAAAATAAATGAATGAACAAAGTACACCTCTATTCCTCCAGATACTTTTTTATTTAGTTATTTTTCTCTGTCAAGTTCTTGTCCTTTTATGAGTAAGTAAACTTAACCAGATCTGTCGCTGTTCAGTAACTTTGCCTGACTTCTTTGTTTGGGAATTGGGAAGCCTTTTGGGGGAAGATTCTTACTTTTGATAATCTTCAAAGAATGGGGAAAGTGCTTGTTAATAGGTGTTACATTTGTAGAGTTTGTACTGAGTCCGTGTTGCATCTTTTGGTGTAGTCCAGTTGGCTAGGAGCTTGTGGGAAATGACTTATAGTGTTTTGGGGGTTATTTGGGTGCTTGCAGGCTCCGTGATTGATGAATTGTGGTCTTGGAGTGGTATACGTGTTTCTAAGGAGCTAAAGAAAGCTTACTCTTTGATTCCTCTCTTTATTTTTAGCTTGTTTGGAATGAGAGAAATAGGAAGGCTTTTGACAGAGAAGTGAGACCTATAGAAGTGATTAGAGATAGATGGTTCAACACCATTTGTTTTTCGTTTACGGGTAACTTTTTTGTGAATGAAGTAGATCATATAGATTTCGTGGAGCTACTATTGTGTAGATAGTTTTTGTAAGTGGGTTGCACCCGCTTGGTGCTTTTTATATACAAATTTACTTATAAAATGTAAAGTAATTTGATGCCCTGTCTCTCTGTCAGGTGTCTCCTCAGCAATTGTATTATTAGCTCCACCATGTAGATTTTGGAGTTACTCATTAGTCTTTTAAGATTAGTTTCCTATGAGTGAAAGAACTCTTACATTACGTTTGGTTGTATGTAATTGAGGCTTGGAATTGGAAAGGAATCATGGTCTTTTTCAACAATTTTACTGCTGAAAAAGTATGATTCCACTTGAATTCGAGTTCCAAGCTTCAAGTCTATACTACCAAATGCAATGTTAATACTTTGGTGTTGAGAATTACTTGGAGTGCTGTAATATATGGTGTGTGGATGAGGAAGAAATTGTAGGCTGCATATTACTAGAGCAAGGTCTGAGGATCTGATATACAACAAAAGAAATGGAATCTGGATAGTTCATTGAAAGTAAAGAACTCCAGAACCAATAGGCTTATTGATGCCATAGCCATGTAATGATTGGAGAGGAACTATACTTTTTGGACGCACAAAGTTATTCTCCTTTTGGATCCGTGGTCGTCGTTGAAGTCTTAAATGGCTTTTATTTGAGTATGTCCGTCAAATTTTTATTTATTTATTTTCAGTTTAGGTGGGTAAGGAAGAGTGAATTCTGTAGCGGGAAGAGAAGTATTACTGTTGACACTATTGTTCGTGCAGGTACTATTCATGCCACTGTAGCAGTGGAATATCTGGGTCTTTTAGTCTTGTTCCAAGGGTTCTAATTAGTGTTCTGATCGGTGGTTAGAATTTTTTTTTTCATGGGGAGGATTTAATTTCATTTACCTTCTGAATCTAAAAGACTTGTAATCCTATTTTTAAAGATCTATGGTGTATTGTGAAGAATTTAAACCTTTAAGCTCTGCTCGACATCTGGTGTCGTAGAGTTTGTTTCTTCTTGCATTCTCATCTCTTATCTTTTTATTCTATTCAACTTCCAATTTCTCTCTCTTCTACATAAGAAATTCCAATTTCTATTCTTTCTGGTCAGAACTGTCCAGCCCCTATAACTAAGAAAAACTCCAATTCAAACTTCCAATAGACTCCTTTTAATCCCAAATCCTCCCTAATCTCTTCTACATCAAACCCTAACCCTAATTCCCTTGCCAGAATTTGACGATCCCTATGGATTTCCCTTTGTGTTCAAACAAAAGGAATAACTCTTATTCCATAATACTGGACATTTGATTTACTCTGAAAGCATACATTGTTTGGTCTCCTTCCCGGCTTCTTATTCACTGGCTTTATTGTCGTAATATAGAGTTTATGTTACACTAGGTCAGTGAGGAAAGAGGAAACAGACTAACATTAATGCAAACTAACAGAAGATAAAAAAGGCCTAAATGTTAGTATCAGATCACCATTAGAGAACTTGAGTGAAATATGGAAAAGGTCACCTCATACGGTTTAGGCACATATATCAATGGCAAGAAAGAAGTTCCAGGACTCTGCACAATTAATTCATGATTTAAAAAGCTTTAGTTTTTCAGGGTGTAAAAAGAGTGGCACCCCTTGGTGCCTTTTTATACCTTTCTTTAATTATTACAAAAATAATTTATACTGGAAACATTAGCATCCTAACTCAAAAAAAATTTAGCATCCTAACAATTTTCTTGCTTTGTGGTTGGAGATGAAACATTAAAAAGAATCCTAATTTTCTGCAGCATGATTATTTTAACGTGGGGGTGGATAGAATACTTAATGTGATGATTGGTGCAGAGGGGAGCCACTAGGAAAGCTGTTCCAATGGCAACAGGTGTATTTAGAGAGGTAACTGCAGCAGTGTGCCTAATATTTTAGTCTGAGATTTAGGATGTGGTAAGGATTGGGAACTAGAGCTATAGATTACCTTATAAAATTTTATGTGTTGCATAAGCAGGATAAACATGAGAGGATAGGCTTTGTTGAAAATGTAGTATGATCTGGAAGTATGAGTGTTAGCACGAGGACCTTCTTACAAGGAAACATTTCACTGTCAAGTTGGTTTCTATACATGTAAAAAGGATGAGGAGACAATGGAGCATCTTCTCTTTCACTGTTTTGAGTGTTTTCTTCTTTTTCTTTTTCTTTTTTCTTGGCGGGGCAGGGAGAGGAGGGGAGGGGCTTGATGGTGCAACTTCTAAATGTGGGAGTTGATGACGTGTGCCGAAACAGGAAGACAGATGGAAGTGGGACTGTTGTGGCTTGGACAGCAGTTGCTTTGTGCTTACTGTGGTAATTTTCCTCTCGGACTTTACCAATGGTGAAGAGGTGGGATGGCATTGGGAATTAGTCTGTAAGTTGAAATCCTTTTACCAATCAGAGAAACATAGAGCCTTTGATTGCCAATAAAACAAATAGAGCCTTTGATTGGGTGGAGAGCCATGTTCAGAAGTTGAAGAACACTGCATGTTTGCATTACTATTTAGTAACCAGTTATATGATTTCTTTTGGATTTCTTTCCCCCTAGAATATCAGATCATTCAGTGAGCAAGGTTATTGCCGATTAACCTTGTCTGGTAATATTTGATCTTTTAAAGAAAGGAAAAAGAAAGAAAGAAAAATAAACCTTTGATGACTGAGAGATCAGAAATTGTCAAGACTTAAAGGGTGTCAACAAAAAATATCAAAAGTTTGTTAGCCCGGGTGCTTTCTTTAGTTAATAGGTCTAACTTGAAGTTCAGGAAGTTCACTAAGTATGAAAGCTCCAAAAAAATCAGAAATCATGTATTACGTTCTTTATTGAGTGTATTTGTGACTATGTTGAGATAAAAAAATTTTCGATAGTAGGCTTAGGCTGCTCAGTTGTTTTTGTTTTTGTCAAAAGAGTCATAATTTGGCGATAATCATCTTAAAAGATGTTGAATAGCGTTCAATTGATTATAAGTTTGTGTTATGATGATTTGAAAATTGAGACATTTGTGTAACATTCTAAAAGAAAGCTACAATTCAAGTGATTAATTCCATAGTTTGATCCTATGCCTCTTAGAGCATGTTTCTCCTTGGTTCATGCATGCTTAATTCTTCTATTACATTATTTGCTTTGTGGATAACGAGCCAAAATGCCTTTGGCACTGTGTACTTTGAGATTTGAGGTGTACTTGTCACAGAGAGAACACAAAACTGTTGAAAATTTGAAATGTTGTACTCATTAACCTGTTGAGCAGGTCAGAAGCAGGGTTGAGTCTGGCTAGTCAAATTAGTATTTCAACTATCAAATGATAAGATGGGCTTGTCATATGATTACTACTGTGAAGATGCTTTCATATTTCAGTTGCCTCTCTAAATGTTTGTTTGAGTTGTTGATTCTGTAAAGTTTATTCCAACTCAATTAATGTTTCGACCTTGATATTTGTAACTTTGTATGCTTATTACCTCGGAAATGTATTTTTCCCTCCTCTTTACATATCTTTTCATGGTTGATTGAATATCAAAGCTGTATACGATCCTCCCGCACTTGAATTTAATTTTGCATGAGAATGACCTTTCATCATCTCGCCTCACTTTCTACTCAGAAGACAATTTATGTCCACTATTCTGTGGAAGTTCAATTCATGCGTATGAACCAGAGCACACAATGCATATTTGTGGATATGCATTGCCTTATGACTCCATGTATTGTGTGGGGTTTTTACTAGTGTGTGCCAACATGTGTTTTACGTACAGGGATGGCTGGGGGAGTTGCTTCTCCTTTGACATCTGCCTGTGGCAACCCATCTCATTGTTCAAGGCTACGCACCTATTTGGTAAGGTTTAAATGGTTTATATAGTCTCACTACCTTGACTGACTTGAACCTTTCAGAAAATTCTTCACTTTGGTTAAAGCTCTTATCCTTCACAAGTAGTTTTTTCTTCACTTAATTTTGTGATGAAGTTGGTGACACATTGGTGAGGTTGACCTTAGTGTTTTTCTGTTCTTTGGGTTCTTGAATTAAGTAGATCAAGTGTAGTTTTGCAAGAGCTTTCAATTATTTAATTTAATTACCGAGAGCCATAACTGATTTGCCCTAAGGTGGATATATCGATTTCAGTTCATTGATAACTTTTATCCAGCTATAGTTGTCAAAAAGTGGCAACATTTTTCTACTCTTATCTACAAATGCAATTAATATATTCCGTGATTACAATTTCCAAGTACTTGGATTTTAAAATTCTATTAGAAGATTTGCCTCTCTTCCCCACCGCAGAAAATTACTCAGTATTCTTGGAGCACCATGCTCTGCAGTCTGCACTCATCTTCATCTATGCACGGACCCCACCAATGTGGAATTGTGGAGTCTACAACTATGTGAGAATGGAGCACCATGCAAGAGAAGTGCGGAACATTAATGTTCCTCCCTTGCACTTGGGTTTTTTCTTCTTTTTTTGACGGCAGACTAAAATACCTAAATCAAACGTTTTTAGTAGTGTAATATACCAGTATCACTCTTGCGCGGCATTAGTACCCAGGCTTGTGAAATCTGGCAAGCCTGCATGATGTATGTTTGATGTCTCGTTAATATCTGCTTTGAGTCATTCCCATCTGTTTCTGATTGTTGCTGCTGTTCGGTTTGGTATGCAGGTAGTGAACAAAATTGGAGTATAAGAGGGTTCCTGCTATAAAACTGGTCTGTGTTCTTCGGCGTAATGCTTGCAGCAGAATGTTTACTTCTGCATGTGATGCGAAGCCATATATTGTTTCCTTGATCTCTTCAAATCAAGCTTTTACTCTGATTTATTGTAATGTTTTATGCTAATGAAATCGTCCTTGCGTGCTTACATGGCATCGCAGAAGAAGCCTATGTTGTAATATTGCACTTAAGAACATGTTTGTTGTATGTATAGTTTGGTTTTCTCCATTTTTCTGTGATTTAGTTTTAACAATTGACTCACGTTCTAGGCAACTAAGTGTTTTAAGGAATTACGGAGGTGAATGGGCTGTTATATTCCATACACATTTATCATCTTTTTTTTTTTTTTGTAGAGACTTGTACCCAGCTCTACTCGGGTTATACCCAACTTAACTCCAGTTGTATCCAATTTATCCTTCAACTCAAATTAAGAGTGCAAGCGAAGAAGAACGGAAGAACCTTGAAATCAATGGCAAAACTCAACATTGAACAAGATAATGTTGAAAAAATCAACATAAGCGTGAAATTTGATTATTATTAGTTATGTGAAAGGACGTGTAGCAAGATTTAAATAAAATGTTTATCTGTTTATAATTCTTTTTTTATCTTTAGCCTAGCCACCGTTAATATAAAATCCAGGTTTTACCCATATGTATTTTACTCCTTTTATTCTGCGTTTCAGTGAATCAATGCAAATCCAATCGGATTTCCTTTAGCTAGTAGATGGATTGACAAATTAAATCCATGGACTTAAAACAGTTTTTTTATTTTCTAGTAAAACAAAATGTAAAAATAAAGCTCGAGTTTTTAATAGCTATGGAATTTGTGTATAAAAACTTCAAAAGAGAATAGAGAATTAACAGAAGCGACAAGATTCTGAAAGGACAAAAAAACCAAGAAAGTTCAAAGGGGTAGGGGTAAAAGGAAAATGGTATTCTAATAAAAAGAACAAAAAAGGAAAATGGTATTTAACTTGAATTTCAAATTCAACTACACAACACATCAATCTTACAAAACCAATCAACATTTCAACTAAACTCTGCATACCACCTTACACGTTACAGCACATAAGATGATTCTCTATCATCAGCCCAAAAAACAGATACATGCAGCTTTCCAAAAACAATTGTGCCAACTTCTTTTATCATCCAACTATGTTAACAGCAGGCCTCCGTCTCAGTTTACCATTACCAGTATGCAGCACATAGCCAACAGACTTTCCTTGATAAGACTATTCTTAGTGGACAGTAAAAGAATCATTAAACCCGAGCCTCTTGGCCTAACGGTTACTACTACTACTACTACTACTACTACAGCGTCCTCCATATAAGAGACCCATGTTCGATCTCCTTCCCAGCCAATGTACCAAGAAAAAGTATAATAAGTGATCCCTTCCCTCGCTCCCTTGTGGCCACCATAGGGCCAATTAATAAAAAAGGCCTGCTTCCCTGGTGCGTGGAGTGTGGAAAGCCATGCACCTTGAGGTTTGGGGTCCAAGGCATGCCCACCGAAAGTGGTTGGGGTCCAGACTAGTTCCTCGGTTACCAAAATATACAACCAGTAATACAAGCTCAACGGGAATGCTCTTCCTAGTATGATTACACATTGATAACTTTCCCCTAGCCATTTAGCATGCTGTATTATTATCCATTCTTTTCCTCATCACTTGATCAATTTGCTTTGCCTAAGACTGCAATCAGTTCCTCTACTGTTTGTGAGACAAAACTTGAATTTAGGAGAGACAATGCCTTGTAATATTCCTCCTCGGTAAACTCCACTCGTGGTAGTGTCCTCTTGTAGCTCTCAGTGGCATATATTGGGTGACCCCTTGCAATGGATGCCTGCAATTAATTTTAAAAAACAAGGAAAAAAGAACCTTCTTTAGGGAAGATAAAAGGGTGCTTCCCCCAAACCTACTTAGAAAGTTAAATTAAAGAAGAGACTAGCTTGCTTGTATAATCAGGTGCCCTCTGCATGGAAAATGACTTCGATTCTTTGAACTAGTGACTTACACTATGTTTGGGGGTTCAAGGGGAAAGAAAGGGAAGGGTTTTTGAAGGAAAAGAACGCTAAGGAAAGGAGAGTAACATTATGTTTAGAAGTTTGGAGAGAAATGAAAGGAAATGATACGAGTGGAAAAGAAATGATAAAAAATGGAGGGGGTACAAGTATCCCTTGCTTGGATGTTTAAAACTGAAGAAAGGAAAGGATATAACACACTTTAATATTTTTCTTGTCATTCATAAAAGAAATGTCATAGAAGTTAGGGGTATAATGGTGATGACAGTAAAAAATAATAAAGACCTCTCCCTCCAAATGCTCCTAATTTAGAGGAATTAAAAAAAAAAAGGAATTGAAGGAAATAGACGAGTACTATGTACCTCTCCATTCCCTTCCCCTCATTTAACAAAAAAAAACTCTCAAACTAGGGTTAGTGATTTCAGGACACTGGCACATATGCATCTAGAAACAGTAAAGTAATAACTCAAGCCAAATTTGCCGTTCATCAAATATGATGGGTTAATAACAAAAGCTATCGAAATCCAAATTGTTGTGGGTGCCAGCTTAGCTTAGTTAGTAGAGGCTGATGGAGAACCATAGGGCTTTATTTGATATTTTAGAATTATAATTTATCATGGATTTGTGTTATTAGGGTTTTCCTCTTTTATTTGGGAGTGATATATTTCCCAGTTTGTTTGGGATTTTGGGTATTCCTATCTTTTTTGGGATTGGTATATTTCCTAATTTGTTTGGAATTTTGGTGCCTATATAATTACCTTATTATGTTGAGTTTTATTCAGGCATTGATAATAAAGTTTAAGGCTTGAAATATTTTCTTCTCTCTGTTTCTTGTTCTAGTTTTCTCTTCTACTTATTCTGCCTTATTCTCTGATTCTTTCTTTGCTTATTCTCAGTCTAATCTTCTTTATTTCTACAGATTCTCTACTATTTCTCTCGTCTCAATCTATTTTTCTCTCTAAACTATCTGTTCTACATCAAGTGGTATTAGAGCTGAAAGATCTTGCATTCTTATCTCTATCTATCCCTTACATCACATACCGCATCCATCAATTTATTAAAAAAAAAATTACCTAGACCCACTATTATCATCCTTTTCCATCAGTCCACCCTTTATTTGAAAAAAAAACAAACAGCAACTGAAATTCTCGATCCTCCACACTGTTGATTTTCACGTAATGCCACCACCACCATCAGAACCGCAAGAGTCTGGCGACCAAAACCTTGCAGTTCCCTGCCTCCACACCGCTCAACCGATGTTGCCACCGCCACCTCCGACCTGCCACTTCACCGGCATCAAAATATACCATCGAGATCGAAAAGAGCCGATATATCCATCCTTTCCATAATCATGTTGTAATTCTGCCATGACGCTTACATCAACAGAATCAGAATCCGCTGCTCTACCTGCCCATGAGATTTCGTCAGACACTGATAACGGAAGCCACTACCACACGCCTATGCGACGGTGAGCTGAGACACTGAGCCGAGCCATTGTTTGTACCGAGCCTCTACCTTGAGCTAAGCTGTTACAAGTGCTGACCGAGCCGTTGACTTTTTCAGAAATTGACCAGAGAATTTTTGCATTGTTTCAGCTACGATTTGCTCAAGGTATGTTTTTCCATTTTGAAAGCTTGTATGATATTTTCTTAAGGTAAATTTCGTAAATTGTGTTAGGTTCATTACTTTGTCGAAAACAAAAAACCATTCTTGCTGCCCCATCTTTTCTTTCCCACCTTTTGATTTAGTTTGCTCTTAATTTTCTTTAATTTACCTTTTACTTACACACCTTTGCATTCACATTCATCTAAATTGAATTTTGAAACTTTGATTGTGTGCATCTTGGTGATTTAACATCCCATTTAGTTGGTGCAATTTGTGTTATCTCAGCATTTTATTTCATTTTCTAGTACCATGGTTAATAGGATCACAATACTCTCCATTTGAAAATTGAAATAGAGTCAAGTTTATGTTGAATTTTAATACCACATCATTAAATGAAGAATATTCAAATTCAAATTCAAATTTGTCAAGGTGACATTCAATCTCACCATGAATTTGACCTCCATTTCAATAAGGATCGTGGTCTTGGTTAATAATAGCACCACATCTTCGGAAGATTCACTTGACAATCACACTATGCACAATGACTTGAACAATATCAATGGTGAACTTGAGTATCTTAGAGATATCACTAGTGTCTTACGGAAACTTCAAGATGACATGGCTAAACTTTTGAGAGACAATAGTAAACGACATATAGGAGAACTACTTAGGCAACCGTTTCATTCTCCTTACTCCATAGGGTCCGCACCAGGAATTCTTCCCACCCCAAGCCTCCCAGGGGTTCCATATAGAGTGAATCATGCTCATCTCCCAGCAGTTAGATTTCCCCCTTTGAGAGACACTGACCCTCATGGTCACTTCCTTGAAGATGATTTTATAGCTGATCAACCAAACCCTAAGCATTTGCCTCAACAACACATAGACAAGTTATAAATGACCACTATGGAAGAGAGGATCCTAGGCAAGTAATTCGTCAAGGTAGACTTCTTGATTAAAACAATAGGCATTCGCCTCAACCCCGTGGGCATGGTTATGGTTATGAGGATTTTGTTGATAACACTAAAAGGGTTAAAGTTGATGCTCCTACTTATGATGGGAAATTGGATCCTGCTACATTTTTAGATAGGATAGTTGGCACGGAGAATTATTTTGATTAGTATGGCATGTCTGACATAGAGCAAGTTTGCTTTGCTAATATGAAACTAATAGGACCCGCTAGGACATATTAACAAGCTGTCCAAGATCACCTTGAGCACTTAAATGAGAAACCAATCACTAAATGGGGGTTATGAAATAGACTTTGAAGGAGAAATACCTTCCTACGGACCACGATCCTCTCCATTTGAGAATTTAAATGGACATCAAGTTTACGGTGAGATTAAATGTCATCATGATAAATTTGAATTTAAAGTATTCTCCATTTGATGATGTGACATTCAATCTCACCATAAACTTGACTTCATTTCAATTCCCAAATTGAGAGGATCATGACCCCCTTTCTACTTATTATTAGAGTCAATTGGTCGATCAACTTCTCAATCATAAGCAAACAACTTCTATTGTGATTGACTAAATGACTTGATTTGATGAGTTTATGCTTAGGTGTGGTCTTGAGGAAGAGTCTTTCATTACAATTGGTAGGTTTTTAAATGGTCTTAGGGAAGATATTAAACAAGAGGTTGAGCAAACAACTTCTATTGTGATTGACTAAATGACTCGATTTGATGAGTTTATGCTTAGGTGTGGTCTTGAGGAAGAGTCTTTCATTACAATTGGTAGGTTTTTGAATGGTCTTAGGGAAGATATTAAACAAGAGGTTGTTTTGAATTCTCCTACTTCAGTTGAAGATGCCTATCATAAAGCTCTAGGATAGAGAAGTACCTCAAGTTTCCATCTTTTCATTGTATGTCTTTTCAGAGAGGCGAGTCTGGGATAGTGCTAAGGGAAGTAACGAGTTTAGTTTCTCTCTCCTCCACTCCTTGTCCTAGTGCATCTTTGGGTGAGTCTCGTTCTAGTGGTTCTTTCATACAGTGTCATTGTTGTCGTGAGAAGGGACACATTTCCGCTCCATGTCATTCCGAACCTAGTGACCCAACCAAGTGTGAAGTAGTGGTTGTCGATCCCATAGAGTATTATGGGGATGAAGAGGATTTGAATGAAGAGGGTAATTATCATCGCGTCAATGTTGTGGGGTGCCTTTTGCCTATTGTTCAAACTAATGATTTTGGACCTAAAGAGACATTCTTAGAATCAACTACTTTTGATATTGTTCAAGACATTTCGGCCCCTCCATTAGTTGACTTCATTTTTCATCCCTCTGCTCATGTTGATTCCTTTCCTTCACCCATTTTGAATTTGCATGTTAAGCTTCAACAAGAAATTGCATTAAATAATGGGAATGGTAAACTTGCTATTGAGGTACCTAGTAAGGCTAAAGAATTTAATAAAGGTGATTTTGTTATGGCTTTCGTTCCTTCTACACATTGTTTTGATCCAGCTTTACACGAGCCACTTGATAAGACCATCTGACCTTTTTCCATTCTTTGTGAACTTGGGCCTAATATTTATTTCTTGATTTACCTGAATATTTGAATACTAGTCACGTTTTCACTGTGGAAAATTTATCACCTTATCGAGGTACCTTGGAGCCTCTTACTGTGCCTTCCCATGTTTGTGCAGGTCATACTCATGTGATTGGAGCCATATGGACTGGTGAGTTCCTTCCTTCTTCTCATAGCGCCATGCATTGCTACATTGTCCAGTGGAAAGGTCATCCAAAATCATAGAATACTTGGATTTTAGAAGGGTTGTTTCATGTGTTGGATCCCGAGCTGCTAGAGTGGTATCTTCGGTCTAACTTGCCTGAGTCGAGTTCTTTTCAACCAAAAGAGAATGATGGAGAACCATAGGGCTTCATTTCATAATTTAGAATTATAATTTATTATTGATTTGTGTTATTAGAGTTTTCCTATTTTATTTGGGATTGGTATATTTCCTAGTTTGTTTGGAATTTTGGTGCCTAAATAAGCACCTTATTATATTGAATTTTATTTAGGCATTGATAATAAAGTTTAAGACTAGGAATATTTTCTTCCTTCTGTTTCTTGTTCTAATTTTCTCGTCAACCTATTCTGCCTTCTTCTCTTTTGTCTGATTCTTTCTTTAAGCTTATTCTCAGTCTATTCTTCTTTATTTCTACGGATTCTCTACAATTTCTCTCTTGCCATAATCTATTTCTTCTCTCTAAACTATATGTCCTACATCAGAGGCACTTGTCATCGTACAAGAGACTAGGGATCAAACCTCCACTCACACCAATGGGTCTCCTTCGACCCAATTTTTTTTTCCAAATTTCCCCTTTCTATTAAGTATACTGATTACTAGAGTAAACTTCTAGGCTGAAGGAAAATATATTTTTTTAATCAGTTTCTTAAATGCTGCTTAGACCTTTTCATTTCATGGCACACTTTGGCCATGTTTGGGCATGGATTAAATCGAGCTTAAATCAAGATTCTTAAATCTCCTCTTCAATTTTTGCTTTGAAGAAATTTAAGAAGCTGGATTTATGCTGGATTAAATCCATACCCAAACATGGCCTTTGTAAATACCACAATCCTGCTAAGATGCCAATACTACAACCATAAACCCTCAACCTAAATTGCAGAACAATTTGAGAAATTTCACGATGCAAAAGTTCAAAGGAAAGGATATAGTAAAGAATGAACACTTATTGAGACACTAACCCAATGCCCTTCTCCCAGCTGAAGAAGCCAAAATCTCCACTTTGTCATAGCCACTCCATTGATTTTAACAGATATATTTGTCCAGCTATCATGCTGAAATTCCACTTTGTCCAACCCATATGACAGTCCACTCCCTATGGCTTTGACATATGCTTCTTTGAGACACCAATATCTGCAGAAGTGTGAATCTTTACTCAAACATTCTAGGAAACCTAATTAGTCAAAAGGCCCTGGTCCTTACAGCTTCATGCATATTAATTTGTTTGCAGCTAGAAATATTATCAGACAGAAAGTTAACATATAAAGAATTTTTCCAAGAAGAAATGAGGATTTTCCTTTTAGAAGAGAAGGAAGAAAGAAACGGACCCCAATGGGAAGGGCTGTTCAGTTCTTTTGAGTCCAATACCATCTTTCTAAATGATCGGTTAACTACTTCAATTCTAATTCCACAAACCAAAATATTTAACATGTACGGTAACAATTTTTAAAAGCTTGGAAAGGATCCTCATTAACTGGGTCAATCATAATCAAGTCACAGTTGGACTTAACTAGATCAATGCAATAAAGCAAGCAACGTTTAGGTAGCTGGTTCTGCTGGCTTCTCAAAGTGAAACCATGTGATAAGATTAATACTTTCATTTACAACACCTCAACAAACCTTTATCCAAAATAGTTATGGTCTGCTACATGAATACCTTTTCTCCAATTTGCTCGATCAAAAACCATTCCTTGTTTATATCTTTGAACTAATACTCTGGTTCACACCATATAAATTATATGTACCAACCAGTAACTGTAAGATAAATCTATAAGTAACCAAGAAGAGAAGGTTTATATAATACCAATTCATGTCCTACAGGTATCAAATTAAGACTTATTCATTTGGCTAGGCAAAATCAGTCAAATTCAATACCAATAACATGACTTTCAAATCAAATTGGTATTTTTAAGTTCTGTTAATTAAATTAACAGAAATGAATCCAAATGACAAGGAAAAAAACTCAGTTTGTGATCTTGAAATCGAGACAGAAGTAGAAACCGTATGAACAGCAAAGTGTCAGATTGTACCAACTTTTCTGAATGGAACCACTGAAAGGCTCTTCTTTTATTATCCTCTGTTTTCTCTCCAAAATAGATCATACACTTAACTTAAAGGAAGCATTTCGGCTACTGATATTATCAAAGTAGTAAAACAAGGTAGGTTACAGTAATATGGTATCGGATTTATCACAAGATTACTCCGCCCAGAGTGGGGAGATGATAGGAACTGATTAAGTAAGAATGAAAAATAGATTGAAGATTAGGTTTCCTAAAAAGAT
Organism: Bretschneidera sinensis; assembly: GCA_023935145.1. NCBI lineage: Eukaryota > Viridiplantae > Streptophyta > Magnoliopsida > Brassicales > Akaniaceae > Bretschneidera > Bretschneidera sinensis. The sequence continues at coordinate 3,590,489 of CM043700.1, read as the reverse complement.
TTCTTTAATATGAATTATAGCCATACCTGTAAAACTCGATCAAAATTTCATCATTGGTGCCAGCATTGATTATATTATTCCATTCCAAACTTGAAAAGTAGGAAGAGAAATTTTGAATGAATTCTGGAATTGTCTCTATCTGGGGAGTGATATGAGAAACAATGTCCAACCCCACAAGGCATAATGGTTCAGATGCTATTGCCACATAGTCGCCATGATGGGATACGTTGAAATTAAAATTGGGAAATTCCTGGTTATCACATTCCTGAAAACAGAGACAACATGTATGCAACTGTAAACTAGTGGCGAAAGTACATGCAAAATAAGAACTGGAAACAAGGAATGTGACCAAAAAGAAATATAATGCCACTCTATCAAGATCTCATAAACAGTATTTCAAAGTGAAATAAGAAAAGGAAAAAAAATTATTATACTAATTTCTTTAGTTCATGTTATCCCATGATTGGTCAGAATAAAAGCCTCCTTTGAAAGCTAAAGAAGCGTGTCATCCTTAAATATTCTCTTCCTGACAATCCCACAATCAATACATGTTAAACGTATGTGAAAATGCATAAAAGCAAATGCTTGATTAATGGTTTCTGGACGACAGGAAACCATATTCATCAATATTACCTCCGCATCAAAAGTGTCATGTTTACAGAAGTCAAAATTTACCATCTTTGGCATATGGTTATGGAGGTTTCTTGTGGAAAATGACCATCTTTGGAGGAAAGTGATTGTAGCTAAGTTAGGGATGGACTCAAACAGGTGGATTTCTAAAGATGCTAGGGGGGCTTATGGAGTAGGGGAGTGGAAGTGGATTCGAAAAGGTTGGGGAGATTTTGCTCCTTGTGTTTCGGTGAGGGTGGGAAATGAAGAGAGAACTCGTCTTTGGTTTGATACTTGGTTGGGGAACATTCCTTTGAAAACAAATTTCTGAACATTTTTAATTTGGTGAGAGATAAAAAATGGGATGTGCCTTTTACGGGGAATATTCAAGATTGGGAAGTTGAGATTGTCGAGGGGCTTTTAGGGACCTTATATAGAATTAATTTGGAAAGGAATAGGGAGGATACGGTTAGATGGAGGCCTAGTATAGAGAAAGGTTTTGTGGTGAAATCTTTTTATGAGTTTCTTCTTAATGGAGATCAATTGGCTGAATCTTCAAATTTCCCTTGGAAAGTAATTTGGAGTCCTTGAGCTCCCAAGAAAGTTAGTTTTTTTGTTTGTGAGGCCTCTTGGGGGAAAATTCTAACTCTAACTAATTTGCAAAGAATGGGAAAAATTTTGGTCAATAGATGTTTTATTTGTAAGAATTGTGCCGAGTTCGTGTTTCATCTTTTGGTAGAATGTTCGAAGTTTGTGGGAGATGACTTATAGGATTTTAGAGATTTCTTGGGTGGTAGCGGACTCCGTGAAAGATGAGGTTTGTGCTTGGAGGGGTTTGAGAGCGCCTAAGGAGGTTAAGAAAGTTTATCTCTTGATCCCACACTCTATTTTTTGGCTAGTGTGGAATGAGAGAAATCACAGAGCGTTTGAGGATGTTGAAAGACCTAATGATACTATTAGAGATAGTTTGTTCAACATCCTTAATTTTTGGGTTAAAGGGAATTTTTTTGTAAAAATTTTATCTTTTATCTTTTGGATTTTGTGAATTTTCTTTCTTGTAATTAGTCTTTGACTTTGTGTTGCACCCTCTTGGTGCCTTGTTAGTACATTTTTATTGATCAATTTTTTTTTCCAAACAACTTGCTGAAAGTTCTTCAGAAACTGAACACCTATTCAACCAGTGTAATATAGGACTAGTGAGGAATCTCTTTTTTGCCTGAAGGCTTATCAGTAACTAAATTGTGACCAACCCAGTTTCAGTTTATTTTTGACATATTTGGGTTGTTTTCTACCAAATGGCCGGAATTTACCCAAATAAATAAAACATAAAATAGTTAAATATTCTGCAAAGCCATGCAATATCGATCTTCATTCAGTACAAAATAGAATTCTTGGAATTGAATTCAACCAACTAAATATGAGAACAACATCATTAAGACACAAAGTGAAATCTAACCTAAATCACCATTGATTGTATCAAAGAATACGAAGGAATTTATTAATTTTAGTCATACCAGATAAGGTTTCCCCTCCAACGTGCGATTTATGATAATCTCCTCAAATGCTATTCCCAACACTTCATGTACAAGAGCATACTGAAGCACCCGGCTGACAAGCGCCCGTTTTCTATCTTCCATTCTCGCAAATCTAAAATTGTGAATATACACTTAAAGCTCGTGTACTCTAGCAGAAATAACTTGACAATATTCAAGCATCCCACTATCTTTTAAATAGAATTAAGTAATTAATGTAAAGTAGTGACATACGGAGTAATAAATAACAACAGTAACTGTAACAGATACTAGAATATGTTAATGTATTTTCTTCAAAAAAAGCTTTAGACTCTATTTGGAATCAAATGAAAATGAAATTCATTTCATTTTCAAATGAGTTGAATTGAATTTTCAGGTTTGGTTTTTATATATAATTATAGAATTCAATTCACTTCTCATGTTTAAAATGTTTGAAATAAATGATATTGAAACTAATGTTTAGATTCTAAACCTTTTGGAACTTTGTCAGTTTTGTTGTGGTCAACATAATATCTCTACAAATTTTGTGAAATTCATTTGCCAATTCTATCAATTTTGATAGGAATTTGATAGAATTTGCCATAAGCTAACTCAATTCAATAACAAAAGAATTCAATAGTTTTTTTTGACTTTCCAAATGAAATTACAAATGAATTCCATAAAATTCATAGCATTCATTTGTTACAAACATACTCTCAATGCATAATCCTAAACATGGAACAACAGATATGGATTCAAGAATGCAATTAATTCTGAGAACGCAGTAAAAAAGAAAAGAAAAGCCAAGAACATATATGAATTGTAATTCTTAATCAGAGATTTTTTTGATAATTTTTGACAAAAAGAAAAAAAAGAAGAAGCGAAAGATGAGAGAGAGATATGAGGAAAGAAAGGTTACCTGGTGCTTATTAAAAAAGAAAGGTTACCTGGTAATTGGGAAATGATCATTTTGAGGAAGAAGAGAAAGAGCAAAAGAGAAGTCAAGAGGAGATGGGTCCCACTTTGCTATGTCTACTACCCATCTCTGCACTCCTCTCTCCATTATTATCAGCGTTAGTATTACTGTTATCACAATAACAAGAAGAACAAGAAGCATACACTTTATTGTTTTGTTGAAAGAAGACTAGACGAGGAAGAGATGCTCTGTTTGTTTTGACTGAGATGATACCCATTGATTGTACAAGAATTTGAGAAAAGAAAAAAGTAGTCGTAGTGTATTCGTTCAAGCCAAACTTTGGGCCCTCTGTGGTGGGCTCACATTAGCCCGTGAACTGGACATCACTTTAATGGGAATTTAACGTCAAATTTTCTCAGACGCCGAGAAAGAAAGACGATTTCCGGACCTAAGTTCTTGAGTTTTGGTCATAAATATAATTGCATCCCAAACTGTACCTAAATATCTAAGTGCATATTTCATTTTTTTCATCAACAGATAGAGTCTTGTAGCAATAGACAGAGTAGTAAGACAAACAGAGCCCTAAAACAAAAGATTGAATGGTTGAAATTTCTTTTCTTATGAGTTATTGTAGTTTCTCGATTAAATTTGTGACAGACTAGATTTGGATGCATTTAAAATTTGCACATATGAAGTTTTATCTCTATTGATTTATACTCCAATTTAATTATAGTAGAATCTATCAATATTGCCCATGATGTAGGAGTTTTTATTCCGAACCATGTAAATTCTTTATATTTGTTTATTTTTCACTGTTTTATTCTTAACAGATATTTTCTTTTGAATATACAAATTATAATTTTCCAAAATTGAGAGGATAGTAGAGTGATGAAACTAAAAGAGAAAAAAGAAGAGATTCTCTATTCATTTTTAGTGTGAGACTGAAACAGGCTTGAGTTTGTGGTGAAGGGCACTATGTGGTCATTGGTTCCAATGCTGATTAAGTAAACAGCTATTGAGAATAATGCCTTAGCTTCTGCATCTCCTAGTTTCTGTCTCAGCAGCTTCTCCACGTTCTTGAAATAATTTAGCTGAGTTTTCAGGTCTAGTACCTGGAAAAAAAGAGATCGAGTTGCACTAATTGTTAATTAACTATAACATATATATATATATATATATATATATATGGTACATTTTTCTCTAATTGTGGTGGTAAGTACAATATGATGTTATCGTATCAATTTCGCCCCTGTGATTTGAGCCAATTAAATAAAATTCCATCACCGTAGTTTAAAGTGTATCAAATTAGTACATTGTGGTTAAATTGCTATCTCAATTAAGTTAAATTTGTCTAACACGTTATCTCAATTATGGCACTGAACACCAAAGATCTGATTGCAGTTGGCAGGCAATAGTTACAATACAATATGAAGGGTATCCCAGGGAGTGGGAGGACAAAAGGAGCCGCTACTACTTTGTGAGTTCTCCTTTTAAGTACTTTAGGTGCTTTTGTCCATCTGTGTGCTCGTGTGTGTTCAGGTGTCTGTGTGCCTATGCATGTTTCCTATATTTTATAGGGATTTGTTCGCATGTGTGTGTGTGTGTATTTTTGTTTGGCAGTCTGCATATTGCTTTGTACATGCATGTGTGTTTACTAAGCACCTTTTGTAAATAATGAAAGCGATAAATCTGGGTAGTGGGATTCTAGTTCCCTTAATAAAATTTGTGATGCAATTTCTGTACGGCTATAGCTAAATAGGAGCATGGTTTGAAGTTGTCTGTATGCACTCCTTGTGAACAGAACAATGTTGGAGGTGGAAAGGTATAATAGCTATCTAGTGCCAGAGGAGATGCAATGCATATTTGAAAATGATATCAGTGATGGAATTGACCAACCTTCAATATTAGCCCATGGCCTGATCATGAACTTTCAGACTTTGATTGATGGTCATGCGGAAAGTACGTTAGAAATTAGCTTTTTTGTTTGGGTGCTGGTTAAACTTCATTGAACTGGCTCTAGAGATAAAGATAAAGATCTGTGCTATATTAGTACTGTTACCATTAGTTCTTACCGTTATTCAAATCAAGTGTTTTTTTATTTTTTTTTTCCTCTCATCTCTATGTATTCCCACCAATTGGCTAAGTTTGAATAGCTTCCATTCCCATGAATGTAGTTTAAAAACAGTTAAGATTGTTAGCAATTGTAGCTTCCAGCGGTGACAGGGAGTTAAGTTAATCACAACATCAGTGTGGATTAAGAGTGCAGCACGCAGAACTTGCTGATTATCTGCTTAGATTTTATGTATGTAAGCTCAGTCTGCCTTGAATTTTACTGTGGCTTGAGGCATACTTAGAAAACAGTAGTAGATGCAATGAACATTACATTATGGTGCCTCTAACTCTGTCCATAGTTATGTGTAGAAAATAAGTCAACTTCAAAAGCCTCCTAGCAGAGGATACAATGCATGTTGGATTTATTTTTGCACAATACCACTGCGTAACTTAGTGACACATGTTTTAGGATTCCATCTTTGTTATAAATGTTTATTTTATTTACAGTGATAATCTAACCTAACCTACCCTTATTTTTATCTACTCATACAATAAGTTTCATTTCTCTTATATCCATTCATACAATAAGTTAATTTATTCATAAATGAGGAGTTATTGGTATGAGAAATCGAAGTTAAGATCTCAACGCACTCAAATATATTTGAGAGAATAACTATCGAGTCAAATACTTCTTTTTTATAAATATCAATAAGAAAGTACATAATTTTCAATACATTCCGAGTATTACAACACATTAATGGCTCGTATTGGGTCTCGTAAACATTATGTCAAAAGTGTTTGCCATTAATGTATATTTGAACAGGTTCTCTTTGTTACTAGTCCATGTAAGTAGCATTTCCCATATTCACTCAAAAAAATTACTTAAATGGACAAAATTGATTGAGATGTATCTTAAGTACATTCACAAATAAAATATTGCAAAAAACGTTTAGCTCAAATGATTGAGTAGTATCTCACAAATAAATTTTTGAGTATTATTTTATAAAAAATAATTAATTAATAAAAAAACCAATATTTTATTAATTTCTCAAACATTTTATTAATTTCAACTCGTCAGTTTCACATAAACATTCCGGAAACTGTCGAAACTCCTCTTGTATAAAGTGCTTGCAATAGCACATAAGGCAAATCAAAATCGACAAATGGCCTCATCTTTGGGTACCTCTGTCTTGCTTCTGGTCTCTCTTTTGCTTGTTTCTATCCTTATATGCCCTTCCTTCGCAAAACAGAAAGCAAAAGGCAAAAAAACCTCTACCCCAAAGTCGAAGGAGAATTCAGCAGAGCTGAAGCATAACGTGACGATTGATGATCTCAACAAGATTTGCAAGAAAACACAAGATTCCTCATTTTGCCTGCGAACTTTGAAAAATAACACGCATGGGAACACAACTGATCTTCATCGCCTTGCTAAGCACGCAATCGAACAAGCACATGCTAATGCAAAAGAAACCTACCAAGCGATCAAGTTGAGTATAAACGCGACGAATTTTGACTCTAAATTGCAGGAGGCATACATGTTATGTTCTGAAAATTATGAGAATGCAATAGATGCTTTGAAAGATGCAAAGCTATGCTTGAAATCAAGTGATTTCAGGAAATTGAAAGTTCTATCGGTGGTTGCGTCAGAGGAGGCTAAAACTTGTGAAGATAAAATGTCCAAAACCGGCTCATCGACCCTCGGTAAAAAGAATAAAAAGTTTCAGGAACATTGTAGTATCATCAAGGCTATCTCTGATCATGTAGGAAAATGAAATTAGGTTAGTTCTTGTAATTCATGGGACCTCAGATCGAAATGGGGTCACTTTTTTCTTTGGTTTGATTCAATAAATTAGATTTTTTGTGGGTGATTTTAATTTAAGTTTTATTGGACGAAAATGTCTTAATATGATGAGATGACTTCATATTTCTCCAACAAACTATTTCGCAGAGTAGAATTTTCTTTTTTTGATAGCTTCGTTTCATTCATCAAACAGTAATCGACCAAAATCTCACAATTCTCTTGGCAACCAAACAGAGGAAGGGAAAAAAATGGGGAATCACATTAGCACCAGGTTTGAGCGCAAACAGTACCTGAGATAAATGCCTATCTTGTGACTCTTGTCAGGTTTCTTCTATTTTTTGTTTAGATAACCGAAATCAAAACATTCACACACGATAAAAACACAAAATTTACACTGTGATGTGACCAAAATAATACGATCAAGTGATAACTGCAACACATGGCTATTCAATAACTACTGAGTGGTGAAGTAATTCGGATTGGTTACGGAAGTGTCTATGTAGTCATACCTCTTGACATGGTGATGGGACAACTCAGAAAGAAAAAAAACAATACCTCAAGTACAAATTGTCGTCAGTTGTAAGGCTCAAGGTAACTGGGAAATCAACGACATGCCAACGTCTATATAAATGAGTCATCACCTTCGAACAAAATGAGAGAGAACATAGGAGAAATGAGGAACACAAGCACAAGTAGACAAAAGAAAGCAAAACTAAATCAAGCCAGGTAGATAGAGACCCTAAAAGGCAGGACCTAAACACAACAACACTCCCCAATTAAAAGAGATAGAAAACAAAGAGAATCCCAAGTATGGGGAGAAATCATACGAGGAATAAAAAGAACTCGTCTAGTTCTCTCCTCTTCTCAAATATCCCTTCACCACTTAGAAACTTTCTTCACCTCATATGAGTGTCCACTTACTTGAGTGTCGGAGGGTCCTCCTTGAAATACAAAAACTTAGCGAGACTTCTTTTGCAGGTCATTGCCCATCGCCAATTTTAGGAAGACCTTCAGTTCAAGACCCCTCTAGCTAGGGCGAATCTTCAACAAATCCTATTGAAGACCATTGAAGACAGGACATCTTCATCCACCTCCTTAGCATCAACAATGCGGTTCGGCTTGAAGTGCTCTAATTTCCAGCTTTCTCTTTTATTTTTGTTTGTTATGCTCTCTTGAAATTTTATAAAATGGATTTTATATACTCCATAGAAGTACAATAGATATTTTTTAATTTACTGTTACATATATAAGAATTCAATCAAAACAAGTTTACAGACAATGCTCTCAAATTGAAGGAAACAAAGGCATTTTATGTCAAACTTATGTTTTCTTTCAGAAAAAGAAAAGCAAAATCGTATCTCTCTATCCCTTCACTTGGCTTGAAGGATGAAAGTATGAAATAGATCCCAGGTGTCCTATACGGAGGTCTAGGACCATCCCACGGTACTACGTCTATATTGCGATGTATTGAACATGATCCTATATGTAAGACTGCCACGTCCCCCTGATTTAAAGGCTCCAAATTATAATTTACTTTAATTACTCCGATTAATTAACCTTCAGTTTCTGGGTTTAATTTCTCTTAACTATCCTAAAATATCAGCCTGCTACCATTAACCTTCCGAGACTACTATAAAAATTAGTGGTTGCCGATGCACAAAAATAGGTCACACAGCCAAAAATCGAAATGGTCTCATCTTTGGGTATCTCAAGCTCCACCTTGTTAGTTACTCTCTCCCTCATATTCTCTTTGAGCAGTAACCCATCATTTGCACTATGGTAAATTAGACCGAATGATCATGAGCATAACAAAATTTGCTTTAAGGCTGAAGATCCTTCCTTCTGCTTGCACGTGTTGAAAAAACACACTCATGGGTCGATCAATAAAGCAAATCTTCATCACCTCGCTAAAATCTCAATCGACCTAGCACTTGCCAATGGAAACCAGATCCACAAGGCGATTAACCTACTTATCAAGGGAGAAAAAAACCATAAATTTATAGAGCATTACAGGTTATGTTCTGAGAATTATGTAGATGCAATTGGTGCTCTTAACGATGCTAAGAGGCTTTTAATCAAACATGATAACCGTGAACTGAGAATTCAAGCACTGGATGCTTTACAGGAGGCTAAGGCTTGTAAAAATGGACTGGGAACTAAATCATCTCTTTTTCATTTGAAAAACAAGAATTTTAAATATTATTGTAGCATCGTTTTGGCCATCGCTAATTGTCTGAATGAGTCCAATTAGATTATAAAAGTTCTAGATAAATAGGATTAATTGTGATCTATTTGTTAATTGGAAGAGTTTAAGATCCTCCTTTTGTTACATTGTCTAAAAAAATGATATATGCAACAAATTGTCATTGACATAGCAGAAAAGCAAATAGGGTTAAACATTGGATTTTTTGTTAATCCATATCTAGAATCTCTACTCAATTATATTATCTTATAGATTAAATTCAAACACTACTATACAGATTTTACGCGACTCCACCGTATATATATATATATATATATATATATATATATATATATATATATATATATATATATATATATATATATATTCTTCCAAATTTGTAAAATTCAAGTTTTCAGTCTTTTAGCCCTAAAATTATACAATGGAGAATTCATGATTATTTGACAACCTTTCTTCATGCTTGAGCATAGAGAAGATAAAGCTCAGAAAAGAAAATAGCAGAGGAAAGGATAAACTTGTCATATTTGAACAATAGAATAACGGTAAAGACACTGAACCTCTCAAAATTGACACCCAACTTGAACTGCGCCCCAATCACGACTCGCTAATAAAATCTATTCAATCTTGGTTAGGTGTCGCTGCTTTATTAGTGGACGTCTTTCTAGTGTTTCGTTTTATTGTTCACTTCCTTAGTGTCAATAACCCTACTCAAATAGCCTTGCCTTTTGCTGATCGCAAAATATTAAACTTAAATGAAAGCTAAATTTTTTTTATTTGTTAATGTGTGTGTATGTATGTATATATGTTAGTCCCATATTGGTTAGAATGGAAAATATTCCCCTTAGGTTAGGCTATAAATAGGATACATCCCTTGTAAGCAAATCACATCATTCAATATAATTTTCTTCTCTTTGTATTGTCTCACTTCCTCTCTTAAATTCAACTTAGTGTCAGAGCTAAGTTCTTAGTGGTTCTTGGTATATCAAGAGTTGAGTAGGCTCTATGATTGCCACTATTACTGGATCCTTCACATCAGAAAGACTTCTTGTATATCCTCTTCATACCTGTCGGGTCATCACTATAGTCGAAGTCTTATTCTCCATCGATGTCATCTCAGCTGCCGCTCCATCGACGTCACTATAATCAAAGTCTTATTCTCCATCGATGTCACCTCAGCTGCCACTCCATTAGTCGTTGATCCCAGTCGGCTTTGCCAATTAGACGACTCAGTTCCATCCTGTTCAGACCCACTCAGTCATTTCCTGACCAGTTCATTTCTTGCACATTATGGAGCATCTTGAGGCTTCACTACCCATTGCCATTGTTATGGAATGACTCAACTACACTATATGGGCTCAGGATATGTCAAGTTTTCTTAAGGGCTGAAAGTTTTAGCGCTATGTCACTGGCGATATCATCGAACTAAAGAAAATTGCTAGAGAATACAACACCAAATACATAGACCATCTCAAGGAGTGAGATAGCAAAAACCACCAAATCATCACTTGGATTCGCAACACATGTGTACGCTCCATCAGTCTCTAGTTTGGTAGATTCAAGATTGCCAAGTAACTTTGGGATTTTTTAGAGAAACGCTACACCACCACGGATTTGTCTTATCAATACCAACTTTTAGGCACTCTACATCGTATGCAACAACAACCTGGGCAATCCATCAATAATTTCTTATATGAGATGCACTATGTTTAGGATTAACTTGCCTCCTCAGAACTAGAGTTTACAGATTCCAGTAATGCTGAAAATTTTTCTAACTATCGGGATCAGCAACACTTGGTTCTCTTTCTCATGGTCCTCACTAATGAGTTTGAGAATGTTCGTGCATCTCACCTTCACCGCAGTCCCTTACCTACTTTGGATCAAGCTGTCACTGAACTTCTCTTGAAGGAAACTCATTTTGCCCCTCACAAGACGACCCGTACAGATGTTGTCTTCACCACTCGAACGGGACCTCAACTCAACAACAAAGGGCATCCATCTGGATCTTTTCAACCTAACAACAAAGGGCATCAATCTGAATCCTTAAAATTCTGCAATTACTGTAAGAAACCAAGACACATTCTTTTGGAATGCCTGATTGGAGTTTGTCAATTCTGTAAGAAGCAAGCCCCTGGTCATCTTCAGCGTGATTGTTTCCAAAACCCCAACAGATACTCCTAGCAATACATGTCTCGCAGTACTCCTTCTAGATCTACTGCCACTGCTGCTGAAAGTTCGTCATCCACTGCTTCTATTGCAACTTTTTCTACCTCTGACATAGAGGAAATTTTCAAACAAGTCCTTGCTCATTCTGGTAATCTACCTTCTACTGCTATGTCAGTCACCTCAAGTAATTCATCTTTGTTCTTTGACTCTGCATGTTGTAATCACATGACTCCTGATTCCACTCTCTTTTCCACCAAACATTTTGCTAATCATACTTCGGCTATTCAAACTGATGATGGTTCTCCCATGACCGTAAGTCATATCGAAAAAATTTCAACATTAAACACTTCTCTTCTTGATACTTATTGTATTCCCCAACTCACTTTCAATCTCATATCTATTGGTCAATTATATGACTTCGGTATAACTGTCATTTTTTATGCTTCTGATTGTTGTGTGCAGAATCCAAAGACGGGACAAACTCTTAGGATAGGCCGTAAGGTTGGATGACTCTTTGATCTCATCAATCTTCACATTCCATCCTGTTTCTCCTCATCAGTTCAGACAACAGCCCCAGTCTCATCTACCCCATCCGTTAGTTTCTGGCATTCTCGTCTAGGTCATACTTCTGTTGGTCGTCTTCAATCCTTAGTGTCTAGTGGTCATTTAGGGCTTGTTAATAAAGAACAATTTGATTATCTTCCTTGTCAACTTGCCAAACAATTGGCATTGCCATTTCACAAAAATGATTCTTTTTCTTCTGCACCATTTGACTTAATTCACTCTAATGTTTGGGGCTCGTCTCCCACTGCTACTATGGGAGGCTCTAAATATTTTGTCATTTTTGTTGACGATTACTCCCGTTACACCTGGATATTTCTTATGTGTAACCGATATGAATTACCTCAATTGTACTTTGATTTTGCTACCATGGTCAAAACTCAATTTTCTTGCAATATCAAAATGTTGCATACTGATAATGCTACTGAATACACAGACTCTAATGTCCTTAACTTTCTTCACCAACATGGCACTCTTCCTCATCGTTCATGTCCAGGCACCTCTCAACAAAATAGGCAAGCTGAGCGTAAACACCGAGACATTCTCAATACCGGTCGTGCTCTTCTCATATCCGCTTTGTGTCCTGAACGTTTTTGGGGTGAAGCTGCTCTTACAGCTGTTTACACTAAGAACCGTATACCTTCTCCCATCATTAAGAATCAATCATCCTTTAAGCATCTTTATGGTCACCCTCCTGATTATAACACTCTTAAGGTAATTGGTTGTGTCTGTTTTGTTCTCCTTCAGCCTCGTGAGTGCACCAAATTGGAACCTAGATCTCGCTTATGTTGTTTCTTGGGATACTTTATTGAACAAAAAGGCTACAGATGTTGGGATCTTTACTACAAATGTCTCTGAGTGTCTTGTCATGGTGTTTTTTGGGAACACAAGATGTTCGCCTCCATATCCAAGTTTCACCTATCGCACGATAATACCTCTCTTCTATTCACTGACCTCTCCAAAGATCTTTTTCCTGACACTCTTGAGACAAACTCTTCTTCTGAGTCAACAACTCCACAACACATCTTATCTCTTTATCAGATATGTCATTACCACCTAACATGTCTACAGACACCTCAATCGAGTTATCCACCTTACCCTATTCTGAGCAACTTGTCTCTTCCGATGGATCCGCTCTAACAGCTTCTGATCTCCCTCTTCGGCGAAGTAACCGGGTAAAAACTCTTTCTGTTAATCTTCGTGACTTTATTGTATTTTCTACTATTCTTTCTCACTATGAACCACAGTCTTATCGTGAAGCTAGTTCTGATTCTCTTCGACAAAAAGTAATGAATGATGAACTATAGGCACTCGAAAACACTCACACCTAAGATCTAGTAGACCTACCAAAAGGCAAACATGTTCTAGGATGCAAATGGGTTTACAAGATCAAAATTCACTCTGATAGATCCATTGATCGTTACAAGGCTCGCTTGGTAGCTAAAGGCTTTACCCAGGAGAATGGGGTTGACTATGAGAAGACCTTTGCCTTAGTTGCCCGCTTCACTTCAGTTCGCAACTTAATTGCAATTGTCGTAGTTCGTCATTGGGGATTATTTTAGATGGATGTAAAAAATGTTTTTCTTAATGGTGAACTCACCGAAGAAGTTTATATGCGCCCTCCTCCTGGTTCTTCTCATCTTCTGCATCAAGTTTGCAAACTTCGTCGAGCTCTGTATGGTCTCAAGCAAGCTCATCGGACTTGGTTTGCCAAGTTCAACACCATTGTTGGAGATTTTGGATTCACTCCTAGCTCACATGATTCTGCTATTTTCATTCGAAAAACAGGCCAGGGTACCATCCTTTTTCTCCTCTATATTGAGGACATGATCATCACTGGTGATGACACATCTGGAATTTTGGATCTCAAGACTTATCTCAGCCAACATGTCGAGATGAAAGATCTTGGGAAGCTCAGTTACTTCTTAGGACTTGAGATCACTTCTAATTCTGAGGGATATTATTTTTCTCAAGCAAAGTATGCTTCTGACCTTCTTACTCGAGCGGGACTCATAGATAGTAAGACATGTACCACTCTTTTTAAGCTCAACTTTAAACTCACTCCTATAGATAGTGCACCTTTGGAAAACGCCACCTTGTTTTGCCAGTTGGTTGGTAGTCTTGTTTATCTTACAGTTACTCACCCTAACATCTCTTATGTAGTCCATATTGTCAGTCAATTTCTCTCTACTCCTCGCACACCCTATTATGCCATAATTATTTGCATTCTCAGGTACATCAAAGGGACCCTATTTAATGATCTCCATTTCTCAACTCACTCTTCACTTGATCTTCGTGCCTACTCAGATGTCCCACTGATTGTAGATCCACCACAGGTTATTGCTTCTTTCTTGGTGATTCTCTTATTTCTTAGTGAAGCAAAAAGCAAACAGCAGTTGCTCGATCTAGCAGAGAAGCTGAGTGTCGAGCCCTTGCTGATACAACTCAGGAACTTCTTTGGATTCACTGGTTACTTGAAGACATGGGCGTCACTCATTCTACTGCCACTATCATCAGCTGTGATAATCAAAGTGCTATCCAGATTGCTCAAAATGATGTATTCCATGAACGCACAAAACACATTGAGATTGATTGTCATTTTATGCGTCATCATCTCACCCGTGGGACTATTGGACTATTATCAGTTTCTTCTGCCGATCAAACTGCTGATATCTTCGTTAAAACACATCCTTTTGGACACCTTCAGGATTTAGTTTCCAAACTCAAGTTGGTCTCCATTTTACCACCTTGAGTTTGAGGGAGGCTATTAATGTATATATACAATGTATATATTAGTCCTACATTGGCTAGAATGGGAAATATTTCTCTTAGGTTAGGCTATAAATAGGATACCTCCCTTGTAAGCAAATCAGACCATTCAATACAATTCTCTTTTCTTTGTATTATCTCACTTCCTCTCTTAAATTCAATTGGATACATATTTTTCATGGTTCTTGTTGATTTTGTTTGGCCAAACTAAATCCCTTACAGATTGATGAGAAAGTGTTAACAAGTTTTTGTGAATTAACCAAGGCATCTTTAATTATATAAATAGTTAATTTAACTTTTTAATTTTTGCTGTTTTAAGGAGTTTGTTGTCCTAACCAATGTTTGTTACTCCCCAATAAAATTTGGTCATCCATATATATACCATTGCATGGTTATTAAGAAGAAAAAAATGAAAAAAAAACTGAGAAATTGAAGATAATCACCCAAAAATTATCGACGAAATATGTGAAGCTCCATAAGAGCCAGTGCCAGCGCCAGCAAGATGATCTGATGTCGAATTCGACGCTGAAATTCGATGATGATCATAAGGAAAACCTTATAAGCAATAACAACAAATACAATGATCAACCACAACGTGAGATACCAAAGGCGACAAAAGTTGTGGAAGCCATGCAAAAGGTTTTTATGTCTAAGGAAAAGCTGCGTCCACCACCACCACCTACTGATGGTGGTGGCAGTAGCAGGTATCGCCTTATCCAACGGTCTGAAGGCTTTAACAAGAATATTGCCTCTGGTGATCGAACAGTCTGAAGGCTCTGGCAAGAATGGTCGACGTCCTCTGATCAGGTGGGTCAATCGATAAAGCAGCAACCTGGGGAAAGATGAGTCCCCATAAATTAATCAATTTAGGGCAAAAATTATTGGCCAGCTTGGTTTAGATCAGTTGAAAATTTTAATGATAATTTTGAGGAGTTTCATTGTAAACCTATTATTGTAAGCACCTCTCTTGCATTTTCTAAACCTTCATTTACATCTCATAATAGGAAAATTTAATCACATGAAATCAAATTTAACCTTTCCTACCAGGAAGTGTAAGTGGTAGAAGAATTTAATCACATGAAATCACTTAAAATCAAATTTAATATTTTTTTATCAGATAATGTAAGTAAAGGTTTAAAAAATATGAAAAATTCTTTCAATTATATATTTAAAGGGAAATCTATGTAATTTTTATTTATTTTTCCCTCTGCATCCAAAATGTCACATAAGTCCAAGATAGTGGGAATGGACAAAAGAAATTGTCTCGCTGAATGAGCAACAGAACGTAAGGATTTTTTTTTATCTTTCAAATTTTTAGTGTTAATTTTGTGGTTTGTAATTTTCGGAATAAAAAAAAATAAGAAAAGCCTATTGTTTTTTATAGTGATGTCCACGTAATACTTTAGAACTTATATAAGAAAAAATCAATTATTTTAATAATAATAATAATAATAATAATCTCAATAATTTAATAGTATTTAAAAGTTTCTTTTTTAATCTATACGATTATTATCTATTTTAAATATTTTTTAATTATTTGAAAATTTATTATAACAATATTACAGAAGACAACAAAAAAAAAACATTAAAATGATATTTTCAAAATCAATATTTGTTCTCGAAAAAAGCAGTTTTCAAAAATTTGTTTTAAAAAATACTAAGCAAACATATTTTGAATCTTGGAGAACTGTACCAAACATGACCAATATTTTTGTCCAAATAACTTATGGGTCAGAAGTTAAGAAACTCTTGCTTCTTATTTCTGACCAGAATCAACTATTTTTCAGTTGTTTTTAACTTCTCCCTCAACTTGATGGTAGATGAAAAAATGTCTTCGACTCGGTATCAGAAATTACACTAAACCTAGGCCAAACGAGCTCTAGTGGGTTTGCAACTTTGCATGATTAATGCTTCCACGGCACAGTAAACTACTTTATAGGGCATCTAAGTCGGCGAAGGCGTGGAAGCAGTGAGAGCGCTTCAGGCAATAGCATCCCTACCTTTTTCGTTTGGGCCTGTTATTCTTTTCTTGTCTTTCTTCAAAACCCGGACCTGATCTTCAGCATAGATTCCTCTAGTTGGTGATCAAGGCAAGGTATTAATATGCTGTTCCTTAACTGGGTATTCATTAATCATTACCATTTACTTTGCAGCATGCTTATTCTTTCCGTCTTCACAATTTGTACTTGATAGGGAAGGCAAATTTCAGTGACCCAATTGACTAAACTCGTGGAAATTCATTAATCGTAGAGACCCTTTTGATCCGGTAATATGAAATTCTTGGTTTTCTTTTCTTTTTATTGGTTTTTATATTGTTGCTTTAATCAAACCAAAAGATGGGTGTAGGTCTATCATTCTTGATAGGATTGAAGGCAACACTTTATTTACTGTTCTTCGCATTCCTTAGAAAACTTGGTTTCACATTGTTATCAATACCATTCTTGTATGCCTCACTGGTGTCTTTTCTTATCTCAATAGTCTCTCATTCATCCATCAATCTCCCAATGCTTTTGGGGAAGAACCAAGATGGGAGTTTCCCCATTTGGTCGATAATCATGTTTAGCCCTTACATATATTTTGTTAGGATCTTTTCCATATTGAGGAGATTGTTTAGTGGGGAAGAACCTTATAGTGAAATTTGTGAGGGTTTGTATGTTGGTGGGTGGCCTTCTTCACCCACTAAACTGCCTCCTGGTAACCCTGCCATTATTGATTGCACTTGTGAGTTTCCAAGAAAAAGGGAGTTCAAGGGGCATGCCTATTTATGCATCCCCACTTGGGATACTAGGTCACCTCAGCCAGGGGAGATTGAAGCTGCTATCAAATGGGCTTGCGGAAAGAGGGCTCAAAGTAAGCCAGTCTTCATCCACTGCGCATATGGTATGATTCTTAATTTCAAATTAATCTTGTTTGTTTCATGTGGTACTGATCAAATGTTCTGTCTATGTGCAGCATTGTTCTGTGATTGTTGGTTTCAGTAATATGGGTGAATGTTATATATCGTTCAACTTTTGCTTAGTTTTGTGGTATTTTGATACAAGCAAAAATGTTTGTGGTGTTTCCAGGATCAAGTGACATGATCAGGATAAGCTACATAACTTTGATTTTGCGTCCGAGCCATAGCTTAGTTTTGTGCTATTAGTAATTGGTGATTTAAAATTCCTTATGGTGCTCGCATTAGGTTGTATGGATCTAGGTGAGGTGGTTATTGCCGTAATTGAAGTTCTGACTTTCTACTTGAGGGTAAGCAGGCAGTCCTCTGGACAACACAAGCCACAAGGTCCATAGACCATGGTGGTCCATCTTTTCTAATATTTTGTAATATGACTGAATTGGCTTATATAGATTATTTCTTTTCTTATTGTGAATAGTTCATTAGCTGTTCATCATAAAACTATATGAGCAATCTAGATATGAGTAAAAACTTTGTTATTTTTCATGAAAGCTTTCTTCTCTGTTTTGACATTGATCAAGAAGTTGTAGATTTATAGCCACCATAACCTTGTGCTAGAAATTTTCCAACAACATTACTCTTTGTTTGTCTGTTAAATGGGGCTAAGACATGTTTTCATTTCGCTCTTGAGCACATGTATACAAATTTCTGAGAACAATATTCACATGGTCCTTGTAAAATTTTTACTCCAAGGAACTAATTTCCTTAGTCTTGTGATGTTCTTTTCAAACAGTAACTCAAAGACGAGGGAATTTTGACAAAGACGAGGGAAGTGTCTTGTTAATCGTTGCAGTCTTTGTAAGAAGGAGGTTGAGACCGTTTCCCTTCTTTTACTTTATTGCCCCTGGACTAGGCATTTATGGGAAATGGCTTACCCGGTTTGGGGGTTAAGTTGGGTGGTGGCAAGCTCTGTTAGGGAGAGATTTTTGCATGGAAAAGGATTAGTGGTTCCAAAGAGTTTAGGAAAGCTTGCGGCTTAATCCATCTATCCATCATTGGATTGTTTGGACTTGAGAGAAATAGGAGGGCTTTTGATGGGCTAGAAAAGCCTATTGGTGTGATTAAAGATAGATGGCTCCATGCCCTCAATTTTTGGTTTAGTGGGCATTCCTTTGGTCAATGAGGAAAAGCTCCTTGAGTTTATAGAGTTTTTGTCTTGTAAATGATTTTGTAGCTTGGGTTGCACTTTTGAATATAATATATACTTTATTTATAAAAAAACAAGTAACTCAATTCTACAGTTTTGGTTTGTTAGTCTTAATTAATTGACTTGACTGACAATTCTGCTAAGTTGGAGTTCACTCCATGTTATGACAGATTTGTACAGGAAGTTGCACACATTGCTTGCGTATATCACACTTTGAAGTTATTGTTGCTTTTCTATTGTCAAGTAAAAAATGGTGGAAAGATTTGGCAATTGGTTCATATATAAATACCAGTTTTATTGAATTTCAGAATTTATTAACTGGTACCTTTGAAAGCTAATCCAGTAGTTGGTAGGCCTCAAAGTAGACTGAGATTTGGGTAGTATGTCCTATAGAAAAGTTAAAACTGCTCTATTTTAAGTTTTTACTTAATTGGATAGTGTCCTGTATGTTGTGAGCTGAAATTCAAAGAGGTATGTATTTATCCCAACCTGCTATGGCCTTGAGACGGACAGATTTCAAAACTGCAGTCATTATTTCTAGAGCAAACCTCGATTCCTACCAAGGAATCTCACCAAGCTTAGGTGCTATGTACTTCATCGGCATCATAGAAATTTATGAAAAGAATAGATATGTTGGGAATTCATTTATGGTCACTGTGAGTGTCACTGTTGGAATTGACTCTAAAAAACTACTTTTCAGAACTGTGACTGTCAGAAATTATTTTTTAGAACTTTAAGCTAAGCAAAAAAGTCAATGATATTTTTCAGTGGAAGAAAATAAAGACGCATTATTATAAGGACTGTTATGAATTCACATCCCACATGGTGCTCAAAATTTGAGTCAGCCATAATATGTACTTTAATCAGAGTAGTGCAATTTGAAGATAACTTGCTCTAGATGTTCTTTATATTACTGCTTACAAGTTACTCTGCGTTTTCTTAGTTAGGTTGTCGTCTGACTTAATTCATTAACATTATGCCTGCAGTAAAAATAAGTTTTATAACATTTTCTTTTAATTGTTTAATGCTTCCTCCAGGTCATGGGAGAAGTGTTGCTGTGATGTGTGCACTATTAGTGGCTTTAGGTGTGGTGGAAGATTGGAAAAAGGCAGAGAATTACATCCGGGAAAGACGACCTTACATCCGGATGAATTCTCTCCACCACGCAGCCTTGGAAGAATGGTCAAAACACCGGTTATCTTCTCCTAAGAGGGATGAAGGAATTGATGTAAGTTCTGTAATTCAGTCAAATGCTTCTGGACGCACACATTCTGATAGGCTGGGAAAGAAAAGTGATTGATTTGATTCCTTTGTTATGGTGACTATTGTCTCACACATTTGTTGCAGTATATCGATGTAATTGGATTGATACATATTTTTATTTTTTATATGCTGCAAAGATAGCATACAACATTTTAACCTGATGTATTCCTTCACTGGTTGATGTTCTTGGCATTACTTTTCGTGAAAGGGTGGAAGAAGCTGGTCCAAAAGCAGTGTTTGGACCGGGTATGGACAAAAATTTCTCACTTTCTCAGTGCATCAACTCCGCTGATATGTTTCAGCTGACTTAATTCAAGTGGATTGTCTTGTGCATGATTATGGTTTACTCTGCTTTTTCTTCTATATGCTTTGCTCCATTGACATTTTCTTTACGAATGTTTTCTGCTATCGTCAACTTCCATTTAATCTTCATACTACTTATTGGAGACAAGATGGGATCAATAGAAAGTTACATTTTGGTAACAAAGTCTTGCGAACAACAGTTGGAAAAGTAAAACTGATCTGGTTGAGCCGTAGCTGGACTCAAACTGCTTGCAGAATATGGTAATCAACCTCAACTTGTTGGAGTAGAAAAGAAAATGACCAGGTTGAAGTCATAGCTGCTCCCCAGTGCAATGATATGTTTCTAGCCCCAACATGTCGAAACTCGAGAGTACTCGTCTTGAAAGAACGTGCTTTTCATTGTCTTGATGCTTGAAGTCGACGTTTGCCAGCTTTAGGCCTCAATGTTACGCTGATTGTTGATGAGAATGCTATTTGTCAAGCAGAACAATATTAAGAATTTGTTCTTTCTCTGATTTACACAGGAGTATATTTTCAATATGTTAAAACAAAACAAGAAAAAAGATGTAGTAATGTACAATAATACAAAGTACTATATAAAATTTCTTTTTTTTTTTGGGAACTTTACCGAAATACAATTACAAGACTCGAACCTAGACTTATCCTAAACCCTACCCCACCCTTATCACCAGGCCAAAGACTCAGAGGCAAAATTTTGTTTTTATAACAGGCACCAGATGCTATCTAAAGATAGTGCACCAACATTGTCTTCCTTCAGCGTTGATTGATAGACCCTAACTTTTGAATTGGCAAACGAACTTCAAAGGATTACAAAGAGAGATTCAGTAATAAGTTTATTATAATTCTTAATTGCCACCATGCTTGGCAGCTTCTCAACCACTTGATGTCATAAAGGACTCCCCACAACCGCACTGTCCCTTAGAATTTGGATTGATAAAAATGAATTCAGATCTGTGCAACAAAAAAAAGGACTAAATATATGAGAGGCAACGATGAGGATTGAGGAGAACCATGAAAGCAAAAGTTCAAACTATTAATCCCCAAAAAAGTTACATGTACACAAATAAACCAATTGTAGAGGTGCCCAACGAAAGTTATTTTTCCCTCTTTACTCAGAAATCAGGTCAATAAGAAACATTTGAATTCATTATTGGGAGCTTAAGTATATTTACATAAAAATTAAATCACATTCTAAGTACAGATATATAAGGGACTTCAACTCGAAGTCGAACTTCAATTGTTTTGCAAGTAGAATTGAAAGCATGAGGGAAAAGTACTACCAAATTTGCCTCTCAGCAATGGTACAATTTTTTACTATCATGTAACAAAAATAATGTAGGTATTCAATATTGCTTTCCATTATACCATGAGGTTGTTAGAGTTAGACATTTCCTTAAGGCGAAGACAACTGAATTGATAACCTTGTCTGATGTTTCAAAAACGTGGGATATAACAACATCAGGACCCTGGCACAACTGAATCAACAGCCATGAAGAAAAGGCTATAGCAAGTAAGGTGTACTGCAACTACACACATGGTGTAGTCGAAGGCGAGCTAATGCTTCTTGATTTTGTGCTGTAAGCATTAGTTGTTTTCCTTTGATTGTAGCAACAGGGTTTCCTGTTGAGTGCCCTTGTTCTTGGATAAATAAAATCTTTACATTTATCCAAAAGAAAATGCAAGGTAGGCTCTTGCCTAGGTGCTAACGAGAGGCAACACGTTGGAAAAGCACAGTAAGGCCCTCGAGGTGAGTCAATTTCAGTAAGGCACCCACTATTATCACCTCGGCGAGCATCTCAATTGAGGTGAATGGCACTTGAGGCAAGCACCTAAGAAACATATATTTTGTAGAAATGCACTAAGGGGGAAAAATGTGAATGCATACTTCTTTTTCTTTTCTTTTCTTTTGGGTTGGGGGAAGGGGGTGTAAGGGTATGAGAGTGCATGCTTCACAAGCATATGTAAATGCAAAACTGAAGCAAAATAGATTATATACCTGAGTTTGTCATCTACGAAGTCCATCTTGGTTCCAATAACATGCATCAAGGCCTTCGGATCAATCAATATCTTCACACCCTTGTCTTCAACCAACTCATCGAACTTCCCTTTGTCATCTGAATATGTAATGTAAAAGAACATTAAAAACCGGGCTACAATCCTTAAGCATACTATTTTCTGAAGTAGTACAAAAAAAGAACATATTCAGCAAAAATACTTTAAGATATGTTTTACCCAAAAGAGAAGCCACTAGATGCAGAAATAACTGCCTGACATTCACAACTTACTGTAGCTTTTCTTCCTTTTTTTTCCTTTTCCCTTGTGCATTATTATGGTGACTACTTCTCATACCTTGTAATCTGAAGCACCTACAGAATTACTGGTAAGAGGCAGAGAATCCAGGAGTAGCTTATTATACTATTAAGGGTGGGAATACCCAATGATGATGGTTTATTATACTAATTTAGACGATAGTATTACAGATTAAATTACTATATACATGAATCCATTAAAACAGGGAGGAGTCATCTCCACATTAAAGAATTTTAATATGAACTACTACGTTGAAAAGATAACGGAAAAGCATCCATATTATACTTTCTAAATAAGATTAACCATTCCCAACCAGTATGGAAAGTGGGCTTCTAGCTTCTTATTAGGAACCACCTTTGAGTTCATTGCCTTTTGCTTTTACCATCTACTTTGTCTTCTATCACCTTGATATTGCAACTTTTGTCCCTTCCACTATTACAGAGGTTCTCCCTGGTTGTACTTCTCGGATCAGTATGAAAGAGAAGCAATTTCAAAACAGTTCACTAGTTTTTGAATTATTTGAAAGAACAAATATCCAATGAATGTTGAAATCCA
Organism: Bretschneidera sinensis; assembly: GCA_023935145.1. NCBI lineage: Eukaryota > Viridiplantae > Streptophyta > Magnoliopsida > Brassicales > Akaniaceae > Bretschneidera > Bretschneidera sinensis. Next base: position 3,567,352 of record CM043700.1, on the reverse strand, counting down.
AGTCTTTAAGGCTATAATTGGATCTTGAAAATTACAAAGGAAAGCAAAAATCTGGAGGAAAATGATTAGAAAAGAAAAACAAAAATTTCATTTCAAACCCAGTTTTCTCACTTAGTTTTGTGAGTTGTGTTATTTTTCCTCCAACTTTTTCTTTGACATCCAAACAAAACAAAGAAAAATGTTCTCTTGTTTTCCATTTTTATTTTCTTTTCAATTTTCTTCTGGATTTTTCTTCTTTAAATTTTTGAGATCCAAAGGTAGCATAAAGGTGGATATAGCTAGAGAAGTCATTTCTCCAACCATCGCTTGGGTCTTCTGAAATTAATTACTTAATCAAAATCCATATAATTTTTTTTTTTACAAGTAAAGAGAAGCATATAAATCAAAGGCACCATGGTGGTGCCAAACAAGTACAAAAGGCTATCTACATGATAGAATTTCAAAGAGGTCTATGATATCTTTATCATTTACAAAACAATTCCCATTAAACCAAATCCAAAAGTATGTAACCACCAATTAAGTGGTGAAGGGTTTTTCCTTGCCATCAAAAGCTCTCTTATTCCGTTCAAGCCAAATAACCCAAAAAATGGAAAGGGGAATCAAACAATAAGCCTCCCTCCTTTGATTTGAACCTGTCAACCCGCACCAAGCCCACACCTTGTCTTGAACCAAGCCAGTAACCACCCAATGGATTCCCACCGAACTAAAAGCCATCCCCCATAAATGTCTAGTAAAGGAACACCCCGAAAAAAAGATAATAGATGGACTTGGTCCCTTCTTTACAAATATAACACTATTGACCAACATCTTCCTTCTTTTTTTTAGAAGATTATCGATTGTAAAAATGCCACCCTAACTAGCTTTCCAAGCAAAGAAAGCAACTTTTGTGGATGCGAGGTTTTTCCAAATCGCTTTCCAAGGAAAGTTATCCTTGCCCTCCAAGCTTTCGAGCAAAAAAGAGTCTTGTAAAAGGACTTTTTAAATAGTTAAACCTCAAATTTTCGACCCAAATTCAAACTCCATTTAACCTTGTCTTCATTAAGCAAATTCACTTTCGCCTTATAAATGTTTCCAAAATTTTTATTAACACTCACTATTTCAAGTCAAGGCAATATCCCACACAAGCTCCTTATTATGAGAACTCACACAAGAGCTAATCAAAGCCTTTTATCTCAAGCAAGAGCAAAAACCTCCGGAAATTGCTCTTTTAAAAGAACATCACCATGCCAAAACTGAATATCATTCTCGTTGCCGCGCAAAAAAAAAACATATCACCCTAACCATTTCTAATCTACCTCCACACCCCAACACCATGAGTACCACGTCTCCCTAGAAATCCAACCATTATGCTCCAACCCAAACTTGGCCACAATAACCTTATGCCACAATTGATCATTTTCCACCATAAATCCCCAAAGTCACTTTCCTAGAAGAGCTTTGTTAAAAAGAACCAATGACTTAAGACCAAGACACCCTCGATCAATGGGTTGCTTAACAACACCCCATCTCACCAAGTGGTATTTGAAATCTTCCCCCGAGTTACCCCAAAGAAATCTCCGTTGAATCCTTTCCAAACTCTTAGTAATCTCACAAGGAATAAGACATAAAATTGATGGGAAGACTCGAAAGGGTGCTCTTAATGAGAGTTAAACGTCCAACCTTGGAGAGATAATGGCTCTTCAAACAAGCTAATCTCTTTTCATATACTTTCCACAATGGGAGACCACACACTCTTGTCTTTGAATTTAGCAGCCAACGGAAATCCCAAATAAGTAAGAAGAAGGGATCCAACTTCACAACCCAAAATTTTTGCGAACAACTCCACATTAACCCATCTCCAATGGGAATCAAAACACTATTACTATGGTTCACCTTCAACCTGCAAATCGCCTCAAAACAAAGAAGTAATCACTGAATATAAAGAAGTTTATCAAACTTTGCTCCACAAAAAACGATAGTATTATCGACAAAAAAAAGATGGGACGCTTTTAACTCCTCACTTTCACCCACTACAAACCCATTTATGAAACTTCGGTCCACCCCTCTATGAATCAACTTGCTAAGCGCTTCCATGACCAAGCTGAAGACAAAGGAAGATAAAGGATCACTTGGTGAAGACCTCGAGAAGCTTTAAAGAAACCAGAAGGATACCCATTGATCAACATGGAGAAAGACAGGGAAGATATGCACTTCTTAATCAATTTACGCCATAAAGCACCGAAACCCATTCTTTTCGATAAATACAAAAAGAAATCCTAACAAACATGATCATAGTTTTTTCCCATGTTAAGCTTGCAAATAACCCATTCTTTCCAATTTTCAAATGAGTATTAACCAGCTCATTTGCAATCACCCTTGAATAAATTGGACCTTAGTCATTTTATTCATGGAATTCTATTATCTTTCATAATTTTTGTACATCTTGTAAATTGGTATTAGGTAATATTAGAATCTCTTGTTTTAAAATTTCTAATAAAAATAGAGTAAATTGCTTGGCTTCAAATAATGATTGTTTCATCTATATAACTAACAAAGATAAGAGTGATGAAAAAGGTCCAATTCGATGCAATTTCAAACCAATTTAAGTACATAGCAAACTATGTGCAGTCTGAATAAAGAAATCAAACACAAGAATACTCTTCTAAATGCTAGTTTTGATTGAATATAATAATTTAGCTCACAATCTCTAAATTACAAACGATTAGCAAGGTGCTTCTCTTACAAAATACAATTACAAAATTTTGTGTCCTATTTGACAGTAAGTTGCCATCCTGTTTTTTTATAAGTGACGCTAAGTTGCAATCCTGTATTGATGATTCCATTACCATAATATGTTTACAAAAGCTAAAAGGCTACAATAGAACAATAGTAAGAAAAACAAACTAACCTGATCCCATGATCATTTCCCCTTGATCCTCAACACATGATCAATTATAAAAATCACGACCGTGGTTGTGATTACTTAAATAGCAGTTTTGACAAACATGTTACTAATACCAACACATCACATCCCACAAACTTGAGGCACCGACATAAAGGATATTCTAGCACTCATCTTAGCCGAGAGAACCTTAGGGCATATTTGGGTATCTGTTTTCATTTTATGAAAACTGTTTTGAAAATGAAAACTAAAAACAATTTTCTAATGTTTTCAAAAAGAAAACATGTTTGGATAACTGTAACTCGAAAATTGTTTCCTAAACAGAAAAACATTGAAATGTTGTTTAGATAATCTTATTTTGAAAAATGTTTTGATACACTTTGTAATTATTTTTAGTTTTGAGTTTAAATTTAAAATCTATATTAATTTTATTTCTCATATTTACTAAATACTTAAAAATAATTTATTGTCAAAATTTTATATTTTTTATATACCATGAAGGAAGAATTAACAAGAGAAGTGAACACTGATTTTAGGGCTATTTTTCGAAAATTATATTAGAGAACATCAATTTGGGTTTTCAAAAAACAGTTTTTGAAAACTAGTTTTTTTAAAACTGTTTTAAAAAATTACTCTTGAAAACTGTTTGCCAAACATAAGAGTTTTTGAAAACTGAAAACAGTTTTCAAAAACCCCTCCAAAACATGCCCCCAAATTTCCAACATGTAATAGCAACCCGACTCTTCTAATGGCTGATAATGGTTGCATCTCAAACAGACTGAACCACTGGACAACCAAGATGATGGTCTCACTTTGGTTAAATCTTTCAAGCATGGGATTGCTCAGGCAACCACACCAAGTAGAGCAATATTTACATTGCATTTATTTGGAAAATATATTACATAGGAAAAATATGTAATAGAAGGTGCAATCCTTTGAGCTATTACAAACCTTAAAAGGTACCATACATTTCTTCAGCTACCTTTTAGCATATGACATCCCATGAAAGTCATAACCGGTGAAGGTGAGTTTGATTTGGTTAAGGATCATGAAAATCTTTATGCAAAAGAAATTTTTTAAAAAAAAAAAGAAAGAAAAAAAAAAGTAAACCCCATCTAAAATAAGTTGATTTTTTTTTATAATTTAAAATAAGTTGATGTTAACGATAATAATTCTCAGAGTTGAAATACAAAGAGAAGTTGAGTTCCCAATACCATCTGTAGAGTACAAAATTTAATCCACTCTATATACACAAATCATATTACATGAAACAAAAAAAAAGTGCACAAAGAAACTCTCCCGAATAAAAAAAAATGAATCCAATTTCATTAATTAATCATCGATCCAACAGAATAAAGGGAATCCTATATAAATCTATAAAAAAATTAAAAATACATACGAAACTGTTCTGGGTGGGAGGCTAAGCTAACCTGCATAATTGAGCGTGTAGGATAAGCCGTTGCAGCCGCGAGCCTTGACGCCGAACTTAAGGTAAGGTCGCTGCCGCTGTTGAAGTAGGTGCCGTATCCTGTCGGCAGCTGCATCCGTTAACGTTAGGGCTTGGCGCCGGGCCGCGGCACCCACCTTCCCCGCCGCTGCCGCCAAAATTTTTGATGATGCAGAAGCTACCATGTTACGGTGTACTATTTTCTTCCTTTCCCGTCTTCAGGTTTCTTTCTTTGTGTAGCTACGTGTAATGCGTAATTGGCTATGCTCATTTTTTAGCCCATATTTCGTGATAAATGAACGAGCCACGATTCATTTTCATCCGTTGTAAATCGTAATTTTTTTATAAATTTTTTTTATTTTTTATAAGATCGATCACAAAAAAAGAAATTCAAGTTGACAAAACATTATATACTAATTCATTGTTTGTTTTAGATGAATTTCTGTTTAAAACGATAAACTTTTTCATGGTAGGTTGAATCTTGAAATCAATGTTTTTAGTGGTGAAGTCATTTGACGTATGTCTCGATTAAACGGACTTTAAGGTTTAAGTCTCGAGGGATTGAGACGTAATGTTTTGAAATTTTAGTAAAATAACATAAATTATATAAATATAATAGTTAAATTTTAAATAAATTAAACTTTTAATAACTCTCTAAAACATATAAAATATAATTATAATTTTAAAATATTAAAATATTAATATATATTTATATGTACATTACATATAATTTTTTTTATATTATTTTAATTTGTAAGTGATTAATTAAATAGTTTGTAATTAGTTATTATATACATATATTTATATATACATTATATATAATTTTTTTATTTTTATATTGTTTTAACTTATAAATGATTAATTAAATAGTTTGTAATTAGTTATTATTAAACCATATAACATGTGATCAATATTTATTAAACACAATAATATAATTATAATAATAACTAGCTTAGTGGTTAAAGTTTGTATTTGGGTATGGGTTTAAGCCTTAAATTTATATATATTTTTATTTTTAAGGTTTTTTTTTTAAAAAAAATCTCAATGGGGCATACGCCCCGATCACTGGGGTGTAAAAGGTGTATGCCACGAGCGTGGGCATATGTCCTGGAGCAAAAGAGTATGTCCAATGAAAGAAATGTCTAATATTTTAAGCCTTGTTGCGTTTTGCTTTAACCCCGCCTCTGAACGAGCTCAAAAAACGCATTTGAAAACACTGCTTGAAATTTTGTCTATAAGGAAAACGTCTTTAGTTCCCACACATGAGACATACGTACGTGGGATTGTCTTTCTAAAAGAAACACTAGATTCTAATAGTTGGTGACAATTTCATCCATGCAAGGTGTCATAACTTAACTGATAATTTTGAGGAACTTCAATAGTAACATCTATACATACTTAATTTAACATTACCAGTGAAATTCTAAAAAATTATCAATCAAGTTTTTAGTCCAGTGCAAAAAATAAGTTTTACATTCGGTGCAAATAAGAATATCTCGTCACGGTCCACCAGATTTGCCTAAAATCTAGACAATTGCGCGGCGCCAAAACTTCTTCAAGTCATGGCCAATATTTTTTTTCAAAATGCGTTTTGACCCAAGAACTTGCAATGGACAACCCTCAGAAGCCACATAACTCATCCAGGTCCCTTTGAAACTTAAACTACAATACAACAAACTCCACTCATGCGTGCGCAAGCATCGAGGTCTTCGCTTAAAGCTTGGCCCGCTACCAAGCAACCCCATTAATAGTGTCTCAGATTTTCAACTGATATGAAAGTTCTCAAAACCCTACATATCTCATGCAAAGTAACCAAAGATACTCGACCTTGCGCCAAAGGTCATTGCACAAGTCTCGAACTAATCGCAACATCCCACTAACCCGAATGGCCACGGAAGAGTACTGATTGTCTTAATCAACCCTTATGCCTTTAGACCCCAATGAGGAACTCCTACTCACATAAGAGCACACGATTAAGGTCCCATTGGAACCACGAGGCATCCTAGAAATACCACAGAGTTGGCATTTATGAACATATCTAGCTCAAAGACCCATAATTTGATTGCATTGCTCGCCCATCGATACGACATCATCTAGCATCAAGTTGCTCACAAGAACATTAGCCCCATGACAATAAGAGTGCAATGACGATACTCAAGCCACCCAAATGTGCTTGACCATCATCATTGCACGACCACTTTAGCACAACGCTACCTTGCATCATCTTGTAGCCATCTTAACACTACGTGGTCGCAACGGTGCACAATGTCTCCCCTCATTGTGCTAGCCACTGAAGCACTTCTTGCACAATGATGCTCAACCCCTCCTTTCATTGTACTTCCCATACAGATGATAGCCTATGAACCTAACCAATGGCTAACCGACCATTAGCTAATCGCCCACAAACACGATTGCATTTTAACCGCCCACAACCATACTCGATGATAGCCACACATGACCCACAAAGGTGCTTCAATACCTCAAGATCTTTCCCCCAAGGTGCCAAGCTTCTAGCCAATAACCCACAGGATAGTGACTATAAGGTCAACCTTCAAACATCGAAGAAGAGTACATTGTAGTGCACCCGAAATCGCATCCCAACTTTCCATGAGAGACTCACTTACTGCCCATATAATACCCCAATCATGGTCCATGTGTGAAGAACCAGGGGGGTGGTGGAGAGTCTGACACCATGTGCATACTCCACAAGATAATCATAAGCAAGATCAAAACAAGTAAATAATAATAACAAACTTGTTGGAAATTAAAAGAGTAAGGATGGAGAGCTTGCAAAGTTGATTTATAGTGATTCGGTCATTCTTTGTGTATGCTCCACACCTCAAGAGATATTCTTGAGAGTTCACTTCATTATACTAAGTAAAGAAACACCAAACAACTTCCAAGATGTTGCTCAAATCTTTACAAGAATTTTCCCTCACTAGAAATTTCTCACAAGTGTTTAACACCCAAACACTCAAGAACACTCACAAGAGTTACACTAATTGTTTTACAAGATGAGAATGAAGGAACAATTTGGTACACAAGATAGATTTTCAATAAATTCTTACAACTCAGAAAATTTCTCTGTCACAAGCTCTTAACTTAAGAATGGCTCAATTTTAGAATTAGAAAACTTAAAGAAGCAATAAATGAGCTCTAGAATGAATTCGATCGTTCTTGTTCAAATTAAATGCTCATTGATAATGGGTATTTATAGTTCTAACTTGTACTAGATGTTAGACATAGCAAATGACCGTTTGGTGCATTAAATGCATTGACCTGTACCTCAACTTTTTAAAACTAGTTGTTATTCACGACAATACAATTGATTGTGGTTCTTGCCTAATCGATCGTGCCTTTAAAGAATTTGAATCAGTGAGGCTTAGGTCGAAAGCAAAACCAACTATGGGGTTCATCTAGTCGACTAAGAAAAATTTGTCAATTTCACAGTCAACTATCTTTTGGTCTGGAAGTAAGCTAAAAAGGCATTATACCTTCAGTTGACTATTGTACCATCATGTCGATTGTGACTACTCAAAATTTCAGTTTTACTTAAAAAAAACTTATAGTATATTTGAACTTTAAACACTTTTGTTTTTAAGTAAGACAATTTATAAAACATTTGAGCCATTTTAAAGCTAAAAGTAGAAAGGGAAATAACAAGGATACCTAATTAAAAAAAATACCTCTCATCTTTTTCACTTTCTTTTGGAATGGTCCTCAAAACTTTGAGTTCTTAATGTGTGCCTCACATTGAGTGTGTGTGGGTGTGTGTGCCCGTCTTCTAGAGTGCATGCACACTTTCTAAAATGCATGCAAAGCATTTTAACTACAAATAAGCTTAAAGAAAATATTATCATATCAAAATTTTGTCATTATCAAAATTAATATGAGATCAACAGTATCATCCTCAAATTTTCCATATAAAGCTCAATACTGAAGAAACCGCTACCTGGTTTTACATGGACAATAACATGGGCAAAAAGTGCTAATAAAAGAAGGGAAAACAAACTCATATTGAAACAGGGACCACGACCTGGGGATATAAACTAAAACATTCAAACAGGGAACTACTACATGGGGAAATAAACTAACATTGTAAGAGGGATTATAGCAGACAACAATCAAATAAAAGAAACAAGAATCAAACAAGTACAGAGCACTACATAGTATTTTACTTCAACAGTAACATAAAAAGCATGCACAAAGGCGACCAAACACACTAACCAGGAAAAAAAAAATAGGCTTTGGTATATGCACTGACAGAAACACACTTATCAGAAAATGAAGTCAACGCCCAACATATATGTAACAACGTTAACAAACACACATGAAGACGTAACACATAGAAAACAAGAAATTTAAAGTTGAACTTGACTGATTACTTAACCAACAATCAAATTAGCTTGTGATGAACGCTTCAAACACTACCCATTCAGATACTTAGCCAAACCCTAACCAAACAACACACAATACATTGTGAAATTTAAAGGAAATACTTACAATAGTTAGGAGTTATGCCATGCTCGGGGTCACGCAAACAATTAGTCATCTCCTTCAGTGGCGTGCATTGAACGTTTCAAAATTCGTACCCAAATACCAAATTTAAAATGTGTTTCTGAAAAATGAGGATTTGTGTTTAACTAATAGTGATTTGTGTTCTCGGTTGTGTGCGATATGGATTTGTGTTCTCAACTTTCAAGCATTCAACAATTTTCACTCTTATAAGAACAAAATGTGTGCGATAAGGATTTGTGTTCTCAACCTTCAAGCATTCAACGATTTTCACTCTTATAAGAACAAAAAACAAATGTAACCCTGACCTTTTGATTTCTGTCCTTTTACCATCCCTATGCATGTTTGAGAAAATGGAAAAATCCTCCAAAATTTATCCATCTCAGTATTAAAATTAACCACCTCTGTCCAAGTGGATATTGTCGTTAATTATTGACAATAATGTGCACGGAAAGAGTTGATTGATAACGAAACAATCGTTTGCTAATTTTTTAATCTCAATGACCAAAACAAGATTCAGATCAAACCTCAAAGACCAAAATGCATATTTAGTACATATTTTCCCTTAAGAATCACGAATTGATTAAATGAAATCCACACGCTGCACCCAAATCCGTTCTCAGTCCCCTCTATCCGCAGATTTCACCCAATCTGCCGCCCAATATAAGCTGATCTGGTCATATAGCATTTAACCCAACATCGTAGTTGCATTCCCTTTCCACTTCCACAGGTAAAATGCTTATTTTGGTGGTGAATCAACTTTAGATTATCCTGCTGCTTGCTAGCCTAAAGATTTTCAGATATACAGACCATAATCCACGCTTTAATCATTTGGTGATTCGCACTAGGTAAGATCATTATGCTGAACATAAAAAACATTTCAAATGATATCAATTAAGTTAAAATGCCCACAAAATCACAACCATAGAAAAAAGTTGATGGAAAAGTAGAGAGAAAATATTCAGCCACTTTAAAAATGAAACAAAACTCATTAAGGTTTATGGAAAACGAATAAGCAAAATGATCACTTAAAAATCATGCTACGGAAAACAGCAACTCCACTAGGTGTTGGTTGCCCTAGTGTAGATCTGCTGGCTCGCATGGGCTGATATCATCCTAATGGAACCTCTGGCCATCAAGTCCTTGATTGCTTTGCGTGCAAGCGAGCCACTGATCTGAAATGTGCGATTATAGAATATAGATGTATTAATCAAACCAAACATCTAAAAAGTCCATCTTAGTGATCTGAAATGTGCGATTATAGAATATAGATGTATTAATCAAACCAAACATCTAAAAAGTCCATCTTAGTCATCAGCACATAATAACAAGTGATGCACACATACACATGCTATATGAACATTTGCCAGAATAAGAATCAATCCCCATCTAAACAAAAGGTAAACCATATTCACACAACCATATGCACACACATACTAAATTATGACGTTCAAACATGACATGGAGAACATGGCTACATGCAATAGGCAGCATATCTAAATAGAAGAGTAACAAAAGCTATTTGGGCATAGAATATTGGTGGGTGATATTACCAGAGCACAGATTGCTAATGCAAAGCAAATTATTTGAATGACAAATGTACCTCCAACAGTGAAAAAAAGAGAAATGATTGCGTGAGGGTAATTTTTTCATTTAAAAACCTTTTGCTTTATTATTAACAACTCCAGCAATCACGTCACAAGAGAATAATATAACAATCAGCCACATTAAATAATAGAGAAACAAATGGGTCAAATCTTACACCGAAAGCAATGGAAAGGTCACCTCTGTAGTACACTGTGCACTAATCAACAGTGGAAATTGCAATTTAAAGTACTATGACTTAAACTAAGAAATAATGTAAAACCAGTCCCTCATACTGATGGTCACACCGAGGTGGTTAGATGGTACTTGGAGAACTACCGGGATGATTTACAAGTAATAGACCAAGGGAATGGATACTTTGGTAAACATGGTCAGTATAGTTGAGAAGAATAAGAGTAACATAAACACAAATGCTGTGAGCAAAAAAATGTTACTTTATAAGAACATACCCTCATTCTGTCGGACAAAATCGAAGGGGTAATAAGCTTGTACTTGGGAGCTTCAGTAAGAAGCTTGTCATATGTGGCTTGATCAAATAAAACCATGTTGTTCACTTTCTCCTTTTGCTTCCCCTTGCTCCATTTCTGCACAACAAACCTCGACAGTCTGAGATATCTTATAACAACCTAAATGCCAGCTGATTGCGGATGATAAAATCTCACTCATGCCCAGAAACTAACAGAGTATCATAAAGAGAAATCAAATATAAGTTTTTTTAATAAAAAAAGTTGTTGAAATCAACAAGAAAAAGAATCTTATAAGCAATGTGGCAAAGATGCTACTTAATCTGCTGGACATGGTATTTAATTTTTTATTTAAAAATTGATAATTTTAAATGAAGAACATAGAAAACCACCTAAAGTATGTAACTAAGAAGTCGATCAACAGCTCAAACCCTAAAGAAATCATAAAAATAAAACCTTCCTTCTTGGTTCTAGTGACAGATAAAAAACTATAATTGAAGTTTTAGATTTGAAAAGAATTAATGTGTACACCATAAGGCAAACTGCTAAAGATAATTCCATAAACACAATACCATACTAGCATAAATCGATACCAATCATTGCAAAACAACTGCAAATGAATCCATTGAAAGCAAATATAAACGCTATTTTCATCTTCATCTTTGCAAAGACATAAATGTATTAAATATTTTAACAAATTAGATCCTACCTGACCGTAAACACTAAAAATATTTGAGTAAGTAAATTCAACTCTATAAAACCATAGTCATCCAACATCATACGATAATAAATCTAAAATAAATACCCTGAAGAATCTCAAAATCAACTAGATAAAAGAATCTAACCCTAATCATGTACTTCATTAGGTTTTCTTTAAAAAATTATTAATGTTACCTTCTTCTTCTGCTTGCCTCCGCCAGATTTGGCTGGCTTCGATGACGGTGGCGGAGCCTTGTCCTTCTTCGGTGCCTGTAACAATATAATGAATAATTTCAAACATTGAAAACCCACAAACAGAAAACTAATGCAAATACCAAGCTTGGCTGCCAAGAACCGTATCAAAATCTCTTCGGCTTTTTGTTCCCTTCACTTTCTTGGCCACCAAACAGTGTAAATGAACACAAATTAAAGAGAACGTAAAATCAAAAAGATAAGTAGTTCAATTTTTCGTACCATTAGAGCTCAAGAGTTAAGAGTTCTGTTACGGAGCGGAGAAGCCAACGTTTAGAGCGAAATGAGAATTTTTGGTTACAAGGAGAAAAATATATACGGCGAACGACTAGGGTTTTTAGATAAGAGTGAGAGTTAGTGCGTTTGGGCGCAGGGGCTGAAAAGGTTATATCTTTGATAAGTGCATTCCTTTTCCGTTTTAAAATGCAAAACAAGCACAACCCAGTTAGAATAGGTAACTGGGCTTATAAACTGAAAGTAATATTATATAGACCCATCCAAAGGCCCAAAGCTTTTCCACGTATTTTTCTTTTTTCTGTTTTTGTCTTTAAAACTTGTGTTTGGAAGATGGTTTTTGAAGGTTAAGTAAAAGAAAAGAAATGGAAAGTTCATTAAAAATTATGTTTGGAGTTTTTTTTTTTCATAAGGAGGATTTTCATTGAAAATTTCTTTTTTTTGGATAAAAATCAAGTTAAAAGTTTTAAATCTTAATTTTTCTTTATTAACTTATCTTTGTTAAAAATAATTTTTTATATTAATTCTAAATTGTTCTTCTATATTGACTAAGTAATATTTTGATCTATATATTTTTCAATGATGACAAGTTTGATTTTAAATAATTTTATGTTTTTTTAATATAATTATGAAAATTTAGAATTAATATAATAAAATTTTTTTTTTTTATAAAAACAGATTGTTGTTATGGTTTTTGGCAGTTTGAAATATACTGCATAAAAAAATAAAGTAATCCATTAATTAGATTAATGAATATTTTAAGACTATGCTTAAAATCAATATGAAAGATAAATATCTTACAAACTTAGATGGATTTAAAATGACAATGTTCTTGCACTGACCAGCCATTATGGGTTGATTCTAGTCGAGTCGAGTTCGAATTGAGAGGTGTTCGAACTCAGTTTGTGAAAAAAAAATTTATTCGAGTAAAACTTTAAAATATTATATGTACATATTTTAAAACATTAGTTTAGAGACAACTCTTAGTGTTAATCCGGTCTAATGGAGTCCTCAACAGTCAACCCTAAATCATGGTAGTAACTATGTCTTTTGAGTGACACAGGACCTTCCATGATTACAAGAGTTTATTCAATTTATTTCTTAATGAATTCTTTTTTCGATTAATTTGAAAATGAAATGAATTCAATTTTTCATTTAGTTCCAAACAGAATATAAAATATATTGACCACGACCGTCACATTGTTTCGTTTCATATCTAAACCTTGTTTTTTTGATATATTTCAACTTTGGAGATCCAATCCAGTATCATTCATCTTAAGTCACTAAGTTCAATTAGAGAAGAGCTCGAGGTTAAGATGTGATTATAATACTTTCATTTGGGGTTGTCTCTCGTCGGGTTCAGTTTAAGGTGAAATTGATGTCAAAATCATTAAAAAATTAAATCAATAGCTAAGATTAAAAGCACAATATTTTTGGGACCAAGTACCTCTCTTCCATATCACCAAAACGGGGTATCCTGGTCATTTTATGTTTTTAGAAAATTAAAAGAAAAAAAATTCAAACTATTACTATTCACTGGAGTGGTCCCCCATAATACTATTTCGTGATTTTGTTCCTTTTTGAAATTCTGGCATGTTGGTATACTTCGTTTCTTGAGGTTATTATCAAGGAAGAGGTGATCCAAAAACAATGCCCCCTCAGTTAACATGTGGCAGATTTTGTGACGTGGTAGACACGGAGGATGTCCGTCAAAATAGATCTCATTTATCGATATATTTTCAATGGTATTGATGTTGTATATTTTTTACCATCAATCTGATATTACTAAAAAAAAATTGAAATTAAAAAAATAAAATCCATGACATATTGAGTTACCTATATACTCTTGTATCTTTTTAGTAAAGTTAAATTTATAGGATTATTTTGATCATTTTATTTTCAACTGGATCAAATGAATATCTCAAATGGAAACGATCATGATTAAGATGAGTTTTTTTTTTTTTTTACAGATTTTAATCTGTAAATTTTCTTAAATCTCATTGAGATAAATTTATAATCTTCCCTGCTAAGTGCAGATAATCGTTGTTACTGCAAACTAGATATATCAAGAATTTATATTCTAGTTTGCAAAGAATAGGTAAAAAGAGATAAAAAGAATGATAAGGAGTTAGAAGTTAGGTCTTGAAGATAAAATGTAAAAAGAACATTTAATGAAATATCTTCATTTGCGGCGGCCCCTCTATTTGTTTTTCACTTTACAAATGATTTCTTTGTCAGCAATATATTCTTATAGACTAATGGAAGTGGTCATCCGTTGCATCGAGGAAATACTTTAAATTAAAGGAGCTGAGCTCTAACAAAATTCATATAATTCTTAACGAATAAGTTTGAACAATGTTTGAAACTCGGCTCAAGTACAGTTAAAACCTTAGCAAATGAGTTTGAACAAGGGTTTTAAAGCTCAGTTTGAACTCTCAAACTCGGGTAAAATCTTAATGAATAAGCTTGAACAGAGCACTACTCAACTCGACTTGATTCAACTTGTTTTCACTCCTAACATATTCACTACTTGTACCTTTTCTTTATATGTAATTGTCTATGGTCATAGCAAATGCATATAACCTCGTAAAGAGATCATGCCTCTCGAAATTTATTCGTAATTTTACCTGTCACATGTAAACTAGAGATTCGCGTGTAATCGAAGAGAAACTCTTACATAATCTTGTACTATGAAAGATATACAACACATAATATTTTTCATTATTGGATGAAAAAATCATTTCTCATTTTTTTGTCTCTTTTCACGTCATCTAGTGATGAAAAATACTTTTGTTTCATATATCTTTCTTTTTATTCACAAACAAGAAAATTTGATTTCCCAAAAACTAGTTGAATCAAAAGTTCGACTACCTCATCGTAATAAAAATAGTAAAAAAATAAAAAAAAAATAGTTATCGTGAACATGTTAAGTGGACCACAACAATTTATGGGTTGGAATCATGATTAAACTAGATTAAGAGATCAACTCCTTCGATATAAATTTTTTAAAATAAAACACGTAGTACACATAAATTTTGATTATATATGTATAAAAGTAGTGTATTGCAGACTTTACTTTACAATTTTTACTGTTGATGAACTGATCCATTGAACAATGCGAAAATGTGGGTTAGATAATTGACCTTAATTATAAGACACTTGGAAAGTTTTGAAAAACAAGCGGCTAAAACATTCGTGCTAAATCGCATCAATTAAAAGCAAAAGTAGAAAGCTAAAAAGTTCTTGGTTGCCTCGGGTCTAAACTTTATAGTTTAGATCAATTAAAAACTTTATTGATAATCTTAAAGAGTTTTATTGATAACAACAATATAAATGTAGAACTCAAAAAATAATATTACTAATAAAATTTTTAAGATTACCAATAAAATTTTTAATTAATTTAAATCACTCGTTTAAATTCGAGCAAACCTAAAAATCCTCTAAGAAAAGCTTTTTGGTAGAGCAGACTGCAGAGATACAGGTGGCTTTTCAACCTCAATCAGAGGCAAACCTACGTCCAAAGATTCGAGTCTGTCACTTTCGGGCCATGATAAGGACCACTTAGTACACTTTGGACATAAAAAGATTAGAAAGATTATCTTCTCTACTTTATCAAAGATTCTAATATGAGAGAGACAGAGATCAAGGGGGTACTTGTACACAAACAATATAAAGGAGAACTGGATGAGGCTATAGCTTCTTAATTTGGAGAAAGATTTACCAAAAATGGAAAGAAGCACACAAATTAGTTTGTTTTTTATGTTCTATTATTACCTTTGCATGATTATTAATGCTGCTTCTTCAACCTCTGCTGAGGAAATCCTGCCTTCAGGTTCTCTTCTTTTCTTCCCTTTCTTTTTCTTTGTGCTATTGTTTTCCTATTTTACATCCTTCACGTTTTAGAAAATTGCAATGGACTCCAAACGTTAGCATTCCTATTCAATATGACATGCGTCTGTTAATAAACTTAATGAATGGTCAACTCCAATCTAAGTAACAAAAACAAGCAAAAATCATTCTGCCCAACTTACGAGTAGCTCTTTTAAAACCCTAAAATAAATCAACAATAGGATAGATGTACATGTGATGACAAAAAACAGAAAAAGAAAAAACATAATCAATTTAGAAAAAGAGATTTTGGATGCTAATAGAATCAAGTGAGGTCATGTGACCATACGAGGGTGTAATGTTGAATCCAAGCTGGCCATTTTGTTAAGTTAATTGAAGGAAAAATGTCAATTGAATAAGGATGCTAAACTTTGGGGCCAATTGCAACATCTAGGATGAAAGATAGTGGTGGATTCGAGCCGAATTGAAGTCGAGTTGAAAGGAGCTCGAGTTCGGCTTGTGAGTAAAAATCTTATTTGAATAGAGCTCGAGTTAAGAAAATTGAACTAGAACTTGACTTGTAAAGTGAAATTCAAGGTTGAGCTCAACTTGCGAACCAGCTCGAACTTGAGCTTGACCCGGGCTTCTTGAGGGAGCTGAGCCACTCAACTCAGTTCTACCCTAATGGAAGATATAATTGAAACCAAATATAATTCTTAAAGAAATGCAGTTTACCTAAGTTAATAAACAACATTTGACTCATTGGTTATTGTTCTCAAAATCAAATATATTTGAATAATTTGAAGTTGTTTCTTCAAGTCGACAATTCTCTTATAAATAAATAATAAAAAAAACTTGTTTTGTATATGGAGGAATAAAAATAAGTTAGATTATCATTGTAAATCAATTAAAAAAAAACAATAAAACTAATTGCCAAAATTAAAAATTTATGTGTTATTAATTTGAACTATACAAAAAGGATAAACCCCCTGTGACTTGATCCGAGTACTTCCACCTACAGAGGGAGACAAAACCACCAACCCAAATCGAATTTGATGGCAAAAAGTTTATCCAAGTGTCGAACATCACCAAAGTTCATGAACTGTTGCTATATAAGTTACTTCATTAATTTCATATTTACCTAGAAGTGTAGCAGGAAAAAATGTATTCTTTTCTTTTTGCCCTTTTTGAAAATTCCATGGTATTAAGGAATCAAGCAGACCATGGTGCAGGGGCAGATTTTTCTGCTGAATCCCATTCCTTAGTATAATCAATAATGGTGCAATATAAGACGTTTTCTTGTACCAAACCTATAATATTATTATTCTATAAAGAGTCATCTGCAACAAAACATATTGCCTTGGCACATGAAAAGAATTTAAAGCTAACAAATTCTTGTCTCCCGCATAAAGAAGGCTTCATTCACAAGCTGCTCAAGAGTATCAAAGTTGAACTTTGAGAATCTCAGTTGATAAACTAAACCTCACCAAGTAGCTGCAGGGTTTAAAAGAAAGTTCCAACACCAATGATATTTCTGTCATCTTCGAGGCACACAACAGAAGACTTTACCTCTTTGTGTTGAAATATCCTGGATGGCATCCATCACAAATCTGAAGTTTCAGTCTCAGTTTTCCAGCACATTTCACTCCCACTTTAATTCTCTGCACGCTGAAGACTAAACCAATTCTTTTTTTAGTACATTGATGGAGAAAGAAATCGAACCGAGCCTCTCTTCCCGAAGATGACATGACCACTAGGCCGAGAGATGGAGTCTCTCCTCCCAGAAATGACCACTAGGCCAAGAGACTCGGTCGACAAAACCAATTCTTTGACAACCCATCATCACTTTGGTCTCGTCTGTGTCATCTAGGGTCCTAGATGCAAACCCCTTTATGAACCTTGCAAGTACAAGTATATACTATATAATATCTTGAAAAATAACTTCTTCCTATCCATAGATTTTTCGCAGGAAAGTAGTGACACAGGGATATATGGAAACAGCAGTGCTGATGTCAATGACAATGGTAATGGCAGAAATGGTATAAACCCGAGCAGCAGATTTGCCCATGGCACTGGGTTTGGCGGGGAAAATGGAGGTGGAGGTGGATCAACTGATCATGGAAATAAAGGTGGATCAGGCTCACCTTATGCACAAGGAGGTACAGCGGTCATCCCCGTGTACGCGGCTGGGGCTGCAAATAACCACCACCAAAACAGCCACCTTGGAGCTGGCAGCCGCAACCGGAACAGTATAGGATTGCCCTTGATTTTTATCATTCTGGCATCTGTTGTCATAAGTTCATATATTGGATGGCAGAATTTAATCATCCCTTAATCTGGAAAAAGGAAGGATTGCTGCTGCCTCTGCCATATTGGAAATAAACTGTCATGTTTGGGTTTTGTTTGTTCTAAGCTTCCTAGATTAATGTTTTCCCTTAAATGCAAACAAACTAGTATTAAATGTTCAGTGTGTAATCTTAATACGAATGATACTTTGATCCATAATGAAGTTACATTGCTGTAGGCTATTAAAACGACATTTCCTCGGAACTCTCAACTGACTAACATCTAGTCACTAAGTCACAAGACACATAATTTGCACTCAATATCAGAGATGTACGTATAGTTTGCACTCAATATCAGAAGTTCACTTGCGCATATAAACCAGACCAACAATTGTTTGAGTCCTGAGAAAAACTCTCCAATGCTAGCCTAAATTAACCAAACCAACAATTTGTAGCTTCTAGAAGCGGGCAACATATTCTGAACTGCTGTAGTTTCCTTTAAGAAAAGACTTTAATTTTTTTTTTTTATGATTATAAAGAACTCCAAGAAAGATATTGGTAAGTATGCAATCTCGTCCAAGAAAAGTTTGAGCAAGTCAGGATTGCTCCACTATACCAAGAGGAACAAGTATCTGAGTCCATCCAAGCTCCACTTGGCTTTGATAGGGATACATGTTATCATAGAGCTACGCCTTCCAGGGTACACAGATTAGTCATGTAGATTTGTTGGTCACACAATAGGATTGTTGCAATTATTGGATTCTAAGGGCCGTGAAATTGAAACACATGTTAGACTGTCAGACTAAGGGCCGTGAGACAACTAGATTGCTAGATACGACTAAAAAAATTCACCCGAATCCGAACTTTAAAATGAATCAAAAAATCGATTTGATTTTCTTTAAAAAAATTTACATTTTTTGAATAACAATTCGATTTAGTTTTTTTAAATGAATTGAACTGATAACTTATATATAAATATTATAAGTAATATATGTGAATATATGACAACAATTTACTATAAAGTGTAAGGAAATTCTATGAACCTTTTAATATTGAATCATAAACTCTAATAAATGTTTACAAAAAAAATAATAAAAATAAAAAGGTTATGAAATATGTTTTGACCCAATAATTTGGAAATTTATAATTTTATTTATATATTGAATTTATAAATGTGGGTTAAATGCTTAATATAGATTGCATTAAATTTTTTTTATCATGGAGTATGAATTTTTGTTGAATGCTCGTAAACGTATTTTTCTTTGAAATTTTATTAGATATAATTTTATTATAAAAAAATTGAATGAAATATTTTTTCAGTTTGATTTAATTAATTAATTTTTTTGAAAAGTAATTAATTAATGTTTAAACTATTATTTTAAAATGCTTAGATGTTTTTAATAAGAAAAAATAAATGAGGAGAAGCGGTTTGATTTTGTTTATAGTTTCTAAGGAACCAAAATTTTTGGTTTGGAAATAGTTTTGACTATTCGGTTCAGTAACGGAACCGTGGCTAAGAGCCGTGAACCCGTATTTCCTGTACCCAATTACCCATTTACCAAACTCGGGTTTAACGGGTGAACCCGACTCTCTTTTAAGATCACTTCGGTGGCAGATTGTCAAACTTAGGTCTTCAGAAAAAAACTCTCTAAAACCCTTTCCATCTTTTTCCTCCTCCTCCTTCTTCGTCTTCCTATTTCGACACCATGAGCAGGTCGGGTCAGCCTCCGGATCTTAAAAAGTAAGAATCGGATCTTTTGTAGGTTTCAATAAATTTGTATGGTTGATTCCTAATATCAGTTGTTATATTCTCAGAAGGATTAATACTTTTTTTCTTTATTTTCCTTTGTAATTTTAAAAACCTAACAGGTACATGGACAAGAAGCTTCAAAGTAAGTTTTCCCACATATAATAGCCTCATATTTTGCTATTCTGAGTTTTGAAGCTTAGGTTCGGTTATTTTCTTTCATATCTTCACATTGGTTTTGCTTTTTAGGGTTTTCGTTTTTCTTATTGCATTTGATGTAAATCTCAGTTGATTTAAACGTAGCGTGTGAAGTGCATTTCTTAGGTGTGACGTTAAAAAAGAACCTATGACAATTGATTTTGAACTGCATTTGCAATATGTAATTCTTAATGAAATACATTATGCAATATTGTTGTTTACGATTATTTGATGTAATGCTTTCTCAATAGATTTATAAATACTGAATATAGGACTTTATTTAATTTTTTTAATAGCAAATTGCCAAGTTCTGCAAGAATTCATGTGTTTGTTCGAATGTCTATGTGCACTTTCTATGTTAAGCTTGTCAAGGACTATTGTAATGGCTGTAATGCAACCTTAAGTGTTGGAATAATTGTGTAAGTATTTCCTGTCATTTTTCTTTTTCGTATGAGATCACATACATAGCATGACGACAAAATTTTGTAATAACAAGATGAAATGTGAATCTGTGTGAATCAATCAATATGATAAATGAGTGATTGCAAAACAAAAACCAAAAAGAATTCATTATTCAAGAAACTATTATTTACTTTCCAGGACTGTAAAACTATTAATTCATGCCCATCCTTTCATGTTAAAGTGCCATACTTAGGAGGTAATGATAATTATATTCATAACAATCTTCGTGGAATATTTACTTTCCAGGACTTGTAAACACTACTGTTGCTCATTATCCTTTAAATTGTTTGGAATTACGAAGGTGCAATATAATTTTAGTGCCCAAGGACATATTTTTGGACCTCTTTCAATAGGTAGAGTATTCTAGAAAAAATAGAACTTAACCAAGAATTCTTCTGTTGAATGACTTAAAATTTTGCCGGGGTCATTAATAATAACAGACTGCATTTTGATAGCCATATTATGTTCCCCCCTATCTAATTTTCGTTTCATTTGAGAACATCTCCTCTGCCTATACTATTATTTGCTTTCAATAATAACATTCTCAGTGAAAATAAAAATAATAAAGAAGGATAAAATCGAAAAAATAAAATGAAGTAGAAATTTCTTTTGGATTGTGGGTACTTGATTTTCTTATTGGTTGGTGCTGAATGCAAATCTGACTGCCTATTCAGGGATCGGGACATACTTGAATTTCTTTGCTAGGTTATTGCTGTCATGTAATTGTATTTATTACTTGTTAGCAGTCCTTTCAACAGAATATACATTTACTGCTCGTTCCCTGTTAAATTTTGCTCATTTAGTTTTCTGTCCTATGCTAAGTTGTAGACTTAACTGCAGTTCTTTGTACAGAATACATTTACAGCTTGTTTCTTGTTAGTTATGCTTATTTGTTCTGTCTGTTTCACGTTAAGCAGTAGACTCAACTTGAAATTATTATTGCAGTCAAGCTGAATGCAAATAGGATGATAGTTGGGACTCTTCGCGGGTTTGACCAGTTCATGAATCTGGTGGTTGACAACACTGTGGAAGTTAATGGCGATGAGAAAATTGATATAGGCATGGTGGTAAGTTGCTGCTTTATACTATTCTCCCCCTCTCTGTCTATACACATGCACACACATCATGAACTTTTTCCTTGAATTTGAATTTCAGCCCCAGGTTTCTTTATTGAACCATTGATGATCAAACTTCGATATTTACTTTGCGATTGTTAGTCTCCTTTATAAGAGGATACTGATTTTCACACATGTAATCCATTTAGGCGATGCATAGGATCTATTCGGAGAATTAAGAGCAAGAAAACTAGAAATCCATTTCCCTAATCAAGGTCAAACCCCATTTTCCAACTGACTTACTGAGGAAAATATATTCCAAATTCTGAGTTTCTTTGGTGATGTTTGGGTCAGCTTAAAGCTCTACTTTAAGTTGAGCATATTTTTGTAAAATTTTCCAAAAACTTTCAATTTGACTTAGTTTTTGGCAAGTTTTAAAAAATAAGCTTCGTTATCTTTTAAGTCACATTTCTCGTTAATCCAAACAGAAAATAGCACCAAACCCATAAATAGAAATCAACATAACCAAACAACTCTCTAGGCCTATAAGCAGTGAGTATGCTTATCTACCGAAGATGAGTAAGAACATCTCTACAAATAACCCAAGCTCTCGTAATTTCCTTTGGTATCTCCTGATTTTTTTCTTGTTATCTTTTTGTACTTACTTTAGCCTTGTTGGTCTTAAAGTATGATCCTAAGTTACGCCATGATTGTTGGTGTTTTGATCTCTTGTTGAAACTTTAATTTGTAGATTTAGATGGGCGTTGTATTTTATGGTTTTGATTTGAGAGAGAGAGAAGAAGGGTGTACAGGTCATACTTGATCCCAAAAGTCAACTATATGGATTAACATAACAGAACTAGCAAAACCTTATGATGGAGATTGTCAATGATCCTACTGGATCCTAAGTGTCATCAGTATTGATTTGAATAGCAGAACCAGTAACCACTTTTGATGGAAGTTGACAAATGGGTGTCATTGAATCATGGCTACCTGAAATGTAGTATGTTGTGGTTTGTGATGTCGGTATAATGTGTTATATTACTTAACCCAGTACGTGTGTGATGGGGGCAGGCTTAGTTGATTTATTATGTATAAACATTCATGTAAAATTAAGAGATGACATTATCTATGAATTTGGTACATTACCCAATACAGCATGTGGTGTGATGGGGTAGGCTCGGTTGGTTTTTTATGTATAAATGCACGTATAAAGTTAAGAGATGGCATTATCAATGAATACACTTTCATTATCACAGGTTGTGTGCAGAATAATATGTATGAAGAAAGTACAAGTATTTGACATTTGGTAAATTCGTAATCATAATTTGGTTTGCATGAGTTTTGGAATAACTTATGAAATCCTCTTTGCTTCCTTGTATCTAGAAGTCACATTCTTTTCCAAGCTTTTAACTAAATTCCCCTCCTTATATCTAGCTATTAAGAAAAATTTGGATCACCATTTTGGAATTCTGAATGTATTAAACCAGATTGTGTCATCTGTGCGTATAGAAATCATGGTAGGGCGAACTATGGGGATTACTGGTAACTATGCAGCTAACCACTTACATAAGTTTTGGTTGCGAATTACTGCTACTGAAATCTGGGCCAAAATTTAAGGATGAGCAATAATTAATCATCTCTCTAATATGGGTATGCATATACTCATATATATTTATTTGTACATATCCTTCGGTTTGGTTGGTTACCATTGTATCACATTGCACTAAGATATGTTCAAATGGATAAGAACTTTCATTGTTTGCCTCTCTCTCTCTCTCTCTCTCTCTATATATATATATATATATATAGAGAGAGAGAGAGAGAGTGACAATATATATGTACGTGTGTGTGTGCCGCGTGCACGCTTTCCTTCTCTTAATACCATCACCAGGCAATTACAACACAGTCCCCATCTTTTCTTTAATACCCACAAGACTCATTTCCATGGATAAAATCCAGGAATAATGTGCTACCTTCTTCCCTTAATGCTCATCGAAGTCCACCATAACCAGCCACTGCACCTATTTTTTTTCCCCTTCACAATCAGATTGAGCCATCTTTTCTTCATGATTTGTGTGTGCGCGTGGGGTGCACATGAGCCGGATGTTCAACACAATAGGGGAAGCCAACACCTTCATTGATTGAATAAATTATTTATGTGATCTGATGTTGGTTTGTTCAGGTACTCCGGGGGAATAGTGTGGTAACTGTTGAGGCTCTTGAGCCAATTGCTAAAACATACTGATGCTGCACAGTTGACAGAATTTGTAACCTGCAGGAATGTTCTGAAAAATGTCTTTTTTCGAAGATTATGGACTGGTTGGTTCTATTGTTGTAATGATGGTTATAGACCGGTCTAATTGAAGCTAAGTATGTCTGGCTTTAGGTAACAGTGCTTTTGTGTATTGCTAAGGATGATTGATGGTTATGCTATTTTGTTTGTTCACAATCTTTAAATTTCCCAGTCTGCTATATGAGGTAACTCTAATACTAAAGTAATAATGCATGTAGCTTTTGCTGATTTGGTTCACATAAATAGGATTTTGTATTTGGTAACTCCTATTTCAGTTTGGTGCATTTAGATTTGCATACTTGGAAATTTGCAGAGGCTTTAATTCTGCCAAGATTTGCATGATCGTTTCAGAGATAACAAGTATGTAGTTCATAACTTAATCTGCTTTTTACTCCTATAAGATAGCGTATAAGTTGGTTTGACTATCTTCTAAGCTATCCCAAACAGGCTCTAACAGTCCGTTTGGTTGGAGGGATTAAGTTGCTGGACACGCCTAATCCCATCTCTCACATTTGGTTCCTTGTACTACTCATTTGAGATCAGAGAGAGATAAACTTAGTCTAACAAATTTAGGGGGGATAGAATGTATACATAATCTTTCTTTCTCCTTCCCCTTCTGCCCTTGTTTCCTTCTTTCTTTTATGCCAAATTATTTTTCCTTTTCTCTCCTCTTTCTCTTCCTTCATTTTCTTCCTTCTCTAGCCAAGAACTATGCAAGCTTTGCATACTTCAAAGTCTCTACAACCGTTTCTCACGGACTTTGCGAGCTCTGTTGTAGTAGCAGTCAGCACCAACGCCAGATCACCGTGTCGCCATCTTTGTTGACGTTTTTCTGTGTCATATTATGTTGAAAAGAGAAATGTTGATTATTAAATTATGTTAAGAATGTTTAAATTCTTAAATGTGTTAAGAAAAATGAGGATAAAATTTTTTCAATACTGAATGTATCCTAAACAACTTATTTTTTAAAATAATATAAATGTCAAATTATAATATTTTTTTTTCTGGGAAATAAGAATTTCATAAGTGATCCAAAATAAGGTTCACATCAACCGTAACTAGGGGATAATACTAACTGCAACTTACCAATACAGTTATGGCAGAAAAGTGAAATCTTTTTGTTTAGTTTAGGTTTATGAAAGATATGTGACATAAGAGTTTATCTCATTGTTAGATTAAAAAAAATTTCTTTTTTTTTCTCATGTCATTCAATGGCGAGATGATACTTGTGTCATGTATTTTTTAAGGCATGCATAATTTCTTTTTTTATACAGATGATGTAAAAAATAAAAAATAAAATTATTCAGATGTAGTAAAAACTATAATTTGTCCTGGTTTGGTTTCCTCGGATTTCTGCCCAGGAGAAGAATTTCTGAAAAATTTAATGCTATTTTTGATTTTAATTCAAATGCATTACAAAATTTCAATTACAAATTATATCTTTAACGTGTTATTTAACTCTTTAAAACTTATCTAAATTTTATAAAATTTAAAATTTATATAAAATGTTAAATCTATTCAAACAAGTTACTTATGGTAGTTTTAAAATTCTTCTTGGCATAATAACAAGTACTACATAATAAGCAATAATCCGAGAAAGTAAAATTTAATGAACTTAATATAAGCAATTGTATCTAAATTTTTTCCATAGAAAATTGGAAAGTCTAACAAAATTTAGGACCCTTTTAGTTATAGAAAATATTTTTATTTTTTTAACATTTTTTTCAACAATTTAAACACAATTTGAAAAACAACACTTTTTTGTTTCTCTTATTTACAACATAATAATAGAAAAAATAAGAAAAAAAATTAATTTTCAAGTTACTTTGAAATGATGAAAAGTAAAGTATTGTTTTTTAAATTATGTTTAAATGTACAAATTATCGAGTAAAAAGAAAATAGAGATAAAAAACACAACATTTTCTACAACTTAATGATTTTTTTTTTATCCCAATAAACCACACCCGGGCCAGACAGCCCCAACTAGGTTGTCACAGATCAGCCTGTTAAAAAAAATGATTGTCACATCAGCATATGCAACAGCATAGGGAACTACTGTCCAAAGATGGAGATTACTGTTCAAAGCTTCTCCTTGGCTCCTTGCCCTGCAAGGCAGTCGTCGCACTGGTTCACTTCACAGTGGGTATGCTGAATGTTGCGCTGCCACTTAACAACACCGGAACAGCAGAGGACCAAAGAGAACTTAAAATTAATTTTATTGAACATTCTAAGCACAACAGACAAAAAATTGCTTGTCACCTCCACAATTACAAACGGCAGAAACAAAAGGAGTACACAAATAACATGCACCCATTATGGCATTCCTTCTAACGTAATAGAACAAGCACCAGTTAAGCTATCATCTAAAATTTTGAAATATATATATATTAACAAATCATCAGGTAGTACATTGGTTTGATCGCGGTGTTAAACCTATGTTCCAGCATCAGTAAAATCGGGCAGCAATCACGATGATGATAAAAACACAGATTGCTACTGCCACCATCAGCTTCATCCGAAAATTCTGCAGCTTCCGTCGCAGCTCGGCGCCTTCCCTCTGGAAGCTGTTAGCCTGTATTTAAAAACAAATATCCCACAAGTGCATAAATTTACAAAGCCCCTCCAAATTCCTTTTTGACCTGTATGCCAAAGGGGACATAGAATGTACCTGAAACTGTAGGTTTTCTGTTTTGTCCACCAGAAGTTCAATCCTCTCCCCACGGTCCAAAACCTGCATCCGTGAACGATGATATGTTAAGTTCAAAATAACCATTAAAAAATTTCACAGAAACTTCACTGCTTCACATTTGAGAAACATCATGCAAATAATTTTCTTTTACCAAGTAGAATATAGGGCAACCTGCAAATAAGTAACAGCAAGTTACTTTCTTTCAAATTGAAAATGTTTTAGGAGGATCAAGTTTCGCACCATTTTCTAAGGAAAAAAACTAGCTATTTCACTGAAGGAAGTCATGCTGTGTCACTGCTAGAGTACATAAATGGTCCAGATTCCCCCAGCTCCTCCAGGTAGATTAGCCCTTCCCAGACTTGCACAACGGCCCAGTGAGTGAGAGAGATAGAAAGGGAAGGGGGGGGAGGGGGGGGGGGGGGTGGGGGTTGGGGGTTAAGAAAAACACAGAAACCAATACATAACAGTCCTAGAGTAGAGTAGAGTAGATTAAAGAGAGAGGGAGAGAGAGATGGACGCTTGACAAAGATAAACCTTTACATTACAGTGATCTTTTGCATGATTCAGAAAGCAAAAGATATGAAATAGAGACCCTCAACATATACACATTCATCTCTATTGCACGAAACTGAAACAAATAAAATTTAAATCCCAACTGCACGAACAAGAACAACTTTGCAAATATTTCTCATCACCAAAAAGAAAACACTTGTAAAAGACAAAAGGAAATCTCCGACGGTGTTGTTACCCCCTAGACGTAAGAAGCCTCCCTATCTCTTATTAATGATTTTAGAGATTAGTCATGGCAATTTTTCAAATTCAAAATAATAGATAATGTCAACAACAAAGGGTGCCAGGGAAAAAAAGATAATGTTAACAAAGAAGGTGCCGGCTACCTCATTGCTTCAAAGATCACCCAGATGTAAGCTTGACTCTTCCTGATCTTATACTTTTTTGCCAGAAAATAAGACTCTTCCTGATCTTATACTTTTTTGCCAGAAAATAAGACTCTTCTACACTAAGGCCCCAACCCAACTCTCACTGCTTTAAAAGGCAATAAAAATATAGCTCCTGCATCTTCAATCCATGAATTGGAGCGACCAATTGCCTTAAATACCAATGCGCTACCTACTACCTACAACACATGCATAGTTTACTTCCCCATCTCTTTCTCTCTCCCATGTACCCTAGTTAATTATTTTTCCTTTAGTCATCTTCTTCATCACTTGATAAGCCAACTTCAAGCCATTAGGTCAATAACCTACTAAATTGCTAGTGTTCTATATCTCTATAGCTTTCTCCCAGAAACAAGAAATTAGTAATGGAATGGAATGATATGTTACGGCTGAAACATCTCAAATGGGTAAGCTCAGCTAGAACAACTAGTACAGCCTACCTAGTACATGGAGAAATGTAACACAATGGTTGGCTGCACCATTTCCCCCTAAGAATGTTATGTTTCAGGTAGTAAGGATTGAAAATGGTGCAGTATTTACAAACTTAATGCCATGGCATTCACAAACACTTAGTGTAAACTATGCCATTTATCCACTCACATTGTCATCACACAATGGTGAAACTACAGTCAATTTTGGTAATTAATAAACATGGGATCATGAAAATTGTAACTATAAGAGCTATTAAGGAGAGGCGGATTACCACACATAGGTTTTGGGCAACTGGACAACAATTTGTAAATGTGCTACATATAGTAGACTCCCCCCCCCCCCCTCTTTTGTAAATGATCCTTTTTGTGCTTGGGTTTGATGTTCTTTTGCCCTTTACTTATTATTATTTTCTCAATAAGTTTCTTTAACACTATCACTACCTAGAAATTATCTTAAAGTAATATGAATCTCAATACAAAAACTGAACCATGTAAACATGTCTGAAGCGTCAATGAACTTTTAATTGACATAAACAAAAAAGTATGTATCATACATTATCTAACTTGAAATAATTTTCTAATATCCTTTTGTCCAAAAGCAAGCGTAATGGTTTAATTTTTCATGCATTTTTGTGAATGCACAGGAAAATACAAAATTGTTGCGCCATTTTCGTCCAATTTAGAGATCACCATGTATACATTTAATACATAAGATCTTATTCTGATAAGTAATATATTAAAGGAATTTCTGAGAAGTTTTACCAATTATTCCTTTTTTTACTTACTAAAAACAACCAGCAATATAGGGCACCAAGGGAGTGCAAACACATGTACAAAAGGATAA
Organism: Bretschneidera sinensis; assembly: GCA_023935145.1. Lineage (NCBI taxonomy): Eukaryota > Viridiplantae > Streptophyta > Magnoliopsida > Brassicales > Akaniaceae > Bretschneidera > Bretschneidera sinensis. The sequence goes on along the minus strand of CM043700.1, from coordinate 3,538,464 downwards.
TTTACATGACAAAAGACCAACAAAATGCTGTCAAGTAAACCAAAGCTTTTAGAGTGCTAATCCAACTCTCCTTGAAATATTAGAAGAGATAGTTCCATACCCTCAAAAGCTCTCCTATTTCTCTCCCTCCACGCGAACCAAAAATTAGTAAGAGGGACCATAGCAAGTTATAAATGTTAACAATTAGATGGCAACTGTATATGAACAGCTTAAGTGGGCTGCAGTTAAATAATAATCTGTATCTCTCTCTTCCCCTTTCCTTCTTTCAATAGATAGAAAAACCAGAAAAAAGGGGAAGAAAACAATATAGAGAAACATTGAAATTTAGTAGTGCATCTACTCCATCTGCTCAAGAATTTACCAATTCCCCCTTTCCCCCAAGGGTATATATAATATTTTTCTCTCGAGTCATATTCATTACTCAATAAGCCAATCTCAAGCAATAGATTGAGGCTCACTATGAAGACACTCACCAAATCCCTTGCTAGTACCTAATCCCTTTATAAATGTAACACCTATTAACAAAGCACTTTCCCCTTTCTTTGAAGATCATCACTTGTAAGAATTTTATCCCAAGAAGGTCCCCACACAAAGAAGCTATACCTATGCCACATCATCGACCTGATGTGGCATGCCTAAGGTTCTATGGAAGCTTTTGCTTTATTGCACACAAAGAGGTACATTTAGTTGGAGGAATAGTCATGGGCTGCAACACTGTATAAGAGGCCCAACACTATCATTTACAGGCCCATATATCACTTCCTACTAAGTCTAATATAGAGTATAATTGGACACATCCATGCTACCATTAGGTATTCGCTACCATATGAGCTTATACACATGAGAGTTTGGCCACACATGTGAAGCCTATAAATAACCTTCACTTCCATGGGAAAGTGGTTCTCTCCTCTTGAGAATAGTCTAAGACAATCTTGAGTTGCCACTCTCTCCTCGTCCTCTTTGGATCCTCCATGGCATGACATGCAGAAACCTTCATAAACAATAAGCTTAATTTTCATGTCTTTAATTTTGCTTCACTGGTGACGCTCTAAATTATACATAACACTCATGTTTACTAGAGTGTCTGTCACAAAAGTTTCCAAAAGATTCTAGTTCAACCTCCCATTTACACAAGCCTATTTGGAATTTTACAACCCTCATTCACCCCATGACCCAATATCCAAACCCTATCCCTAGAGACCCATACCTCATCACAACTTAAAATTTCAGCAATAAGTTCCATTTTCCCATTCTCCACTGGAAAAAGGTAAAACAAGATAAATAACAAGAAATCCTTTATAAACTCTGAATCATCACAACAATGTGACGAACATGAGAAAATTGAAGCTTTAAAGAGTACCATCACAACATTTACCGTCCATCATGCAAAGAAGAGAATCTAGATCCATTTTGCAACAAAAAGTAATGCCCATTTTCCATCTTCTATAGCCACTTCAAAAGATCCCCTGTGGACCAAACACATATGGATCAAACACTACTTTAAAAACATTCACCCTTTCTAACCATATTTTCACCACACCTCCAATCTTTCCTTATGATCCAACACTAGAAACTATTTACTAAGCAAATCTTTATATGTATTCTCAATTAGCAAAAGCAAAATCCTCCAAACTCTTCATGCATGGTCACCAATCTCTAACCAAACATGATAGCAAAGCATGATAAATTAATTTGGGCTAAACATTCATCAACTGAATGCAACTTAATACTCATAAGTAATTGCATAGATTGACATCCAATTATTGAAGATAAAAGAACCAAATACAATACCTACTGAGCAAGTGGGAACATTAATGAAGGCAACATTATATCCAATCAGGCTTACCAAAAAAACCCCACATTTCAAATTGAGAACATCCTATTCCATAAAAGCAAATATGCAGACACCAATGGCTCGCCAAATATTTTATGTGAGCAACCCCATACTCTCACTTTTTCTTTTTAGTTCCTCTCTAAAATTTTAACTTCGTAAGAGTGGAAAGAAGTCTAATATTGATCATCCAAGAAACCCATACTTCTCCACTACTGATAATCCAAGAAGCCAAAACCTATAGTGGAGCAAACTTTAACCTTAACTCCAACATAACAACAATGTAATACAACACAACAATGACCAGTGATCATGGAAGACAGATCTAGATCAAAAATTGCTCTCACCAAGTAGTCCTTATGTCACATCAATGAATTTTCAAAATAACTGAATACTAACTATGGAGGAAAAATTCATATACATATTTAAAATATCTATAAAGGAAGCAAAGATCAATGCAATGATTTATTACATCCTCGATACCAGCCGAAGGGCTCATGAGGGGATAGAATCTTACCTTGCGTTAAGATAGCTTGCTGAAAGGCATGGTTTGCATGAGTTTTTCCTTGCACAATGCGAATTCTATATCATTCATGATTATTGGTGTTATGACAGTCTGACCTTGCGGTCCTAATCTTCTTTTTCTCTTCTCTTTTAGTTATCCCTTCTTATTTATTCTTGTATACTTCCCATATACTTGGGTCTCACACACTTTTAAAATACCAACAAAAACTCTTCTTTGCACTCATGGTTGAATTACCATTCAATTGCACACACCATTAGAATTTTGCTTAGACATAAAACATAACTATTATGCCTCCAAAGATATTCCCAAGTGGAAGAAGAATAAGAACCGAATGACCTCTATCCTGACATGTATCACTGCGAATATGTACAGTATATTTCATGCTCCCAAACACAAACTATGGATTTTAAAGGTCAACAATCCTCTTCATCACCGTAATTTCATAACCATGGTTCCATTACTCTAATTTGATACAAAGGTTAGAAACCTAAAAGGGTGTGGCAGGCATTTTAACCAACTAAAATATCAAGAAAAGATTCCACAATTAACTAACCATAGGCATGCAATGCTCTGTTTTAATCTTTCAATTGCATGCTTTGATTTTCACGATCATCAAATCTAAACCAGAGATGTTTGCTAAATATGGAAACATTGAGAAGCAAGGTGCACACTAACACCAATGCAGGGATTATGCTTTCTTCCGAGAAAATAAATATCAACTTACGAGAAGGCATTCAGGTCAATGAAATGGAGCATAGCCTCATAGAAAAGGATAATGATTTCTTATAAGAAACCAAATGGACAAGCATTTTCTCCAGTTTTAGCATTACTTGAATTGTTTCCATACCTTCTCAATGTTGTCCATCATAATCCCCTTGACCTCAGTTATTTGAGCCTTTAATTTTCCGAGCTTACTTATTTCTTCTGGGTGCTCCATACAATATTGCATGTGCTCTTTAAGCCTAGGCCTGTTAAACAGAAAGCAGAAAATCACAGTGTAGTTCAATACTGTGATGGAGTATACAAACAAATAGAAGAACAAAATACACACCCGAATTCTCGGTCAAGATTGTATGCAATGCTAAATCGGTCTCCAAATAAATCATCATCCTCATCATCGTCCGCAAGTGGATGTGGACCATCATTTTTGATACTCGCACCATAATACTGTTTAAAATCATCCTTCACTCGTTCAAGAAACACAAAAGGCACACTCCTCCCAACTAATTCATCCGCAACTACAAGAAAAACTGCACGCCAGATAGATTTCATCAGCGACACAATTTCTAAACAAAAGTTAAATCTATTTTAACAGCAAACCAGAAGAAACAATACCAAATCTATTGTCAATGAGGAAGTTAAATGTGTGTCCATCACAAGAATACGTATACTTGCTGCTATTTGAAGGTAGCTTCTGTAGGCATTGGACGGCTATGGTACTAAAGTTCCCTGAATACGATGTGTGCTCTGCTAGAACAACGGTCCCTTTTGCGACAAAGCTATATATTAAACCCGTGTTATTCATCTTGAATTATAGTTTCAAGCACGTCAAAACCCACTAGAAAAGTCAACCAGCTCCTCGACGCAACAGTAACCTACAAATTACAAATCCATAAAACTATGAAATCTAAATTCTCAACTAAACATTGGTACCACGATCCAACAAAAACCAAGTGTACTTTAGAAGTTGCTTAAAGATAACAAAGAGCTAAAACCCTAATTCTTATGCTCCGTCAAATTGCAAAGAAAATAGCAAAGAAAGCAAAACTTCAAATCTTCAATCACTCATAACTGCGACACCTACAACAACTTGATCATAAGGTTTTATCCATTTTCTAGCGAATTTAATCTTCGACCTCGATTTTCCCAGCAAACAAAGATCAAGTAAATGACAATTGAAATGTAAAGAAAAAGAAAAAGGCATACACAGCGAATAAATTGACAGATTCGCAACAAACAGTAGAAGCTAGGGAGAGAGAGTACTTGATCTAATAAAAGATTATGCAAACTTAGCCGATCATATTTACTTTGAGTTTAGAGAATCAAAATCTTAACAGCAGACATGAGGGGAGAGAGAGAGAACCTGAATTCTGTTTGCTTGGTGGGCAAGGCTTGGCGTGAGTAGTTAAAGCGACGTGGTCATTTATGTATTACTTTTAATTAAATCAATTATCTTTACTTAATTATTGTTGGTGTATTTTTTTTTTTAAAAAAGTAAATTGATGTTGGATAATTGATTTGTTTATTTTGTTTATATATAGATGTGGACTGTTTGTTTAATTTTTTTCTTCTACACTTTCTTTTTTTCAGGTGGATAAGTATGATTGGCTACAAATAAGATGGTAGGAAACATTTGGTTGCTAATTAGGAAGACTATTTTCAAATTCTTATAAAAATTTATGATAAATTTTATGAAATGATTTTTTATAAATTAAAAATGAGTAAGTAAGTAGATTATCCACATATCAGGAGAGCAATGAGCCCCAGTACATGAAGTGAATTTGGAGAAGTAATCTCTACCGCACTTTTATCGAGGTCGAAGTTAAAGATCACTCCGCACTGTGTGCGACGAAAACCTATATTTAACACCAACAAACACTTATGAAAAGACTGAAACCCAAATATTTATAGTGAGATTAACAACCAAACATTTGCTGGCTTATGAAATGATTTTTAGTTTTTATAAACAAAAGTTATGTCAAATAATTTTAAAAAACTGATTTATGAAAAATAACCAAAAGCAAAAAATTAATTTAATAAATTGAATTTATGTTAAAAAACAGTTTTTTTTGTTAATGTTTAACTTCATTAAAGTTTCAAAAACCATTTTATAACTATAAACCAAAATTACCGTTAATCCAAACAGTATTTTGAAAAGGAGTAAAGATATCCAACTACAAAAGGTTAAATAGCCTTTTCACCTTTTTTGGATGCTTCAATAGTCACGGCAAAGGAATGCATCTCCTAGTCAAAAAGGCATGGAAAGGTTGCTTCCTTCAAATATTTGTGCAACTAAACCCTCCTAACAAGTATTATGTGAAAGGTCACGTTCCTTGTAAGGGTTATGATTCTAAGCTATAGTAGTAAAAGTGTGGTACATATTTAAAGGTATGTTTAGGTAATAGTTTTTTATTTTCAGTTTTTGAAAATGAAAATTGAAAACAGTTTTTTGAAGAAAACATGTTTGGATAACTGTAACTCGAAAACTGTTTCCAAAACAAAAAACAATGAAATTTTGTTTGGATAATCTTATTTTAAAAACTGTTTTGATACACTTTGTAATTATTTTTAGTTTTGAGTTTAAATTTAAAATATATATTAATTTTATTTTTTATATTTATTAAGTATTTCAAAATAATTAATATTATATTTTTTTTAAAATTTTATTTTTTTTCTATACAATGAAAGAAGAATGAAACAGAGAAATGAACATTGATTTTAAGGTTATTTTTTGAAAATTATGTCAGAAAACACCAATTTAGAGTTTTCAGAAAACTTTTTTTGAAAACTGTTTTAGAAAATTTCTTTAGAAAAAAGTTTTTAAAAACTGTTTTCAGTTTTCGAAAACTGAAAACAGTTTCCAAACGAGATTTTAAATGCTGTTCGGAGGTTTTCTAAAAGAGATTTTGTTTTATGAATTTAAGTGGGACTGATTGATTTAAGTATCAGTTCCCAAACGATACCTTAATTCCATCCTGAAAATATTTGCTTTATGTAGGGAAGGAACGGGTGAAGTGAGGAGGGGTAGATAAGACTAACAAGGAGTGAAAATAAGTTTATTGAAATAAAAATAAATACAAACCAAATTCAAAAAAACGAAAAGGAAGAAACTCAATTGTTTTCATAAATTTATAAAGATGGTGTTATTCCTCTAAATAATGGTTCTCTCTAAAAATTATCATTAACACTTATTTTATTTATTTTATTTACAATAATATCTTTAATTGAAGTTAGATGCTTTTAAGAATACAATTTAATTAAAGATGTTATTGTAAATTTAAGTATCAAAACAAAACATAAAGAGTCTCAATAATAATTTATAAAATGCTAATAACATCATCCAAATTATAAACAAGATAGATTTTATAAAAAAATGAAAAAATAAAATAAAAACAATTTTTTTTCATTCTCGAACAATAAAAAGCCAAAATAAAAACATTTTCTAAAACTAAATCACTCGTTTTTTCTATTAACATTATTATAAATTATCCAAAATTTGAACACACATCCTCCCGTTTAATATAGATTTTTTTCAAGGAAAATGTAATATTATATTAGATAAAATATATGCACAATCCAGATCTCTCGGAAGTGACCACTTTGCTTGATCGAGTTTTCATTTTTTACGATTTTTTTTTGCCTAACACAGATCAATGAAATATATATGACACAAAGATCAATCTCACCCTTAAATCAAAATAAAATATCTTTTATCTATTTTCTCATACGATTTAATGGTAAGATGGATCATTGTGCCATATATCACCTGTACTAAGCAAAAAATTCTTGGTTGCAAACTTAACTAATAATTTTTGAAAACTTCATTAATAAAGACAACCATGTATGTCAAACATTACTAATAAAGTTTTAAAAAATTACCAATCAAATTTTCAACCGGTGCAGCTGATGCAACAAAAAATTCCTCCTGCTAGGCAAAAACTTCTTTTTTTTGAGGCACACAACTCCATTAAGTTTGCTAATTCCAAGAACACTTTATCCTCAAATGAAAAAGAAACTGCTATTTGAAATATATTCTGCGAGTAAAAACAACAAAACAGCCTCTTAACTTCCCCAGCTGAAATCTTCCACACAAACAATTTTGAGTTTTGCATACCATAGGAGTAAAATGGGACGGGTTATCATTCCCAACTCAAGTAATAGATGAAAATAATGTAGTAAATAAACACACTCTGGGATTAAAGTTTTTAACGTTTAAACAAGTACAGCTTTCCCAGTGAAGCTGCAAATGTGATTGTTGCATGATGAAAGACACCTGACTTCTCATAAGGTGGTTTTTAGGTTCCTTTCTTCAAAATCAAATGAATTTGAAAAACGACCTTGACAGGTTCATAACAATGAAAAGCAACCTGAGCAGGAACAAAATCAAATCTATTCCAGCCCACTTGTTTCTAAAAATGATAGTTTTGTTTAATCCCAAACCAGCTTTGCAATTTTCACACAAGCTGTTGAGAAGAATCAATGGTTGCCGGGCTTAGCCCCAACAATAGACGGAGCTTCACCCCTGGTTGCCTTCACATAAGAAGCATAGTCACTGTAGCGCATGGTGAAGAATGTACTTTGGTAACGGGTTAGTCGTATACGCTTCCGAAAAGACTCAGAGATGGGGCCATTGTAGCCTGCTTTGCGTATCAGAGAGTCAATTGCCTCAATTTTTGTCCAACCTGAAACCAAAACAGCACAGAGGAAAACCATCTTACCAACAAGCTACACATGCTGTACTTCTTTATGGTTAGCTAAAAGAGCTTATTTGATAGTAAGCAAGCCTTCAAATACAAGCGTTCTAAGCGACATTTGGGTACTGATTTAAGCATGCTTAAATCAGTACCACTTAAAGTGGTTCAAGGCATTTTTGTCTTGAATGGATTTAAGTGGTACTGATTTAAACATACGTAAATCAATACTCAAGCATCGCCTCAATGCATGAACCTAGCCACCAACAGAACTCTGTTTAATATTACACAAGGTAAGGAAGACAAGAAAAAAGAAAGAAAGAAAAAAGAAACCATTATATGGAAGACCATCATGTCCCCAGACATTCTGCTGCACTACAAGTAAGAAAGAAGTATTGCCCTCGTCTTGAAACTGTTAATTGTTTTCATTTGGACAAGTGGAAGGGAAAAAAAAGCAGAACTGTGAAAGAAGTTGTGCAGTAAAACTAGAGAATCAGTGACAACGCAAATGGCCAATAAAATTATCACTAAAGCTGAATTGAAGTCTTTTGGGATAACTTGAACAGACATTTTTTAAAGAATCTTAGTTCATGTCCTCCCAATTGTAACATAAACTGATGGTAGGACTGCTTGTAGAGTTGAAAAGAGAGGAAGAAAATAAGTAGCATATTAAGAAACACCCACTAAGGAATGGATCGAAATTTAAATATACCATTTCCCTTTCTGTCGGTCACAGAATGAAACAATTCAAGTTGAACAATCTCTATTACATTTTCAACAGTAAATGGAAGCATATTCTGTGTTAATTTACTTCTAGAACTTAAAACCAACACTAATCATAGCATTCCAATTGCTTCAGACTTCAGAACCCCCCTTCCCCAAAAAGCTGCCTATATTTTGCTCCCCTAAAAGGAAAACGAAATATCCAATCAATTGATCTGCAAATAATAAAGCAGCACACTTTACCTTCATGGGCTGCCACCTCAGGCAAGTATGTGGCACTTCGCCTTGTATTATAGTCAGGATCAGTAAACTCAATAATTATACCATGCACTCCAATCTGCAATGAGTACTCACTAAATTCAGACAGTGGAAAGGACAAACAATTGGACATATAGAAATCGATTTATCTGCGAAGTGTTCCCCCAGATTGAAATCAGAGGCTGTTCCATAGAAATTATTACATTCAACACATCACCATCGATTTAAAGAATCATAAGAGGACTACCATGTTTACAAGTTATACAATTTATAGTACATTGCACTAGGGGTGAGCATGGGTCGGTTGGCTTAAAAAATTAACTCAACCCAATTATACCAAGTTAGAAAAATCTCAACCCAACCCAACCCAACCCATGAACCCATCCAACCCCAACCTAACCCAACCATTAAAATTGGTTTGGATCGGTTTGGGTCACCAGTTTAGTATTTTTTCACTTAAAAAATGGCGCAAACATATTACGTAAAAAAAAATATTTTACTACAATTATTCAGCATTCATTATATCCAAAATCAAATCCATACAAGAATTTATTAAATCTTACATACCATTATTTACAAATTAAGTACCTTAAATCACTTCACACGAAGTTCAAACAACCTTAATTTAATACAAACCATACAAAAGTAAATAAAAACTAATTTTTAAAGGTGTTTGATCCATCAAATTCTTCAAAACTTCAACACTAATATAGATTTTGTCCTAGAATCTCCATAACCAAATTCCATCATACCAAAGATATAAAGTGAATAAACATAGGATAAGCAAATCAATTCGATAAGCTTTTGAAAAGCATATTGAAAGTCCGAAAGAAATTCTTTCACGAGAATAAACAGTCTTTTCAACTAAAAAATATTGAAAAGAAATTCTAATTGGTCTTTTTGATGGAAACTATCATTTTTGTTATAAGGTTTCTAAGAAGAAAAAGAAAAGAAATGAGAATATATAATATATAAACACATGAAATATATATTGCAATCCAAACTAATATAACAATATATGAATGTAATCCATCAATCCTCAAAGTAAATATATTATATATATAAATAAATTATAACTATATAATGAACGGGTTACCGTTTTGGGTCGGGTTGAAAAATTTTAACCCATGACCCAACCCACCGGGTTCAAAAAATTCTCAACCGGAACCCAACCCAACTTTTGAAAACTCCAACCCAACCCATTACACCAGTTTGGATCGGGTCCACCGGTTTTCATGCTCACCCCTACATTGCACCTAGAGCAGATTTCTAACCAGTTACCAAATTTAAGGACATCAGTCAATCTAACCATCCTAAGTCCAAACACTGAATACATTTAGGAAGTATCAAGTGGAAAACCTTTCCCACTAGAAACATTTTTTTTATAAGCCAATAGAAACAACTTAAGCAATCTCACTGTTTAAGTCTGTGCTACCCTTAGAAACATCCTATGAAACTGTACAATATTGTTCAGATTGACCTTTTTGCTACTTAAAGCGAGGTAAAAAGCATAACATAGATCATGAAAAAACACAACAAATTAGGGAGACTTACGGAAGAAACATTATAAATTTGTTAACAATAATAAGAAAAATAATTACTAAGATTAATGTAGTTGTATGTAAACCTAGAGCAATAGCATGATGAACCAAGAAGTCTCCAGGACCTATTGTTAAGAATAATAAATTACTATTCTCATTAATAGCATTTAACCAGCTAGGCAACCATATGCTTTGACCCGCATTGAATGCTGGGCCAGATAAAAGTATATCAAATCTGAACCCTGTTCGGAGATTTTTTGCCTGTATTAATCCAAATTTGGATGCTCAAGTAGAACTTGGAGCATTCCAAAAACTTAGAGATCTAACTACAAGAAGACAAGTAGTTTGATGCAACATTGCTTTGTTATTCCCCGAGCTCATTCTCCTGGGAACTCCATTTAAAACATTCCAGTGGATTCCTTCCAATCTCCTTATTTTATGATCTCAATGGAAATTGTATCAGACAGACATAGTTTTTAATTTTATGATATTCTAAAAAAACCCCATATGATAATCGTTTATCTAATAAATCACAAAAATTTCCATCTAAAGAGGCTAACTGCTACTTTTCTGTTAGCTATTGTTTAGGAGGTTCCAAGTGGGAGCTTAATGCCTAACATATATAAGATATTTAAGTCTTATAGTGCGTAAAAAATAATGATAGAAACTGTTCCCCTTTTACGACAAATTTGTTACAATTTTCCAGTAAACAGCACTCTTGCCATTTCAGTCTTGTCCCTCCCTACAGCTTCCAGCTAGCTTAAGTTTCTCTTTAGTGGGGTCAGTCAGTTGTATCCGTCAGCATTTGTGGGCCTTAAGTGGTCTAAGTCTTGTTTAGTAACTTTACATTGTCACCATGTATGCTTGCCACCAAATTTACCTAGTCTATATATCGTTATGTAATGACAAATTTGAGGGAGATGGAAGAATGAAGATATTAACTTTCCGTGCAATGGATGTGTGGCGCATCCTCTCATGGGCGTTATGCTCAAGAACCCTAGGTGAGATGCTTAATGGCCCTATCCTCTTTGTTCTAGTTCTTCTAAGCTTTACCTCTCATATTTTACTTCCAAACCCAAATGTTCATATCACTAAAAGAAGTTCAAAGGCACTTACCTCCCAATCAAGGTAATTGTTAGCCGTTTCATAATCAGTCAGAACGGAAACTGTACATTCTAAATAAGGCAATTCTTTAGCTTGTATAGGGGGAAACCTCCGGTCCTTCAGAGCACTGCAAAATGGGACAAATACACAAAAAACATAAGCTAACTTTGCAGCGGCATTTATGGACAAGGCTGAAAGAAGTAAACAAAGAATGATTGCATTTATCAAAAAAAAAAGAAAAAAGAAAAGAATGATTGCAATTGAAATTGACAAACAACCAATTTTAATCACTGATAAAATCAACAATTACCAACAACTATAAACAGTTTTCTCTCTTTTCTCTTCATGGAGAATCAGGCAGCAGGGATTCCAGAGGATTTTTCGAAGTTTCACCACAAAATTTAATACTGTTTTCATCTTTAGCTTGTTAGCTCCACATTACCAAATGTGCTGTCCAAAGTAGACCAAGAGAAAAGAGAACATCCAAGTGCGATGAAAAATTTCAAAACTTAATTCTACATTGGTTGTCAAACCTGTTCCCCTCAAATCAGAGTTAATGTGAACCTTTGGAACGGGTGTCAAGTACACAAATCATTTGGAGGTTGTCAATCCCATTTAGAAGTAGCAAGTTTGATCTGGGATGCCCTTCATCTAAGAAGGGCATTTTGAATTGTACTAATATGATTAACTATATCGCCTATGATATAGGGATATGCTTTTCTTCCCAACATTTTAAATTATTTTAGATCATAAATCATTGATTTTGGGATCAAAATCCATTGTTCTTATGAGGTAAGAATTTTTTTCCTTCATATGAAATTTTTACTTCTACCATTTGATTTTAAAAATCTTACATTCTTTTACGACAAGTTTAAACAAAATAAGACACCTCACAGTGACACATTGCAGCATCCCAGCCTGCATATCTAAAGCTTAAATTTGTCCGGTTTGCCTGCACCACCTGGCAAACTAAAAACCCAAATTTATCAAAGCACCAGCAGCTAATCACCTAAAGACAGATTCAACTCCCCTCCCCAAACAAACAAAAAAAAAATATCAAGCAATTGTTTCTACTAAAGCTTAAAACTCTTTTACAACTTTCTCTTTCCTTTTCCCATGTTTACCCCTTTTAACTTCAATCTCAACTCTTCTTTTCCCACTACTTTTCTAACTGGAACCAGTGGCAGCATACACAAACACCCGCCTGCTCTCAACTCATTGCAAAAACAAACTCTTGGCAGAGATGAAATATCTTGTAATTAGCAGAAATTGTTTACAAAATTACACCTAATAATTTATGACCAAATTTTCTACGGGGAGAATACTGGAAACCCATCCTAAATACGTCGGGTTCAATATTTTGGTTATTTTACTAATGGGGGCAGGGTCCATCCATATATATTTTTTATAAGTATAGTATAAAAACGCACCAAGGAGGAAGATTGCGCCTCTTTTAAAGAGGGTTGGTTTACCTTCTTATCTTTTGGGTTGAGGGGGATTTTTATGTAAATGATCTTCATCTTGTAGAGTTTATCGAGTCTCTTTCTTGTACCTAGTTTCCTTATAAGGTCCATCCATATTCATTGCTATTTCTCTTTTTTTCTTTGATAAGTACTCATTCTCTTTTTCCATAAATCAGATGTACATTCATAACTTCATAGTCCCTCAATCTCCTTCTTTCTGTCAATCTTTCCTTATTTGGCTGTCCCATAATTCTTTTCCTATTTCTGAAGTCAATTCAGCATTTATTATCCTATTTCCTATCTCCCTGTACTCAAAATAAATTAAATCATAAAGAATAAATCAATAATTGAGGATATAATTGTAATATAACTAAATTCACACCTTTGGTTGAAATCAAGGTGGGCCAAAAAATATGAAGAAAGAGGGAGTAGTCAACAACATTACGATGAAGATTATCCAACCAAATTCAATCCAAAAAAAATAAAAAGGTAAAACCACTCGATGAAAAAATATCACATAATAGACACAGTCAAAAGCGTATCCCAACTACTTAGAGGTTAGAGAGAGAGAGAGTGAAGAAAAGAGGTTCATGATTACAATTCAGATGAAATTTTAATGTTTGGTAATAATACATTAATACCTGGTTAGAGTTCTTATAAAAAGAATACCTGGTTAGAGTTCTTACAAAAAGAATACCTTGTTAGAGCATAGTCCTTGAAGCCATTGATCAAGGTACGAGCTTCTAGAGTTCCAATACATCCACGTAAACGAGGCTCCCCACCATTTACTGCCTTCTTCCAGGTCACAAACAATGGGCTGAAACCACAAGATTTTTGTGTCAGGCGCAGACATTATGCTCAAAGGGGTTCTAGCATATGATGCACCCAGCTGCACAATTCTTCTTCACAATATTTTCTTAAGAAAAACAGGAGTAAACCACTACGTCAAATATCTCTAAACATCAAGGAAGCAAGTTTACAAGGGAAATGTTCTTTACAGTTATTGGATACATCCAAACCAATACTTTGAGAACAAAGTTAGAATCAAAACACATATCCATGTACTGTATACAATACTAGTAATACGCTCGATGTACGACAGCCACGAAGAAGGATGATGCTGGGGTTTAAATTCATGGTAATTTGACAACAGTTAATGAAAGTTTAGGGTATAGAGTTTAACTAAAAGCCTGCTAAATAAGATATGTTAAAAAAAGTCAACTAAGCAAAGAAGGGCTGGAGTTTCGTAGGCAGTTTCAGGGTCAGAGTACTAAGACCAGTATCAGAGAACAGTAACTCTCAGGGAATTTTGAAATTTTGAGTAATTAGTGCTAAGGTTTAGGCTAGAAAAGTAATTGATTTTACATAAAGGTTTAAGCCATTGATTTGATTAATTGTACAGATCTGATTGCAGGAAGATGATTGTGAAAAAGCAAGAATAAAGATAAAAACCAGCTTAAAACCTAAGCCAGCAAAGCATCACACATCAGGCATCGATTGCATCACACAACCATAAACCAAAATGGCTGCATATTTGTAATAGTCTATAGAAATTAATATCGTTAGATGCATAGTGTATAGCTTGTAGTAATCCTATTGTGACTGGTACTTTCAACTCCGAATTTTTTCAAAGGAAAATTTTAACTCTTAAACCTAACATGGACCACATATAAAGGCCTCATAACATAAATAGATTCAATATGAGTCAGAGGTCATTACTTAGCCCGTTCCCAGCAAACAAAGGAAAAAAGAAAATACATCTATATCTGAAAATCTAAATAAAAACAAAACAAATTTTTAATGTAAAGGAACATAAACATAAGACTTAAATAACAACTATACTAGCTTTGGATGGTATGACTTGCAAAAAAAAATTGACTATAAATCTAAGTTTTCTATAATCAATTAATCATTGATCTTGCTAATCCTTAAGTATCCGGTATCCTGCATCAACACTACAAGTAAAAACTCCAGCATCCTAGCAAAAGAACAATGAAAGGAAAAGCAGCTAATACATAAAAAGTGCAAAAGATTTACAACCATAAAAGAAAATCAAACCAACAATGCCACTTAAAGCATAATCCCATCTAAATAAGGTAGTGAAAAGGCAATAAAATTTGAAAAGAACAGAAGTTTCTAAATACAAAAAAAGGGACAAATTTGTTTATAAAAAATCATGTGCATGCACATATGCATTAGCTTACAAGTACAGGCCGCATTTTGACGCTCCATTATCACAAATTATGTATCACTATAAAAAGGTTCCAAATTAAAATTAGATGTTGGCTGCCCCTCAAACATCAAGAAATATCAAATGCAGGGCTGCTGATATATAAGAGGCCAGCCTATATAACAAATATAAAAGCCAATGTTAATACAATATAAATTTATAAAGTTACATTTGCTCTAAAGCTTATATTTTGTAGTACAACCTATGCTATTAAGTTGACAATAGGTGTTTGGAATGAATGCCAAATATCAATTGCTTAGGAAAAATAAATTAAAATAGAAATAAGCATGAATCCAACCAGCTTACCACACTGTAAATTACGAAGGATGTACCCATACAAGCAAGATTCAGACATGATTATTAGCACTGAGAAAAAGCTCTCACGTTTCACAGACTTTCAATAGATGTTTCAATGCTTAAGAAACCATGTCAGCATATCACTGTAGAGAATGATAGGAACATGAGATTCAGGATCTCAAAAATATTCAACTGGACAAAAGGAAACATCGTCTCCCCTCTCCTCCACCCCAAGTAAAATAAGGGAAAGAAGAAAAAGCCAGCATTCACTTTCTTTTCTTTCTATTGAAAAACTGTAAAATTTCCTTCAGTAATCAAGAAGTGACTTTCACATGCACGAATTATCAATGAGCTAAAAACAAGTCAAGACTTTGTTCACAAATTGGGCCTCTCTCCATTGTTGTTGTCATTTCCCAAAGAGAAGAAGAAGAAAAATTTAACTCAACTAGCCAAATAACACTGCATGGCTCAGCCGAGAGTAGTACAGATACTTAACAAAATCAACTTAATCTCACAATCAAAATGGAAATTTTCTAACTGGACATCACCTTACACCATCATTACCATAAGATAGGATAATTAAAAAAAAATGGCATCTAAAATTAGATCATTTTAAAATAGCACGCATGGATCACTGAAACCTAAAGCACCCTCTCCATTAAACACAAATATTAATAAAAAAAATTAAAACTGCAAACACCATAAGATAAGCAAAAAGTAAAATCATAATTTACAAATTTCAATAGTAAGCAAAAAAATATATAAAAAATTTAACACATTCATAACAATAAAAACGGAAAACAGATTTGTATGTACAACATATAAAAAGAAGACAGAGAGAGTACTGTTGGCCCTCGTCGAAAGCGGGAGGGGGCGCATCTTCGCTGTTGTAGTGAGCGACCAAAGTGTCGAAGCAATAGACAGCCATCTCCCTATTCGCTGCCACCATTTTTCTTCTGTCAAATTTCACTGTCTAGACAATGGGGAACCTCTCTAAGAATCGAAGATATCTGCTTCTTTAATAAAGCGCAGACACAATTGATGATCGATTAATTTATCGTTGATTTTAACCCAACAATTTTCAAGGGGCTTAATTAAACAAAAAAAAAAAAGTGAATTTCTTTTGGTCCCCAAATAATTGAAGGGCTAGAGAGAGATGAGAGATGAGAGATGAGAGATGAGAGAAAGCAGTAGTATTTATTTTTCTTTCTTTTTGTGTGCTACTTTGTATGGCCTCCTATGGAAACTAATAAAAAATCTGGGCTCTCTTTCCAGGATTAACCTTGACTTCACCATAAATACAGTAATATCCTTCCTCCAGCGAAAATTTCTTGTCTACAGTTGCGGTATTAGATACATTATTATATAAAAAATATATTTTATTTTTAAATGAAAATATTATTTTTTTATTATCAATAAGATAAACTTTAATGCTATATATTTAAGATACTGTAAGGCTTGGTGTGGGTACAAAAATGGGATCAATTGGAATTAAACTAATCTAATCCTACTTTTATCTTTTTGTTGTGTTAATTTTAAAAATCCAATTAAATTAGTCTCATGGGACAATTAATTTTATAAATCAATGAGATCAAATATTTTATTGTTATATTTTTATATCAAATATAAGATTGTATAGAATCATATCATGTCTTTTTCTTTTTATCATCTTTCTTATCCAGTATCAATCAAAAGTTAGAAAAGAAAAGAAAGAATTATCTTGGGAAATTCTTCATCTTCTATAGAGATAATAAATTTCTTGTGAAAATTGTTCCATCCTCTTCATCGAAGATGGACTCAAGATCTGCTTCCTCATCATCCTATTACCTTACTTTTTATGTTTCAAATGAAACGAGAGTTATGATATCACAAAATTAAGAAGTTTATTAATAATTATAATAAAATTAAATAATAATTTTGATATTTAATTTTTTTAAAATAATTACTATTTAATTTCTTTATAATTATTAATAAATTTTTTTGATTCTATTGTAATTTTCGTAAAACCGAATTCATAAAATCATGGCTTGTAAAACAATAAGAAGATTTCTCACGTCTCTTTGAGAGAATACTTGCACGTAAAGGCAGTGGTCGATTATATTGGAATCTAAATTGTGATGATTAAATTATTTGGGTGTCATAATAAGATACCAAAGACAGTAAACAGGACAACCTATTTTTAAGTTTCATTCGATTTTTTTTTTTTTTTTAAAGGGAGACAATGACCTTCCAAAAATCAAAACAAAAAGAAGGAAGGAAAAGAAGGTTTCAATTTTTCCACCAGTTCTCAAATAGAAAGAAATGGCATCTCAATTGTTTTTTTTTCTAAAGTGATTCTGCAACAAATAAAGCTGTGGATTTTTGAGATTCCCAAATGGCCCTTTACAGGCACAAGTGAAGGCAAGAACACGTCATAGAATTCTTATGTAGAGTTACACCAGAGAAGTTTATCTCCAATTTAAAAGAGAG
Organism: Bretschneidera sinensis; assembly: GCA_023935145.1. Classification (NCBI taxonomy): domain Eukaryota; kingdom Viridiplantae; phylum Streptophyta; class Magnoliopsida; order Brassicales; family Akaniaceae; genus Bretschneidera; species Bretschneidera sinensis. The sequence goes on along the minus strand of CM043700.1, from coordinate 3,520,611 downwards.
AAAATCAAAGATAATCTACCACAATGATAAATGATACACAGACGTTCAGATTCAAGAAGACGTTCAGTCAGAGTCAGAATCATGTCTCCTCCTTTGCTTGTCTTTACTGTGTTTTCTCCTGTCATCGGAATCACGAGAATGCCGCTTCTCGCGTTTTTCATGCTTGTCACGCTTTTCATGCTTGTCGTGTTTCTTCTCCTCACGCCTCTTTCTCTTTCGACTGCTTTCATCCTCTGATTCATCATCTACAGTGTTACTCGTTGATGGGTTAGGCATGGCAACCTTCACCATCTCAGGCGAAACTTCCTTCTGACTGGATTGAAGCATACTTGGATCCTCCCATGGACGCGGTGCTCTGCAGGAAGAAGTTCCAAGAAATTAATGGGAGAAACAATTAAGCTAGATTAAAGAAAGCAACATATAAATGAGAAAGTACTGCTGATTGCTGGAAAGAAAGCAAATTTAGCCCCAAGAGCCCCGCAAAAAAACTCGAGGGCCAATTATTGTCACAGGCAACAATGTCACGCTATAATAACAGAGAAGACGAGAAAGTACAAAAAGGTTGCTAGTAAGAAAGTGATTTTTCCCTCAACCAATCTATAGTTATTATCGTGTCTGCCTGGAGGCATTATCAAGTGTCAGAGAAAGCATCCAAAGACAAACAAGGAATTTAAAGAAATAAACAAAAAGCATTTCTTAGTTTCCCCAAACACGATAGCCCTGTAACTCGAATTCTTGATCATTCATGGGTGTATTTAGAAATAACAATTACAAAGTGTTGATTCAGGGTAACATGTCCAAATCAATCTTCTTTTCTTTCTTTCTTTCTCGTCCCCCCACCCCCCCCCCCCCCCTTCTTCTATACCCAAATCAATCCTAGCAAGTGAACATCAGTACAAAATAGCAAGCAGAAGATGATCAAAAATCTAATCAATCTAGTAGGTTCTGCATGATAACCAAATTTTAAAGGCCATATAGACATTAGTCAAGCGCCAGAAGTGACTACAACTTACGAGAGCATTGTAATTAAAGATGATAAGCAAAAATACAACAAATCTATATTCAGCATATATTACTTCATCGCTCATCAATGATAAATTGTAGAAAAGGTAAGGGTCTGTAAGGTAGCAGAAACAAGAACCATATGCTATTAGCAAAAGTCCTATTCAACTTTTCACTCTGAAAAAGGCTGTAAAAATTTCAAACCTTAAGAGGTATGAGGTCTACGCTTATGAAACTCAAGCTTCATTACTATTACCAATATTAATAGTAGTCATGAATCTTTAATTTTTATAAATAATGCTCATGAATCTTGTTTAGAAGCACTTAAAAGGTGTACAAGTGCTTGCATGCATTCCTGTAGGCAGCATGAACTTAATTCAGAGCATGCTTGCCTCTACACACAACAGACATTCAACTAGATCCTGTTTGGAAGAAAGAGAGCACTCCACTTAATCATCAAAGACCGTGGACATCAAAAGCCAGAGGCTAATCTGTGGACATCAAAAGCCAGGCAACTCCTATACGTAGATGATTGGAGTACCTAGATGATCAGAGAACCCCATATTAGAGGTGATCAACTAGCTATAGGGTTGGCCAGGGCTGGACTCTGGCAACTCAAATCCTAATCAGGACAATAATACGTCTATCTAACCAAACTATAAAGGGGAAAAGAAACTTTTACAAACTTTAGAGTATACCGAATCAGTATAGCTATCCTTCTTCGGACACAGCCATGCAAGTTCAATCAGTATCGAAATGAAGTGCTATGATTTCTTTTTTCTTCTTTTCTTGCTTGTTGATGTATAACCATGTACCATTCAATAAAAAAGAATCTCTTTCGTTATTATTCATTGCAAATAAAGGTACTAAACAAAAAATTATATCATTTTTTGTTCTTCTTTGCCCCATAGATATATTGAATAGAAAGAGCAACTTTTTTTGCTACTAATTTTGAAAATGAAAGTTTAAATGTCCTTCAAAAGTGAGTAAATAGATCCAAAACATGTAAAATGCAGTTAATCCGGCTATGGGACAAGTTTCAATCTCTCAAAATGGAATCTATTTCAGACATATATGCCATGGTTCCTTACTTCAACAGGGTACAGATATCTAAATCTGATATTTTTAGATACTTCCTATTGCCGATACTACATAGCAGTCAAATATTTCTACTATTTTTATGATATTATGCATGGATCCGAACAGACCCTAATGAAATAGGTAAATAAGCAATTATTCCACCCATTGCTACTAAATCACCCACCCCCCAAGTCAAACTGGTGCTAGATGTTTCACCAGGGGCTGCTGCACCAGGTGCTAAAGCATGGGTATTTTGTAAAACTTTATTTTACGTTAATGTAACAAACATGAATTCTATTCACATTTATTGTATATCTTTTTGATAAGTTGCATTTATTGTATATTAGTGTAGCAAAAATACGAACCTAATTCTTATAAATGGATAGTACTTAAAATCTTAGTTAATTTTTACATTCTTTACTTACTGCCTGGATTCAAATCAAACCATTCATTTCACAGCTAAGCCCATGCCATGATACTAAACTTAAAGCTGCAACCATGTGTTCTGTGTTTTTTTTACAAGTGAAATGCATTAAAGAAGAAAGCACCAAGGGTGTGCAACCCATGTACAAAGCTATCTAAATGAGAGAAACTCCACAAATCTATAAAGTCAAAGTCATTTACAAAAGAATTCCCTTTGATCCAAAAAAATAAGCCATTGAACCATCTTTCCCTAATTACATCAAAAGGTCTCTCGAATCCTTCAAACAGTTTACGGTTCCTATCAAGTCAACCAATCCAAAAGACAGAAAGTGGGATCATAGAGTAAACTTTCTTGAGGTTTTTAGGGGCCCGCAGTCCACTCCAAGCCCACACTTCATCTAACACCGATCCGGCGCACACCCAAGAGATCTCCAAAACCTTATAAGTCATTTCGTATAAGGCTCTTGCTAAAGAGCACTCCATTTGAAGATGAAACACAGACTCACCACATCCTTTGTAGATGAAACAACAGTTCACCAACACCCTTCCCCTTCTTTGCAAATTATCAAGCGTTAGGATCTTTTCCAAAGAGATCTCAAAAAAAAAAAAAAAACTCACTTTCTTAAGGGCTCTGGAGCACCAAATTGCTTTCCTTCGGAAGTTGATGGATCCATCTGCAGTAGGCTAGGCTAGAAGTATCTTATAAAAAAATTTCACCTCAAAACCTTTGCCCCGGTTGTCTCTCTATCTCATCGCATCTTCTTTAGAAAAGTCAAAGTTAAAGCTATATAAAGTTTCCAATAAGCTTTGCACCCTCTCAATCTCCTAATCGTTAACATTGCGGATGAAAGGCACATCCCACGAGATAACACCATTGTCCACCGAGAAGCAAGAAGAAATAAGAGCTTCTTTATCCCTCGCAATTTCAAAGATTTCTGGGAATTGATCTTTAAAAGGGGTGTTCCCGAACCATGTATCATGACAAAGTCACGTTCTCCTTCCATCACCAACAAACACCGAAAGATGAGGACTCACGGCTTCCCAACTATTCCGAATCCAATTCCACACTCCTACACCATAAGCCCCCCTTCTTTTCTTCGACGTACACGCACAAGAATCCAATCCAAACTTAGCTTCCACCACTTTCCTCCAAAGATGATCCCTTTCCACAATAAACCTCCATAACCATTTCCCCAACAAAGCTTTGTTGAACAAAGTAAGGGACTTTATGCCTAATCCCTCTCTATCTAACGGTTGCTTAACCACTCCCCATCTCACCAAGTGAACTTTGTGCTTCTCCCCAATATTACCCCAAAGGAATCTTCTTTGAATATCCTCCAACCTTTTAGCCACACCACTAGGTATAGGAAAAAGGGACATAAAATAGATAGGGAGACTAAGAGTGCTTTTGATGAGAGCGAGTCTTCCTCCTTTAGAGATAAGAAGATTCTTCCAACTGGCTAACCGCTTTAAAAATCTCTCCACGATGGGATTCCACACACCTGAATCTTTAAATTTGGCACCAAGAGGGAGACCAAGATAAGTGAAGGGAAGAGTCCCCTCCTTGCACCCCAACAAACTAGCAAAAAAACGACCATTAATGTTCTCACCAAGAGGAATTGAATCACTCTTACTAAGATTGACTTTGAGCCCCGAGTCCGCCTCAAAGCAGAGGACACATCAAAGATGCAAGATTTGATGAGCGTCTGTCCCACAAAAAATAATTGTGTCGTCGGCAAAGAGAAGATGAGACACACTCACACTTCTTCCTTCCCTCCCCACCTTAAAGTCACTTAAGAGTCCTCTCTCAATCACTTTCAATAACATTTTTCTCAAAACCTCCATAACCCAAGTGAACAAAAAAGGGGAAAGAGGATTCCCTTGTCTCAAACCACGTGAGGCTTTAAAATACCCGGAAGGACAACCATTAATAAGGATCGAAAAGGATACCGAAGAAATACACTAAAAGATCCATTTGCACCACTTGTCCCCGAAGCCCATGCTCTTTAAAAGGGAAATCACAAAGCTCCAACTCATATGATCAAATGCTTTCTCCATGTCAAGCTTGCAAATCACTCCACCCCCTCCATCTTTTAAATGGGAATCCACCACTTCGTTAGCAATTAAGGCGGCATCCAAAATTTGCCTTTTATCCACAAAAGCATTTTGAAAGGGACTCACCACTTTAGAAATCACTATTTTTAATCTACAAGTGAGGACCTTCGAAAGAAGTTTATAAATGCAACCGATAAGACTAATATGCGGAAAATCTTTGATATTAGAATCACCCACTTTCTTCAGAATAAGGACAATGAAGGTTGAATTAAGGTTATCCACAAAATCACTCAATAAATGGAACTCCTCAAAGAGCCGAAGGATATCCTCTTTAAGGGTAACCCAATTGTGTTTAAGGAAGGCCATTGAAAAACCATTGGGACCGGGGGCCTTGTCCCCATTACACTCACTAAGAGCACAAAGAATCTCCTCCTCATCAAAAGGGAGCTCGATCCACAATGCCTCACTAGCATCAAGAACAGAAAATTCCAAACCATCCAAATTCGGCCTATAAACGCAGTTCTCCTTGAAGAGAGACTTGTAAAAGGAGTAAATGGCCTCCTTAATATTCTCCTCCTCCACAAAAATCGAGCCATCAACCTCAATGGAGCCAATAAAGTTGTGTCTCCTATGGTCATTCGCCATCCGGTGAAAGAATTTAGTGTTCCTGTCACCCTCCTTAAGCCAAAGTTCCCTAGATTTCTGTCTCCACGAGGTTTCTTCCATAGAGATAAGTTTGGACAGCTCCTTCTTAATCCATAATTGCCTCTCTTTCCTCCCTCGAGAGACTCGAAGAAATCTCCTTCTCATCAAGACCAATCACATGCCCCACCAACGCATTGATTGAAGAGTTGATATCACCAAGAGATTCTTTGTTCCATTTCTTCAATTCCAATTTGAGTGTTTTCAATTTTGAAGCCACCACGAAACTAGCAAACCCCCTCGCATTACAACCTTCCCACTAACCTTTAATAAGATCTTGAAAGCTTTCCACCTTGAGCCACATATTTTCAAAACGGAAAGGAGTAGGACCCCAATACAAACCCCCCACTTCAAGAACAATAGGGTGATGGTCCGACAACGACTGAGGCAAAATCTTTTGAATGAGATTAGGGTAAAAAGTTTTCTCTAGAGACAAGAAAACGATCGATCTGAGAGAACGAGGAGGTTTCCCTAAAACTCGACCAGTTGAACGATCCACCTGACAAAAGTAAATCAATAAGATTTTGACCCTATACAAAAGCAAGAAAGTCCCTCATAGAGCTATCCTCAACCAAGCACCCAGCTCTTTTATGAGAATAGAGAACAGCATTGAAGTCCCTCCCACCACCCAAGGGAGATTCCAACGGCTCTTAACCTCAGCAATTTCGTCCCAGAAAATACCCCTCTGACTATTAAGAACCGGACCGTAAACTCCCGACAACAGCCCACGCACTGCTCGACGAAAGGTCTTTGAGCACACAGGAAACCAAGAAGTGTCCCACAAGAAAATCAACCAAGTCCAACACTTTCTTATTCCACATAACCACGACACCACCTAAAGCACCACGACAAAGCTTTCCACCCACACAACTTAATACCCCAAAAACTACGAATAAACGCATCAGAGATCGTCTCCATTTTAGTTTCTTGAAGACAAATCACATCCCCCTTCCATTCTCTAAGAAAATGCTTCACCACAGCCCTCTTATCCAAGTGATTCAATCCCCTCACATTCCACGAAATGATTTTCATCTTCATTGATCAACAAAACCACCCCTTTTCTGAGCTATCCCAAAAAACACATTAGAACCTCCCTTCTCATAATTGACATCAAACTCCAATCTCTTGAGTTCCTTATTAGCCTCCCTCTTTTGCTCTCTAATCACACCTTGCTTCTTAATTCTGGACTTACCTTCTTCCAACCTAATCTTTTCTATCTCCTCAAATAATTTGATAGCTTGCGTTTCCACACCAACAAGAGAAACCCCTACCGATTTATTTTGTTGACCCAGTTCAACACCCAATTTGACGCAAGCAAGCTTAATTTTTCTACATCATCGAAATCATTAACCAGCCACTGGTCAGACTGCTCAGGAGTCACCACAAGAGCCAAACTATCATCCGAGACCCCTGCTTCAAGACTTCTCTCTAACCCCTCAAAAACAGGAACAAAAGAATCTCCCTGAAAGGCCAGAACCCCCTCTTCCTCTTCAACTCTGCTCACAATCTCCATCCCAAAGGGAGCAACATCAATCATGCCCCTTCCAACCTTGTCAGTGGACAAAAGTTCTATGAACCCCAATGGAAGACAACTCTCTTCAGCCTCCTTATCAAACCCCACAGACCCAGAAGAGAAAGGAGGAGAAAAGCAACCCAATTCCTCCATATACATAGACTGGAAATTCAGGCTAGGATTTGGCCCCCCCTCCCCACCGGCACCGAGCGACCTTCGCCAGGTTTCGACTGGTTGATCGGAACCAGCCCTGCCGCCTTTGTCTGAAGAACGATGCACGCTGAAGAACACCCCAACTGCAGCGCAAAGCAATTCTGTCCAAAGTCCGGCGTCATCTCCAGTCGAGACACCCCTCCCGACGCCGGACCACTACCCCCAGCTAGTGTCGCACCAGTCGCTGTAGGCCCAACCCCTTCTCCGGGCGTCAGAGAATCCGAGGCAGACATTGAGGGGAACGGTTTAAAAGAAGAGCCGAAACGGGTCTCGACCAATCTTTTTGTGGGTTCGGGCTCTTAAGGGGGGAAAGAGAATCAGGCCTTGGGCTTTCTCCTTTTCCACCTGGGCCTTCTAAAGAGACCCGATCCAAGATCAGTAGTCTTTGGTCTTCTTAAACCTCCCAAAGGATATTTAAAGATCTTAGGCCCACTAGAACAACTAGGCCCAGCTTCAATTAAAACTCCTGAGCTAACGGGCTCCTTCTGGCAAAAGCCTTTATCCAAGCCCAAATCCACCTGCTCTTTTCCTTTCTTAGGGACAAAGGAATTTGAATTTGAAATCAAAGAGTTGGACAGCTGGCCCCCATATGCTCCTCAACATCACCCTTTCCACAGGTAAGCCCGCGCGTGAACCCACTCTCCTCTGCACACCCCACACCTAGAGGAGGCCATGGCTTCTTGCGATCAATAAAGTTGCCTTTCTGAGCACCTAACAAAAGCCTCCCGTCCAAGCAGTGCCCACAGAAAGGACAATTACCTCTAAGAGATAAAGCCTCAAACTCTCCGGCTTCTCCTTCGACAAGCCCTCCTCCACCTCTGCAGAAATCCGAGAACTAAACCCAGGACCACCGGGGGGTTTCTTCTCCGGCCAGAAGAAGGCTGTAACTCCTTAATGGCCCTATAAGCTCTCCACCAACCCTCAACAGCGAGGCCTTCAAGAAAGATAATCATTCGAGATCTTTTGGGAAGGATCTCAAAGAGAGACATGAATCTACCATGCTTGTTTCTATGAAGCCCCAAAACCAAAGATTTGTTGCCTTTCCTAAATCTTCTAAACCAAACACGGCCTCCTTTTTCAAGCCAAGAGTTCGATAACAAATCAACCTCTTGCCTCTCTAAATACAGCGAAATCCTCTTGCCCAATCCATTCTCAGAAATTTTAAGAAGATGACTGAACCTTCCTTCAATGACGAAATCAAAGGACTTATGATCCACCCAAAGAAAACGTTTGGCTTGATTTCCTAGATCTGGCATTCTCTCAACAACTTATGAGAAATTCTGTCTTACTAGTTTATGGAGAACAACCACGTGTTCTGTGTTGACCTGAACCACACTGGCCCATGGTCACTTATATTTACCAAAATTAATTTATAAATTCCTGATTCAATGATTGGAATAGAAAAGGTCAATATATCTTTTTTCATGTTGAGAGTCCTAATTAGATTTCCTATAGTCTTACTTAATTTAAGTTTATCTTATCTAATTGATATCTCCTAGTTTTATTAGGTTTGATATTCATAAATCTATATATGACTGTTGAATTGTATTTAGATCAATCAATCAATAATACAAAATTTATTTTCAATTTTTAATTTCACCACTTCAAAACCAAAATTAATAGTTGCAATAAACTAAGCACTTGTATTGCATAGTAGGAACTGCTCAAGGGAAGTTTATCTTGCTCCAAAAGGTGGACCAAACCCACAACAATTACATAGGCATGCTTGCCCATTGATTCAAGCACGTGCACATTATTCCTCGCTCAAATACTTGGATCTTTGGAGTAGGCTACAATTTTCATCATTCAAGCCCCTTAAAAAATCAGTTTTCAGTATAAGCATGATAGGTATGTCAATTAGTGAAAGACGACCCAGCCACCCAACCCAACCCCACCTCCTAAAAAAAAGAAAAGTGACACAATCTATGTTATTTTGTTCTATGCAATAAAATTACTAAAAATTTCCAGTGCAAGTCAAATAAAGAAGTCGAGAATCATTATGGCTTACAAGATATGATTAGAAAATGCTGGCAAAACGTTACAAAAACAACCAAGGTATATAATATCAGACAACTAGAAGCAATTCGGACAAAACATAACTATATTGATTTGTTTTCCAGGTATATACCTTGAGAAACCAAGACCATCAACCCGTTCTGCTTCAGCGTGCCCTGCTCCCAAGTCCTCTGCTGTAGAGCTTCGCTTCACAAGTTCTGAAAACTCATGCTTATCAAGGTGATTGCCTTGAGGTCGGGTAGAACGCTTGGGGGCTAAGCCAAGAGCCTCCCTCATGGCCTGCTCCTCCTGTTCCTTAATTCTTTTTATCTCTTCTTTTACAACCTCCGTATCAGTCTTAGATTTTTTATCCCTCGCATACCAGTGTAGATCTTTCCCTGTTTGAGACAATTAAAAGGGGGAAAAAGATCAAGGTCGGATTTCTGATTAAAATGTGTCTCAAATTTGTAGTTGTAGATGAAAGATCGTACTATATAATATTTGGAAGAAACAGTCACAATTTCTATTAAAAAAAACTCAGTGGTATGTGCCCATAGCTGTTTAACAAAAGAACCACTTCAACCTGGACTGTAGCCTGTAGGCCCTTACTATAACGAAAGTTGAAAACATTAAGTACTCTCTAGAGACAAAACAATGAAATGGGATCCTTTACAGATCTATTTGACCATGAACATTGTTCCATTAAAAGATATGTATTCAAAAAATAAAAAAGTAAAGAACTACTGTACTAGCAGCGAAAGCAACTACATCATTCTACGGCGGTGTTTGGGTCAGCTTAAAGTTAACTTTAAGCTGAAGCTTATGTTTTAAAATTTGTTAAAAATTTAATCAAATTAAATCAAACCACCTACTAATTGATGTTTTAAATGTTATTTAATGAAATTTAATAAGGTTTGATTTAATATGACTTATTTTTTGGCAAATTTTAACAAATAACTCCAGCTTAAAGTTACTTAAGCAGACCCAAACATCACCTATGAGTCAAGAACCATTCAATGAATCAAATTGTCTCATAACATATCTTCCTCTAAGAGAAACAAAACTGATGTAATAGGTAAACTACAATGAAATGTAATTAATTTCCAAAATTAATCACTTTAAGCATCACTAATAAATGTAAATTTCGATGTATTATACAACAGAAGTACTCAAAAATATGTTCATGGAGATTTTCCAAAACTGTATAACTCGTTTATGAATTTGTGTGAAATTAAAATTCAAGCACTTTTTTGCATTATTTTTTATATCATAAACAAAAAGTGCTATGATGCCCAGAACATTAACTATGGAACTTTCAGTGAATGCTTTTTTTTATAAGTAGTGACTGCTTTTCTTTAAAAAGGAGTAATGAAAGGAGTAACCAGAATTTGCTTATAAAAAAAAGGAGTAACCAGAATTAGATAAAAGAATGTAATATTCTCTGTTGCTACACAGCTTTCTCAATCCCACCTCAAACCTTCTCCGAAACCAGGTGAAATGATGATCTTAATGCGCTGACATTGGAATTAGAGAACTGAACCGTCTGATGCGGGCACTTCACCCTTCTATTGCAATTCCCTGAACCTAAAATATGAGTTGTTCAAAACCCTAAACACAATATAAGAACTGATAGGCCAAATTCTCAAATCAATCCCATGTCAATTCTATAAAACTAAATATGCGGACCTGCCTAAGCCCTTGTCCTCTGGCAATTGGTAAAAATGGTTGAAGACAAAATTAAGAAATTGCGTCCCACTTGAATTACAGTCAAAAGTTTGTTTGACCAATATGATCCTTCTGATGGAACTAGGAAATTTAAAAATAATCTTTGTGGAGACCGAGAACTTCAACAGAATGATAAGAAGCTTTAACTTACCCAAGGATCTCATATCAGAGGACAACCTCTTTCTCAACAACCAAACCGAACTCTCTCCTAAACCAACAATTGAACTAATACAACCTTACCGTATGGCATAGTTTGCAACTCACAAGATGATATTGAAAGTTCCATAAGCACCCCAATATGCAATCAGATTTCATTCAGTTAATTGAAACTATGAGATTTCACTTTCATTTAAGCAACTCCCGATAAATTCTCTGAAATAACATAAATAATTGGGATGCTCTGGCTGGGTAATTATTGAATCAATCATCCCTTAAATCCCAAGTTCATGACAATATCACTTCACTGGTAATTCATGGACAAAAATGAGCTTCAAAGTCAGATAAGACTACCCAAAGGCAAACATAAAATGACCCCTTTTTATAGAAGCAACCGGGGTTTTATAAAAGCATAAGCATGTTGCTTAAGGAACAGAAAACACTTTTCAAATTCTGGTGGTAATAATCAGAAGTAAAACCATGCTAGTACTCTCTCTTCCCAAGTCATTTGTGTTTATAATGCCTTCAATGCAAGATTTGATAAAATAAAATCATGGTAGTGAAGGACAGTAATGATGGAACCAGTCATGGGTGTACAATAAAAGATATTCTGCAATGGGGAAGCAGAAACCAAACAGCTCATAAGTCACAAATACATTGCCAATCACTTTAGAAGCACAAAATTCAATATTAGGAGTCAAAAATAAAATGGTCACTTAACTTAATGCTCACATGAAGAAAATATATTTACTGCTGAAACGGTAAAGCACTAGAGCATAACAAAATGCTACCTTTCTGCCATCTTCCAACAGGCGCCTTGATACTGTGACCAAGATAATTCTCCCGGTGTTTATCAACTTTCACATCATCCCAGCTGAATTCTGCACATTGAAAGCACATAATTATTTTCATAATCTTATTTTAAATGCTATTGCAGAACAACAGAAGATTCATGCCCTTAGCCTTTAGCTTAAGTGGCGAAGATGGGGAGGAAATGAGGTAGGTTTTTTAGGTTCAATCTTACAAATCGTAATTTTTATTTAAAAAAAAAAATAGAAAAATTCAAATGACTAGAAAATCCATATAACTAAACAAGATAGTAGCAGTATGCTTAGCAAAACAAGCAGATGATGATGAGCATTAATGGAAAACCTAAAGGAATTCTCGGTAATATATCCCCAAGACCCTGATTTACCCATGACTTCCACTTGGGGGTGAAAATACTATCAGCTAAACATATAATTTGATAGAATGCCAAGACCAACAAAGTTAATAAGGTTCCCAAACATCAATAAATTTTAGATTTTAGTACAGCATACAGACAGTTAGCTAACAATGTACATCAACTCCTATAAGAATTCCTTTTCATAAAGGAGAACAGTAAAAAGATGCCACAGAAGGACAATGGATGAATTTATTCTTCACATGAAAGAGAAAAAAAGTCATAAAATGGAGTCAGCGGCAAGTCAGCTCCTAATAATTGCGCATTAGTTTTCTTTGTTTTTCTGAGTAATGCCTACTAAACTACAAGATTAGCATTCTAACAGAAACACTTTGAAACAGAGACCAAGATACATGAAGAGAAATGACACAGGAAGAGACTGCACCTTACCCCCCAAAACCAACACCAAGCTCAACACATTCATCACCTCACCAAAAGGAACCAATTAATTATTTTCCTATATTCACCCTTGAAACTAAAACTCCTTCAAAACATTAAAAACACACACACAGCTTTAGCATCTCAGCTGCTGCTGGAATGCTCCACGGTATATTCTTGTATCGTAAGCAAATACAAAATATTATATCAACATCTCATCTCCTTCCAAGCCTCCCTGACAGGAGTAAATATTCAATACAATGGTAATTGTGATTAAATGTTACCATGAACATATACAATTTTAAAGCACATTCAAATGTTCTTTTATAAGTAAATCCCATTAAAATATTATACTGTGAAGGATGCCAAAATGGATAAACAATGCAATTTATTCGGCCATGATAACATGTCAATGATGTCATCATTATCACCGTTGCATGGAATATTATTCACTTGACACCTACAAAAAGAAAGCCTACAGCCTACCACTTTAGTCATTCACAAGAACAGAGTTAAATGCACCAACCAAACATCAATCTCCATCAATGACTTCACCCTACCACTTCAGTACGCAAGGCTTCCTCTCTTGCTAATTGCATCCCTCCTACTACTTCCATTTTCTTTCAAGGTAAAAGAAATTTACTAAGTGTACTAATTGTATTACCCTCAAAGATAGCTGTATCAAGAGAATTTTTCCCTTTTAAGCAACGAAGTTTTAAGTGTTCAATCTCGGTTCGTTTCAAATTCAAATATTTAAGCCAATTAGCTATTGAAACGATTTCCCGTAAATCTCGATTTATTTCCACTTAAAATCATCTATGGCTAATTTTCCCGTGGAAATATTCAATTCCATGGGTTTGAATGGATGCATTATCATCGAGCTTATATTTTTTATCGTTTTGTTTGCTTTACATCGTAAAAATTCAGACTGCACACTTTTTTTTCAAAGAATAAACTAAGTTCGAATAGAATTATAAACCACAGCCACCAAACCCTAGAAGAAAGATAGATATGTAAATACATACATAATTGTGTATATCTGTTTGTATAAAGAGAGAAAGAGAACGTACGATCCCGTCCACCGCGAACGCCACCTCTGGTAGGATGATACATTATTTTCTCTCTCTCAACAGTTTCAACTCGAGGAAGCCGAAAGAAAGAAAAAACCTTTGCAGGATTTGTTTCAATACTGCCCGTATACTGTTTAGTATTTCTGTTGAACCCCCGTGTGTTGAATGAAATCTTGCTTTCGTCACGTCTTTTTTAAAGTAGTTTACTTTGAAGGCAATATTTTATTTTGAAGGTTTTTAAAAGTTGGTTTAATTATAAAAAAATATACATTTTCAAAAAAATAGACGAAAGTGTTTAATTTCTGTAGGGTTCATAATTTCGGGACTGAGTATTACATAAACCAGTGAAAAAAGATTACCTAATCCCCAAACCCATCTCTCAAACTCAAAAATAGAACAAAAAGGAAAACCCAGCCTCTCAGTCTCACTGACGTTTACTCTCTCTCAAAAACAACAGTCTCAACTCTCAACTTTCTCTCTCTGAACGACAGCAGAGAAGCAGCAATGTCAACGAAGAAATCACCAGCTATCTCTCTGCAACAGTTTATCTCCATCACGGCCCCATTACTAGACTTAGAGAAGGTTTTCTATCTCCCTACATATAATTTTGCTCATACATTTTTTTAATTCAATTTCAGTGTAAAAGCTACATAGCGTTAGTTTCCTCTATTTACATACTCTAGTAAACAATAGGCTCTCTCTAATTTGTTTGTTCAATAATATACAAAATTAGAGAACTTTAATGCATGAAAATGCACTAGACGTTTAGGCTCTGTTAAAGTTTAATTGTTTTTGCGATTGTTAATCAATGACCCATAACTTGAAACATAGTAAGAAGGATAGTAAACATTTTTGGATGTGTATTTTTTTTGGTTAATCCATTGGTGTGAAATTGGAGATATCATATGCACTTTAATTTGATTTTTTGGTTATGGTTTCAGGAAGCTGAGATATCAGCCTCTATCAGCTCAGGCGCGTCAAGAAATCTGGACACTGCACAGAAGAAGGGCAGCACGATTCTTAATTTGAAGTGTGTTGATGCTCAGGTTGTATTTTCTTTTGGCTTTTGCTATTTTCTAAGTTACTATTTCAATTGGTTTTCGTGAAAATGAATGCAAGAAAACAAGAAAACAAAGTTTCGATTCGTGTTGGAAGAGTAATGGCAAAACTTGACTAAGTCAAATAGGTTTACTGGGCTGAGTTGTGAGGAGATATGGTTCTTCCAAGTTTCCTAAATGTTTAGTGACCAAATGGGGCATTGGAATGTTTTGGTTTCTTTTATAAGTTACTACTATAACTTGTGCTGCTTTGATTTTGACAACAGACAGGGCTCATGGGGAAAACTCTTCTTGAGTTCCAATCAACTAAAGGAGATGTTCTTCCTGCTCACAAGGTGAGGAATCTACTGTCAACTGTAATTACTTGTTAAATATTTGTTCTCTCTCATACTGTTGAGATGGTACAATTCATATCAAAGCAAACTATGTTAATTGATGTATTTATATTGAAGTGGTATAAGGCTATTTAGCTTACTTTCTTCCGATATAGTTTTGTACGAAAAGACTTTGAACAAGAATTATTCTAAATTGTTTCCAAGGAAATGAAGTATTTTAGAGTTGTTAGTTAAATAAAGAAGAAATGGAAAATAATTCAATTGGCATTGGGATGATAATTATACAGTTCATAAAAAAAAAACTCATGTTAGTACCTCTGATTTTCACTTGCCAAGAGACGAGAAAAGAGAAAGACTAATTAATAGACATTTCTGATGTATGCTGATAATAGACCCTTGCTTTAGTCTGTAGTTTTTTTTTTCTCTCAGTTTTGTCCTTATTTTTGTTGTTCCTATTACTAGGTGCATGCATTGATTATATTTGAACTGTTACTACCTGCAGATTATCTCAACTAGTGCCACATCATGTTATACCTCCTTTTGGAAACTTATTATGTTTTTTTTTTACAATTGCAGTTTGGGACTCATGACGTGGTCGTCTTAAAACCAAACAAAGCTGATTTAGGATCTCCTGCTCTTGGACAAGGTGTAGTTTACCGGTTAAAGGTGATTGTATTGAAACACGTGTTTGTTTTGTTTTATTGATGATCATGCTCTAAATTTCGTGTTCTGATTATTTACTGTACATATTAAATAGGACTCCTCGATAACTGTTGCCTTTGATGATATCCCTGAAGAGGGTTTAAATAGTCCCTTGCGTCTAGAGAAAGTGGCGAATGAGGTACGTTTATTAGATTTGTTTTTTTTCTGCTTCACCATCCCTTGAACATGTGACCTTGAGGAAAGACTAGTATGTGACAAACCACCAAGGTTGAAAGGGTTGGTCAGTTTTTAGATTTTTAATGACTTATAGTTTTCTCATATCGGCCTTAAGTTGATACATACCTTACTTCCTTAGACAAGTTGGTTGTTGTCTTAAGTGTTTGAATGAGCTTTATCTTTCCTTGTTGTATTCTAGAATCACTTCTTTTTCTTTTTAATCGTTTGTAAGAAAATTTTAGTTTTGGAATTCTAGAATCAGATGGCAGTCATAATTTGTTTTTGTTATATAGGTAACGTTTGGCATTACTTTTTTAGGTATTCAGTAGAAATTGACCTATTTAAGATCAAAGCATACAGGAGGAAAGTTATATCAAAGCCTTAGGACCTTATGGTCTATGCAAGGATCAATTCAGTCATCAATTACTATTTCCTCTTCTCCTAGTCGTAAGATTATAAGAAAAGAGTTCTGCATAATTTAATTGCCTATGCAGGTGACATATCGTAGGATGAAGGATGCCTTAGTACAACTGAGTAAAGGTGTGCTGAAGGGACCTGCAGCTGACTTGATTCCTGTCTTATTTGGAGAGAGATTGCCAACAGTGTCAAAGAAGGATGTTAAATTCACTGCTTTTAATGCAAACCTTGACCACTCTCAGGTATTTTGTGTATGCATTTGCATGTCCCCCTCCTCCCCCCTTCTTTCAGATAGTTTGTTATGGATAATTCAATGTAATTTAATACAGTTATGATCTAATGGAGAGTTGAAACATATTGGATGTGGAACATATTGACACCCCATATGTCAGATATGAATTTTCTGTATCCTCTTTCATCAACTTTTGGCATTGAAGATATTGTCCCTTCTGCTTGTATATTTTCGTAGTGTTGAATATCCATGGAATTTGATATTGGTGAGTTTCTCATAGTCAAAAGGTGTTATAGAAATACTTATATTATTACTTCCTAGCATTGGGGCTCTGATTAGGGAAGTTTCCCGTGTATGTCTGGTCTTCCTCTATGTTGGTTTAGAATATAAATGGACAGATGAAGTGTAGTAATTATCACTATGTATGAGTGTTTTGACACGTTTTTTTGTTGGTTTTATACTCCGTAAGGTATTCATTTGCTGGTTATCATGCATGCTTCATTTCTCGCAAACTAAAGCACCATTCCTCTCTCTCAATTTTATTTATTTTGGTTTTGTTCAAGAAAGATGCCATTTCAAAGGCTTTGTCATCCAAGAATGTACTTTTACTGCACGGGCCTCCTGGAACTGGAAAAACCACAACAGTAGTGGAAATTATCTTACAAGAAGTGAAACGTGGATCAAAGATTCTTGCTTGTGCTGCTTCAAATATTGCTGTTGACAACATTGTTGAGCGACTTGTTCCTCACAGGTACACTTATGCCTTTATATTTTACTACCAGGGGAAATAGTGTCTTGTTTGAAATGTAAATCTTTTAAAGATATATCTTTTTTAAAATTAATTGGTGCTTTACTTTTATTCACCATCCCAACAGTGGTCCGATCTGGAGACCATGCACATGCATGTAATTGTTGAGTGAAACATTATGAGTAGTAAGAACCAAAAATCGTTTTTGGCTATTGATTCGTTTACCACAAGTTTGTTCTTTAGTAGGTCTTCTTAAGGGCCATCCATGGGCATGAATTTCTCTCTCTCCTCTCTCTCTCATGCCAGTGGACAGCCTTGATCTACATCGGGTGCATACACCGGGTGTAGGTAATAATTTCTCCTTCTTTCCTAAATTTGAGTTGATAGGGTTTGTGTATTCTGAATTCCAAGATGGAATTATTGGGCCAGATCTCAAATGTTTGGGAAAAAACGCAAAGTACTTGAGTAGAATAATGGACTAATAGGTGTTGGAAAGCAGTGTCATTCTCATACATCTATGCATGCTGAAGTCTTTTTGACCTTTTAGTCAATTGGACATGATAAAAAGTTCGTTTGCTGTTAGCTGGTAAAAGTTGTTTCTTATCATCAAACAATTTTATCCGCCCATTGTCATGGAATTGTAGCCATAAAGATTAACCTCTAAGATGTGATAGTGATATTTAATAATTTTATTGCTGTTTCACTTGGAATTATCTTTGTCCCTTGACTGATTTAATTTCACCAAGTGGGTAAACAATACATTTTTTTTTATAATAAATGGGTAACATTACATACAGTCACTGAATTTCCTTTCCAATTTTCCATTAGAGTAAAGCTGGTGAGATTGGGGCATCCTGCACGTTTACTACCTCAAGTACTGGATAGTGCACTGGACGCACAGGTACTTCACTATTTGAACATTATTGAGTCATGAAATTCTTGTCCTCATAATAATTTGGTTTTAGGTACAGTCTCAATGCCATCTCTTTCTCATTGATTCATGTGTTTGTGTGGATATTCGACAGCCCTCTTCTCTTGTACCTCTTTATGTTGTGCGCATGTCATGGATGCTTGTACAAGCATATGAAGATAAATTTTTTGATTTCCACCCCCCCTCCAATTTCCTGAGAAGAAACTTCATTTCTACTCGTATTCCATTGCTTCATGGGAAAATATGCATTTCTACTCATAGGCAATTATCCAGCCCATCGATTTCTGTTTGTGTGTGTGGGTGTGTGCTTTTTTTTGCATGTAACATGCTTTTCTGCGGTTCACAATTTCATAAACTTATGTCTCCTAGCTACCAAATACGGTAGTGTTGATGGGAGGTTCCTTTGTTTTGTAGAATTTGAGATTTCAAAGTGGATGAAATACTTTATATGTAGTAATTTATAATAGAAAATAATTACTTATCTTTGATTGTGTGGTGACTTTACATATAAGTTGTTTTTTGTTAGGTTCTACGGGGGGATAATAGCGCTCTTGCAAATGACATCCGGAAGGAAATGAAGGTAGAAATTTGGGGAAACCCTTGAAACCTAAGCAGTCAACATGCTATACGACATTTATCTATGTTTGCAATTTAACATCCCCTTTCCTATGCTGTTGCAAAATCATGCATCATCGTGAACTTTGTTTTTTTAATCATTTTTGGTGATAAAATTTAGTCTAGCTAAAGAAAGGATAAAAGTAATGATTTTTTCATTTACTGAAATTTGAAGTAGAGGATTTATGTGCTGACAATTGAAACTTTTAAAGCCTTGGTAAAGTGCTACTGGTATGGTTTGAACTGATTCCTGCAGCTGAAGAAGCTATTTAACTGGACAAAGGCAGGGATATTAGACCTTCTAAAATACTGTCATCATAAGTATCTAACGTGCTGGCTTATTTGCTTTTATTGCATCACTAATAGCTGTCACCGCAACATTGCACTAAACATAAGAACAACATAATTTTGTTTTACCCTCTGGAATAAATTTGGATGCAGTTCTAACTGGAGTTTTACAAAGAATAATTCTGGGTGTCAAACATGAGTATTGTTTTGAGTTAGAAGCTGCAGCATATTAGTATATTACTATATTAGTGCTGCAATGATTTCATTGAATTGCTTTCCAGTTGGTTATATCTAATATTCAGTTTGAAGGGCCGAAATTGAACTAAGGTGGTGTAACTTTCATTGTTGCTGACGAACAACTTTGGCATAAATATTGCTTGGAAATTTTTATCTGAAACATGTGGCGGATGCATGTTTTACTTTATGGTCTAGCAACAAATAATTCTATAGAGAAATTTCCTTCTATAAGCACCATATATACTTAAACTGGATCTTGCAAGAGAAGTATTCCCAAGGCATATATTTCCTTACCCTTTATTTTCATCTTCAGTATATTTCCTGTAAACCCCCCTGCTGATTGGGAAATTTGCAATAATTGCTGGAATTTCTATGAAAATGCTTGTGTATAATTATATGCTTTGCTTTTGATATTATAGGATAATGTTTCTCGGAGGTTCTTCCTTCAAGAGCCAGATTTTATATTTCTTGGCTAACTAGATATATATATTTTCATGTTATATTCTCTTGACATGTCCGCACTTCATATCATAAGGCACTAAATGGGAAGTTGTTGAAAACAAAAGACAAAAGCACAAGGAGAGACATTCAGAAGGAGCTTAGGACTCTGTCGAGAGAAGAGCGTAAAAGGCAACAGTTAGCTGTGACAGATGTAATTAAAAACGCTGATGTTGTGTTGACGACTTTGACTGGTGCATCGTCGCACAAGCTGGACAATACTACATTTGATTTGGTGATTATTGATGAAGCTGCTCAGGCCCTTGAGATAGCATGCTGGATAGCTCTATTAAAGGTAATGGTGTACTGCACAAGCTTACAGATGTTTATTAACAACACACACATGCCGAGGAGGGCTTGGCTCAATGGTTAAGACTAAGGCTGGGTCCTTAAGGTCCCAGGTTTGAGTGGTATGTGTGGGTTTTACCAGTCGAAAAAACAACACACACACAGAAACATGCACTCCACTAAAATACAGGCCCATTTACATGTCCTCTTGGTGTTTTGATGTAATACAATGTGTTATTTCTTACATGCTATGGTACTAAAGATTTGTCTGTCAAAAGATATGTTTGTGTTAAATTGTCGGTTTCTTTTGGTTTATGTATTCATCTTTTAACATGTGTGGGGTGAAATTTGAGGTTAATGAAACTCCAGCAGCAAAAAGTTCATAATAATTAGTTCAATTTAGCATATTGAGACGTATCTGACACTCAAAGCCCCACTTAGAGATCTGTGATCGTTATTTTTTTTTATAAGTAGATCTGTGATCATTATTTCAGGGTTCAAGATGCATACTTGCAGGAGACCATCTTCAGCTTCCTCCAACTATCCAAAGTGTTGGAGCTGAGAAGAAAGGGTTAGGAAAAACGCTCTTTGAACGGCTTACAGATCTCTATGGAGATGAGGTCACTTCTATGCTCACTGTCCAGTACCGTATGCATGAGCTTATCATGAACTGGTCATCAAAAGAGCTTTACAACAGTAAGGTGCTCAGATCATGTGTGGATGCTGCAGAGAGTAAATTATTAGTAAATAAACCAAAGCCATTTCATTTTAATTTTTTTGTGCTAACGCGTAGTTATTTGACCATTACAGATAAAAGCCCATCCAAGTGTTTCTGCACATATGCTTTTTGATCTTGAGAATGTAAAAAGGTCACCTTCAACAGAACCAACCCTTCTACTCATAGACATCGCTGGGTATGCAGTTATGCACCATATTGTTGCAATTTTTTAAGTTGATTTGTGTTTTTTGAGAGTAATTAATTTCTGTTTTTTTAGAGTAATTTCTTTGGAACTACATGAAATGAAATCATACAATTTCATTTACAATCTAAGTTTACATGAAATAATAAATGGTTTTAGAAAACTGAACGGAAATTTCTGGAATCTTTGGAATCACATGAAATGAAATCATTCAATTTCATTCAATCAAGTTTTATATGAAATAATAATTTTTTTTAGAAAACTGAACTCACAGCATTAGCGAGTGTGAAAACAAGGATTCGATTTAAATTCTAATATATCCAGAAAACTTTCGTATATTTTGGGAAAAGAAAGGGAACCGATTTTGTTCTCAATGGTTTCCATAGGCCTTAGAGTTAAAGGAATGTTTTCTGAGTGTTGTAATTTGTTCACACTGATCCGCTTTAGGTGTGACATGGAAGAAAAGAAGGATGAGGAAGATAGCACATTGAATGAGGGTGAAGCTGAGGTTGCCATGGCCCATGCCAAGAGACTTGTCCAGAGTGGAGTCCAGGCTTCTGATATTGGAATCATTACTCCTTATGCTGCACAGGTATATATGTTTCTGATGTACTATGTGAATGATTGTCTTGTTGCTATGAGCTTCAAATTCAGTGCAAACAGTGGAGGATTTGCTAGCTATGAGGTAAATGAAAATTTGCTGTACACTTCCATTCACATACTCTAATTCTATGGATGGTACTGCAGGTTGTCTTACTTAAGATGTTGAAAAGCAATGAAAATAAACTGAAGGATATGGAAATATCAACAGTGGATGGTTTCCAGGGTCGAGAAAAGGAAGCCATCATTATTTCAATGGTTCGATCAAACTCAAAGAACGAGGTATTTTAACAATCTCCAGTACCACCATTATTCTTTTCCTTCAGATTTTAGATGGTAGAAGTCTGATTTTCCTTCCAAAATGATAGCTAAGAGAATAGTTGAGATTTGAGTTTTCTTTTTCCAAAACATTTCAGGTGGGGTTTTTAAGTGACCACAGGCGAATGAATGTGGCCGTCACACGGGCAAGAAGACAGTGTTGTCTTGTCTGCGACACCGAGACTGTGAGTAGTGATGGCTTCTTGAAACGCTTAGTCGAGTATTTTGAGGAGCATGGTGAATATCAAAGTGCCTCCGAGTATTGCAATGAATAAGAGGAGAACCCCAGGAAAGACGGCTCCTGGAAGCTTGTAGGGCATTATTTATGACTGCCACATGGGTTCCTGAGTTGTCCCATCTGGAGCTGAATAAAATTTGTATTTTACATTTTCTTGAAATTGATTATATTTATCATTGTTTATTTACAAAGTTAATCTGGAAATGCATGTTAATTTGTTTTGCATCGAGACTAGTATACTTTCTGTTAGACTGACTGCATGCAAGGAGCCTTCAGTTCTCAGGGGAAGCATTAGGTGTGGAATCGTACATGTTGATATTTTAACTCTAGAGAAGATTTCTAGGTAGTGATAGAACCTCATCACAAGGATATGGAGAGAAAACTGAAAAGTAAACGAGATGGCCAACCATACTCATCGTTAATGAGGGAAATGTCTAAAGCCTCCTTCAAATTTCTTCATTAAAATCTATTGCACTTTTGTTGTTATTAGGATTTCACTTATTTTAAGTGGATATGCATGCATATGTGAAACATCTCTTTTCTTTTCCGTTTATCTCCAGAGGATTTATCGCCTCGGCTTACTGTCAACAGCTAAACTTTGAGCAGATCTAAACCCCAACTTTTGATTAGCAAGCACAGGAGGAATCTTGATTTCTTGGAACAATCCTAGCTTTTTGGTCACTTCACTTGTATATGTTGAATTTCAAATTATTATGACTTCGTTTGGAACCCTCTTAAAGAGGGGAAAAAGTTGCTTTAATAATGAGGGTTTCCAAATGGTGCTTATGAGCATTAGTTGATCGTTGAAGTAAACTTGACCAACAGGATCGTATAATCAGTTTATTCTTCTTATTTAATGGAATACTGGATGCAGAAATCCTGCATTAGGAATGTTTGTCCTTGGATAGATTTAGCACATGCTTCTCAGTTTCCATTCTTCAGCCGGACAAAGGAAAGATGCGATCTACAAGCAATTATTCTTTAATCTGGTTAAGTGATGATGGGACTTATTTCTAAATGAGTTCATTCCATGAAAACTAAGAGTTTAGTTGTTGGCTCTGGAAATTTCAGATGGAAGTGAGAAAAGTTGAGGGCATGTTTATTTATGAAAAATATTTTTTAATAATTTATATATTTTTAATATAATTTGAAAAATATATTTTTATGTAATATTAAAAAAATTGATAAACATGAAAAAAATTGTTTTTTTTTTATTTTTTTAATATTATATTTTATTTGTCAAATTATATTAAAAATATAGAAATTGTTAAAAAAAAAAGTGTAGAAGTAAATGAAGATAAAAAATAAAAAATATTTTTCGCAGTTAAACAAACCTCTAGTTTTCTTGAATACTGTAAATTAGGAAGCTACTTGGTTCTACTCGATATATGCAATTCCATGCATTTCGATCAGCGCATCCCAGCTGAAACTCATCTTTAAACTGTCTTTGCTTCTGCTTGGTTATCTTCTTTTAGCTGTTGAAGGAACTCATTTAGATTGAGATAAGCATCAGGTCCATACAATCTCCTCATGGCGGCTGTGGCAAAAGAACCCAATCAGAGTCTGGTTCTCTTCTTAATCTCTCTGATCTCCGCAACACATTTGCCCCAAGTTATCTGTCTAACTCCTTGATGTTGGCAAAAGGCAATTTTGGGAGCCATCTTTGCCTCTGGTTGGACCTTTATTCTATGGCTTTAATGGGGATTTTCTGTAATTATGCATTGTTGTTTTTTGATTTTTGGGTTGGTAAACAAGAAGTTCATCGAGGAGAGTGAAAGTGAGAGTGAGAGTAAGGCAAGAGACACATTACAGAGATTATAATGAATAAATGAACTTTAATCGCGAAAAAATCACGAAGACAATTCTCTAATAATGTAAGTCACGGTTGAAAATTCTCGTAAGGAATTAAGAGATTATTTGGTACGGAAAATAAAAGTGGGATAACATTAAATTAGTTTCATTCACATAAACAGTTAATTTTTTGGTTTAAAAGATTTACTGTTCACCTTAAACTAAGATGGAACAAAACTAATTTTAATTTCATAAATTTTGTCTCATCCCTTCCCTTGGGATAGAATAATCCCATAGAAATAGGGTTAATTTTTTTTTTTCTCAGGACCATTTAACCCCTTCTCTCCCCGACATTTTTTTTTTCTCTTCTTCTTCCATCTTCTCCGTCTTCTTCTTAGTAGGCCTTTTTCCTCCTCCTCTACTTCCTTCTTCTCTTTCCCCTCATTCCTTTTTTTCTGTCTGGGCAGATCTAGTTCTTCGTCCTCTAGGTTGATGCACGCTGCCTCTTTACCCCATGTCGTCGTCGTCGTATAAGAGGAAATGAGTGTTTGGTTAAAAAGAAAATTCTTAAAAAAAATTTCTCCCTTTTGTATTTTGAAAATTCCACTCAAATTTAGTAAAGGTGTTTGAAGAACCAAATGACAATAATTTTTTTTTGGTGTTTTTCTTTGATTTTAATGAAAAATAAAAAAGAAAATGAGTTTTTGATTCGATAGAAAATACTTGGCAAAATATACCTCTGCTGTTGGTGGACCAATTCTTCTTTTTTGGACACTATTTTGATTTTCTTTTGGTTGCTTGTCCAGGTTTGTAAAAAGAAGAAGAATAAGCGATAGGGTTTCACAATATTTTCACAACATTTTTTTTAAAAAAAAATTCTTTAGTTTTTGGTTGTCCATAGTTATAAAGAAACAAAAACGTAAGGAAGAAGAATATGAAATAGTGTTATAAAAGATGAAAAGGATATTCTCTAAAGAGAGTTGTTTGTTGTTTTATATATGAAGCAAATGTAAGAGTATTTTGGTATTTATATTTGTTATTTTATTTTAATTTTAATTTAAAAATGTTATGAACCAAACATAAAATTAAAGTAATACCACTTTAATACTTATTTAATCATATCTTATTGTAATCATGTTCGTAAACCAAACGACGCTAAAAATATTTTTTTAATATTAAAATTCTCTCAAATAACTTGAAAAAAAAGGATCTTCACCTTTATCAATCATAATGTTGCAGATTTTCTCAAATAAATTGGAAATTAACATGGCATTTATCAAATTGTAGGGAAAAAAATTTCAAGGGTTATCATTTTTTTTGTAAACATGGCTTACTTTACTGTATTAATTTCTGGGAGCCCAAATATTAAACTTACAAGCCCAATTTCTACGCCCATTGTGATCCCAATCTTAGCAGTATAAATTCTGGGATGCCCTAACTTCGACTGCCTGTTTTCCTCTACACCTAACCCTTTAGCCATATCTTGAAAACCTAATCCTTACTCCTTGACGGCTTTGGCTTGAACACCATAAACGATCGGAAAAAATCTTCAGAAAGACCCGAAAAGTAAAGAAGAAACTAAATAAGTGTTTTACTAAAATCAAACACCCCTTTAGTAATTAAATTCTCTGCAGATACGCAAAGTAATGGAGGAAGAGAAAGGAGAGGGAGAGGGACCGATCTTTAGGGACATAAGGCGCTATATCTGTGAGTTCTGTGGGATTTGCAGATCTAAGAAATCTCTCATCGCCTCTCACATCAACACTCATCACAAGGTTTCTATCTCTTTCTCTCTTATCTTTTTTTGTGTGCGTCTGTGCATATATAACCAATTAAAATTGAAGAACCTAAGTTAAATTTTTGGGATATGTCTTGCAATTAGCCTCCGTTTGAGTTGAGATAGGATTTTGGTGTATGCACTGTGAACTGCATCACTGATGTGAGACTGAAAGCTATCTGTGGTTTTTGATTGACCCTAGGTTTTGGATAAATATTTAGTTTCAACAGTTTGTTTATGTGGTTTACGTTTACTGATCTTTTTTAATGACTGCAAGAATGAAAATATATAATGAGTAGACTTGAAGTACGTCGTTTCGTTTATGTTTTTTTTGTGGCTTTTATACAATGGCTAGACTTGAAGCCCCTCTTGTCAACTGAATATTGTTTCAAATCTGATAGTGTTGTGCAAAATTATGAATAAGCAATTTTCTGATTGGAAATACGAAATGAAATTGATTAATACTGTTCTCTTTTGACTGCAAAAAACTAAGAGTTAGAGAATAGTTGAAACATGTGTGTCATACTATCAAAAGTAGGGAAATGATGAATATTAGGTCAGATTGAGGTAGGTTGAACAATACGATATCAAGGAAATCCTCTTTTTGTTTTTATAATGTTTCGTTTTTCTTTACTATATTTTTTAGGAAGAGATGAATAAAGAAGGAGCTAGTGGAGAAGGGAAAGTGGATGGTGTACAGCCCAATACTTGCCAGGAATGTGCTGCTAGTTTCAAAAAACCTGCTTATTTGAAACAGCACATGCAAAGCCATTCACTGGAGGTATATTTGTCACTAGTTGTCAACTCAGTGTATTCTTGCTTCAACAGTTATCATTTTTGTTAATCATATGCTTCACTTTTGCTAGTTGTCTACACAGAATCTTTGTTGCTTGTGTATTTTTGGTTGATATGACATGTATTTTATGCATGAATACTAAGTAACTTTTTTTAATGTGTTCTTAGTACCACTAGATTTATTCTTATTGACCGATCCTCATTGGAGGCTAGTCACAAGACCTATACCATTTGTTTATTGCACGTCGTGGCACCAACACTTTTGTGCTTGAAAGGCAAATATATCTCTAAGTTTACTGTGTATTCTTTGTGATTCATGTGAGTTGCATTATGTGCACTAATTTGATCAATTGTATTATTTTTTTAAAAACTTTGACAAATTGGAGGTGGATACTCGACCCACTTTGCCCCGATTTCAACTAAGGCAGGACAGATTATTGATGCCACCGCAGGGGGGTGGTTTTGGATACCCACTCCGCCCCGATTTAAGCTAAGGCTGGACAGGTTATTGGTGCCACGCATTGGGGCGGTTTTGGATGGAGAAGTTTCTCCTGATTTGGGGACGGGTGGGGTGGTTAATATAGCAAGGCAGGGGGCGGATTTTGGGGTATCAGTCCCATTGCCTTTCCTATTCATGATGGTTGATTTTATGTGACAGTTATATGTACTCTGTTGGTAATGTACTTTGTGTTGTTTGCATCAATTTAGTATTAATGATTTTGCAGGAATAATTAGCTTTTAAGAAACAAAAAGCCCATGGATGTTATAGTGTGAAGCATTGGATCCCAAAAAAGAACTCCAAAATGCGAGAGGCTGCATGTTTTGACTTGAATGGACCAGTATCAGGTTGGGAGACCTCCTGAGAAGCTCCATCAAGTGAGCCTCATTCACGCAACGCTCCAATTTGAGGTTTGGCTGCTTGTTCAGGCATATGTTTGATTAAATTGCAGCTTGTTACACCATGAAAAATTGTTTTATCTTTTTTTTTTATCTTGCAGAGGCCATTTAGTTGTTCTGTGGATGATTGCTCGGCCAGCTATAGAAGAAAAGACCATTTAACTCGCCACCTTTTTCAGCACCAAGGAAAGCTCTTCAAGTGTCCAGTTGAAAACTGTAATAAAGAATTTGCTTTACAAGGCAACATGAAACGGCATGTGAAAGAACTTCATGATGACAATCAATCTTCTTCAAGTGTTGGAGATCAGAAACAGTATGTCTGCCAAGAAGTTGGTTGTGGAAAGGTGTTCAAATTTCCATCAAAGTTGCGAAAGCATGAGGATTCTCATGGTAAGTTGCTTTTTTTTCGATACCAATTTAAAACTTGTGTTTTCTCATATTTCATTGTATCTCTAGTGATAATAGATAAGCTGATATTGAAATGGCCAATTGTTCTTACCTGCAAACACTCATGAATCCGTTTATTTTTGCAGTTAAGCTGGACTCGGTGGAGGCATTCTGTTCTGAACCAGGTTGCATGAAATATTTCACGAATGAGCAATGCCTTAAGGCCCATGTCAAGTCCTGCCACCAACATATTAATTGTGAGATATGTGGGACCAAGCAGCTGAGAAAGAACATCAAGCGGCACCTTCGCATGCATGAAGGCAGTCCATCAGAGAGATTTAGATGTGATTTCGAGGGTTGTCTCCAAACGTTTTCAACTGTAAGAAGCTGCAACCCTTGAAACATTTCTATACGAACTCAACTATAAGTCTTGAAACCTTTTTTTAAATGCAATTTAACATGTTGAATATGAGTTGGTATATAATCTTTAAATCGGAAAACTGAATGGGGTTGTTTTGTCTACGGAATACTGTTAATCATATTCTATTACGGAGTATCAATTAAAAAAATTCTTTTATAAACTCTCTTTTTTATTTCCCAGAAATCAAACCTCCGTCAGCATGTGAAAGCTGTTCACCATGAAATCAGACCTTTTGTCTGTAACTTTTCTGGTTGTGGCATGAGATTCTCATACAAGCATGTGAGAGATAACCATGAGAAAACAGGGTGCCATGTTTATACTTCTGTAAGTGAGCTGAGATTTCCCGATTATGTTTGGTTTATCCCTATATGTGGTTAACATGGCAGGAAAATAAATCATATTTGGAACTATAATTACTTTGGTTTCAGGGGGACTTTCTCGAGTCTGATGAACAATTTCTATCAAAGCCAAGGGGTGGGCAGAAGAGGAAGTGTCCTACTGTTGAAATGTTGATACGGAAGAGGGTAACACCACCTTGTCAGTTAGATCCTGTAGTCGAACAGGTATCGAGTGGTAATCTTGGTTGCTCTCTCCGTAACACGAGGACCAGTTGTTAGTCAAGCTCTATGCTATTGTTGCAGATTGTCTAAACTTCAACAGTGGTTTCAAATCATATTTCTAGGGCTAGGTGTAAACTTGAACAGTCACATCAAATAAACTATCTAGGAGCACTTTTGCTGTAAGTTCCACTATCTAGGAGTCGTTTGTGTGAATATGTAGTGTGTAGCAACTTTGTGTAAATTTATTTACTCTTTCCGTTTCATATTTTATTATGTAAATTTTGCATTTCCTCAAGTACCTTTTAGATATCTTTATTGTGATGCTCATGGGAATTTGTTCTTTCATGTGACTTGTGCAGGGGTGTGTTTGGAAAGAGTATTTTATGTTCAAGTTTTAGAATGTGAACAATTATTTTGGGACATTTATTTTAGGAGGGACATCTATTTTAAGAATAAGTGACAATCTTTACGGGATAGAGGAAGCAGTATTTAACTCTGGCTGTGAGCCTTTTTCTTCTGTAATTCTCGTGTGTCACTTCTTTTCTTTAATGTTAACGGGGTATTTTACGTTAGCTGACGTGGTGTGCATGTTTAATGTATTTAGCTGAAGGACATGTTTTAGCCAAATTGGATTGTTACCAACACATGCAACGTGGCAACAAAATCACTGGTAAGGTGTCTTAGTAGATAAAAGAAGTGTGTTTTCAAAAGAGAAAAAGAAAAATGAAACGGGAAGTACGGCTACTAGCTGCGTGTGAGCATTACGAATGGTGAAAATGCTGTTAATTCTCTGCATTTTTTTTTTACATAGGCGGGAGGCAGAGAAGGATTGAATCAGTACATTGAGAAAGGGTTAAAACACTTTGAAATTAATTTAAAATCACGTTTTAGTCATAAAAGAACTAACGGATGGCTTTAACCTTGGTTTTGCTTCCAAGCCAACTATCTTATGATTTTCACACCCACATTTATTATTTAATCTTTTAGCTTATACACTACATATGTAGATAAGGTAAACGAGAAGACTCACCTAGTGTAAGCAAAATAATCTTTGGTATGAGTTTTGATTTGTATTTAGATATTGGGTCAGTGATGCTGTAGATAATGATGCAAATTGTAAACAAAAATCATGATGTCCATCAGTTTTGGAAATGAATGTTGGCGGACAAGTGTTTTGCCATGAAAACCAAACAAATAGAAATTTCAGGTTTGGAGCACAAACAAACGGTGAACTTAATGGATGCTCATTTTATGTTAATATTGCATATCACAATAAAAAAAAGTTTAAAGTTTATTATGAAAATAGATCAAATTAAAAGGTTATGTATGTTTTTTAGTTTTTATTTTTTTGTGAAAAATAGAACACGATTATTTTTATTTAAAAAGAAAAAAGTAAACAGGGACGACAGTAAATTCTCACAAACAAACGTAAAATGAAAATTCAAAAACATAAGGAAAATGAGATATTTTTATTAAATGGGCAAACCTTAAAGAGAGAAAGTTAACTGATCAATCTTTTTTGTGATCTCCTTTTCATCTTCCTCCTTATTATCACCACCACAATCAAATCTCTTTCATGGTATAAGAAAAAAATACTAACATTATTTTTTATTTTTATTGAAATGATACTTAATATATATAGATGGGTAAATTACAATGTATTACTTTTAAGTTCACTGAAATGTTACTAATATATCAAAACTTTTTAAAACCTACAATTTACTTCAAAATATCAATTTCCACTGTCAAGCAACCTCAAAATGAATTTTTTTGAAGAATCAAAATTTCAATTAGATATTACTTTTGACCAAAATATCTTTAGTGTTAAAATATTTCTAAATGATTATGATAAGTTTAATAATTCTATTTATCAATCATTTATCTCAAAATTATTTATAACACAAATTTTTAGGTTATTTGAATTTATATTTTTCTAAAAAAAACATGGATTATCATTTTAATTTTTTAAAATAGGAAAGTTTTTTTTTTAAATATTTTATGATAGTATTTGATATTCATTTATTTGAGATGTTAAGCTATTTAATTTTATAAAAAATATATAAGCAAAATTTTTATTTAAAATATTTAATTTTTTATGATGGTATTTGATTTTCATTTATATAAAGATGCGATAAGTAATGATATCATAATATTTTTTAAAATATAAAATTTATGAAGTAAAATTTATTTTTTACCATATAATAGAATATAAATCTATTTAAAATATACTTTTAACAATTTTCGAAAAAGAACAATGATAATTTTTTTTTGAAAAAACCTTAAAAATTCATTGTTAAACATGTTCCATCTCTAATACATTTTTTTTAAAAGGTAATTTTTATGGTATTTAAGGTACTTTGATAATAATAAAAAAAAATAATATTCAATGAAAATCTTGATTCTTAAAATAAATTTATTTTAGACTGAAAATTAATGTTTTGAGTGAGGAGTGAGTTTTAAAAAAAATTATATGTTATTATTATTTTAATAAATTTAAAAGTAACGCAGCTTAATTTGTGCATATATCGCATTCACTCCCAACCCGATCCGAATGCAACCCGTCTATAGCCTCCGTATTTAAAGTCGAAGCTTCAAGGCAATTTTCAAAGCCCGACAGTGTCTTTCATCTTTATCTTGAAGACCAAGACAAAAAAAAAAGAATAAACGGATTCAAATATAGTAATAAAAAATGGCAATGAGATCTACACTGAGCCGTCTCAGTCTAACTCGTTCGATGGAGTCAACTCGGGGAGCGAGTCGGTACTTCAGCGATGGTCGTGTGCTTGGCGAAGAGGAACGCGCTGCTGAGAACGTTTACATCAAGGTTTTCATTATTGACTCTCTTTTGAGATTCTTTTCCCTTTCCTGATTGGTTCCCGAGAAAACAAGGGAAAGTGAAATTAAATGAATTAATGAGCAAGTAAACGAAACGAAATGAATAAGATTATTGTTTTCCTGATTTGTGATCACTTGATACCCTGGAGAAAACGGCTATTTGCTCTTTTGTTTAGCTCGACTTAGCTTAATGGAAGAGCTGTGTTGCTCAGTTCAAGCCGATATTTGGATTTTATTTTTGATATTTGTATTTTCTTTTTTGAAAGCCTCCTTTTCTTTTCCTTACCTTTCTCGCCAACCAACCAAGAGTGGTTACTTCTGTTATTTGATTTTTTTCTCTCTTTAAATTAGTTTCAGAGATGATTCTATGTACGGTTGTGGATAAATCTGAAAAGAATAAAATAAATAGAGTGTCGAGTCTTAGATTTTTCATTTTATTTTGGATCAATAATGCGAACTTTCTTTTTGGTACTATAATCTCGTTATGTTGCTTAAATTAAGGAGGTTTTGGTTTTCTGTTGTTGATATGTAATTTTATTCTGTTCTTTTTCTCAAGTTTTTAGCCGCCAAATAGTGCTTGTGTTCTCTGTTTCCTTATTTTTTTAACCTGATAGGTGTAATTTTACTGTTAGGAAGCTAAGGCGACATGTAGCTTGGGTTTGGATTTTGAGCAACTTAATTGATTAAGATTATTTATTTTGTTTGTGATCTAGTTACTCAGGTAAAAACAAAAAATTCCTGTCTAGACTTTGTGTTATTCCTTCTTATGTTTTTGTCACCAGTTGATTATGTAATGCGATATTTCTATGTGATTTCTCTTTTTCTGTATGAACATTCGTTAATGAGTATATGATTCTTTGTATGAAGAAAGCGGAGAGGGAGAAGATGGAAAAACTGAAGCAGAAGGCTGAGAAAGAAAGGTTGGAGAAAGAGAAAGAGAAAGAGAGTGCTGAGAAGGTATATTTTTGTTCCTACTCTGAAAAGTGTGCTTTTTTTATTTTATGGTAATATTCTTTTTTAATTTGCACATGGAAATATAGGGATTATGTTAATCTTATTTCGACCTTTAAATTATTCTTTTACACTCCATTTGGCATGATCTTAAGAATAGAATTCAGTTCATTTCCAAATTAACTGATACTAGAATTCATTTACAAATGAATTCACATTTCGTTTTCAAATGAATTGAAACTAGAATTCATTTGCAAATGAACTCAAATGAATTTTCATGTTTGGTATAGTCTTACTTAAACTGTAGAATTGAAATGAATTTTGTGTTTGGAATCAACAATAATTCAATTCATTTTATAAACTTTACTTAAATACCCTTAACGTTATTATATTGTTTTATAACACTTTTTATCCCATGATCTAGAAAATTACACATCATAATTGATGAGATGCATTTATATATCACACTGATAATGAAATGATGTCTTCCTTCATTTCCTTCATTCCATTCTAATTCAAACTTCACCTCTCTAAGGTTCATTTCATTTTCTCCATCTTTTTTTTGCCTATTTTTCTCTTTTAGGGTATGTTTGGATCTTGGGAAAATGTGAAAGAAATAAAAAAAGAAAGAAAAAGACAATTGTCATGTGAAACCATTTTTATAGATTTTTTATTATATTTATTGTGTTAATTTTCTCTTAATTTTTTGGACATCCAAACAAAAGAATTAAATATTTTCATCTTTTTAGTCATTTTTCTCTTTTCTTTCCAATTTTCCCAACGATTTTCCTTTCAATTTCGTAACATAGCACTAGTCTTGACTAGAGATGGTTATTTTGTACTATTGTTTTTTCTATTTTTGAAGAAACTTTGTTGGAGTCAAATCTTTTATTCACCCAAAACAAACCAGCACGTGAAAAAACAACATTTCTTAGTAACTACTTGTATCCAAAAGAAAAATGAAAAGAAAATTATGTTTGGTTGATTAGAAAATGGAGCAAGAACTATGAGAACATAAGCTTGGGTGTTGTGTCTGTGTTCCTTTGGTGAGATAACCACAAGTAAGTTTCTAAGAAAATAGCGTTTTATGATTCGTAAGCCCCAAAATTTGGACACCCATTTGGCAAAAGTAACTGAATCAATCATCAATGGATTCAAAAGAATGTCAAGTAGCGAGGAATGGAAAGAAGATATCATAAGTAAATTGCCAGATGCAATTCTTGGTCCTATACTTTCCTTTCTTCCTATTGAAGAAGTTTTAGAGGCAAGAAAATAACTTAAAAATAAAGTAATAGAGAAGGATAATTTTGTCCTTTTAAGTTTATAAAAATTCATGCAAAGTTCATTTGCAAATTCTATCAAATTTGATAGAATTTATATAAAGCTTACTCAATTCCACTAGAATTCATTACAAATGAATTCTACACTTTTACCGTTAAACCAAACACGAAGTTAATTCATTTGTAAATGAACTTCACATCTAATTAGCAAACTAAACACAGTAACTTATGAAATTCAATTGAATTCCATAAAAAATTTGGAATTCATTTAAACGAAATGGATTGTTAGTTAGAGAAATTAACTATTTGAAGCATTGAGTGTGTGATAGGGTAGACATAAATGGATTATTCCTTCAAGGCATTCATATTGATGGTAATCATCGGAGATACCTTGTACTTGAAACCCTTGGTTCTACAGTTATAATGTTTGGCTTTTTCTGTGATAGAAAGCTTCTTTATTTTGTGATTCCAATTCAAATATCTCTAAGGTACCAGAATTTTTTTCTTTTATTTATGCTTTTATTTCCTTAAACAGGAATGAGGTTTAAGAAGTGCGTTAAGACGAATGCCTTTGATGTAAAATTGGTTTAGGTGGCCAAAAAGTAACAGTTAGCATTATCTGAATCACCTGATAAGTAATATTTCAGAGGTTGTTAAAATAGGGATCCTACCTGATGGAGGAGTATCCAAGAAGCTTGCCTAAAAATAAAAGGGGCTAACTAGGCCAGCTATATTAGTTACTCCTTCATATGTTTTCTTTTCTTTTTTGTTTACATGTAGTATTTATGTTCCTTGTTTTACTAGGTACACATGTACCTAGCCTGTGACTTTTAAGTAGTTTAGATGGCTAAGATTAAGTGGGATTCATTAGTAACCAATGGCTGAGATTAAAGGACTGCTATTCCCCTAGTACAAATAGTCTTTTTCAGACTCATCGTTAACTCAGAAGATAGAGGTTCTGAAAAGCCTAAAATTTGTTATCCTTCTTCAAGCTTTTCAAGGTTTGCTAATTTTAGTGCTTATTCTTTTGTTTAATATCTGCCTTTACTTCCCACTCCACCTCACTACTTGGATCACTTGAAGGGTATCTAGGAACAGATCATAGTATTGGATCGAGAATTATAAGAATTTACAAACAATATTTAATAACTATAGATGATATAAGCATATTATTAGTACTAAAATGTTTCGTAAAACATGCCATATTCTCAAGAAAAAGATCCAAAACTTGTATTTATAGCATATAGGTATAGCCTTTAATCTGATAGATTTGGGAGGTATCTCAGTCAGTAATAGTATCCCTTGGTTACTGTTATTGTAGTGCTACTAACTTTTGAACTATAAAGTTATTTGCTTATAAAAAGAATTTTAAACTATAAAATGAATTAAAATATATTTCTAAATCCGCATTACTTGTTTCCGTTCAATAAGTTAATATGCTATTCCTCTTATTTTGTGTTACTTTATTTATCATTAGGTTCAATGTCTCAAGACATTTAAAGGATAGCTCTATGAGCTTGAATTATTATTTTTTTAATATGCTTGTTCGACCAATCTAATTGTATCAAGTATTAACTATGAATGCTTACCTATGCTTCATATGTTGATTCTTTTCCCAGTTGTTGCTTAAGGCCGATTTTGGCTTAAGGCACTGTTTGGCCTAGTAGCAGTTTCTGTTGATGGTTTACAAAAACAGTTTTCGGTAAAAATTGTTTGGTGTTTAGTAAAACGGCAGTGAAAACAGTTTTTGTGACACAAATTCAGTTTTTAGAATTTATTTTTCTGCTTTTGATTCTTTTCATAAACCGTTAGTTAGGGGTATTTAGCCAAGCTTATGTTCATAGAAAACAGAAACCATTTCACAAACTCTCTCAAATGGTTGCTCTCAATATTAAGTAAAAAAAAAAATACCTTCACTCTTTTCTCTTCTTTCAGTTACATGGTAACGTCTACGATTTTGGGATACTCCTTGTCCCATTTCTCACCTAAATTATATATGTATAACTTTACAAAGGCCTTCACTTTCTTTCAGTAACATGGTAGTTAGTGTAAATTTTGGGGTACTCCTTGTATCATTTCTCACTTAAATGCATTGATAACTTAAAACAATGAGTAACAAGAAACATTTTCAGTCGGTTTCATTACATTCATGTAGTAAGATAGTCCAAACTGGGTACGTTTGTCAACTATATTCCTTCTTTTTATAAAAAAGTTGTAGGTGACTCTAAGTACTGCTTGAATGCTTCAAACTAGAATGCGAGTGAGGAGGGAGGGAACAAGGAACTGATTTACTACAAATCTACCATACCCCTTTTTTCATTATCATAGTTCGTCTGTGTAAGCCCTGTTGCAACTTAACTTCCCAATGCCTTGGTGTTAAAACTTTAAAATTCTGCCAGGGTATTAAGCACTGCCCAAATGTGAGTTAAAACCTGAAGAACATTGAGTCTTAACTCTCGAAGGAAATCTATAATTTCGTTAGTGATTTATGCTTCAGTATTGGTTACTCCTAATATGTTTATTTTTAATAGTACTCTCTGCTGTTTCTTTTCCCCTTGTTCTAATATTCACTTCCATAATTTTTATCTTTTGCAGAAAGCTGATGGGACCCAGAAGGCTTGATTTGTTTATCAGCACTAGATGAAGCCACTCTTGCTGTAGAAGTAATGGGAATAAATGTTTGACCCTTGACCCTCGACAAGATTTGGTACTTGTATAAGGGTTGTGGGCATCTGTGTTGTATGTGATTTTAATATGTTAAAAGAGTATTTTACGGCCGTAACTTGAGATGATTCTGATACATAGTGCATGTTAACTATCTTGGGGGTTTCATGACTTGCTCGTGTTTTGCATGCTGCCAATCATTGGTTTACAAATTAGTAGTCATAAATTTCGGGGAAGTTATTGAAATGGTTGAGGCTATATCGTTGATAATGCTGCGGTGTGTTGCTTGAAGGCAGAGGAGATAAACTTTTAGAATGGTGGGTGACTGGATGTTGCCAAAGCGTTGATATGAGCATTCTTGCATATGGTTTCTATTTACTAGAGAGAATAGTTGCCAGGTTCATGATACATGGAGATACTAAGGCATCATATTCGACAATTGACATCTTTAGCTTGCTGTGGAATTAAACATGGAGGACAAAACATTTCTTGTGCGTTCTGGGATCATAACTGTCTCCGTTTTCATTTGGTCTAGTCAGTAGTCCATGGTGAAATTATGAAAAAGCCTCGGAAATTCAAATGTCTTCAAAACAAACATAGGCCTTGCTCCATCTGTTACCTCAGCCACTTGTTTCTACAAATTTTATGTAAAGACAGATCAAGCTTCTAAAAAGATCCTGCATCTTAAAAAAAACAAGTAAAATTATTAGTGAAGCCTTTCAAAACCCTTCATCATCTACCATTCAAAATAAAGACAATCTCAAAAATTACATGTGGTTCTATGATGTGAAAATTATTTCCTTAAATTCTTCTCTTGTATTTTAGGATATTAAGATTTTAATATCATCAGGCTGCTCCCTCGTGTGCATAATGCTGAAAGCATGTAACTGGTGCAACATATTTCAGTCAGTCTGCTCGCTTGTTGCAGTTAAATCATTCTTCTATGTTCTTTCATGTTATTGTAGTTACCAGTCGATTCTCAAGAGAACTGAAGATCATCTGTAATATTGTTTGATTGAGAGAACACCAACAGGACATTAGAACTTAATGACATTGGCTGTAACTTGGACTTTGGAAAATACTATGTACCAAATAAAGGAAAATGGAACTAATCTGTTGGAATGTATCGCATACAGTTACAAGCAAATTTATTCCAAGTCAGAGTAGCCTAACACTGATCAGCCACTGGTTTGGGCACAATTAAGTGCCCCAATCTTGGAGGTATTAGATGCATGTACAAATATCTCAGTAACACATTTCATGCTCCCTTTAAAGATTTCCTCTTAATTTCTAAATGAAGCTTTCTCATATTTACAATTTAGATAATATATCAGCAACTCTTGATTACATTTAAAAAAAAAAAAAGAAAAAAAAGAAAAAGAAAACTGAGATATAACTCTTGATGTGTTTTCATTGTCTGTATCATTTAATTGCCTTCACTACTACAATAGTGCTCACTCATTTAGATGGACCATTGTGCTATGTATCTCTTATATCATTGTGCCAAACAAGAACTTATCCAGAAATAATTCAGATTGAAAATACCGATAGGAGATATCTTGTAAAAGGCCTGCATATAAAACTATAAATAGTATCTTCCTGAAGCCATATGAGCATAGTCTTGTGTTCATTAATTAGTCTATTTTTCCCTTAATCACCTAAGTTTCTCTAATATGGCCTTAGAGGCTGTGAAGCAAACATTCTTCCTGACAATATTGTTACTTGCCTATGCTAATTATATCCAGAT
This sequence comes from Bretschneidera sinensis, assembly GCA_023935145.1. Lineage (NCBI taxonomy): Eukaryota > Viridiplantae > Streptophyta > Magnoliopsida > Brassicales > Akaniaceae > Bretschneidera > Bretschneidera sinensis. The sequence goes on along the minus strand of CM043700.1, from coordinate 3,482,370 downwards.
AGCAATATCAGGAGATGCAGATATAACATCTGATTTTTTGGTTCCGGCTAATGTCAACAACACCACAGTTGATGGAATGTTCTTCACCTATACTGGCATGCGGGTGCTTTTCACAGAGGATAAACCACCTGTAGGTTTCACAGTCTTGAAAGCAACCATGGCTGAGTTCCCATCCCTTAATGGACCAAGTGATTCTTATGCAGTTTTACCATTCCCAGCTAGCTCGGTTAACCCTCCTCACACCCATCCTCGATCAGCTGAGCTCCTGTTTCTACTAGAAGGAACCCTTGAAGTGGGGTTTGTTGACACTACTAACAAGCTCTTTACAGAGACACTTCAGACAGGAGACATTTTTGTGTTTCCTAAAGGACTTGTTCATTTTCAATACAACAGTGATGAGCAAAGACGCGCTTTTGCGGTCTCTGCCTCTGGTAGTGCAAGTGCAGGAACTGTGTCGATTCCTGCGACATTGTTCACAACTAGCATTGATGATGCCATTCTAGCAAAGCCTTTCAAAACTGATATTGCTACAATACAAAAGATCAAGGCAGGGCTTGCCAAGGCTTGAGAAGGGAGCTCCAAAGAGTTTTAGGCTTCTGTTTGTAACTATTAAGTAATAATCTTTTTTGTCTCAAAAAGAAACCTCTGTGGTGATGTTTTCCATTTCACTAGCATAATTTTACAGTTCTATTTTGATTTTCATCATATCCTTCATAGAGACTTGAGTAAAAGTTTCACTGTAGTCCACTCCAATTTGCTGAGAATATCGTTTCACCACAAGCTTTGTTTAGAATTTCTGAACAGACCCATTAGGGTTTAATATTAGTCTTGTACATCCACTTCACTCATATTACATCTATATCAGCAGGCTTGTTTACAGGCTCCTAAGTTTCATAACATTTAGTAAATGGATTATTGGACAAAAATAACATGATTCACACACCTTAGGTCAGGCCTCAGACTTGTTCTTGGAGGGAATCATTTAGGTGGAGAAGAGGATGATGATTGTGAAGAACCTTTTGCCCCGCAAAAAATGTAGATTCTAATTGACACCGTGAGAACCCTAATTGATGATGACAGGTTGTGGTTGAATTAAGGAGAATCTGTTATTTGAAATTTTCACCCCACCCCACTTGAGGTGGCCATGATTCAAGCAATTCCTATCATGCACTTCACTGCAGTTACAGTACAACTCTGTTATTATGTAAATAAATATTCCCTGTTTGAAAAAAAAACGATGAGTGAGTTTTTAAGAGTCTTTTTCTCAAACAGAAAAAAATTTAAACAAAACCTGTGCTTCAAGAAATCCTGTCCCTCAACCGGAAACTAAAACAAAAACCTAATTGAGATAGGATTCCTGTCTCAAGGAGGACAACAAAATATCTATATATACACGTAATCTTGCAAGTCAAGTAATAGAACACACATTCTCTGTTCTCTCACATTCTCTGTTACTCTCACATTCTAGGGCTAAGGTTAGCGCAAGTGCTAGGGAAAAAGACTGAGAAGAGATGAAGAGAGAAGAAGTGTTGGAGTTATTTGCTGTTGCAAAGAAGGCTGCAGATGATGCAAACATCAAGGGTATTCTCTATAGTGCAGCTGAGGTTTCTAGATGTGTTAAGGTACTGGATAGGTTAAAGGGTATCCCCATCACTGCTGATGATGTTCTTGCCTCAACCAAGATCCCAAAGAGGCTTCAAAATCTCACTAAACACAAGAACCATAAGATATGTTCCATGGCTTATTGTCTCCTTCAAGTTTCGGACAAAAGACTTTCTGGCAAAGCTGCAATGGCTGAGCAAAAGATGGAGAGAGAAGTTGCCCTATTATTTGAAGCAGCAAAGAAAGAAGCAAAGGCCACAGGAGTTTTCTCAAGTGCACTAGAGGTATCAAGATGCATTGCCCCTTTGAATTGGCTCAAGGGTTTACCCATAACCCTTAAAGCAATTGCTAAAGTTGGACAGGGGCTACAGGGTCTCATTGATGATGAGCACACAAACGACAAGATTCATTCCCCGGCTTCTTGCCTACTTGACGTTTGGAGAAGAAGGCTTTACACCACTGGCAGACATATATAAGAGCAAGACATATGATCATGTTTAGTTTCTCTGATTCTGTATAAACCCCTGATTTATTTTAATGTATTGTACTCCATAATCAGGATTAAGAAATTAACATTCTTTTTTTTCTTATTTCTGATGTTAGCTTCTAGCTTCTTTGAACTGGTAGTTTGTACAAGATATGCAAAGACTTAGTTTTTAATTAACATGTTCAAATGTGCTTTAGCAGTAATCGATATAATTTTCTCAGTGTGCATGTTAGCTGAAAATTCCATTGATCAGTCAATCAAGTCTCAACTGTTGTGCCAATGTGTTACATTTTACTATAAAATTTTTATCTCTTCACCTGTTCAGGGATATTGGAGTGCAAAAGATTATTTAGTTTGAAGTTATAGTCTTTTGGTGTTTACCACTATACATGTGTACTTGTTCTTATGTCATCTGTTTCTAAGTGGACAATCTACTTTATGAACTAGAATTTTAAAAGACATTATCTAGGCTCCTAAATATGTGAGGACGCAACAAAGAATTAGCCCAAGAGTTCTATATGAGCTTTGCATGGTTATAGATTAAAGGCTCAAGCATTCGTTTGGTCTAGATGGTTACATCATTTGTTAACTCCTGCAACTACTGACTGGCCTACTTCATCTTATTTCAAGCACTTTGCGGGAAAATTTTCCTGTTTTTATCTCTTTTCACAGTCAACTGCGCTCTTACTTTTGTTCTCTGAATTTTCTCTTATCTATCCTCCAATTTTACCTTTAAGAATTATATATGGTCCCCGAACACATTCTTATCACATGCTGCAGAGTTAGAAGGCAAAGTAGATAGGTCTTTATTCTTCTAATATTTCTCATACAGTGCTTATGATATTCCACCCTAGTTTAGCAAGCATGTTTCATCACAGTCCCTATCCTTGTTACCCAAATCTTCCTACTTTTTTGTCTTACAGAGAGTATCCCAATGTTTATTTTCAGTTGGTGAATCATTCCAAAAGAAAATTCGGATTCAGTTAGTCAATCATAGACATATCGGGAAAGATAATTCGTCTGTATGGTGTAGATAGGAATACACGAGGTGACTGCCTGCACAATTGTTGCCCAGCTGGCCATGTTCAGGGTTTTAGACTTCCATCAGGCCAATCTGTGCTGCATCTTCTCAATTAATGGAGCAAAGGTGCACTTAGAAATACGAAAAAAATGCACAATAATTGTTCAAGATTCTCTGTCGATTAGGATTTTGATATGGGGTTTAACAGTAAAGGAAGAGTTTGCAGTTTGGTACTCCTGCAGAGGTGTTAAGTTTATGATGCTGAGACTGCAATTGAAAGATGGTAGGATTTGTTAATTATAGAAATTTAGGGGATGAGGATCAAAATGGTTGGAGGACGTTGATAATGTCATTCCAAGGAGTCGATGTATATTATAATCCTATTGATCTCAGGCTGGAGCAATTAGGATCATGATTTCAAGGTGATTTCCACCACATTTTATTTTGGATTTAAACATCATTTACATAAAAAAGAACCCAAAATTTAATCTGTCTCACCTCTCAATGAAGTAGAGCATGAAGGCTGTACTAATGCCAATAAAGAGTTTGATCACACGAACCCACATTCCTGAAATCATTAAGCATGACTACTTGTTACTGTCCCTTGATCTAATTTATTGAATCTTTTTTCCTGAATCACTCTATGGCCTGTTGTTAATATAAAAAGAAAAAGGAAAAAAGACAACAGTAGTTGAACTCTACTCATGTTTATCTTCTTGCTTTTGGCTTTTTGTAGCAGTTGGAATCTAGAGTCTAGTTTAAGTATTCTGTAGCATTCTTTCTATCTTTAGATACACGCTTCGTTCAATAATCAAATCCATAAACACAACTCAATCTTGCTTTAACTAATTCGTCACTATAGATATCCAAAAGCAAACCTCTGTTGGTAGAAGCTAACTAATCCTCTCTCCCTTTATCCCCAAGCAAATATACGTACATCAAAAACACTAGGTCTGTATAAATATGTTGAAAACTAGCCTAAAATTTCCATTGTTGATGCAACAATCTTTTTCAGTCTGGATTCATATATATCACCACTTGGGTTATGCATTTCAGGCACTCAAGATTGGTAAAGTACCCTCTTTACCATTCGTTGTCCAATAACAAAGAGAGCAAAACAATGTCATTGAAACTGACAGTTTTGTTTGTTGTTTTCCTCCATGGTCACATAGCCTTGGCCTCTGACCCGGATCCGGTCCATGACTTCTGCATACACAGCACAGATTCAGCAACCAATTTCGAACTGTGCAAGAACTCATCAGCTGTCACAGTAGAAGATTTCATATTTTCTGGCATAAAGTCTCCTGGAAAGTTCAGTGAAACTGGGTTATCAGCTAAGTCAGTCAATGTGAATGCCTTTCCAGGCTTGAACACATTAGGCATGTCATTTGTCCGAGCTGATTTCGATGTTGGTGGCATCAATGTACCACATTTCCATCCAAGAGCAACTGAGACTGCATTTGTGCTAGAAGGGAGAATCTATTCAGGATTTGTTGATACAGAAAACCGGGTTTATGCTAAGGTGATTGAAAAAGGTGAGGTCATGGTGTTTCCAAGGGGCCTAGTGCACTTCCAAATGAATGTTGGAGACAAGCCTGCTACCATTTTGGGGACTTTTAATAGCCAAAACCCTGGATTGCAGAAAATTCCAACAGCAATATTTGGTTCTGGGATCAAAGAAGAGCTTCTGGAGAAGGCTTTTGGATTAAGTGGTAAGGAGATTGGCAAGCTGAGGAGGAAGTTTTCTCCTCGCGAGTTGAGCTAGGGCCTAGGGGTGAAGGGTTATTTTTCAATTCAGCTACTTAGTTTAATAAAGGTATGCTGCTCACCTCTGGAAGATATACTATGTCATTTGCCATTTTGGCCTGAATCCTAGCATGATTTTGTATCTAAATTCAATTTCAGCATTCTATATATTCTTAGCACTTATTGATGATTTATAGATACATAGTGGAAAATTTTCATATTTTAGTCCTGATTATTGACTATTAGGAGCAATCCTATTTAATTTGCGAGGCAATTTGATGATTCTATAAACTTGGATGGCAATTAAATTTCCAAAAGAATTATTATGCAGCAGAGTGTAGTTCATAGTAGTGTTACAGACATAATGAGCTCAAGTCATTCCATCCATGGAGTATAGTTCTTTTTTTTGTCTTTTTCTTCATCCTGAAAAATGCTGCCGGGGCTAAGGCTGTTAACAAATAACAGTTTCTTCCCAATGGATCTATTGAAAGATTAAAAAAGAAGTACATGCTATGTGCCTGTATTTCAGAAGGAAAGAAGTTCAGACTCATAACTGATCATGTCACCAACATTATATGTTTTCATTTGTGAAGCAAAAGAATACTGTTTTTACCTTTTTAGGTATGCTCTCTGGTTAATGATTTGTATACCAACAATTGCAATAAGTACTAATTCCTTAAAAAGGAAGTAAACAATTGCAAAAAGTAAATCCTAGAGAATTCAGAACATGAGCCCAATGAGACCCTGCTGCTTTTATTTTTCCAATCCCACACCCTCCCCCCCTTCTACTTTTTCTTCTTCAAGGTTAGGTACCTTGGATTCTTTGGACCTAGATATTGTCTTTGATCACTAGTCACTGACCTTATAAAAATTCTAATTTGACGTTTTTTATTCTTTAACTTTTTTGTGAGATATAACACATATATGACTTCTTACAAACTAAACCACATAGTAGTCTTATTCTACCTTAATTTGGGTGAACTCTAAACCCTAATATAAAGTCATAACGTAGTAGCTAAGAGAGAAAACCAATGAAGAAATGATAAAAACTCAAGTTAATAGTTTTTGGAAAGCCAAACAGACCACATGCCATCTCACAACATTTATCGTACAACAAGCATTCAAACACAAAAGAAAAGTACAATGACTAATTACTACAGACTACAGACTGCTCTTAAGATGAGAAAACAAAGCCTAATCATGTAGAACAGTTATTCTACCTTACTAGAGCAATGCACTCAACATCTCATTCCAAATATCAGGCACCCCAGGGAGACACCAGTGGCTACAATCAGAGGAAAACCCTCTTGGGTGCTGCCTCTCTTCTTGGCCCATTGCCCTTCTATATACAGAAGGATGCCCATCTCGCCGGAAGGCTGTCATTGTTGTAATATCTTGCAAATTTACTGGAAATCTCATTCTTCTCAATACCTCTTTTAACACTAGAAATTGCTCAGGAACATGGTCGTGGCTGAAAAATGGTAGAGGCGTTCTCTGATTATAGCATTTCCAACCATTTTCTCTGCAGAAATAAAACAGAAAAAAATCAGCTATTAAATGGACATAATTAATAAAAGGGAAAATCAATGATATAAATGCATTATACCTGTTGTGCCTAGGTGACATGCTTCGAAAAATGACTTGGGTTTTACGAGGATCAAGGTTTAAATCAACCCATTTAGCCCATGTAGTGAGCCCTTTCTGATAAGCAATCATTGGATTCATATTTCTAATGAGCGACTTTCCTTCCATGTAATAGTCCCACCTGAAATTACACATAACAGTTTCAACTAGGATCATGAAGTCCTTGGCCATACTTAGTTGAAGAAGTACTATTGATATCAATTAGTATATTTAATGAAAAAAAAATTGTGATTAAAAAACTAAGCAACATGATTAGTAACGACATATGTTTATTCAACATAATTAGAGTTTTCTTCTCTCCATCAGTTAGGCGTGCACATGCACAAAGAGGAAGATCATTTATGAATATGGAAGAAAGAAGAAGGTATTATAATTTGTGAAAGTATATCTTACGAACTCCATTTCTCGGAGTGAGTCCACCAGTGAGCTGAATCGAACACAAGAATATCAACTCCTCGCCAATATCTTGCATTCTCTTCTATCGAATCCAAGTGTAAGATCCTCTTGTTTCCAGCTCCTTTATTCAACTCCACTAGTAGAGGAGCCCAAGAAAACTCAATTGATGTCTCAAAGTCCTATTAACAACATGCTAGATTATGTTATTGCAAGTGAAATATGCTTCTAGTGGAGGCTTATCAATAAACACTACAGTCAATTGCTGCTACTTAAAAAAGAAGAATAACCAAATCAAGATAACAAACTGTTAATTAAAATACTGTTTGATAATCCTATCATAAATCAATGTATGATAAGCTCAACATAGTTCAACTTAACTCTAAAGGGCCTTTAATACTATAACTAATTGGAATAGTTACATTGTCCTTTTACATCATTCTTGTTCTGTTCAAAGTTACTTCTCCCATATTCCTAACCATGTTTGGAAATTGGAATGGAGTGGATTGAGGGGGAGGGAAAGGGGAAGGGAAGGAAAAAGATATAATAACCTTGTTTGGGTGCTTTTTTTTGGGGAGGGGATGGAAGGGGATTGGACGGGATAAAATCCCCTTCAATCCCCTCTAAATGTCATTTTTTGTGCCCTCCAAATTAGGGAGGGGGTTACAATTTTAACCTCACTTCTCTTCCCCTTCCCCTTCCCCTTCCCCTTCTCCCAAATAAAGGAAGGTACTTTGCCCTCCTTTGCGCTCTTATCGTTTATTAAATATCCAAACAAGGGAAAAGTATTTAGGTAACTACTCACCTTACCTTCCCCTCCCCCTTCCTTTATAAACCCCACCTTCCCCTCCCCTTCAAACTTCCAAACATTGTGTTAAGCTAAACATATATGTGCTACCAGCTTGTGCATATTTATAGTATCTTGCTTAAAAATGAGAAATTGAGTATCTTACCAAGGCATGGAAGGCCATTACAGGACCACTGTAGGTGACCTTCTTTCTGCCAATTGGAACAACTCCTTGCACTAAGCAGACAAGAGATTCCCACTGGTTCCTCATAATAGAATCACCTACCAGCATTACTCTTTTATTTCTCATTTTGGCAAGAAATTTCAGAGCATCAAACCTGAACCACAGAAATCAGTAGTAATTTGTAAATAGTACTCTTTTGAGTGTTGAACTATTTAATTTCACTGCAATATAATTAACTCAAAGAATTGTCTCGAAACCATTTGATTTTCCCATTATGTTAATGTTGGCTACACAAGTAGTACTAAGCATATCTATTAGAGCTGAACATAATTAAAGTATTAATTAATTACCTTGGAATAGAACAACCATTTGGCTTCCATTTCCATTTCTCATACTCAGAATCTGGCCGTCCATTTCTTTGGCAATTACTGCAGAACTAAGATACGGGCAGTTTGAATCATATAAAGGATATGATGGATCAAAAACCCATTTGCCAACTGAAAAATCACAGCTCTTATGTGAATGATCATGCCTGGTTTGCACCATGTTGACATCATTATCTTCCTCATCGAGCCACGGATCGTTTTCCTCTAAGCCAAGCTGCGATGACTTGCCATGGAGGAAACAAAGAGAAATGTTGAAGAGCAAGAAGAAGAGATATTGAGGCTTTGATTTGGCCATTGGAAGCCAAAATGGATATGGGTGCATGTGACTAAGTGGAAGAAAGAATTAAAATGGTCTTAAAAGTTGGGTAACATTAGGTTCCATTAAGGCATGATTTACGGCAGGTTATGGACCACATGGAAATGTTCTTTTTAATCATTGCAATTGTTTATAATAGTTATCTTAATTCCCATGCTTTTCTCGACTGTGTTGGCAGCAATATGAGAAGAGAGACATTGAGAGATTGATAGGTTTTTTTTTTATATTATTATTTGGAGAGATTGATGGTTAAAAGTGTTGAAACAAAAATGAAGACTGAAACTACCAAACAAAAATAAGATGAAGGTTGAAATTTTGGTCCCATGACTTGCGGTGCGTAGGCCATACACATGATTGTTTTTTCCTTTATGCTTTTTCCTCCCTCGATGTGCGCGTGTTCTTCTCCTAGTTTTTGGTTAAGGTAATCTCCAGGTTGGATTCGATGAAGTATACGTTCGAAGCATCAATGTTGAGCAGTTGTATGATGAAGTGGATGGTGATCCTCTCTCAGTTTGATATCTAATACATGACACAAAAATCGGTCATAAGAAAAGTTATCTCACTTTTTGGCTGACCTACCAAGAGAAGGGCAAGAAGCCGAACAATATGAGTTCCTAGATGAGGAAGTTCTCGAGAATGAAAGCACTGTTTGGAGAAAATACTTCGATGGAGCCGTAAATCAAAGGGCTTACGGTATTAGAGCAGTCTTGGTGTCACTAGAGGACATGATCACCACTCTATCAATCAAGCTAAATTTTGAATCTACCAACAGCGTTGCGGAATATGAAGTTTGTATCGCCGGCTTGGAAGCCCTCATTGAGAATGGATCAAAAGAGGTTAAGGTACATAGAGATTCTAACTTGGTCATATGCCAATCGCAAGGTAAATGGAAAACAAAAGATGAGAGGTTGAAGTGTTACCGGAACTACTTAGAAGAATTGGTATAGTGCTTTGATAAGGTAATTTCCCTCCATTCCCCTCTATCCAAACATAGGTAGAAAATAGAAAAAAGAATAATGGATTGATTATTCCCGCAGTGAGATACACTTTCTTTCTTAGGTCAAAGCATGTATTGTACTATTCGATTTCGATTATTATGGTCAGAATTGAAAGAAAAAAAAATATAGAGTGAGAATAAGATGAAATTAAAAGAGATAAAATAAAACGATTTTTTATTAGTAAAAATTTGGGGGTTTCGGTAATTCATGGAAGAGCGAGCAAAGAGGTGTTTACCCCTCTAGTTGAAAACGTTTAGGCTCATCTTGTAGGGTGGAAAGTAAAAACTCTGAATATGGTGGGTCGAGTTACCATGGTTATGTCTGTAACAGCAAGCATTCCAATTTACAGAATGTAAACCTACAAGTTGCCTTGGTCCATTTGTTATTCCTTGGACAGATCAACCGTGATTTCATTTGGAACGACGATCCCCTTAACAGACATATGTATTTGATAAGTTAGGAGACAGTTTGTAGTCCTAAGTCAGCTGAGGGTCTCAGTGTTCGTCGGGCACGCGAAAGAAGCATTGTTATGCTGACAAAGTTAGGTTGGAAAATGTTATAGGATGATTCAGCTTTATTTTTTTAGTTTTACTCGCAATCCACTACTTTAGTTTTAAAATTGGACAATTCAATTGTAGAGTCCGATATTTAATTAATTATTTTAAATTCATGGAGTGTATTTTTTAAAAATTTACGTGTTTATTCAAAAAATAAACTATAATAAATTCATATTAAAATTCTTGGGACACAAAAAATAAATAAATAAACTAATATTTAAAATAATGAAAATACTTGTCAATGGAGTATTACAAAAAAATTCGAAATATTTTAAGAAAAATTAAATAAAAGCAGAAATTTCATAGGTGTGATTAAATGTATAAAATTTAGAAGTGAATGGGTAAAGTTGTAATAATAAAATAGATGCTATAAATAGGAGTGGAATCAGATATTTTTTTGGCAATAAATCTTTGGACAGACGTAGAGAAAGAGAGAAGAAGAGAAGAGAAGAGAAGAAAAAGAGAAGAGAAGGAGAAAAAGTTGGTGAAAAAGCTCTAAATCAAAGTAAAGTCTACATTCTTGTCTATTAAATCTTCGAGTAAGTTTATAAACTTAAGATGTGAGTTTAAGCTGATGGATTTGAAAATCATTTGAGAAGATTTGGGAAAGTTTTAGGTTTCTTTTCAAGAAAAATTGGTTTTTGAACCAAAGTTGTGATTTTGAAGTATGGGATATGATTTTTTGTGTGAGTAATGTTTGTTTTTATTTATAAAACTATTAGAAACTTATATCTTTGAAAATTTTAAAGGATCTATATGAATCAAGAAAATTTTTGGAGAAAACATGAATTTTTGGGAAGATTTTACTGAAAAATGGACCCAATCGACTAGATTGGTGCACGGTCGACTAGATGAAGCTTTTAACTCAAAACATAGCTGAACCAATGCATTTAGTCGACTGAATGAAATGTTCAATCGACTGAATGAAGGAGGTGAAGTTTTTTAACCTTTTTCAGTCGACAGAATTAGGCATTCAGTCGACCGCATAATGCTGGTTTTTGAAAAAAAACACTTAACTTTTTCCTTTAGTTTTTGGATGTGAAACTTTTCCAAATTGATTTAAATATTTATATGGTTTGGAAGTATGATTAAAATACATTTGAAATGCTTAGTATTCACGAGGTTAAAATATTTTTGGAACCCAAAGTAAACGATTTGAAAATGGAATGAAAAAGGGCACAATATTTTGGTTTCTTTGATTTTAGTTGTGCTCGAAATGTGCACATGATATTTAAAGCATACAAAAACACTTTGGGGTTACTTGGTATACATTTAAATGGTTTAAAGTAATGAGATTTAGTGTTGTTCATTCCTAGGTGCAAGTGAAAAAATCTTTGAGAGGCAAAGGAAGTAATTGAAACTAATTGTGGATCGCGTAGCAAGATAAGTTTCACTTTACTTTTAGTAAGCGTTGTAAATTGTACAACAAAATAAAAAAATAAAGGTTAAAATTATATAAATATAGATGAGAATAGAAACATTAATAGTATTATGAATTATATATATATATATATATATGTGTGTGTGTGTGTGTGTGTGTGTGTGTGTAATGATATAGAGGTATAAGAAATAAGTATGGTTATGTCATGGTGTACTTTGAAAAAAAGGTGATGATATGATTGACTTAGTAAATGATTAAAGGAATATAAAAGCATGAACGATTCAGTAAGAGATAAATGTGATTATGTCTTGACGTGCTTGAGAAGCAAAATAGTGATGTGTTGGACTTGATGTAGTTATGTTTGAGAACATGTGATGTTTGTTGTTGTAATGGAAATGGTTGATGGATAGTTATGAATTTAGTGATATGATTTGCTAATGATTGTGTAATTGAAAGGTTGTTATGCTATGATTATATTTCATATTGCATAAAGCATTGCATGATCCGTCTAACGAGGGGGAGTATTGTGTAAGACCAAAAACATCTGTTTAACGAGTGAGAGTGTTTGGTGAGATCGAATATGGAACTAAAGTTGATTATTGAATGACGATGTTGTTAAGAAATGTACCGGTACATGGGGAGACGTCCTCGTTGTTATATGATTAGTTTAGTGAGAGGCAATGAAATGAAATAAAATGAAATGAACATACATCTCATTGCATTGCATTGCATTGCATTCCATTAATGATTGATGTATATGTTGTGATTCACCCATGAGGGGTATATATGGTGTATTTGACCCATGAAAAGTATGTGAGGTGAATGGTATTGAATATCAATTGTTGTGAATAGAAAACTATCGGGATGGATGTGGATTATGAATGGTTGATCTTATGTTATGTGTGGAATAAAATATGGACTACAAATTATGTGATAAATTAAGAATATCAGTGTTATTGAAATGATTGTTTTCTTTGGGCTATGAAGTGAAGAAAGTAAATTGAAATTGTAAAATAAAAGTTTTATGGTTCTTATACATATAAAAAAGATATTTATATAACAAGATTCGAAAATAAAGAACTAAAATTTATAAAATGATTATTTCTAGTAAGATATTTTCTCACTGAACTTTTTAGCTCAACCCTTCCCTTTTTACTAACATTTTCTGGAAAGTGCCGGAAGGCTAGGATTCAAGTCGAAATGAGTCTTTAGTGAATTCTTCATCTATATCATCCTCATCTCTTAATTTATTTGAGAGTTTAGGTTTTCTTGTCATGGTTTACTTTTTGTAAAGACATTCTTGTCAGTTGTATTGAGGAATTTTTTTTTAAAACTTATACCCCTTTGCAAAATCTTAAGAGTTGGTTTATTGTATTGAAGGATTTCATGTATGTAAAGATATCTGTTTGTATAGATCGTGATGTTTGATAAGAATGTTGTTTGTTTTGTGAATTTTACATGTTTACATCTTCAGTCAAGGCGCTTAGTGTTGAAAGGTAATAGAGCTGTTCCGAGTAGAGCTTACTCGGGATGAGTCGTTACATCAGTCTTTCCCTTTAAATTTCGTTACAAAAATTTATAAAAAAACCAAAAATAATTTTCAATATATTTGAATTTCATATTTGTTGGTTGTCACTATTCTCTTATATATCTATCTCGTCTCTCCAAATCATACAATTCTCTCTATGCAAATCAATTCTTCCAATTTTTCACACTTTTTGATTGATTTTTTTCTTTCTTTTTGTGTTCTCCCACACAAACTAGTTGATAGGCAGTGCTACCACTCAACTGTTGGGCAGTTGCAATAAGGCATAGTTGTTGCACTATTGTCGATTGAAAAGTCAAACAAATAAGTTATTAAGGGATTTATAATTTTTCTAAGCATTTTAATTAGTGGGAAAATTGAGGTAAAACGAGGGAACTGAAAAATTGAAACTTCAAATTTCTTTTTGGAAATTTAGGATATTTTATATTAGTTTTTTAGCTTATGATTTTCATTTTGTTAGTATAAAAGCACGGTTTACTTGTTTGCTGACAAAAGAAGTTGTGAAATGCAATTTTTTTCACTATTTTGGTACAGTTAAACCAAAGATTTTTAATTCATGTATCATTTTTTATATATATTTTGACAATTGAAAACAAATGAAAGGAAAAACAAAAATTTGAGTGTTTTTTAATCCTCTCTGTTACCATCAGTCTTCATATTTAAAGAAAAAAAATATTTTTATCAATTATTTTAAATATGTTAGATCTTCGAGTGCTAGTCACATGATTTTTAATAACATTTTTGTCATTTTATAATTATTGCTAACCTATTTTGGCCATTTCGATAGCTTTTCCGTCAATGTTCTTAGCAACAATTGATGGAGTGTATTAATTTGAAATGTATCAATAAACATAGTTATTAAACCTAGATCGGACTGATCAGTTCGATTGGTGAATTGGTGAATCGGACCTTAGACCAGTTTGGGTTTGTAATTGGACTAGTTATGCGATCGACCTGTAGAAATCGGTTGGCCCGACCAATGACCCGGTGAACCAATCCCTAGACTGGTCTAGATTTGTAATTAGACTAATTATGCGACTAACTGGTAGAAATCAATTGACTCCACCGACTTTTTGGAAACTCTGTTAACCCAATGTGAACCAACCGACTTTTTAAAATTTATAAAAAAGTTGTATACCTTAAAAATTACAATGTTTGGGCTTGAGATTTATTTACTTAAATCATTTTATGAGATACTAATTGGTTACACAATTGTTTCAGATATTATTTGAATATAATATGTAATTGAAATATCAAAATGATGACTTTATTTTAGGGTCCATAATTATTATTTACCTTATTTTGGTTGTGTATCCATTCCAAAAAATTTAATTGGGAAAAGTATTTCAGGATCTTCGGTCCATATTACTTTTTTTTTTTTTATCATTGTATGCTATATAATAATTGGCAATAACTATTTTTTTTACAAAATATGAAAATTGAAAAAAATTATGCATATATTTATATTTATAAATTCTTGTAATATAAAATATATTTATATATACACATTTTAGAGTCACTTTTTGTTATTTTTTTTAAAAAGTAACACTCACTTTCATATTGATTTGAAAACCTATTTATTTTTTTTTTATAACAAACTTATTCTCTTAAAAAATATACTGAAAGATGAAATGTGATATAGTTAAAGCGAACAATTTAAGATAATTTGTCAATACTTTTACTTTTGTGATTACCTCTTTCAATTGGTACTAGATGAAAGATTCAAACGACCACGGTCCAAAAATATACCTTAAGTTTTTTTTATGAACTTAAGTTAAATTTTTTCTATTGTGAAATAATTTAAATTACTTTAGTCATAAGAATATAAATTTTAAAATTCAAATGTTTTGAATTACAAGTAAATCATTTTTTTTGCGAATATAAATAATATTTTTTAATTTTAATTATTTATATGGTTCGATTACTTGATCTACTGACTGGATTATTAATCCAATGACCTAATCTCTCGATCGGGTCAATATCCCGTCCAGGTTTGATAACTATGTAAATAAACTTTGGGATGAATTGTCCATTTATAAAATTAGAAGAATGAGTTGTAATTATAAATTAAACTCAAAGATGAATTTGTAATTTACTTTTATATTTTTATTTCAATAAAAGTTAATAATAAGAAAGAAAAGAAAAATAAATAAACTAAAAAAAGGGGCTACGCTCTCAATACATATGGGTCTAGTGGCTTTGGCTTCAAGCCCATTCAATTATAAAAACATATTTTATTCGTTTAGGTTTCCATCAGTCACCTTCTGCATCAGCCCATTCTCTCTCCTGTCTCTCCCATCAGCCCATTCTCTCTCCTGTCTCTCAGAGATTTTCTTTTTCATCACCTCCCCTCACCATCACCCCGCAAAATCAGAAATTTGAAACCCCTAAATTGAAAAAGTTGTGATTTTTTAGAAATGACAAAGATTCCTTGAACTATTGATGGTAAGTTGTTGATTTGTATGTAATTTAGAAGTAGATGAAATAACCGGCCGGTCCTATCGGTTCACAGCTGTCAATTAAAACTTGCCGGTTTTGACCGGTCCAATAACATCTCCGGTATTCTTTAAGAACCGGACCAATCAGATTTTCGGTTTGCGGTCGAACCGTCTATCCGGTCCGGTCCGGTCCGCTTTTGATAACTATTTCACACAACTTTGTCTAATTCAACCTTATCACGCACTTGTCCTTTCTTTCTCTTGATTTCACAGTATCACCCCTCAGGTAAAAGCGAATAAAATAACGGCTACTGCTGAATCTAGGGTTTAAGGTTTAAACATTTAACAGAAATCTACTAAAACCCTAACTCCTCTATTTCTCTTCAGTGATTAGAGGTCGAGCTCTGCTTCAATGGCGGCCTATGAGCGTTTCAAGGACATGTACGACGTCTCGTTGAAACCTCGGATGCTTCGTACTTTGCTAAGAGAATATATTCCGGACGAGAAGCAGCCTCTTTCAAGTCCTTTGGGACTGTCGAAGGTTGTCTCTATAGTCCAAACTCAGAAGCTCTTGTCAGAATCTTTTACAGAATCAATGGAGAAAAAGCAAGTCGAGAACTGGAAGTCTGCCGTCGATGATTGGGTTAATCGGTTGCTGGCGCTGGTTTCTACCAATATGGTACATATCAATTCTTTGTATATAGTATATACATAAAGATATCTATGTGTATGCCTGTTTATGTATTTTTTTATTGTACCAATTTATGTGTTTTTGATTGGTTCTTTTGGGATTTAATTTAATGGGTGTTTAGTAATTTTGGTGTATTTGAGTTTCCTGTGTAATTGAAGCTCCTTATGGTCTCTGTTTGGTCGCCCAGAAAGTGTGGAGATGGTATGCATCAATGCTTAATAGACATATATGTATGTTGTATATATCTAGACCAAGGATGCCCGCAGGATTTGAGTCTTGCACACCTCTGCATTTTTTCTAGCAGAAGAGAACAAAGAGAAAGAAAAGTGTACTGGTACCTGTGTTCAAATCCTTATACTAAATGGGCTGCTAAAGAAACAGAAGCCATAATTTCAAAGCAACTCATTTGGGTAGTCATGGCTACAACTCACTTTGAAAGTTCCTAGGTGTTAAATTTATAGGGTCTCAAGTTGGCGTTAGTCAATTTTCATGGGACACCCAGATGCACCTTAAGTATGCCTTTTAAGTCATTTTGGTTAGTTCAGATTCTATCAAGAACTCTGTCTCTGATAAGTAATAACCACAAAGTGTCTGACCTCAGTTTTTCCATGTTGGGTCCTATTGAATGAAGAAAAGATGGATCTTAGTTTGGAGATCAAGTTGCTGTGGATAGTTAGACCTGATGATTTTATGATCTGAAGTCAAACGGATTCTTCAGACTGTGACAGAACTTCTAAGAGTTTTTTTTAGGAGAATGCAATGCAAATTTCATGATCCAAACACTTCTTTATCAAAATATTTTGTGATAGTTTCAACAGAGTTGATGTTAATGAGACCCACATGTAGATTTTGAGCCTTTTCTTTAATGGTATGGATTTTAGTAGTCACTTGTGAACTCAGAAGTAGATTCATTGGAAGGATCCAAATCCCAAAAACATCTTTTAGGTTGAGTAATATTTTAATTGAATTTTAAACTGGAGTATCACTAAATATTATGTGCGAAAGAGGAGTTAGTTCCCCCTCTCTTTTCTTTTTCTTTTTACTTCTCTTTTTGACTTTAGGATCATTTTGAATCATCACTTCGGTGTTTATTTATTTGAAATTTTTTTATTTTCAAAAGAGGGGTAAATTCTAGTGAAATGGGGCTATCTTTGGAAAGGAGAATCCGAGTCCACTAACCATATCTTGTTGGAGATGGCTCTTTTGATCATTGGACTATCTTGGTTAGGAGTTGGCTCCGTTGAAGAGGAGATTTGGGCTTGGAGGGGTATTCATAATTCTAAACATCGACAGAAGGCTATTTTATTAATCCCTCTTTCCATTTTTTAGGTAGTTTTGAATTAGAGGAATAGAAGAGCTCTTGGTGGGGAGTAGAAGCCAATGGGGTCCTAAAGGATAGGTGGACTCACACCTCTAATTTTTGGTTCAACGGGTGTCTTTTGTAAATGATGAAGAGTTAGTTTATTGAGTTTTTGGCTTTTAATTATTAGCTTGTACATGGGTTGTTGGCACCCCATTGGTGCCTTTTTGATATACTTTTACTTATAAAAAAATGCTATTCTATTCTAGCCAGATAAATGCTGGGTAGGAATCTGTTTGCTGGGGGTGACTTGTCAAGAATGCAGTTCAGATCGTTTCTTGGCATCATACTCTATTTGGTTCGACAAGCTTCTATCACATATTCAGGTATATGACTAATTTTATCAAGCATTAAGATTCTTTTCTTAAGTTATTCTAGTTATGTAAATGATCGAAAGTTGTCTTCAAGTGGCTTGTTGTTGGTTGTTTTTCATTTGATTGTATGATAGCTTAATGAATGAACTTGTTTACTGGTTGTCTTTGATGGAACCTTTGAGAATTTGATGGTTGTCCTGGTTTTGGAAAATTGTTGCATTTATACAAATAAAGAAACCATTGGCCTCATCATCATCTTGTCATGATTTCTGGTAATGGTCTATCCGTCTATGGTTGATGGTTTTTGATTTTTCTTGACTTTCATGTTTTGACGTGTGGCCCATTTCTATTGTAATTGGTGAAGTTTATTCATTTATGTTGTTGCATATTGCGAGCTATTTTTGGATTTTTCTAACTAGAATCAGTGTGTAAAACCTAATATGGAATTTCAAACGGACTGCTTGGGAAGCCAATCAATCTGCTAGCTGTGGATGAATTTTATTCACCCTTTGACAAACACCTGCAACATGTAAAGCTGTGCAGAATTTACCGGGGGAAAAATAGTTTCAATGTGGTGATGATGATGCAGCTCTTCATCCACTAAGGGAAATAATAATTTCTTCCTTGTAGAACTTTTGCAAGATATGTATCACAGAAAACTATAGCATGTTTACTATCAGTTCTTCAAATGATTCAATCGCCTATGTTAAACTGTAGAAAATTGATGCTTCCTTTTCGCTTTTAAATGATGAAGACTTTTGGAAGCTGTTGATGTTAGCTCTTTATGATGGCATCCATATTTATTTAAAGATGTAATTCTTTTTGGGAACTATTAGACATGGACTGATTTTCAAAGTCCGCATGACATAGTTTCGTTTGCCATTTTTTTATTATTAAATCTTTAGCTTCCATGTTGAGCTCCAATCCAAGATATGGTCAATTTTGTTCTTAAATGGTGGATTATTCGATGTATAGTGGTAGTTTCTTTGTTTGCACTAGTTGTTAGTAGTTATAAATTCCATAATCAATCTTTTACCCTTTGAAGGAGAGAAGATTAGAATGATGGAAAACATATCCATTTTTTGCTCATTATTGGTAGTGGTGGTGGTGGTTGTTGTTACTACTTATTACTCCATTATTATTACTACTACTACTATTGCTAGTAAAATTAGGTGCATGCAATTTGTGCATTTAGTGTTTTAAAAAAAGAATATGAAAAAGAAATTTTAAATACTCTCAACTGAAAACTGAAGGAATTGATTTTTTTCCCTGTAAATAAGGAATTGAAGTTGAAAGAGCCAAAAAAAAGAGAAGAAGAACAAAGAAAAGAAAAGCCTAAATGTGACTTTATTTCTTGTGCTGAACATGATGTATTGGTGCTGCTGTGCCTAGAAGGGGGACACTTTTTTTTTGTCATAGCCTCATAAACAAAGCTTGACCAGCTTTTCAGTGTTCCCCAAGGGAGATTGCTTCCGAAGTTCAACTCTGCTTCAACGTGAAGATATTTGGGGGCACTTCTGGAGTCACCATGGATAAGATTGGGGGCACAATTAAGATTCTAGCAGACTTACACCTTTATGTTCAGGCACTTGTGAATGTATTATGGTAAACTTAAAGGGATCCTGTAAAAGCCTTGGATATAATACTGGCTGAACATAATGTGTATGTCCCTTAAGAAGAGGCCCTTCGGAGCTATGTATATGAGATCATAGTTCTGTCTCAAGAAGCTAGAATGAATGATGATGGGCAACCGTTTTATTTATTTAAAAAAAAATATGTTATGCACAAATCTATTTAAATGAAGTACATGCTGCCTCTAAAGCCTACAGTGGAAAATTTTGGAACTTTTAATTAGTATAGAACATTAGGTTTGCTTTAGATATGACTTATAAAAAAATAAAAAAAGGTTTGCTTAGAGATGTGTTGTTGATGCTCAAGGCTTTTGGTTGTACTAAACTGCTGAGATGGAGTTTGGATGTTAACCTACATCAAGCTTGGTTTGTAGGTTTGAAACTTTTGGGTATAAGGAAGGTTAGGTTATTAAATTTCATATAAGCCAGAATTTAAAGAAGAGAAGCAAATGAAGGGAATGGAAGGGGAGGCCTAGGCATCACACTTTGGAACTACGGTAAGGGAGTATGTATCACATGTAATAATTAGTGTAACCTCATACCACAAAATATTGTATTTGATGCTTTTTTTGTATACTTTTTGTGTACTAGAGCTATAACAAGACATGTCCATCACCTAAAAGTGCTAGCCAATGTTACTTTTGGGATCATAAGGCCTTACATATAAACCAAGATCTTTCCCATTGCACTACTGATGTGGGATGTGGGTCATCACAAATCCTCGCATTTAGACCTTCACATCCTTGCAAGGGGAGAACACAAATCACACTATCAAACCAACGGTTTTGGCCCATTGTGAGCCCAGATACCATGGACAGCTCGTGGCCAGCCTAAAATACCACACATCCACATTGTAGTGTGCTTGAGTAGGCTTTGTTACCATTTATAACCATGGGCCCATCACCTAAAAGTGCTAACCAATGTTATTTTTCGGATCATAAAGCCTTACATATAAACTAGGATCTTCCTCATTGCATTATTAATGTGGGACGTGGGTCATCACAAGGGCTATGTCCACTGTTTTGGGCGTTTCTTAATGCATTTCTAATTTATATAACTTTAATGTGGCATAACAGAATGTGGCTATTGTTCCATCTGATGGTCATTATGCATTTTGTGATAGTATTTTCTATTCTCTAGAACTTGGCGAATCTTCTCCAACTAAGTGTTCTAAATGATTCTAAGCTTATTGTGAATATTCCAGTATAAGTAGCATGCCATGCTTTTTTTTTTTCTTTTCTGTGCATAAAGAAGCCAGGGTGAAAGATCCATCTAGTTTGCAGGTTCTATAGTGATATGGGTATGACCTTATGAGATCAGTTGCTATGTTTAGTCATAAAAAAATTTACAAAATGCTAGCCATATTATTTCCTTTCTAGTTTCATGGCAGCATTTTCTTGTTGAGAAATGTCATGCAGTTAAATACTGTGACTTGTTTTGAATATGTTGGAAAATTGACTTCTCCTTAGAAGTTTGACGTTGGAACTCTTCGTAGAATTGTCATTCCATTATGTAACATGGTGAGTGGTCATTTGTATTTCAAACAGCCTCCAGCAGATTCTCAAATTGTGAAGGTGGCTTCTTGTACCTCAATATCAGATCTATTCGCAAGGTAAGATCCCTACTGCTCTCAGCATCGTGACATTTCTACGTGCATGCATACCTATTTACAACATATATAGATACACATGTGCACACACGTACGTATGTGTTTGCATGCATAACGTATGTGAGATTTACTAGCTTTTTGCAACTAAAAACTCTGGATCTTCTAACAGTGAATTCAAAGGTTCATTAGATTTATTCTCAGTGGTAGGGACACCACATTCCTGCCCAAGAGGGCAGGAGTTCGAACCCCACTTCCCTCAAAGATGCTTTGACTTTGGTAAAAAAGGTTAGGGGGGAAGTGTGCATTAACTTATTTTCTTCTTGATGCTTCTCGAAGGTATTTTAACACCCCCCTGGCATGTGAAAGAGAAGGAAGGAAAAAAAAAACAAAATATGGAAGAAATGAAGACAGGGAAAACAAGAAAAAAAATGAAAACATAGTTCAGCTCATTAACAATAGCCATGAAAATATTTTATTAAAAAAAGCCATGAAAATATGTATTGAGAAGCACATACATCATTTTGTAACCAAAAAGGGTCAGTCCTGAATCTTATTTCTTATATTTTAGGTCCTGTATTCCTCATTTGGATATCATACAATTTGCAGTCCCTTGATCATTAATATTGTTTTCTAAGCTTGATTATATATTTTATCGACTACACAAATCCTATCATCTTATCCTGCCTTAGAGTTGCATGTTCATAAATTTTATTGAACTTTTCTTATTTCTTAAGTCAACGGGATATCTTTCACCCACTCATCTCTTTGTCTAATAGAATATAAATGTCGGGTGAAAATTGTGCCACTAAAGTTCTGGTCACTCTAGTCTTTGCAAGGTTTTCAATTTTGTATTTTTAGATTTAAATTATTCAGCCATTTCAAGGTTACAATAAAAATTCATAGTTTCATACATAGAGGAGAGTGAGAGAGAGGGAGAGGGAGAGTTCATAAGATGGCATGGGGTTGAGAGAAAGGGATCCGTTGTCGAGATGTTATTTGTGCAAAGTATGGGGTTGATCTCAATGGGTGGGTTTCCAAAGAGGTTAGGGGGGCTTATGGAGCTAGGGTTTGGAAATGGATACGAAAAGGATGGGACTCTTTCATCCCATTCTTGGCATTTGAGACAGGTGATGGTTGTTCCATCCGTTTATGGCACGATCTTTGGTGTGGAGATGTGGCCTTAAGAGAGAAATTCCTGGAGTTCTATGCAATTGTGTGGGATAAAGATGCTTTGGTTAGTTATGTGTTTCTTCCTGGTGTCATCAACTAGGATATTTCTTTTATTCGGAACGTGCATGATTGAGAACTTGATAGTTTGGGTGGTGTCTTTGATCTCATTTACTAAGTGACGTTTGATGTGCTTTACGAGGATACGCCTAGATGGATCTTGAATAAGGGGAAAGATTTTGATGTTGTCCTTTTACAAGTCCTTTTTGGTCAGCTTTCCATGGAAGGTAGATTGAACTCTCCTTGAAAAGCAATTTGGAGGTTGAGTGCTCCTAAGAAGGCCGGTTTCTTTGCTTGGGAGGCTTTTTGGGAACGGTTATTGACCATTGATAATTGCAAAAGAGAGGAAAAGTTATTATTAATTGGTGCTATCTTTGCAAGGGAGAGGCCTAGAATGTAAATCACCTTTTGTTGGGTTGTCTCTTTTCAAAGAAACTTTGGATATGGCTTCTGTGCGGTGGGGATGGCTTGGGTTATGGCCGGGTCCATTCAGGATGAGATTTGGGCTTGGAGTGTTAATAGGGGTTTGAAGGAGATGAGGAAAGTTTTTGCCTTGATTCCTCTCTCTATCATTTGGTCGGTGTGGAAAGAGAAAATAGAAGGGCTTTTGTGGGTGTAGAGAACTCATTGATACCTTTAGTATAAGGGGAAATACTTTGTCCATGAGGAATAGTTTCTTGATTTCATAGATTATCTTAGTACCTTGTAGAGTTGTAGATAGTCCTTTTGTAAATGGGTTGCATCCCTTTGGTGCTTTCTATATATATATACTTTTACTTATAAAAAAATAAAGATGGCATGGATGATTTCGGCTGCCTTGCTCCACCTTTCTTCCTGGTAATATCAAGAGGTTAACTTGTAGAGCTCATTCATAGGTCATAATCTTTCTTGAATAGTCTGTATTTGATCCGTCTTACTGTTACTAATTAAGGGATGTGTAGCTTTAAAGCTAACTTGTAGAGCTCGTTCATAGTTCTTACTTCTTAAGATATCTTGATTAGTCTGCATTCTATCTAGTTGTACTGTTACTTTTTGGCAGAAATGAAGCGCATTAGCACGATGTTTTGTTAAAGTCCATAATGAGTAGTTTCCTGAGTTAAATTTGTCTTATTTATTGCTGGTGGATGACTTTGGTGGCGATGGTGTCTGTTGCTTCAATTTGCTTAACATAATTGGTGCATTGTTTGCATAGTGATTTCTGGAACATGTACTTTTATTTGTTTGAGATTTTGAGATGCAATGCTTAATATTTGTCTATCATACCTCAAGACTTTTTGTCCTATGATATTGCCTTTCCATCAGCTACTCTCTTTCCTGAATTAGGTTGGGTAGATTTCCAAATATAAAGAAAGATGGGACTTCCCACGGTGGGAAGCTCATTCAACCTGTTTTGAAGCTGTTGAATGAGGATACTTCAGAAGCTGTATGGGTAAGTAGCATATCTAGTTGGAGATTGTATTTGTATTTACTTTCTTCAAGCAAATGTTTTTAGTTTTTTTTTTCTTTTCCCCCTTAATTATTACTTCTGATGTTTCTGCTTTGGCCATCAAGCTGTACTTGAAGGATATCCCTAGAAGCTCATGGTTATGATTTAATCTTTTCAAATTAGTTAATTAGGAAGAAAAATTCATCTGACAATGAGGTATGAGGTTTATCATTTGATTTTGCAATATATATATATATATATATATATACACACACACGCGTACTTGAATAACGTGAGGCATCTGGTAACATATGTTTGGTATTGTGCAAATGAATCCTGCACTACTTTAAAAGATCGAGCTTGTGACCAAAATTTATGACAACATACACAGGTGGATCACTTCCCATGTTCTCTCTCTCGTTCTCTGTCTCCCTCTTTCATCTCTGAAACACACACACACGGAGAGGAAACTTGCGTGCTTAACAACTTTTTTTCATTCTTGAACATGATTATGGGTCAGAAAGTCATTACCATGCAACCATTTTTGTTCCTCTAACTAACTTATAAAAAAATTTCTGTTCCTCTAACTAATGAGTCATGCTCCACCAGATAATGTAATCTGATTGAATGAAAAGATTATTTCTATTTGGGGTAGATGTTTTCTGCTCATTTTGTGTTCTTTCTTCATTTAAATCTTCAAGTTTAATTGGTTACTGTTGTTGGGATGTGCAGGAAGGAGCAATTCATCTGTTAAATACCATTATAAATTTCTTTCCAGCTTCACTTCATCGTTATTATGACAGCGTAAGTTTCTTATAATTTTGTATGGAGCATCTTGCCCATTAGCATAATATTAAATACAAGCTCTGCTAGTAAAATCTTCACATGACAATCTAACACACCACACACATACACATATACATCTATATATGTATGTACATACATATGTTTGTATGTATCTATCTATCTATGTACGTATTTATGAATGTATCTAGGTCTCTAGGTATGTATGTATTGGTACGGAATAAGAGGATCAAAGCAAAAGAGGAAGGCATATTGCTTGATTCCATTTTTCATGTTTGGGTCATTTGGCGTGAATGGAATAGGAGAGCTTTTGATGGCAAGGAAAACCCCTTGGCCACCATCAAGGATGAGTGGTTACATACTTTTAAGTTTTGATTTAAGGGGAATTTTTTTTGTAAATGATGAAGATATCTTACACTTTATTGAGATGCTATCTTGTAGATAATTTTTGTACATGGGTGGCACCCTTTGTTGCCTTTAATTTATATACTTTTTTACTTATAAAAAAAGGTATGTATGTAAGTGGCCTTTGATTTATATACTTCTTTTACTTATTAAAAAAGGTATGTGAATATAGTTAGGAGTGTTGAGGGTATTTATGTATTCTCTCATTATTTTGTTCTACTATATATATATGACTACTAGCCTTAGGATTAGTAACCTAGTTTATTCTTAAGACTACTCTCTCTCTCTCCCTCTCTCCACTCAATCCCCCTCTCATAAACTACAACAAATATATTTATAGGTGAACTTCTGCAACTAAGTCTTTTTACTGAAACATTGGAAGAATTCATAATATGATGTGATTTTAATCAAGTAATCAGATGCCAAATACCAAGATGTAATATGTAAACCGGTTGTAACTGTTATGTTATAAGGAACTCATCTTTATAACTGATCGTTACTTGTTTTGCATTTTCTTCCAAGTTGTAGCTGTTCTCAGCATATACTATGTTAATTTTTTCTAAAAATGACTTAATTATCGTATAAGAAAATGAAAAGATCTGGTACATGATATGGATATACATTAATAACTCAAATATAGGATCCATGTTTTGGCAACTGTTCCTCCAGTCCAGTGATGTTGTCATAACAAGTTTTATTCATCTTGATGTGTTACCATTGTTTATGACCAGGTTTTGTGAAAATAGAAAGCTTAATTTATACTGGTAATACATCAATCTCAAAGCATGTACTAGGAAACCGTAGAGTTTGTTAACTCCATGTTTGCCTGGACATGTCTCCTATATTATGTTGGTAAGTGTGATGGATGCCATGAAAAAAGTTAACCTCAGTCTAGTTTTACTGCATCTTCCCGTGTTAAACAAGCTTAAAAGGTTATATTCTAACTGGATTTGACACTCATCATAAAGCCTCTAGGTTTGTCCAGTTAATATATTTTGTAATGTAATGATACAATTAACTTTGCAGGCTGAAATTTGTATTGCTTCAAAGATTTTGTCAGCGAAATGCGGTGATAATATGTTAAAGGTAACATGCTTCATTTTGCTTGTCACTATGGTATCTAACTGAACAAGCAAGCTATGACGTAAACATGATCCTTTTCTTACGTGTATATTGTGTTCTGTGTGGTGATCAACCTTCAGAAACTTGCTCATTGTCTAGCGTTACTCCCCAAATCGAGGGGGGATGAAGATAGCTGGTCCTTAATGATGCAGAAGGTTTCCTTATCTATAAATGCACACTTGAATGATGCCTTCCATGGTCTAGAAAAGGGTATATTTTTACACCATCTAGGCTGTGCCAGTACTGGTCTTAAGGCTAAAAGTAACTAATTATTTACATGTAATGCAGAAAGTACAAGTAATGAAGTCATGAGATTATTGGTTCCACCAGGGAAAGATCCCCCACCTCCCTTAGGAGGTCAAACAGGAGCCTCAGATGATGCAACACAGAGGTCTGAGCGATTGATCATATCCAGAGTGTCTATACTGATGTCTTGCTGTTCTACATTGCTTACAAGCTCATACCCTGTTCAGGTATTGTTGTATGATTTACAGCCTTTTAAGATACCAATGGAATGAGGAAGTCAGATCTTCTGACTGTGCTTTTTTTCTTTTAAAGTGAATGGCTTCCAAACACTTTCTTTTACTTTTCTTTCTTTTTCTCTCTCTCTTTTTCTTTTTTCAGTCGATGTAAATGACTTGGTACTCTTCAGAAATATCTTATGTTTTGACTGATAGGTAACTGTTCCCATTCGCTCATTGTTAGCCCTTGTTGAGAGAGTGCTGATGGTGGATGGCTCTGTGCCACGCACTATGTTGCCCTTTATGACCTCCATGCAACAAGAGTTAATTTGTTCAGAACTTCCAGTTCTGCATTCATTCAGTTTGGAACTCCTTATTGCAATAATAAAGAGTACCCGCAGGTAAAACATTTTTTTCCTCCACCTTTAATTGTTAGTACTATTTTGGAGAGACCCTTTGGTTTATTGTGGAAATTGGACTCTAATTCTCCTATCAATTATCATGGGGTGTTATACGGCCAGACGCTATCTGAAAGCATTTTCTTTGACGCCTTTCATGTGCAGCCTGTGATGTTAATTGTTGACTATATTGTGGCTCTATTTATCATCTAATTTTCTAGGTATATTCATTCTATCAATAGGCAGTTTGGTGTCTACCAAATTATTTCATGAACAGTGAATTATCTTTTTTATGTTTTCCTGTTCTGGTGCTCTTATTATATACTTCATTTTTGCACAGGTTTGCGCTTCCTCTCTAATTTGTAAGCATCTTTTAATACATATTTTCTGTCTTTCTAAGAAGCTGGGTCTTGAATGAATAACTAATGAACTCATATAATTGTGAAAATTTATCCTTGTCCTTCAGGGAACTTGCCATTTGCGAGTTGGAGAGGCTAATTTAGCTGATGATAAAGCAGAATGGGAAATTCTGAGGTTGGTTTTATGGGTAGCTGGTGAAGGAGAGACTTAAAATTCACTTAACAATGGCAATTCAATGATAAAAGAAAAATTATGTAAGATTATGTAACATTATTTGAGCATGACGGAATACCTTTTTAACATCGAGCATCTCATTATGTGGTCCCCCTTGCGGTGGGTTTAACACAGCTAAAGTTCTGTTCTGTGATTTATCGAGGAGGTTGAGGATGATTATTGGAGCTGAGTTTTAAAAGCAATTTCTTATTTTAGATATCAGATGCTCTTGTTGATCATAACTATCAGTGATGGTCCTACTTATCCAAAATAAATACTCAGTGACGGTCCTTTAGAATTTTCCTTACTAAGGGATGTTCCACAAACAAAATAATATCTTCTTCCAACTAACTTATTAAAAAAATAACATCTTCTTCCAACTAGCTTTTCTGCTGCTTATTTAGTTGTTTCTTTTGTAAATTGAATTCTCTCTGGTAGATGCTTATTCATTGGGTGCTAATGATCTAACTTCTTTTTTAATTTTAATGTGCAATTAAACACTTTTACTATTACTTGTTACTTAGAGATATGGCTAAATTTTATTTCAGAATAAGTCTCTTTTTGGTTTGCATTGATGTACTAGGAAAGAGTGCTATTCATAATGATTACATTCCATGGGTATAAAACAAATAAAACATTTCTAGGATTGGGGAAAAACCCTAACTAAGAAACAAATGAAACATACAAAATAGATAAAAGCATCATGACCCTCAAAATCGTCAAAACTCATTTCTAGAGTTAGTTTAATTATATAAAAGTATAATAACATAAAATATTATTAATTCGTGGACGTAGAGGACTGAAGAAGCTATATCATTAATTCCATTCTCTTATTTTTCGGTTATTCTGGAATAGAAGAAATAGGAGCGCTTTTGATGGGGAAGAGAAGCCGCTCGATTTGGTTAATGATAGATGGTTTCATACTCTAAAGTTTTGGCTCAATGGTCATTCTTTTTGTAAAGGAGATCGACTTTATAGAGTTCATTGAGTTTTTGTCTTGTAAGTAATATTTTTTTTGATAAGTTGTCTTGTAAGTAATATTATACGTGGGTTGGCACCCCCTTGGTGCCCTTTTAATTATACATTTACTTATCAAAAAGAAATTTAGTTCTATAAAAAACTCATCAATAGAAACTATGAAGCATTAAATATCCATCTTCAAGACTATATTTCTAATGGGGCACACTGCTGGAAACAACATTTGAAAGTGTATGAGGGGCAACAGAAGGCTGATACGAAAGTTCAAGCTCTTAAACGGGAATTCTATGATGTTCTAGGGTTGTTTGGTTGTTTTCAGAATTTCAGATTTGTTTGACAGTGGCCATGGTTATGGCCCCTGGGTCTTATTTTGTCTAGAATTTAGTTTTGAGTCTTTTTATGTGGTCTTAGTTTCGAAATCTGATTGTTAAGTCTCTTTTCTTCTTCTAATTTGGATTGCCAATTCCTATAGGTTTTAGGAATTTTTATTTTATAAGCATAAAGGTATTATAAATTACCAGCAGCCTCTATAAATCTGCTATATAATCTGCAACTTCCATATGGAATAAGATAAGCCTTATTTCCTGCAACATAAGTTTGTATCGAGGTTGTGATTGCCTTGTCTTCCTTGGTGAGATTGCTTAGGAAACCTTCTATACCTAGGTGTGATTGCTTAGGTATGTACAATATCTTTCTCTTATCTTTCTATCAACTTAATGCTGAACTTTAAGATAAAAAATAAGAACCCAATCACGAAAATGAAAATAGATCTAGTTTGGTTACAAATTGAAAAAGCTCAGCGAAAATTTGAGTTGAGGAGCTGCAAGCAAGCGAAGAAGTACTTCTTGTAACCAAAACACAAACGATGGATCAGCAAGGGCTTGTTCTGGACCATGCTGCTAGATTGATAGTGCCAGCCTTTTGGGATGACTGCCACCCCATATTTGAGTAAGGAATGAATATCGGACCCTACTGATGTTCAACCGACAACCGGGCCAGAGAGAGAGAGAGATAAGTTGGATTAAGGAAGGGGTTGGTGGATAGAAAAGAAAGATTTAAAAGAGATACAAAATATGATCGGAATGGAATCCTCTTCCTTCTTGTAAGTCGGCAATCACTTGCACTTTTGCGTGCAATTACGTTTGATGTTTTTGTATTATGCGCTTGTTTAGCATTCCAAACACTTGAATGAGATTCCTGAGTTATAGGATTCCATTTCAACTGAAATCCTAATGAACAAAATGGGCTGTAAGTTTCACAAGAGTTGATTCTAAAAACCTTACTAATGATAGGCCCCCAAACCAAGTTGGGTGGAAGAAAAGGATTCATGCAGCAATTTGGAAATAAAGCTTAATTTAATTGAGTTGGGGAACAAAGTGGCCTGAATCCTAAAAGTCCAAGAACTCTGAGAGGCAAAGATCTAACAATCTGAGTAACATAGGTCACATTAATTTCAAGTACAAGGTCCTTAAGATCTAGGTTGCTTATAGACCAAAGCAAGTTAAAAGTAACAACTTATGCTTTTCTCTATATGTTATGTGATTATTCTAGCACAAATATATTTTGAAATTGTCCCCATTTTCCTCTTATATATTACACATTTTTTGTGTATGCATGTTTTTAGAAATCATCTAAGGTGGATCTTTCAGTGTTTAGAATCAGTACATCTTTCGAGCTGTACATTTTGCTCATACTTCACCATAATTTATGCAATATTTCTATGATTCTTAGTAAAGGTTCCTCGTGAATGCGGTCCTGTCTGCCTGCACTTTCTTTTTCTGTTTTCTAATCTTCTTAAAGAATTCAGACGTTCACCTCACTCATATATATTTTTCCTTTACAGTCAACTTTTACCACATGCTGCATATATTGTGAGACTAGTTACAAGGCACTTCTCGAACTGTGCATTGCCAGAATTGAGGATAAAGGTCTACTCAATTACTAGAATTTTGCTGATATCTATGGGTGTTGGTAATTTCTTAGATCTCTTGTGTGTGTTTTTCTTTTGCTTTAAGTTTACACATAACTGGAAGGGGCCTATCTTCATGCTTCTTATATGCTGTGCATTTTCCATGTCATTTCTCTTCCTTTTGGGTGAACTCACAGTGATGGAAAACACCATGGAGTTGGCTAGTTGCAATGAGTTATATGATATGCATGCCGTTTGTGGGGTCTATGTCCACGGCATGAAATATTTTAGGCCCAGAAAGAGAAGGATTGAGTGTTGGGCAGTCCAGAAACAACATGTTCATAAAATGAGTGTGGCTGAAGTAAGGATGTTGAGATGGCTATGTAGTAATACAAGAAAAGAGAGAATAAAAAATCGAGGTTAAGTTGTGGGAAAGATGTTTTAGGTGGTATAATTATGTGCAATGGAGGCCTGTAGATTGACTTGGAATTAAGGCTTAGTAGAGTTTACAGCTGAAAGAGATTCACCACAGGCCCTTTCCGTTGAGAGTGAGACTCTATTTTCTCCCTTTTTCTTGCGCATTTCCATGGGCTGTTGTGCATTTTGTTTCTGTTGCTTTATAAATCAACAAGATTGACTGCTTCCTACCAAAAAGTTCCTGTAAAATTGTTTGAGGCCAATCTGTTTTATGTATGCACTCTTTTCTTTTTACACGTCAGAGATCATCTTGTTTGACAGAAAAGAAAAGAAGAAAACCTTCTAGAATACTTGTGATTTTACAAATCACAATATGAACTATCTTCTTCGCTAAAAAAAGAACTATTTTCTTACTATTGCTGATTTCTTTTCTTTTTTGATGAAAAAATAAGGTTAAGATTGTCAGATTTATTGTGCTAAAAGCATTTGAAACAACCTTTTGTGATGATAGTTGTGAGATTCTTCGACTAAAGGAGGAAGATTTCATTGCTACATAACCCATCTGAAATATATTATAAAAAAAAACAAAATATGAGAGTGGATGCAAAATTATTGTGTTTACATAGGGAGCAGATCCGCCTAAAATCTATTAGTTGATTATCCCTTATAAATCATGTTTTTTCTTTGTGTCCATCGTTGCCAGTGTCATGGAAATCAGATCCAGTGGTATCACTAATTTATACTTTCTGATCAGGAATGGCAATACATCTTGCACAGGAAGTTATCACAAATGCATCTGCAGATTTGAAGCCTAATGGTGAAGGTTGTGACACATCTTTCAGTGAAAATTCAAAGACTTCAACTGAAGCTTTACTGCAACCTATCCATAGAAAAAGAAAACATGGTACTGCGACTGGAGCTGAGCCACAGCAAGGGAGAACTAGTTCAGAAGCTGAACCATCCAAGAACCATCCAACTACTCCAATTTCTGTGAAGATAGCTGCACTTGAGGCATTAGAAGCTCTTCTCACTGTGGTATGTATATTGCTTGTATGTTCATGGAAAATGTGGTCATTTCGCATCTAATAATGCATGAGGATCAAGATCCTCTCAGATCAAAATTATCTGCAATTATGCTTGCTGTGTTCTTCCTTTTGACCAGTCTGCTAATGCTCCTGTGATGTTTTCTTCACTCAGCAAGGTCTGTGTGAAACTGTTAGCTGGAGTAGGAGTTTCAATGTTATGCTTTCAAACACCGAGCCTAAAGAAAATGTGTGGGGTCATTTGATCAAAATGGCAATTTAGGACATTATAAGAAAAGCTGTTTTATGAGTTTAGTTTTGGAACGATTGATCTAGAGAAACAGAAGTTTCAGGAACAATTTAAAAATTGCAAGCAATTTCTCATTAAGCTTTCAAAAGTATTCTTTATAGACAGAAAGAGAAATGCCCTGTCAGGTCAGTCTGTTTGTGGAAGTCAAACCTTAAAGTTGTATTCTCATTGTAGCACAATTATAATGAGATAGAAGAGTCAATATTGTCTTTAACCCTCTATTCATTTGTGAATGCATGCAATTAGTAAGAGAAGTGTTTCATTTTAGGGATTACTAACCAAACAACTAGATATATACATGGCACAGTGCAGTTGGTTGCAAGTTGAATAGTAATGAATATGATCTTTTGTGAGCAGATGAGAATGACATGGTAATTGATGGGTAAGTTGCTAGATATTAGGTGTTAGTAATGGCCTTGGATGGTCAATTTGATTGTGCTTTGTTGTTCAAGGGGAATACGTCTCGGATAGTGTCAAATTAAAGTCTTCAAGTATATGATGGTTTCATAATTATCCAAGTATTCATGTGTTGCTGGGTTGCGAATCTTGCTTGAAAGATTTCAATTAGTATACTAGTCATCCCTTGACACTTCTTGTGGTTATCACACATCTGACGCTAACTGTAATCGTACTTATATTATTGGCTACTAAATGGTTGAATGTTAGTGATGTAGGACAGTAGGTAGAAAGTTTAATAACGAAAACAATTAAAAGTAACCAAATCCAAATTACATGGATTTTTTCCAATCACAGGGAAACCACAACCCAATCACAAGGATGCAATAATTATCAATAGTTATTTTTATTCATCAATGTCGGATTAAAATAACATAAGGCATCAACTATATATAGGAGAACTCTACTCTTAATCGGAGTGCTACTAATAAATACTAATCCTACTATAATTAGATACTCCTATTTTTACTAGGTTCTCCCATTATAGTTAGGTATTACTATTACAAATAGGTCTTTTCCTGGAATACTTGTTCCTAAAGAAGTTTTGTGCGCATACCACATTAGTTAGATTTCTTGGTTGCTTGCTTTTTAGCTTTAAACGGATGGAATGGAGGAAAAGGATTCGTGTGAGTGACCCCACTAGTTGGCATTAAGGCTGAGTTGAGTACTTAATTTCGAGGACACCCCACTAGTTGGCATTAAGGCTGAGTTGAGTACTTAATTTCGAGGACATGATTGGCTTCCTAGGTTGAATTCCGTAATTGGGCCATGATATTTGATAGGTTTCCAATAGATAGTGCAAGTTCCACCCACTTATAAAAAAAAGATAGTGCAAGTTCCACCCAAGCTTGGTCCTTTGATTAACACTTGTGCAGAGCTCAGCTCTTCTCATCTCATAGGCCTTGGCCTGAGTTCACTGCTTTGGAGTCAAGTTAAGCAAACATATCATTATGACAATTTTTTATGTCACACGGTTTTAGGATTGATATAATTTTTTAAAAAAAAAAATTGTTTGGATTATGAGAATGGCGATGGGATACACAGAGCAGAGCTACCCTAACCACATACCACACTGCTTGCTAAACATCCCACCCCGTCCCTGTCCATGCCTGCCTAAGGATTACATCACTCCCACATCTGCACCCGTTGGGGAGATGTGAAGCCCCATCCTACCCTCGTCTCGTTATGCTCAACTTTCTTATATTAGCTAAAAGGACACTGATATTTATTGAAGAAAAAATCAATTGATCCATAAACCAAATGGTCAAGCGTAATGATATATTAACTAGTTACAAGTAAATTATATTACATAAAATGAAGGCTACAAAAATAAATAAAGTGAAAAGAAGCTTCATTTAAATTACACTGAAGTAGGGTTGGGCTGTGGATAGCCTAAATGTGTCCTTAGTGCAACCCTGTGTTGGGGTGTTGTTCTTAATATGATCCCTGTCGTGATCCCGATTGTTGCACTGAAAAGAAGGCATCAATGGGGTGGAGCAAACCATCCCTATTATGGGTTTTAGCATGTGTTATATTTTAGCTGAGAATTTTTCACCTTTGAGTTCTTTATTTCATGTCACTTTGTTTTGGAAAATGGTTATGGAGATTTACAGTGGAGAGAGAGCACCTTTGGAGAAAAGTGGTGGAGGCTAAATATGCGACGAAGCCTATTGGGTGGGTGTCTAAGAAGGGAGGGGAGCTTATGGTGTGGGGGTTTGGAAGTGGATCCGGTCGGGGTGGGATAACTTCATTCCCTGCATTTCCTTTCTGGTGGGTAATGGTGAGAGTATCCGGCTTTGGCATGATTATATGGTGTGGGGAGAGCTTTTTAAAAGTCTAGTTTCTGAATTTTTTTGCTTTGGCAAGAATAAGGATGCCTTCATCAGCTCTTGCCTTGCCTATCCCAATGGTATGGCCTATTGGGATGTTTCTCTCATTCGCAACGTTCATGATTGGGAGCTAAAGAGTGACAAATTTGTTTAGAGACTTTTTATGGCACTAGTATCGATGTGAATAAAGAGGATCTGGTGAGGTGGAAGGCTAATCTTGATAAGGGTTTTGAGGTGAAGTCCTCCTTTAAGATCCTTCTGAATAAGCTTCCTTTGTAAGATTCTCAAAACTTTCCATGGAAAGTTATATGGAATCCTCTTGCTCTTAGAAAGGTTTTTTGTTTTTTCTGCGTGGGAAGCTTTGTGGGAAAAAAATCTTACTATCAATAACCCTTCAATGGAGAGGAAAAGTGTTAACAAATGTTACATTTGTGAAGAGTGTGTCGGGTCCGTGTTTCATCTTCTATTAGAGTGCCCGCTGGCTAGAAGTTTGAGGGAGATGGCTCTTTGTGTTTTGGGTGTTTCATGGGTGGTTGCCGGTTATGTGAAAGATGAAGTGTGGGCTTGGATGGCATTCGTGCTCCTAAGGATCTAAAGAAAGCTTACTCGCTTATTCCTCTCTCAATTTTTTGGCTTGTCTAGAATGAGAGGAATAGAAAGACTTTTGATGGTGAAGAGGTCTTTAGATATGTTAAAGGATAGATGGGTCAACACTCGAAAGTTTTGGTAAAAGATGACGATTTTTTAGATTTTGTGGATCTACTTTCTTGTAGATAGCCTTTGAACATGGTGGCACCCCTCTGATGCTTTCTTTTTTAATACAGTTTTTACTTGTAAAAAAAAGATAAATTTAGTGCATCTGACCAATTCGTTCTCTCATTCCTAATCGAAGAAAGATTGTTGTTTTTTAAAGTTCTATATCTGTGATCTACATATGAAATCATTTATTTCTTTGCAAAGTTCTTTGGCCTTTGGATTTATTTCCCTGTTTTGTTTTTACAGGGTGGTGCTTTGAGATCTGAGAGTTGGCGATCAAGCATTGATATTCTTTTGATGACCACAGCAACAAATTCTTGTAAAGGGGGATGGGCCAATGAGGAAAGCAACCATTTTCTGCCCAATGAATCAACCTCGATTTTGGCAGATTTTCAGCTTGCAGCATTACGTGCACTTTTGGCGTCTCTTCTTTCCCCAGCTCGTGTCCGGCCCGCATTTTTAGCCCAATGTCTTGAGCTTTTTCGTAGAGGTAATTATCATTGGAAACTAGCAAAACTTTTCTCTTTTTAATTGTCGTGTAGCAAGGGCCACAACTGCATTCAGAAGTGCCATTGAGATGATAATAAGCTTAACAACGTTTCAGAGCAGAATATTATGTGATTATGGATTTTATCCTTTTTATCAAAATAAAGATAACTGAGTGGACATGCTGTGACATAATTAAGTTTAGTGCAGAAGATAAGACTAAATGTTATAAAACTGATGTACGTATGTACTATGTAAAAGTGAGAGGGAGACCTAGTATGGAGAAAGGCTTTGCGTAAAATCTTTTTATGAGTTTCTTCTTAATGGAGATCAATTGACCGAATCTTCAAATTTCCCTTGGAAAGTAATTTGGGGTCTTCGAGCTCCCAAGAAAGTCAACTTTTTTGTTTGGGAGGCCTCTTGGGGGAAAATTCTAACTCTAGATAATTTGCAAAGGGGGAAAGTTTTGGTCAATAGGTGTTTTATTTGTAAGAATTGTGCCGAGTCCGTGTTTCATCTTTTGGTGGAGTGTTCGCTGGCTAGAAGTTTGTGGGAGATGACATATAGGATTTTGAGGATTTCTTGGGTGGTAGCGGGCTCCATAAAATATGAGGTATGGGCTTGGAGTGGTTTGAGAGTGTCTAAGGAGGTTAAGAAAGCTTATCTCTTGATCCCACACTCTATTTTTTGGCTAGTGTGGAATGAGAGGAATCGCAAAGTGTTTGAGGATGTTGAAAGACCTGTGTGATGCTATTAGAGATAGTTGGTTCAACATCTTTAATTTTTGGGTTAAAAGAAATTTTTTGTAAACAATTTTGATCTTTTGGATTTTGTGAATTTTCTTACTTGTAATTAGCCTTTGGCCTTGAGTTTCTCTTTCTTGGTGCCTTGTTAATACATTTTTATTTATCAAAAAAAAAAAGTGAGAGGGAGACCCTTATTCCTCTCTCAGTTCTATGTAATAAATACATCTTCTCTTCTTTTTTCCCTCTTCAAATACGCACTCTACCGAGTTTTTTTTTTTTATCCCTAACCATTTTCCTATCTCAGTTGATATTTTGTTTCTTCAAGTAATCTCTAGGAGGAAAAATCTTGGAGCAAATCATCTGTTGTAAAATTGGTGTAGTACAATGATTTAATAGTAATTTAAATATAAAGTGGTCCCACTATTCCCTTATTTAAAGCAGTCTAACATCTATGTTATTAAATCAGTGTGCTACACCAACACCACCACCAATTTTACTACAGTTGATCAGCACTCGAAACTTCTCTTGTCGAGTCCATTGCATGTTTACGGTTTATATGTCAAATTAAAAATTCTGGAATTCCTTAGGTTGTGCCCAAGATTTGTCCCGGCAATTAGGCTTATAAATTTACTATCTGTGGGGCAATCCATCAAACAAATCTTCTATGAAGTGTTCGTATCATATAAAGTTCAGATGCTAATAGAAAAAAAAAATTGCACTAGAGAATTGTTATAAATAGAGCAGAACGGTAGAACATAATACAGGCATGGGCTTACCATGAGCAGACTACAAATTATCTTGATAATATTTGTCAGCCTGGGTTTAGATTTTTTCTCATCTACTTCTCTGCTTCTTCTTCCTATAACCTTGTGAAAATGGTTTCTGCAGGCAAACAAGAAACTGGAACAAAGCTTTCTGAATTTTGTGCACATGCTCTTCTAGCCCTAGAGGTTCTCATACATCCCAGGGCACTTCCCATTGATGATTTCCCCTCTACTTATCATAAGTCCTCTGATGGCGTAGGTCTCAGATTCCCAGGAAATGCATATTTTAGTGGTCAGAAGCATAGCATCCCATTTTCAAGTGGCATGCAGGGAATGGGATACAGCATTCCTGATTCAGACGATGATGACCTGTATAACAAGTGGCTGGAAAATGGCAATGATACCCAGGTTCCTCCGATTGCCCAGGATCAGAATATAATGGATACAGAGCCTTCAGAAACTTTGGAAGTTCATTGCGCAGAAAAGCTTTCTGTGGCTGGTACAAGAATTCCAGAGATAAGCAAGGAGAAGGCAGCAGCAGCCGGTACGGATGTGCAGATGAAAGGTAACAAGGATGAAATTATCGTTGAGTCACAGCAAATTCAAGATAACGTTGTACAGTTTCAGGAACTTGTGTCAGCCAAAGGTGCTACAGATCCTGCAGTTGCTAGTGACCCTAGAGATGCTGAAATGGAATTCATGATGGTTGCTTCAGATAGTGGAGCATTAGATCATACAGATCCTGAAGTGGCATCAGGAAATAATGTCTTGGAAGATGCTGAGAAAGGTAACAGGGTTACTTCCATGGGTAGGAATGCTTCCACAGCATCAAATGCTGAGAAAGGTAAGGCATTTGCATTTGAAATGGATCAGGACTCATCTGATGATTCATTTCCTGAAATCTTATCTGAGGATTTTGAATCAGATTCTGATGAGGAATTGAGTTCTGGTAACTAACATGGGATGACGTGAGGGAAGTGTTGTATACCTATTTATAAAAGGCTACTGTAAGTTTTAATAATCTATAGGGTGTCTGTCCTTTGCTAATATATACAGTAGATAGTAATGAATATCTCAGTGAAATAGTAGCCGAGGGCATTTTCATCTTGCCTTCTTCGACAAGCTTCAACCTAATTACTACTTACTCTCTTCGGGTTTTTATTAATGGGGCATGATAAACTGTAGGGTTTATTTAGCAAAAAAAAAAATAGTATGGTTTAGTTATCCATTTTTTTTATTCATGCAAATCTATATAAAGAAAAAGCATGAAATTTATTTTATTTTATATGGATTGAAACTAAAATTTATTTACAAATAATTGAAATGAATTCTCGTTTTAAATTTTAAATTTAAATGAATTTTATATTTGAATTCATATCTTATCAATTTGTTCCCTCAAAATGGGTTTACATTTCATTGTTTTCATTGGGCTGGAGGTTTTTGTTATTGGCATTGTGTCTTCATGCTTGGGCTTTCTTCAAGCTCATATATATATATATATATATATAGATGACTTTTACTTTTGTCCCTCGATCCAAATAGAATAGAAAATTGGATTGGTGCCTTGTTTCACATCGAGTCATGTTCATTGGTCAAATCTTTTTGGCTTAATGTAATCAAGTTATTCTAATTTGTGTACTTGTTAAGTCTTCACTTAATTACTGAAAAATTTGTACATATGAAGTTAATAAAACAAAATATGATTATCCCATGGACTGAAGGTTATGGTAACTACCACGGATAATAGTAAATACAGAAAGATTGAATGGTAATTTTGATATTATTTTTTTAAATTTTTTTGTTTAATTATTAATAAATTAATTTACAATTATTAAGGATCCGTGAGATCAAACAAAAAATGTCTTGGGAGCTGGACCTTGGACTATGGAGTATGGAGAGAATTTCATGAGTGAAACCTATGTGAATGCGAAGTTGGTGAAGGATTAGCATTTTTATTATAAACTGAGAATTTTGGGAAGTTGGTCGTTCTTGTCCAATAATAATCTTTTGAAAAAAAAAGTGTTGACCATAATAAATTGTCGACTGGTTGTAATGTAGGTAGCTTGACTTTTTTTATGGTCTAAAACGGAACATGGTCAGAAGGTTTTTTTAGAATTTAATCACGATCAATTTATACAGTAATAGGTATCCAATAAATTATTTTAATAAAAATTCTAATCAAAGTAAAATTGGTGTACAAGTGCGGCTTATTCATGTATTTAATTTGAATGTAAAAAGAAAATTCTGATAATATTTTCTTGTAGTTATTTCTCAAATTATAAATTGAAAAGTTAAATGTTTCATCGGATATCTTTAAAAGGACGGTATTAGAGATTTTAAGCTCGAAGAAAATAAAAAAAAGATAAGATTTGTTAAAGAAAATAAATGAAAGCAGAGAAGTTTGATCGATTAAAGGTAAACCAAGTCCACGTGGATGCTATACGTTGAAACTTGAAACCGTTAGAAGAATTTTACCGTTTGAGAGAATTTATTAAATGATTTTTATTTTTTATAAAAAAAATTAGATCAAATATTACTAGAAAAATCACAAGTTTATATAAAATTTTTAACAAACTGAATTTGTATTTTTTCACTTTGTTTTATATAAAAACAAAAACATTTTTTTAATTTTACAATTGAATTATCAAAAAAGTTACTTTTTTGTTAAAATAATTGCTGATTTGACATGCCACAATTTTGTATGTCCAAGTTTCGCGTGTGCGCACATTTGTGTGCATATTTTTATCATTGACACCGATGAATTTTGATTTGAGTCACAATATTCAAGTGGTACTACCAATATTGTTCCATTCACATGGCCATTGAAAAAAACATATAAAAAAAATAGAAAAGTGTCACTTTCTCATTTTTCTTGCAGTAATCTAAAATTGTCTTATTTAAAAACAAAAGAACAAGTAATATTCTATCAATATTATATTTTCTACAAGCAGTCACATCTGTCCAAACTGACATGGAATTTTCTTCAATTATTCACATTAATAAAAATTTAAAATAATATAATGAAATGGTTTATACAAAAGTTAATGACACTAATTACATGAGTTGAAAGTCTTGAAATCTAAATGAAAAAAAACTAAGTAAATCACTCATCTTAAGTAAACTAATTCAACTTTATGAAATAAGTTTATAATAGATTTTGCTATCAATTCAGATAAAAAAAAACTCATCTTAATTTGAATGAATAAATTATTCATAATATATGTTATAATAATGATAAGAAAATATAAACTTATATTAATAACTAGATAAAGCTCATCGTAATTTAATTAGTTGAGTTTGACTAAATAATTAATTATATTACTAATGAATAAAGTTTGTAATGTTAAAATTTTCTTCTCTTCCTAAAATAAAATATTACTTCACCAAATTTTGGAAATTAATTCATTATAATTTTTTATAATAATGACAATTCATTTATTTCAACTATTTTTTTTTAAATTACTGAATAATTTATTTATGTAAATTTTATTATAATTACAAAAAATACTCATCATGATTTAATTATTTAAGTTTGACTAAATACATTTTTATAAATAAATTTTATAATAAAAACTACAAAGTATAATGTTTTATGTTAAGAAAACCAAGAGGTGGTGAATTAGTTCTACAAAATAAACCAAAGCTATTAGCACAATAAGGTCAGATAAGCTATAAATCTAAAATAAAAACAAGTCAAATTAAGTTGCAAGAGAATAAGGAAATGAAGACATTAATTTTACAGTGGTTCAGTAATATGACTATGTCTACATCCACTTCTTCAATAGGCCTCTTCGGTCTATTGAGTTCCTCTAGTTGATCAACATTACACTAGGTTGGGTTTACGGGTACCAATCAAACCCTATACTCTGCTTGATTTTACAGGTACCAAGCAATATTACACTGCTTGAGTTTACGGGTACCAAACAACCTTAAAGAGATATTCACTCTCACCACTCACAATCTCACAGTTTACACAGCTTACAGAATAAGTACTACACAGAGTAGTAAACAAAACTAATTCTTAAGCTTGTATTTTGATCATTGAGATTGATCTATAGACTCGTATGTGGACTCGTGCTTGACTTCATGTTCGCATCCACTATTTATAACCTTCAACAATACCTCCAAAAAAGGCAACTCTGAAATCTGCTCATCGAAAAATCCTCTGAACTTATGACTGAGATCTTTTTTAAATAATAATATGTCTGACCTCCAACAAATGTCTTTAGACATCTAGCTAGTCATCTTACCATATGTCTTCATATTTTATGTAGACTGGGGCTCTACCGTCTTTGGTCTTCAAAATTGAATCACAAAACTTATCAAGTGCCTGACCATGTGCCTAGCCTTGGCGTTCATTCTCTTTCAGTCCTTTCTCCAGCAGTAACTCAACTTTTATGCATTTTCTTTTACCAAGTGCCTAACTAGAGGCCTAGCACCATGACAGGCGCCTAAGCCTCTATTAGATGTCTATGCAGTCGCCAGTCCTTGCACGCAACTCCTTCAGCCCTTTCTTCAACAAACACACACTTTTATGCACTTTCTTCTATCATGCACCTACCCAGGCATCTACCACCCTATCAAGATCTTGCCCAAGCACTTAGCCTCTCGTCAAGTGCCAGTGCCTCTCCAGCTCCGATCCTCAATTTTCGCAATTTCTCTTCTGATTTTGTAATATTCTCTCTAATTCTTTAATCTTCTCTAATTTCGTAATCTTCTCGAGATTTTCTCGGATTTCGCAATCTCTCTCTAATTCTTAATGAATGTCGAATTTTGTTTGATTCTACAATCTGACAGTTAATGTTTGATTCTGCAATCTACAATAAATACTTAATTCTCATATTAAATAATCCTAAACACTTAATAAACACATTAGCAATAAATTAATACATTTGACAGGGAAAGACATATGATTAATTGTAGCAAGCATATAACCTAATATGCTAAACTTAAAACATATTTTTTTTTTCTTGTTTATGCTGAGGAGTAATTTTAATAACCTTTCGCACATTTGTGCATTTAAGAAACAAAATTAAGATCACTTTACATTTTATTTTGATTCTTAAAATTTTTTTTATGATTTAGATATATGTGTTTACGGAACAATGAATATATGTGGGGCTTTTAGTTTTTCAAAACGATATAATTTTAGTATTCATAGTTATGTCGCTATATAATCCCCCTTTTGTAATCTTTATTCTCAACAAATATAAAAAAATAAAGTTAAAATTATAGATCTAAAGCCTGGAGTCGGGAATGTAATCAAATTGGGTAATAAAATAATTCAAATAATATCCATTAAACTAAATTGTTTAGATCATCTCCAAAAAATTGAGTTCACGTGCTTTTCTTGCTTCTGTGTTTTTTTCTTCTTTCAAAGATGTAGATTTGGTGTTTATACCAAGGTTATAAAATTCTTTTTGTTTCCATAGAAACATTTCGGTTTCAGCAGCAAATTGAAACATATTACCCCTATACTTCATTTTGTTTTATATTTCAATCAGTTTCGGTCATTTTGATCGAAATAAAGTGTTTTGACCAAAACATAACATTAGTTTTTTTTTTTATTTTCTTTTGTTCTCTTCTGTCCTCATCTATTTGTTTAAATTTGTTTTACATGATTTTTTTAAAATGACACGTTTAATTAAGTTTAGAATTTTGATAATGCAACTACTAAACATTTTTAGTTAATGTTACTTTGAATTAGTAGTTTTTAAAATAGCATGAACATGATGTTGTTTGATAATATTTGTTGGATGATAATTATGATTTGGTATTAGTTAGTATGCATATTTATCATTTATTATGATTTGTATCTATAATTGCATATATATTTTTTAAAGGTATGTAATTTGACAAGAACATATTTGAAAATACTATCAAATTCAAAATAGCACATAGAAACAAATCGAAATCGAAACATTCAATTTTAGCAGGTAAAACGAAACACTATCCGACGTGAAATTTACAACCTTAGTTTATACTCTTGTGGGCAATATAAATTAATATCCCACAAAA
Organism: Bretschneidera sinensis; assembly: GCA_023935145.1. Taxonomy (NCBI): domain Eukaryota; kingdom Viridiplantae; phylum Streptophyta; class Magnoliopsida; order Brassicales; family Akaniaceae; genus Bretschneidera; species Bretschneidera sinensis. The sequence goes on along the minus strand of CM043700.1, from coordinate 3,439,172 downwards.
CTTATAAGCACCCTAAACTATAACAAAATTCAGACAAAGAAATATACTTAAATTATATAAATCACATTTTTCAATTGCATTATTCGAACTACTGCTTCATACATCTTTTACCATAAATTATAACAAAAAAAAAAGATTTTCGATATATCTAACTTATAAAATTTACAAAAACCTTATATATTTAAATAATATTATAAACTCCATGTGTTGAATTGATGACATCATAATATTAAAAATATAAAAGTTATGTTCGAACTACTATAAATCTCGTTCACACGTTTATTTCTGTTAGGATTTTGGCTCAAATCCTCGTAAGGAAGACTTTTAATTGGTTTAAGAAAAATGATTTATTATTTCTTAGTTGTTTATTCCAGTAGGAGTAGTAGTAGTTTCCTATTAGATTGTTGCTTGTACAAGTAGTAATAGTAGTTTACTATAATGTTGTTATTATTTCATAGTGGATCCTAGAAAAGGTTTGAGACACACTTATAATTCCAATACACAGGTTTACTACCAGAGCTAAGATGAGAGTTTTTGGTATAATGGGATTTTAGGTTGTCAAGTAGTGGTAACATATATAACTAGAGCTAGGCTGAGAAGTTATGTGATAGCAAGAGTTTAACAATTTTGCTCTTTCTAAAGTTGTCATTGAAGATTAATAACATTGTGGTTTGTTGGTTGATGTAAGTAAAGAGATTGTAAAATCACGTTATATTGTTGTTTTATTGATATTTGTTGATTTGGTTGTTTAATTGTTGTGATTGTGTTTTTGCTTAAAATTTGAGTAAGTGAATTTTAGAGGTAAAATCTCAACAATCTCTCTACTCTATTTTATTTTCTGCACTTTATCTTCTGTATTGTTAATTGCTTTATAGAATAAATAGGCAGTATAAATTGATTTGCCTAGTGTTTAATATTTTGGACGTTTTGCAGTTATCTTTCAAGAGGGGATTGTCATTCACACGATAGAGAGTGATTCGAAAATTGTGGTTGACTTAGTGAAGAATCATATTTTTGTTTTGGCATTTACAGTATGCTTTCAGGGACGTTTTACATTTGCTAAATGAATCAATTGATATATATCATGGAACAAAATCAGCTTGCAGATAGATTAACTATTCATGGTCACAATATCCTCAGGGCTCCTGGTCTTCTGAGATAACAGAGATCTTCCCTCTTTTTGTTTCATGGCCTTTCTCTCTGATAAGAATGACAATGGCTAGTTATTTGGGGTAAGGTATCACAATGGCACCTCCTCTTGTGTTGTCTAGGCTTTTAATTCAAATTCTAGAAGTTAAAACATTTGAAAGCATCCCACAAAAATTCAAATCTTTAACTAATAATGCTAATAACTAAGCTATACGTTTTAATTTTTTTTTTTATAAACTAAAAAAGCAAAACAAATTTACGGGTTATAAGTTAATTAGAGTTGAGAAAACTTTAACCCTAACCCTAACCTTAACCCAATCCAAATATAAATTCAGATTGAGATTTCTGAATCTAAATTTTTATTCTAAAAAATCCAAACTTACTTATTCTAAATTTGGATTCGGCTCGGATTAAATCAAATCAGTTTGTTTGAATTATGTGATTATCGATCAGGATCTCTTAAATATTTTTTAATTTAAAAAATTGGATTCAAAATCTCAAACCATAATAATCGAGTGAGAGGCTGCAAGTTACTTCGTACAAACACTAAAAAAAAACATGTAAAAGAGGGAAAGCAACATTCTTACTGCCATAACTGAGCAGAAAAGAATCAAATAAAGACGCAATAGCGAAAAGCACTCTCACATAAGTCGGTCATAACGAACTCCCTCAAGTCCTTGATAAAAGGGCAGTGGACCGAATTTACGATAATACCCTCAATTAAGGTAGAAAACAAGATCCGGGCCCACCAGGACACGTCAAACCACGAATCACAAGCCAAAAGAAAATAAAAAAAAAAACATCGAACTACTTACCTACGACCTACGTGAAGGCTGGTGTTTCTCCGACGAATGAATAATAATCCCCTAAAGCCTCGACAAGTCAGAGCATCATGGGTGGGACCCATCTCTTCCCTCACCTCCAAAATTCAACAATGACATACTTCCCCACTTTTGTCAACACGTCCCCCCCTCTCTACATCTTTAAATAAGCAAACTCCTTTTGCTTTTTCCTTATTAGTTATCAGATTCAGATCTTTCACTGTTCATATCGTACATGTGTTTATACATGTAGAGAGAGAAAATCAAGAGAGAAAGGTGTTTTTCTTCTTGTTTTGGGGACTGTTTTAGAGGATTGTGAGTTGTTGGAAATGGCAGAGAAATGGGTATTGATGGTAACGGCACAAACTCCGACGAATATAGCGGTGATAAAGTATTGGGGGAAGAGAGATGAAACCCTAATTTTGCCTGTGAATGATAGCATAAGCGTAACCCTTGATCCCAATCACCTCTGCACCACCACCACTGTTGCTGTCAGTCCTACCTTCCAACAAGATCGGATGTGGCTCAATGGCAAGGTAAAATTGCAAACTCTGCCTTTTCTTTTTCCTTTTTCTATTGTTTGGTTGAGAGGAAATGCTGGGAAAAAACTGAAAAATAAATCAAAAAGGATTTCGGATTAGCGATAATAACATTCCGTTTTATCTGTTTCTCGATTGAGAGGAAGGTGGATTTTTCTGGGTAGTTTTTAATTTCCATGTATGTGTTATATTATTATCTGGGACCGAGGCTTATCAATTGAGTATATGCTTAACTGAACTTATTACATTTAATTAGAGATAGATATTGGATTTAGCTCCTAGAGAGCTTAATGCGTATATTAATGACTTGCAGTTGAATGTGCAAAAGTCAGATTTTTCTCTATTTAGAATATGAGGATTTCAGAAAAGCCTCTGGTCAACTGACACTAATTCAAGTATTTAGCTTTGAGGTACAAAGGAGGCCCTTTATGGTGAAGTAAATTTTTATTTTTTAATGAAAAAGTGAATAAAAAGAAGAATCATTCAATTTTCAATCTTAGATGTACAATGATCTGGGAACCTGCAAGTAGAACAAGTCATATTAGACTGAGCTTAGTACAATTGACTAATGCTCCATGTCAGGGTAAATTTTTCTGGGTAGTTCATTTGTGTAATGGGTATCTCCTGTTAACTGAGTTCAGGACAGTTATTTAACTTTGAGTTATTATCTCCTGCTGAGGCTTAAAGTGGAAATCAAGTAAGGAATTGCAACGTTACATATGTTATCATGTCGAATTTTACAAAATAAGGAATATGCTCAACCCAGCTTAATACAATTAATCAGATGTGTGAATATCACAAGTCAGATGGTGATCCTATTGATGTTGATTTGCCGTGTTTTTGGTTTTTCCTGGTTAGCGTAGGAAATTTCCCTTACTGGAGGTAGGTATCAAAACTGTTTGAGGGAGATCCGTAGTCGTGCTGGTGATGTTGAGGATAAAGAAAAGGGTGTCAATATAGAAAAGAAGGATTGGGAGAAATTGAATTTACATATTGCTTCGTATAACAACTTCCCAACTGCTGCTGGATTGGCTTCTTCAGCGGCTGGTTTTGCTTGTCTTGGTAATATAGCATTCTCTATATTCTTGTCTTATTGGTCTTGTCTTCTTGAATATGGTTACTAGATCTTTGTTACTGAAATGTTTTTCCTCAAGTATTAATGACGATTGGTGTGATTTCCATGCCTCTTGAACTAAGGAATGTAAAATTTACTTTTCTATAGTTTCTGAATATGAATGTGCTATTGGTCTAGTAACAAATCATGTCTAATACTTGGTCGAAGTAAAAGAGAAAAGTGTTTGGTTTGGTAGGCCAGCATTACTAATTTTTCATGGTAGAATTATTTTTACTTTTTCAGTTTCTATATTGTTTGCCCATGTTTCTATGAAATTTCAGTTGGGGCCTTTAATATGATATTTTTCTATCCTCTTCAAGACTACTTCTCTGTGGTAATTCAACTGATTCATTGTGATTGGGTTTCTGGAATCCAACAGAATAGCTAGAAAAATTAAATATACTTATGGTAGAAATTGAGAAACTATCAATCTTTCGATGGTAATATGTTATGTATGTAGTAAGCACACTTTTCTCAAAACTCCATCCCCCCCCCCCCCCCCCCCCCTAATTTTATTGACTGTCTAGTATAGCAGGACTACAGTCTACTACATAGCTTCATTGTAATTCTTACTTGAAGTTGGATTTTAGGTGGGCTAAAGTACTAGTTGAATGAGTTATATGTCTTTTTTAGTTGTCAAATACTGAGCATGAATGGCTTCCATTTCTAAGTGGTGTACAACCTAAAACACTTACGCCATGGAGGCCTTGGTTCAATGGTTAAGGCTGAGGCCCTAGTTCCTAAAGGTCTCAGGTTCGAGTGGTGTATGTTTTACCAATAAAAAAAGAACACTTACTATTTTTTGATTGTTATCTGTTTCTCAAAAAACAGAAACCAGCCCCCTCCAAAATGCGCCTGCTTCTCAAAAAACAGAAACCAGCCCCCTCCAAAATGCGCCTGCAAAGAAAAGGAATTTAACATATCTGCATGCTTTGATAGCAAAAAGAAATGCTTCTCCTTCCCCCCTCTTCCCAAACACTCTAAATCATACATACAGCAGGACAAACTCTTTGTTTGACTTTACAATCAGTACTTATACCAGAGCCAGTTTGTTTCAGATGGTATAGCATAGTGGTTCCCATTCCCTTCAAATTGATCATGTCCAACTTTAAGAGTTGAATAAATCTGCTAGCTGATCGAGGCCTTTTCTATGCTGTTCATGCATGCATAAAATGACTTATCGGAAGTATCTTTAATTATTTTGTTCCCTATGCAGTATTTTCCCTAGCAAAGCTGATGAATGTCAATGAAGATCAGAGCATGCTTTCTGCTATAGCTAGGTATGGCTACTGTACTTGATATTTCAATTAATTTTTCTTTTTAACTTTCTAGTTGCTAGCTTGAACAATGTGTTACTTTTTTACCTATAGCTTTGAATGGCCTAGCATGCATCTTATTCGTATCTTATTTCTCAAGTGTAGCTGATACTTGCTGTATATTATTTTGTCATAAAAGTAGGGTTTGTTGTACTATCTCGAAATTTTATTGTTTCTTTTCCTAGCATGTAGCATGTATTATTGTGTTTTAACTAGTCAAGAATTTCATATAGCAGTACTTGGCAGTGATACTTTATAAATTTTGTTTCTTTATAGGCAAGGTTCAGGAAGTGCTTGTCGCAGTTTATTTGGCGGATTTGTTAAGTGGATCATGGGAAAAGTAATATTGATTTTTGAGTTTCATCATTGGTTCAGTTCACTAAGAAAACACAAGTCCTTTTGAACAACCAATCCTAATGCTTTATTTCTAACTATGTCTAGAATGAGGATGGAAGTGACAGCCTTGCGGTTCAACTATCAGATGAGGAGCACTGGGATGATCTTGTTATTATCATTGCTGTGGTACGTCTTTTCTTTTTGACTTTTCGTTCATCTTATGTCATCTCACCAAGTTTATCGGTTACTTTTTAGGCAGTGGAAATATATTTATTTCAGTATGTCCATAACTGAGGTGATTCTGAAAGTCCTTTTCCAAGTTGCTATGGCTCTTCTAGCTCCTCTTTCAGTTGGTTTTTCAGTTATATTATACTTCCTTTTGTGCAAAGATATCCATTGACACGTAAAGGATTTTGAAGATTGACCCTCTGATTAATTGTTTTCTTGAGTGTTAGTTTGACCTTCACTAGGATACCATTGTCTTGAATGTGTATCACAGAGCATGATTGTTGTGCTGGATTTTTCTTCTGGGTAATATACTTGTTTCATTACTATGTTGATTCTTTGAGCTTAACACAAATGCAAGATTTTTACTTATAAAAAAAATATAAATGAATGATTTTTATTGCATTGACAATTTAACAGTTCATGTGAGTATCCTTGCTTATTGTGATGCGATAAAATCATGAAATTAAATTCAAAATTAACTTTCAATTGCATCTTAGATAATAAGTATATTGTGTCATGAATGCTCAGAGATTTATGTACAGATGGTCCAGCAATTATTCTGCATGCTTCTAGAACTTCTGAGATGCTGTTAAGTTTTTTTGTCAATAGATTCTGATATGTAGTTTGGCAGAGGATTGGACCATGATCTGTAACGAGGGATTTTATCCCAACATCTAGCAGTGACTTAGTAAGGCTGCAAACTCCATTGAATTTAGATTTCGAAACACAAGAAATCAATTATATGATGACAAGATGATTCAATGATCACATGTCACATATTTTATGGGATTAGTAATTATCAAGTATAATTCATTTCTCCGTGGGCCTATGTCACAAAATTAAATAGTGGAATCTTTACAAGCATTTCTCTTGTTATGGGTTCCCTCCAGCCATTGCTCCTTGTAATCCTGGTTTTGATTATGTTGATTCCAGGTAAGTTCACGGCAGAAGGAAACAAGTAGCACTTCAGGAATGCATGAGAGTGTTGAAACAAGTTTGCTTTTACAACACAGAGCAAAGGTGCTTTTTGCTCTATTTTTTTAAATTACTGCTGCAGTTTCCTTTCTCTGTAGATAATTTTGGTATTTAGTCATGGACACTTGAGTTTTTTCTGAAATGAAAAGACCAATGGCCTTGAGGAAATGGGCCATGAAATTACAATAAGATTGTCTGAAGTTGGATTTAGCTTCTATTATCATCTCATGGATCTTTTTAAATGTATAGGAAGTTGTACCAAAACGCATTTTACAAATGGAAGAAGCCATAAAAAATCGTGATTTTGCATCTTTTGCACAATTGACCTGTGCTGATAGTAATCAGTTTCATGCTGTCTGCTTGGATACTTGTCCACCTATATTCTACATGAATGATACATCCCACAGGCAAGTCCTTTTAACTGTTATTTATTTTCCTATTGAGTTTAACTATCAAATTCTTGGGTTTGATATTGACATCGAAACTGTATTCCAGGATAATCAGTTTAGTTGAAAGGTGGAATCGTTCTGAAGGAACACCACAGGTTTGCATAAATTTGCTTTCTTATTTGGAGGATTATATGGTTTAATGGATTTTAACATAAATGGGAGCCATAGTGATCTGTGAACTGTCATACTCAAATTTTGGCATGGTGATTCATTTTCTTAGTTCAAGCTTGAGACATGCATAACCAATATAGTTAAGATCATGACAGCACTGGTGCAAATAACTTTGGAATGACGTGTGTTTCTATACAGTCATATAGGCACTGGAGAAAAAGCACCATATTTCTGTTTCTCTTGTGTGGGACAATCTTTTCATGCTTTATCATGCATTCTGTAAGATGAGCTACTTACATACCTGCAGAATATCATATATGGTATTCAATGTTTTTTTTTATTGTTTGCATTTACAAAATTTAAGATAGTCATTGCAACAAAGTCCTGGTATTATTTTGAAATGTCAAATACTCATATCTAATAGAGTTCTAGAAGAAAAGTAACCCCCCCCCCCCCCCCCCCCCCCCCTTACTAACATTCTGAAGGACGCAAAGCCATAATATTTTTGAGAAGTATGAACAGCTTGCTGCTTGATTTTTGTTTTGTGGCAATTTCTCCTTTTTGATACAAAATCCCTATGGTCTTGCTCTTTAGGTGTTAGTCTGATTTTCATTCTCTAATTAGAGGCAAAGAACTCTCAACATAACAGCTTAAATGTTAGTCTTATAACTGCGCTGCGAGGGTCAAGCTGTGTCACAGCCTTAACTTGATCTCTTAGTGGTAGGCATTTTTTAGTTCGAAATGTACTGTATGATAATAACTGGTTGTATTCTTTTGAAGATATTATTCCTCTTACCAGCAAGACTATCATTAACTCCTGACTTTTACTTGGCATTTCCAAGTAACTCAAAACTTGCGTGCTTAAAAAATTCTTCTATATACTTATCAAGAAAAAGAAAATTCTTCTATCTAAAGGTGCTTCTTTATGTCACTTTTTTGTTGCTCTGTACTGTTTATTACTGTTCCTGTCTCATAAAATATTAATTCATATGGTGTAAAGAAACATTGACCGTCAAGCATCCTGGGTTTGGTTTGAGCTCTTCACTTGGGCTGTCTGTAATTATGTTGAATGTACTCAACTCCATGTGTGTGTGTTTCATAGCTTGCTTTTACTGTAAATATGAGAAGCACTGTTGTTTCTCAGTTCTGAATTATTTGTACTGATTGTTTGACATAGGTGACTAATGATGAAAAGCCTGACAGGTGGCTTACACTTTTGATGCTGGGCCAAATGCAGTTCTAATTGCACGTAATCGAAAGGTTGCTGCCCAATTGCTTCAAAGGCTGCTTTTCTACTTCCCTCCAACATCTGATACTGATTTGAACAGGTATGCTATTTTATGATGTTAGGCACAACATGACATTTACTTCCTTGGTTAGTGCAAAGTCATGTCCAAGGATGAGTTCTCTGATAGTGCCTCTTTTTTTTATGTTCTACCTTTTGTTTTCATCAGTTACGTTCTTGGTGATAAGTCAATACTACAAGATGCTGGGCTTGAAGGGATAAAGGATGTGGACGCTTTGCAACCTCCTCCTGAAATTAATAATAACATCCCAGCCGAGAAATACAAAGGGGATGTCAATTATTTCATCTGTACTAGACCTGGGAGAGGTCCTGTTGTGCTTTCTGATGAAAATCAGGCTCTTTTGAACCCTGAAACTGGGCTGCCCAAGTAGCGTCCAGGTTGCATTACTTTTTACCGGCGCTTGATTTGCTATCCTCTTCTTGCCTTATTAGGCAGAGCTGAATAGAACCTTAGTATACCATTGAGATGATCTTTGCGGTATACCAAGGGTAGCTGTGAGGTGATTCTCTCACATGTTTGTTGCAAATTTGCAGTTTGTGTTGCTTTTATCATGTATTTGTAATTTATTTTTTTTGCTCCTTAATCCAATTTGGTTTTATGTACTCATAGCTTCTTTGACACAATAAAGAATAATTTGTTTGTTGTTCCTTTTAAACTTTTGAAGAAATGGCTTTAGTTCTCAACAGTTAATATAATAATTAAATTTTTGGTTTCTTTTATCTATGTTTACTGGAAACTTTGGAAGCAGATTCGGTGTTTGAGATGGTTTGGGATTGCACGAGAATTTTGAGGAAGGCATGGAGAGTTGTTCTGGACTCAGATATCTATGGATACCATGGCAGTTTACAACTTGGTGAAGGAAATGGAAGGGTGGGGAGGTTGGGTGTTTCCTTTCAGGTTGGTAGTTTATATGTTTTGTGTGGGATAATTGAGAAATTAGAAATTAAGCTTATGTGAGGAATGCACTTTGCAAATTTTATGGCTGTCTAGTTTGGGTGGGTTGCAGGTGCTAGGGTCTCCTTTTATTGGAGTGACAAACCAATGCATTTGAATTTATGTGCTACCTTTGGTGTTCATGCCCAAAAAATGCCTAATAACCAAGGAGGGTAGCAAGTGTGGTGTTAGGGTCTGGACTTAAGTAGCAGAGAGCTGAAGGGGGTTAGATGCTTGCCCCTTGACTTGCTCGCTCGCTTCGGAGTACTTAGATTAAGACTAGGAAGACACTAGGTGAGTAGACAGGTTATGATAAACTTGTATGTAGAGAGAGTATATTGGTTTTTGAGTTGAAGGAGTTATAAGAAAAATGAATGAGAGCATTTATGACAAATGATTCATATAGTTGGATGAAAAATTAATAGAAAGTTGTGATTGTGCCATAAGTTTAGTATGATTTTGCCTTTATACTTTTAAGTAGGTTTTTGCTTCTTTTACCTTTCGTTGGTGAAATAATCATTTTACTTTTAAACGTGCCATTTGTCATCTTTTGATTGAAGATTGAATTTTTATTCACAACACCTTGTATTATGCTTTATAACTGAGAAAAGAATTATCAAAATTACAAAATTGGTAGGCTCTCTTAAACTTTAAGACAACAGTTCCAATCTGATCTCTGCCCTTCTGTCAAGTCTTGTCTGGGTGTGTACAACTCAGTGGGAACACCTATTTGGCCATTGTGGAGGTTTCCTCTTTCACCCTGTTGATAGGCAGACCAAGTGCCCTTCATTCAAACCTAAATGTTGGACTTCTTTTTTGTTGAAACCTAAATAAACGATTTTAATATAATGATTTGGTCCTCAAGATTACCTACTATATTTGAAAAAAACAAAAAAGCAAATTTGATGAGCTTATCAATCTTATATCTTAGAGTCAAGCTTTCTGATTTTCCAGGATTACGTTCAAAGTTGGATGCTTTCATTGAATAATTCAACTCTCTACCAACCACAAAGTTGTCAAACAATTACACAATTCAAAATTTAATTAGCAGTAATATTCAGACATGGACATCCACAGGAGTCTCTCCATTAGTAACAGCAACATGACGTGACATTTATCAATTTTATCTCTCTTAAAATAACTTTATTAACATGTGACCACCCAATAAATTACTGTATTTATCCACCCAATGGCGCTCTAATGCTATCCTTAAGAATTCACAAGACTTTAGCATGTGTTAAAGGATAACACCCAATGAATTACTGTATTTATCCACCCAATGGCGCTCTAATGCTATCCTTAAGAATTCACAAGACTTTAGCATGTGTTAAAGGATAACACTTATAAAATAAAGAGATATAAAAATTTACGTAGTTTCGAGTTAAAAATTTTACATTTATTGAAGATTATAATGAGAGAAATTTTGTTATAATTAAGTTAGAATACAAATAAAAAAAATTAAAACTCTAAATATAAATCTCAATACAACTAAATTTAAGTTGTTATAAATTTAATTAAAAAAAATACAATAACTTAAAATATATGTATCAAGGTCTGCGTCTGCTCGTTTTGCTTTACGTTTCCCGCTGTACCAAAAACGAGAACCAAAACTCTGTTACATATTGGCTTTCAAAAGAATAACTCTCCTTTTTATCTCGATTTTCGTGCCCTTCAAAAATCCATATCAACAACAACTTTTTTTTTCCTATTATATTTCAACCAAAATAAATCTACCGTATCTATCATGATGGTGAATTGGACACAACCACACAAATTACAGTGGATATAACATGGCACTAAAAGTCAAAATAAGAATAAGATGCTACTTTTTTTTTTTTAAAAGTTTTTGTTTGATACAATGTAATGAGAGATACATAACACAAAAACTATTTCATCATTAAATAATATAAAAAAAGATATTTTATTTTCATTCAAATGTGAGATAAATTTTTATGCTATATATTTCCCATGATATTGTACTAAACAAGAAATTTTCATTTTTTCCCTTTCTATAGGTTGTTTTGTTTGTCTTTTTCTTTTTTTGTTACTCCATAAAATATGGGCTTGGACCAAAAGCACAAAAATACAAGTCACATATTAACAAATCTCTATATTGACTTAAATTCTCACAAATAGTAAAATACTTTACACTTTCTTTACAAATGTTCAAATCGGGCATAACTCAAATGATGTATTTAAAACAAATCAAGTCAAACCAATGTTCGAACTTAGATACTGAAAGCGGTTTAGTCAACATGTCTGCTGGATTATTTGTTGTCTTAATCTTTTTCACCACAACCTCAGCAGTTTCAATCATGTCTTGAACAAAGTGATAACGAAAATCAATATGTTTTGTTTTCTCATAGAACATCTGATAAAAGTGGATGACACTTTTACTATCACAATGAATAATAATAGCATTATGAACCTAACACAATTCATTAAACAACTCTCTCAACCAAAGACTTCCTTGATAGCCTCTGTTATAGTTATATACTTTGCTTCTATAGTCGACAGAACAACAATAAGTTGTAAACTAGCTTTCCAACCAATAACATATCCACCAAGAGTAAATACATAATCAACCTGTAGTATATCTTCCTTTGTCAATTGTAAAGTCTGAATCAACACAATCAACAACATTTCTCTTGTGGCTTCCAAACTTCAAACATACATTTGAAATGCTTCTAAGATACTGAAATATTCATTCAACAGCTCTCTAATGCTTCTTCCTTGAATTACTCATATACCTACTAGCGACACTGACAACTTGAGCAATATTTAAACGGGTGCAAACTATGACATATATAAGACTCCTAACAACACTGGAATAAGAACACATGACAAGTACTCTTTGTCTTCATCTATCTGTGGAGACAAAGCAACTGAAAGCTTAAAGTGAGCCGCTAAAGGAGTACTAATGGGTTTGGCATTATTCATACCAAAACACTAAAAAAATTTCTCAATGTACTTCTCATGTGTTAGATATAACAAACCTGCACCTCTATGTCTTCTGATCTCCATACCAAGAATCTTCTTAGTTGGACCCAAATCTTTCATTTCAAATTCATTACTAAATAGTGCTTTCTTGTTAGCAATTTCAGAATTACTCTTACAAGCAATTAGCATATCATCCACATATAACAATAGATAAATGAATGACCCATTGACAAGTTTTATGAGATGTACATAATTGTCATGCTAGCTTTTGGAATACACATCTTCAATAAACAAACATGGTCTTCCTTACCCTCAATAACAAAATCCTTGGACTGATGCATGCAAATTTTCTCTTCAAACTCACCATGCAAAAATGTGGTTTGAACATTAAGCTGTTCTAATTCCAAATTTTGCATAGCAACCAAAGATAGGAAAATACGAATGGTACTATGCTTCATAACCGAAAAGAACACATCATCAAAATCAACTCCTACAGCCTGACTGTACCCTTTGGCAACCAAACGTGCTTTATACCTTGCATTCTCAATTCCCGTGATACTTTATTTCTTCTTGAATACTCATTTGCAACCAATTATCCTTTTACCCATTGGTGGTTTTACCAATTTCCAAGTATAGTTCTTCTCAAGAGACTTCATCTCTTCATGCATGACTACTACTCATTTTAAAAAATTTGTATTTGTGTTCACATGTATCATTGGTTTTTTGCGCAACTACATCGGTATTACTAGACAAAACAATATTATTGTACCTCAATGATAGTCTAGTCATTCTTTTTGGTCTATGGTTGGCAATACTGTAAGATTCATCCTGAATCTGTTGAGTCAGCTCTTCACTCAAATTCTCACTCTATTTAGAAACAAGTTTTGTGGAAGTGCTCTATATAGGACCTGAATCAATACTTTCCAACTCCACCTCTTGTGTGCTACTCTTAACCTGATCATAGTCACAAGAAACAAACTTCTATTTCATTTGGTTAAGAATAGTAGATTCATTAAAAGTAATATCTTGACTAGTAAGAAATTTAGGTGACTTAGGATCAGGACACCACAATCTATATCCTTTCACAGTATCAACATGACCAAGAAAAATGCACTTTTTAGCCCTAGACTCTAAATTTCATCATTAACATGTGCATATATAGGACATCCAAATTTTTTTACCATTGAATAATAACGAGAGTTACCTAACTATACCTTATGTGGGGTTTTGAACTCTGTAGTTGAAGTAGGAGATCGATTCACCAAATAACATGCAGTAGACGGTGTTTCTTCCCAAAACTCTTTAGTCAAACCAAAATTTGAGATCATACAATGATAAGTGCTTAAATAGTCATATTTAAGCCCCTTAATTTACACTTGTTAGGCTCTTTGTTTATATATTTTAGTAGATTCTACTTCATTTTTGTGTTTTTCATAGATTTTTGAAGAAAAGAAGACATTTTGGAGCTCTAAGGAAGAAAAAGTGAAAATCTGCAAACCAGCTAGCGCACTTATCTTATGATCGAGGGCACAGGCACCCATGCGCTCAAATGCAGACCCATGTGATCAATCGCACACGCACAGAGAGGTGGCAGAGCTAGTTTTAGAAAGAAGTCTCCGGATCTTAAATTGGAAATTAGGGTTTCGGGGCACCTTTAGAACCCTATATATAGACTTGTAAAACACAGAAAACATACCTTTTTGATTTGGCTTGAAGTTGTAAGCTTTGGAGAGGAATTGACGACTCATCTCCACAGTATTCTTCGGGTTTTATCTTTCTATTTAGTTTAGTTATGGTTTTAATGTTCAGTTTACTTAACATGTGTAACTAAACTCTTAATAGGGCTCGATTGAAGCCCTAATTATGCTTTTCATGATATAAGTATTGTTGCCTTTGCGATAGTTATGTTGTGGTGCTTAACTTGATTAATGCTTGCTTTATTGAATTCCTCATATGTGTGTGTCTGATCAACATATGCATGTTGTATGGATTAGTTAGTTAGATCAATTTGGATGACCGAGTCTTGAGTCTAGCAATAGTAATAAAAGAATTCCGCATTGAATTCTTGGGTTAATCAACATGGGAAACTGGAAGTATACAACATGCCCTAGGTCTCGTGTGGTTATCGATTTCCATAAACCTTATACTCTCTTAAGGAACAACTCAGTATATGCCATGCAGAATCCCTTAAGAGATAAAAGAGTTAGAGTATACACCCTAACTCATTGCATAGGGAAATTCATAGCCTAAGGAGTGGACTAAGCCCTTAAGTTGACAACCATTAGGTATTCATGGTAGGGCTATGTAACAACCCATCCCGGGTTGGCCACCCCCGAAATGGTGTCAACACATTTTGAGAATCCCAATACGACACATATATGGAACAATAAAAATAAATAACGCAAAAGAAATTTTTACATCAATCCGATCTTTAAACATTTTATACAACTTAAATGCATGAATATTTACAAATAAATTTTTCATTTTATTATCTCATTAGTTTGAGGATGTTGACACGCACGTGACTTACAGAAAATGATTTCTTCTGAACTCCAACTCACCAAATTATTTGTCAGACTTGATACCTGGAAATCACTGTACAATGAGGAGTGAACTTCACAAGCTCAATGAATTAAATTTACTAAAAGTACTCATTTGTATAAACAGTCTTTTAATATTTAAATCACTTTATATCTCATGCACTTGATACTAGCACTCTACTATCACTACACTTGTCAAAATATCTATTCTCTGTCAATCTCTTCCTCTTATTTATTTGTTCACCTCAAGACCATCAATTATCTCATAATTACCTCGCTATTAGGGTCACATCATAAAGTTTATCATTTAGATAGTTCTTATCACCATAAAAATAACACACCACACCTCAGCATTTAAATCATTTTATCGCCATAACTGTCTCTTTCTTTGAGACTCGAGCATCTATAGTCATATTCACAATAATACACCACACATTAGCATTTCAAAAATCTTATTACCATAACTGTCTCTTTCTATGAGACTCATTCATCTATGATTTAATTCACAATAACACATCATATATCAGAATTTCAATAATGCAAGCAATAATTAAAGCAGATAAAATGCATGAATGCATATGATGGGAACGTCTTCCCACCTGTCGACAAGTTGTTATTATCTTAAACCGGCCTCTTTTCTGTTCTTTACTTTGCAGCTTATCCCGGCTGCCATGGAATTTTCTCAGCATATACCGGCTGACACAGTGTCCCTTATATTTCCAGCATATACCAGCTGTCACGATTAGTTCATTAGACCGGCCCCTTCCCAGTTCTTTTTTTTTCTCATTTAATGCATGTGTATATGAACAATGATATGAAATATGCATTTGAATAGTAATATAAAAAAAAACAACATGAACTCAATATATCTAAATTGACTATCCTGATTTTTCTCAAATTATATAAAAATTCCTCTAAAATCCCCTCATCCCAAATCACATCACAACATCCATTAAAGCTTGTCAAGATCCACTAAATTTCATCCCAATTCACATCAACTCATCCATCAAAGTTTGTCAAGATCCACTAAAATTTATCTCCTCAAAATTCGTATCAAAACATCAATATAACTCATCAGGAATTTAATTATCACCATCATTATTAAATCAACCAATTATTCTAATAATATTCCTTCTCACATAATTTTTTTTTCTACGTGTCTAATATTCATATCATATCTATCAACCAAATCTTTATCTAGCATAAAAATATAAGCTAATAATTTATTTAATATTATTACTAAATATTTGACTTTTATTTAGACTACTTGAAGTAAATTCAACTCACCACGTAGCTCTTAAAGCTACCCGTGGATCACCTCCTTACCTTTCCCGTTTCTCTCAGAAATTCCCCCAGTTGTAGATCGTCAACACCTAACATTATATTTATATAAATTTTCTAATTTATTCTTCAATCTGATATAAACCACATACTTTGAAAATTCTCAATTTGAATTCAGGGAAATTTTATAAATGTCAAAAATTAAAAAATAACCATTATATTATTACTTTCTGTTTTTTTTTTGATAGCTTTTCCTGATTCTCTATGAAATTCCGCAGAAAACTCCTTCAAAATTTTGCTCTTTTAGCATTTCTTTGAACTCCCGAATGTTGTAAGAAAACAGATGAATTACGTGAAACTAAACGAACTCCCTTCGCATAACTTGCCTGAACCTATTGTGCCTATATATATATGAAAGCTTGGGCTGAAAACTTCAACAACCCCCTCCAAAGGTCTCCACGTTTTGGAGATGTGTAAGACAATTTGTAATTGCCTTCTTAAATTTGTAACTGCCCCCTCCCCAACTTCTCTTGCTGCCACGAACAGAACAAATGGCATTTATACCAAATGTCTTTCTTTCTCTTTTCTTACTTTGGCAACAGGCCACCTGCTGCCACAATTTTTGACTTTAAACGTTTTTTTTTTTTACTTTTTTTTTCTTTCTCTTCTTCTGGACATCTTGGATGTCCAGACCCTTTTGTTTTTAAACCTCATTTTTTCTTTTCTTTTAATGACACCCACGTCCTGATTTTTTTTTTTTTAGAATCACTTTATTCCAATTGGACTTTTTGCACTTAAAATATCTATATTTTATTTTAACTCTTTGTCCTATTTATTTAAATTACTTCTTTACCCTTACTTTACGATTACGGGTATTACAAGCTATAGTATTGGCACATTTCTTATTAGGAAAGTATGATTAGTGGTGGATATCAAAGCCCTATGTTCTTATCATTATTAATCTAGACTTAATATTTATTTATATCTATTTTTACTTTGTGAAATTAATTCTAAAACAAAATTTACAAATCCCTGTGGAGATGATCTCACATTTGTACAGTATGCTACTGTTGACCTTGTGCACTTGCAAGTAAAACAAGTTCGATTATTTGCTCAATAATTTAGGTAGATAAACGCACAACATGCAACGGGCTCTCTCCAAAGATCATTGTGAATATAATCCACAATACCTTTAGTTCTGTGAATCGTTGTACTGAAACTAACTTTCTCTTGTTTGTCACAAAAACAATGCTCATGGAATTCCATTTTACCTATATTTTGTCCACAAAGCAAACCTCTTTTGTTCGATAAGGTTAATCCCTTTTCACTCATGTGACCCAATCTCATTTGTCATAACTTTGTAATCCCAGAATCTAACATAGTGGAAACAACAGTTGAACCAGTAACAATAGTACCTTGTATAACATACAAATTTGGAGACATTATCTTCATTTTCATGATAACTAGAGCACATCTGTTAACTTTCATAACTCCACCTTTAGATGAATACTTTGTAGAGCCTGGTATTTAATTTTAAATATTTTAATCGTAGAAACCCTTGTTATTGTGTTTTAATGTGTTTGTTCAGTTTCTTCTCTTTTTATTTAATTTTTGCTTGGATTTGTGGAACTTAGGAGTAAGTAATTGAATTAGAATTGGTTGTAAAAATCAAATCTTTAGGGGAAATGTCAAGTTTTAAAGAACTTTGGGGTAATTAATAGGGGAAAGGAAGAGTTAAGGGACGAGTGGGCAATTGAGGGATAGTTTTTACTATAAATAAGAGAAGAGAGGGAGAGAATCCAACATTTTCGCTGGATTTCTCTAGAATTTTTGGGAGAAATGAGAGAAAAGGGAGAAAAGATAAAAGATGAAGAATGAGAGGAGAAAAAGGAAATAAATAAGAATTTCTTGCAACTTTTCAAGATAAAAGCTTGTGTCCTTTCTTTTTAATTCAAGTATATTTGTTAAAATAAAGATTTGTGAACTTGGAGTTGGATTCAAAGACTTTCTTTGAAGAAAAGTATGAAGAAAAATGATTGTTTAGAAAAAAATGGGATTTTAAGCCAAAGTTGTGATTTTGAGTTTTGGATGCAAATTTTGGGTATGGGTATCATTGATTTTTGTTAATATAAAAAGTAAAAACTTTTGTTTTTGAATATTTGGAAGGATCTTTTGAAATTAAGAAGAAAACTAGGGAAAAGTTGAATTTTTGGAGTGATTTTTTGTTGAAATTAAGTGACCCAGTCGACTGGATGAGGTTTTTATGCTGTTTTTGAATGACTGAGTTAACTAGTTCATAGTACCAGTCGACTGGGTAAAGTGGCAGAAGTTTCCCAGTCAACTGGATCAAGAACCCACTCGACTGGTCAAGTTGATTTTCCAAAAATGTGACTTTTTTTTTACAGTTTTTGAATGCAAAACTTTTCCAAATTGGTTTTAATATTTATATACTTTGAAATTATGATTAAAACACCTTTAAAAGTATTAGTATTTATGAAAACTAAAGTGTTTTTGGAGATGTAAAGTAAATGATTTGAAAAAGGGCTTAATGCCTCGATTTCTTGATTTCATGCGAAGTGCACTTTTGAGATTTAAAGTGTGCAAAACACCATGAGGTTGCTAGAGTTTCTTTTAATGATTTAAAGTAATAAAATTAAGTGTTATTCATTCCTAGGTACCAATGGGGAAATATTTGAGAGACAATGAAGTAGTAAGATCGCGTAGTGAGGTAAGCACGCCTTACCTTTAGTAAGCGTATTTAAAGTATATGCCAATTGAATATTAAAGGATAAATAAAAATATAATATGATCGACCTTGATGAATTCAAAACTTACAATTTACGAGGATTAATTATATAAATTATGGTATGAAGATAGCAAAAACTAGTAATACGATAAATCGGTATGGATTAGGAAATAAAGGTTTGAGATATGAGTCTTGAAATGATTTAAGGTGATTGTGTTGAGGATTTGTAATATGTGAAATTTTAATGAATGTGTTTGGTTGAACTGGTATGAAATGTAATGTGACTGATTGATGATTGACTATATGCGTATTATTTCATGCATTTTGCATTATAACCTTGTTTGACGGCATGTTATTAAGGGAGGAGTGATGTATGAGGACGGTAGGTCCCTTCCCACAAGAGGTGTATGGGTACCGAATGAAAATTGGATGAGTAGGACTTGGCCCGAATCAAAGGGGTTTCAAATATTTGATATGATGATTGGTACGTGGGGAGACGTCCAAGGCCCATGAGAGGCGTGTGATATGACTGGCCCATGATGGGCGTGTGATATGATTGACCCATACGAGGCGTGTGATATAATTGCCCCATAAGAGACGTGTGATTTGATTGGCCCATGAGGGGTGTGTGATATGATTGGCCCATGTAAGGCATGTGATGATATGATATTCTTGGCCTAGAAAAGGGCATGATTGTGATTGTGGGAATGTAAGAGTATTAATATGAAAATCTACTCTGTTTGCTTTGGCATTATGTTATATAATTGTACTAAAAGTTGTTCATAGTTTGTGAATTAAGAAAAATTGTGAACCCTAGCATAAATGGATTTATGCGGGTATAAGAAATATAGAAAATTTCTTGGAGAAAATTTAAAAGATTTAATTGGAGGATGATTGAGAAAAATATCATTTGTACCTAGAAGTCATAATGAAGGTTATGCTATAATTAAATAAAAAAAAGATTCCTCCAATACGATTACTTCTCGTAAGGAGTGTCTCACTGAGGTTTTTTAGCTCACTCTTTCTATTGTTGCTAACCTTTTAGGAATTTACTGCAGACTTGTCAGTCAAGTTGAAAAAGCCAACTTAAGGTTTTTGTCGGCGGCATCCTCACCCTTGGGAGTTTTGTTAGAAGAATTAAGTTGGGATTGGGATTTGTCGTTGTATAAGAACATTTGTAATGGGGGAGTTTTTCTGTTATTTATGTCTAGTTAAAATTGTTGCATTGTAAAGATTGTAAATTTTGAAATTTTAATTGTATGATTTGAACTGTTTTGATTGAATACTTGTATTTTTGGTGAGTTATATGTGATTGCATGTAGGTCGTTACATACTTGTACCCTTTGACATTACTAGCACTCAGAGAAATCAAATTCTTCTTGAAGGTAGGAATATGTCTAACTTTTGTCAAAGACCTTATCACACCGTCATGCATTCTGATCAAGACAGTTCCTATACTAGTAATTTTTCAAGTTGCATCATCACTCAATAAAACAACTCCATCATAAGGCTCATATTGTGAAAACCAATTCTTATTTTAGCAAATATGGTAGGAAAAAGCTATATCTATAATCCAATCAGACATAAAAGACCCATTACCACTAACAGCAAGAATGCAATCATAACCATCAGAGTCTTTTTCACTAACATTAGTTTTAGGTTGTTTCTTTTTTCGATCCCGATTCTAATTTGAACATTGATTCTGATTGTTTTCTTATTGAATTTTCATTTTCAAATTCCAACACTTAGACTTGTAATGTCCATTTTTCATATAGTAATGACAAGCCACATTCTTATTTCTAAACTTAGATCGGAATTTATGGCAACTGTTACTTGAACATCTTTCTCTAGATCTTCCTCTAGATCTACCTCTAGAACCTCTAGTAACTAGGGAATCACATTGGCTCTATTTCTCATAATTATTCTCAGTCATAAGTTGCTCAAGCAATTCTTTAGAAAATAATGAAGTTTTAACATCCTCTAAAGAAGTTGTATTTCTACCAAACAAAAAAGTTTTCCTAAAGTGTTTAAACGATAGTGGTAGGGAACACAACAATAGCAAGGATCTGATTCTCATTATCTAATTTAACTCACACTGAATTCAAATTAGAAATAATAGAATTAAATTCATCAACATGAAATTTAATTGGCATACCTTCTGCCACATGCAATAAATATAATTACTGCTTCAAGAACAGTTTGTTGGTGAAAGATTTCATCATGTACAGAGACTCCAACTTACATCATAAGACAACAATAGTTTTCTCTATAAGAACTTCACACAAAATTTCATTTGACAAACACAACTGAATTGCAGTCAAAACTTTCTCATCAATATTCAGTTTCTGTTCATTTGTCATCATACTAGGCATATTCTCTTTCCCCAACAATGTATTTTTCAAACCTTTTGTGTTAATATAGCTTGCATATTTACTTGTCAAAGATTGAAACTCTCAGTTCTATCAAACTTTTGAATCTCGTACGAAGTAGTAAAAGACATTGCGTTCATATCGATTTTAACAATAGCTTTGATACTATTTTATTAAAAATAATTAAGCAAAGAAAAATAAAGAAACACAAAGATTTACGTAGTTCGAAGTTAAAACTCTTACATCCACGGACGATGAGAAAGATTTCATAATAATCCGATTAGAGCACAAATCAAAATAGATAACTCTCTATACCCAAATTCTAATACACCTAAGTTTAAGCTATCACAAATTTAATTAAAAAATATAATAACCTAAAAATAGAAAAGAAAAATACCAATTACTTGGTCTCTGTTTGCTCGCCGTCGCTTCACGTTTTCGACTGTACCGAAAAATCCGAAACTCTCTAATATAATGTTTCGGCTTTCAAAAAGAAAACTCTTTTTTATCTCTATTTTCATGTCCTTCTAGAACCATAACAGCATCCACTTTTCTTCTTTCTCTTTTTATTTTTTTTTAAATTTTATTTCAACCAAAACAAACCTACTTTATCAATCATGATGGCACAACCACACAAAATATTGGCTGTCCTTTTTTTTCTTCTTTGGGTTATCTCTTCAGTTTTGTTACTCCATTAAATATGGGTTCGGACAAAAAGCTCAAGAATACAAGCCACGTATTAACACTATGTTATCCTTACGATGATTTCTTTCAGGTTTATAAAGACCCATCGAGCTTATGCATTGCAAACCCAAAGGTACCTACCTCTCTCTCTTTTAGCCTGTAGATCAGAATCACCAATATAACTGCCTCTATTTAATCGATCTTCACCCTTATGCGTTTTCGCAACGATGAAAGCAGTTTGCAATGCATAACGACCTCAGTAACTTGTCAATGGCATTGTCCCTAACATAGAATTACGGAAGCCAAAACTCTCTTAAAAGCTTTATGGGTATGGTTGCCTATTCCATTGCAACAGCACTATCAAAATTTCTCAGACAAAATATATTGAAATCAAAAATAGAAAGAGGGAGATACTTCCATACAAATAAGAACACAGATACAAGACAAAAAGCTGAAAAGAGATGGTGAAAGGGAAAAGAAAAGGAACAGATTTGTCAAGCTAATTTAAGTTGAAAAAAAGCTACTTTCCTCCAACTAAAAGTGCCTTTATAATAGCTTCACTCATCCCATCAGCATACGGAAACAAGTGTCCAGCACCTGATAGCTCATGGTAGTGAATCCATGGAAGTTTTTTGGCAATGTACTGTTGAAGGATAAGTGGCACAAGCCCATCTTCATCCCCTTGCCATAGATGAACAGATCCTTCATTGTTTGGAAACGGGTTCTGCAAATCCATCGGATCAAATTCCCAACTCCCAAATCCGACCATCATGTCGCGATGCAAGGATTCATATACACCTTGCTGAACTACCTGTGACTGCATATTATATAACAAATGACAAATTCTGAATCAGTCATGAGATACAAAAGATTTACAGACCCAACAAAAAAAATAGAACTTTTCAAATACCCCATACTGTTGTCTCCCAACAAGTTTAGGCATAAGTTGTCTGTCTTGACGTGAGAAAATCTCAGGTCTACCAGATACAACAGCTGACGCAGGAAACAATTTCTGAGTATTCCACCAGTAGAGAAGCCATGGAGCATAATGAGCAACGCGTAATGCCCACTGGTCCTGTGGAAGTTGTCGGTAATAGGCATCTATGGATAAATTGGCAGGAAAGCCAGGCCACCAATAGTTGATAACAGGGCAAATCAATGTTGCCCCAGCTAGCCTGAAATCCATCCCAAATACCTAACTTAAAACATGTTGCAACTCTGAAAAAAGAAGTCTTATGAGCTCATAAATCACCTCGGTTTAAACATATGAAAAAAAAATTCCTAAATTCGAAGACCAATTCATCCTTTTCTTTTCTTATTACAGCCATGAATCTAACATACCCTGTTCCAACAAGTAATAATCAATGTGCTAAAGACTACTAGTTAAAGACCAAATCATCCTAGATCATATATGATGACCCAACTGGCCAATTTTACAGTCTCTCTGTTCACAAAATCATGATCAATGTAAAGTTCAAAGTTCATAAAGTCTGGTTGTATTCTTACCTGTGAGGGATGTATTTAAGACTGCCCCAAACTGCCTGGCCTCCCATAGAATAGCCAACGACATAAAATTTGGATCCAAGTCCCAACTGATCAGCAAGTTCTTCAATATCAAAAGTCAAACTCTTTATCGTTCGTTTTGGGTCAGGATCAGTTTCTCCATAACCTGGTCTGTCAAAAGACACGACGTACACCCCTAGTTCCTCAATAACCTTCTGAAAATGATCAATGTATCCAACTTGACGTTAACACAACCTTTCGATGTATAAAATTTCAGAATTCAAAGAAGACAGAGGAAAATGAATTGAATGGAAGAATAAGTTACTGAGGAGATATGTGTTGCAATCACTGCGTCGTGTCTACAAGAGGAAAAGCCGTGAACAAAGATAATCTTGTGCTTGGCAACTTCTCTTGATACACCATGTTCTTTGTAGGCCAAATGTCTGCCATCCCTAAGCTTTATTCTAGGAGCTGTAATGGGAGGATTACCAGGAGACCCACAACTGTTTGGAGGCGGGGGGCGGCTGCCCTGATATGCCCATGCCAGCAATCCAATTGACAAGACAGCTGTAATTTCCCTAAGCATCCCTACTAGAAATATGAAATTTTCTCAGGAGGACTAAAATTGGAGAAAATGGAGTATTAATTGACATGGAAACTTCAAGTAACAGCTTCAAAGATTTATAGATTTGGATTCCATCAACAAATATTAACATATATTTAGAAAACAGAGAGACTTGAGTACTAAAAGAGATCCACAATTTCATAGCAAAACTAGTCCGAACTTGTCAATGTAAAATTGGACTTAGAACATCAAGTTTTAATAAAAAGAAGGCAGGAAAAAATTAATGCTAGGTTAAGTACAAGAAATGAAGTGATTTCATCAAAAGGTAATATATGGAACTTAATATCTGTGCTTCCTTTGTGTGTGTGAAAGAGAGAGAGAGAGAGAGAGAGAGAGAGAGAGAGAGAGAGAGAAACCTGTAAGAAACTGAACTGGTACTTTTTTGTGAAGCAGATGATATGTTCTAGCTGATTTTTACCATTTCATGCACTTTCACTTAAATGAATAAGACAAATAAGCAACACATTTTTGAAATTTATAAATAAAACCTACCACACAAATAAATAAATAATCTCACCCAAACTCTCCAAACATTTACGGTAATCCAATCTAATTTGTCAAATTACAAGTCGGGTAAACCGCCATAGAAAAAGGAACATTCAATCTTGACTGCTACATGTAAAATGTGGTTTAACAACAAACAGAAAAACCATAATAATGAGTGTTAGAAAAAATCATCTAAAAATATATTAAATGGTTGCTTGAAGATTCAAAATGTATTAATTTAAATTTAAAGGTTATAATTTAAACAGAAATATGTGATTTAAATATAAAAGTTGTGATTTAAACAAAAAAGTGTCAAAATTTTTAAATATTTTTTAAACAGATACTATATGATCCATTAAAAATTAACAAATATAATCGTAAGACTCTCTTTAAATCTGAAAAAATTATACCATTCCAACTGAAAAATCGTAACTTTCTATAACTATTTGAAAAAAACTTTTACACCTATAAATACAACTCACTTTCCACTTCATAATACGATTCATTTTTCCATTCTTTCTTCTCTTTGTTTTTTTAAAAAATTATACCATAATATTTCTGTATTTTAATGCAAAACTAAATTAGAAGTTCTTCAAATTTACTACCATCTTTTACCATCCTTCCAATTTTTTCATGCGCTTTTATAGGAAAGTGAATAGGACGTATGTGGCATAAATCATAACACGTGTAAAAACACAGCATTTTGGTTTCCTTCACAAAATTACTCCCAATTCCATTTGGCAACAAATTCTGGTAGGTTAAGGCAACTGTGAATAAGTCAACAGTTGGTGACAAGATGAGTTGAACTGGGCTATAAATCCATCACAAATCTTAGGGTTAAATTGTTCTGGTTTTACTCCTAAATGTTCTTATTTACCGCATTTAGAAGGAGAGGAATTCAAGATTCAAGTGCTACTGTTTTAGAAATTATAACTATGGGTGTGAGAGATAGGTTACTGGGTACTGCAAGCCAGTGGTCCTGCTCAAAATTGGGGCCATAGTGCTGTTGTTTCTGCCCTGACTTCTTTGCTAGATTGAGGTCAAACAGAAGTCCTCATGTTTAAAGCAGGTATCAACCAAAACAAAAGAGTAAAAATCGGTGGCAAATGCTTTTGTCCTTTTTTTTTTTTATCAACATCGGTCATAGTCAATGAAAAATGCCATGTCGCGATTGAAGTTTCAATTTTTGTCCTTGCTCATCACCACTTGAGCTTCCCATACTTACTATATGAAATCCTAATGGTCAGGTGGGATAAAAGGGATGGAAAGATGATTGGCTCCATAAAGCAGTTGGCATTCAATATAGTCGTTATGGTCCTTCAATGCATGGCCTACTCTTTTCTGCTCATTTATAAATTTTGAAAACAGTATACCTTCAGTTATTGGTATCCAACCCTAACAAACACATAGTTTGAAGTTGGGATGATTAAAAATAGGAAAGAAAAGATACCCTACCACATTTTGCTATTCTTCACCTGACAATGAGATCAACAAAACTTTAAATATTTTTCTTGCCAAGAAGTCTACAAAACTTGTATTCCTATAGGAAATTGTAAGTGTTTTTATCTAGGGTCAAGCGTAGGGCTTTACTTGTTCGGTTATGGTTTCTATTGTTTTCCATTTGTTTGTAATATTTGATTACCTATTAATAAATTTTTTCGAAGGATCTTGAGTAAAAAAATACAATAAGATCAACAAAAGCTTCTTATGAAAAAAAAAAAAACTAAATGACAAAAGATGAAGAAACATATGTGGGTGATAGCAAGTACACTCTCGCCCAACCATAGTAATGTGATATGTAGACACAAAATCAGATTTTTTTTAATCCCTCTGGGTTATCAATGAAGTTTTAAAAAATTATCAATAAATTTTGAAAATATTATATACTTTCAATTATTGGTATTCAACCCTAACAAACACATTGTTTCAAAAAATTTCGTTGGGATGATTAATAATACGATGGAAAAGATACTTACTGTTGCTATTCTTCACCTGACAATGAGATCAATAAAAGCTTCTTATGAATAAAAAGCTCAATGACAAGATGAAGAAATATCAGCTTATGATACAAACATAAAGACTCGCAACCTCTCATTCAACCATAGTAATGTGACATGCAGATACCAAATGATTTTTTTTCAATGTGTTATCAATGAAAATTTTAAAATTATCAATAAAATAATGAAAAATTACTAATAAAGTTTACAAGTGTAAAAAAAATGAATACCCTATGCTCATTTTGTCAAAAGGCATTGTTTTTGAATTTCAAATCATCAATAACCAGTAACACAAAAGAAACTTTTGTTAAACGTATGGAATTTACCATGTACACCTTTAACCCAAAACTTAGGGGTTCGCATTATAATGCTCTTTTGAACCCAAAGTGTAAAACTCCCTTGGGAATGCAATCCAATTTACCAGGATATTAAAAAAAATTTCAGACAATAAGACAGAATTCATTAACCAGGATTTCCTAGTTCCCACTACAGCCAGCAGTAAATTCTGTCGACACCCAGTAGAAGGGGAGACATGTTGAAAGATGCACAATTACAATGGCTTAACGCCAAGGGGACTTTGAAAACTGATTTCGGCCTAAGTGATAGGTTTAACCAGTAATTGCGGAATTTCAGGCTGAAGCACTCACTCTAAGCATTGTTCATTCAAGATTAATGGCTTCCTAACCAACTGCTTAAATCGTAAGGATGGATTCAACTCTAACTATTATTGGCCTCCCCCACGTAGGATTCTTCTATGAGAATTATAACATCTCTTCAATTCAGACTCTGTTGCTCCTGATGAGCTATAGTTTCCCACATTTCAATTATATCATTATACTTTAGTTGTACATTTAACCTACCAAGTATATTTTTCAAGCACTTGATATGTATGTTGAGACTTGAGAACATAGCTTATGTTTCCACAAAATTATTTTGCACTTTGCATTAGTATATTTATTCCCAAGGGTATTCTTTTTCTGTTTATATCCATTCTCCTCTTCTTACTTCTCACGATCTCATCTCATAACCTGGATATATCAAATTCTCACTTTCATCTAGGAAGTAACTAACTGCTTCAAAGGTAGGTTTTTCTCTCTCATTCTTTAAATTTTTTCCCTCTTATATAGACCTCCGTTGAAGAGCAAAAAGTAGCAGATATATGAGACTACTTGTTAGAGCACTAGTCAAACACAAAGTTTGCTCAAATATACCTGCAACTTTAGTTTGTGACTTCACCCTAGCATCACCCCAAGTTCACATGCTCTCTTTCAAATGAAGATCACTTAGAAGTTAGTTTATGTTAAGACAAATTCCACGCTCCAAAACATGTTAATTAATCAAACTCTTGCAACCATTTGCACCAATGTTGCAAGACCATGGATTATCATAAAAGAAAAGGCAAGGTGCTTGTTAAAGGAGGTACATTTGCAAGGAAACGTACAAGACACCTATTTTTGGGTTGCTTTTTTGTTAGACATCTTTGGGTTATGACTTATCATGTTTTGGGTATCTCTTGAGTGATCGCCGGCTCTATTTATATTGAAGTTTGGACGTGAAGCGATATCCGAGCTTCTAAAGAATTGAAGAGAGATTGTTCTTTGAGTCCTCACTTTATATTTTGGTTCGTTTGGAATGAAAAAAAATAGGATTTTGTTGGTGTGGAAAGGTCTATAAATCCCATTAAGTGTGCATGGTTCAATAACCTTAAACCAAAAGTAATTTTTTTGTAAACGAAGATGACGTGTTTGGGTTTTCACCCTTGTACCTTTTATACAATTTTTACTTATTAAAAAGTTTACTTAAAAGGAAGAAAATTATTTGATGCCTAATTCAAAATTCTAAAGCAATCCCCCAAGATTATGCCTTGAATAGCTAAGCAACAGACAAGACAAAAACACAGTAAGTACTTAAAGGAAGAAAATTATTTGACGTGAATTTCAAAGTTTGTTTTCCCCGACTTAACTTTTTTGGCGAACCCGAAACGATATCAGCTTTACCTCCATCACTACCTACCTAAAACATAACCAAAACTCCTTTAATTCATCACAACACACTTCAATTGTCAGTAAAATTCAGCTAAAAGAATCATTGAGAGAGAACTGGTTTTCAGAATCTAAATTCTTCCATTGATAAGATTCAAATTAAAATTGGAAAAACTCAATGTTATTTTCTTAGTGAACAAGCAGAAAGACTAATGATAGAATTGGAGGCTATTAGACCTTATCGGACCGTTGACAGGCTTTGATGGGTCTTGAAATCAAGCGATTACTATTGAATGTGATAGAGTGGCTAAGGAGGAGGGAACCATTCGTCGGAAAAAGTGGGTTCCGGAAAAAGTGAGCAGAGGTGTGAGATATAAGGTTGTTGGAAATTAAACACTCACACAAACAACTCTTATTCAAACTCAAAGAGATATTACAAGAGCACTCTCACTCAAAAGAAACAAGATACTATAACTCACTCTTATAAGACTTTGCTTCTTCACTCACTTAGAAGCTCTTACTTCTTCTTCTTGATGATTAAACCAAAATGGGGAGGGGTATTTATACTACTTAAGAACAATCCTACACCACACAAATAAACTAATCCAAAATTACAATAACCATACACCTCATTTTTCTTGGTGGTTCTAACAATATTTTAAGTTACCAAATGATTCACATGCACAACTACCACACCTATAAAATTCTAGGTAGAAAAAGGCTTGTAGTTTTGGATCTTGATTATGGACTTGGACTCCAATTTGATTGGGTTTGGGTTTAGGCTCCAATAATAGATCAAGTTTATGATCCAACACCCCCACTTAAACTTGATCTTGTGACCCCTAGTAAGTTCCTTAATCTTATGAAGTTTTCGCTTGTCAGTGGCTTGGTAAAAATATCAGCAACTTGATCTTGCGACCTCACATATTCAACTTGCACATCCTTTCTTGCAACACACTCCCTTATATAGTGATAGCGAATATCGATGTGCTTGCTTCGATCATGGAATACTGGATTCTTTGCTAAAGCAATGGCTGACTTGTTGTCGACACAAACCTTGGTCGGCTCTTCTTGTATCAAGCCTATCTCCTTCAATAGATTTCTAAGCCAAATTGCATGACAAACGCATGAGGTAGCAGCAACATATTCTGCTTCACAAGTGGACAATGTGACAATCGGTTGTTTCTTTGACATCCATGTGAAAGCAGTATCCCCCATGAAAAATACGAATCCAGTAGTGCTCCTTCGATTATCTATGTCTCCACCCCAATCACTATCGCTATATCCAACAAGCTTGTAATCATTAGAAACTGAATAGAACAAGCCAAAGTCAATTGTACCGTTTAGATAACGAAGAATTCTCTTTGTGGCTTTAAAATGGGTGGTTGTTGGAGATTCCATGTAGCGACTAACTAATCCAATTGCGTGAAGAATATCAGGCCTCGTGCAAGTTAGGTAGTGTAGACTTCCCACCAAACTTTTGAAAAATGATGGATCTACACTTTTGCCTTCTTCATGTTTGGACATCTTGACTCCGTATTCCATCGGTGTGCTTATCGGCTTACAGTTCTCCATCTTGAACTTCTTCAGGATCTCCTTTGCATAGCTTTCCTGTGAAATGAAAATTCCATCTTTTTGTTGCTTAACTTCAATGCCAAGGTAGTACGCCATAAGCCCCATGTCTGTCATCTCGAATTCCTTCGTCATCACTTCCTTAAATTCATTGAACATGCTTGGGTTGCTTCCGGTGAAGATCAAATCGTCCACATAGAAGCACACGATCAAAATATCTCCATCTTTGATCTTGATATATAGAGCGTGCTCATAAAGACATTTGTTGAAACCATTCTCTTGGAAGTACTTGTCGATTCGGCTATTCCATGCCCTTGGTGCTTGTTTTAACCCGTATAGAGCCTTTTTTAACTTTAACACCTTGTCTTCGTGGCCTTTGACTTCGTAGCCTAATGGTTGCTGAATGTAGACTTCCTCTTCAAGAACTCCATTTAGGAAGGCAGACTTTACATCCATTTGTTGTATCTTCCACTTGTTTTGAGCTGCCATGGAAATAATTAGTCTAACAGTCTCTAACCGAGCAACAAGGGCGAATACCTCATCGTAGTCAATTCCAGCTTTTTGACTGTAATCTTTTGCAACAAGCCTCGCCTTGTGTCTTTCAATCTCTCCCTTAGCATTTCGCTTTGTTTTGTAGACCCATTTGACACTTATCGCCTTGTGCCATTTGGGAAGTGAAATGAGTTCCCATGTGTCGTTCTTCTCGATAGCCTTGATTTCTTCATTCATCGCGTCTCTCCACTTCCTCTCTTTTGCAGCTTCTTGATAGCTCATTTGTTCACAATCAGCAAATAGACAAAATAATGTAAGATTATCTTGTCGTTTAGTCACTTCATAGAGATCTCGAAGGCTTCTTGTTCGTTGCACATCTCTTTCACTTTGACTCCCACTTGAAGATGATGAAAGTGACTCGTCTTCGTGGGTAGTTGATGTTGGTGAAGTAAGTGGAGTTATTGGCTCTTGTTGGGCTTCTCCAGGCTGTTCTATTTGTGTCAGCTCATCTTCAAATGGAGGAGAGAAATTGAAGTCATCTATATGAGATCCAAAATCCCATAGTCCTTCTTCGTCAAACACCACATCTCTGCTAATCACAACCTTCTTATTGTTCGGATTGTACAGCTTGTAGCCCTTTGAATTTGCGTCATAGCCGATGAAGATGAAACTCTCGCTTTTATCATCAAGCTTTGTTCTTTTCTCGTCTAGAACATGAACATGGGCTATGCTTCCAAAAACTCTTATGTGGGAGATGCCGGGCTTTCTTCCACTCCATGCTTCTTGCGGTGTCTTTCCCCATACACTTCTTGTTGGAGATCTGTTGGATAAGTAGACCGCACACGCCACTGCTTTGGCCCAAAACTCCTTGGGTAGTTTCTTGCTTTTGAGCATACTCCGAGCTATGTTGAGGAAAGTTCGGTTCTTTCTTTCTGCTACACCATTTTGTTGAGGGGATCTAGGAACTGTCATTGGTCGACGAATTCCATTTGCTTCGCAGAACTCTTGAAACTCCCTAGAAGTAAATTCTCCTTCTCGGTCGGATCTCATAGCTTTGATCTTTCTACCACTTTCTCTCTTCACTGCAGCTTTGAACTTTTTGAAGACTTCGAAAACTTCTGACTTTTGTTTCAAGAAATATACCCATGTTTTTCTTGAAAAATCATCAATGAAGAGAAGAAAATAGTTATTGTTACCGAGAGAGCTTGGTTTGATCGAACCGCACACATCGGTATGGATGAGCTCGAGTGGCTTCTTGGCTCTTGAGTTTGACTCCTTTGGAAAGCTTTTTCTGAATTGCTTCCCGACTAGACACCCTTCACAAAGCTGGTCAGGATGGTTGATACGAGGTAGTCCCTTCACCATCTCCTTCTTGGATAGCAGCTCCAGACCTCCAAAATTTAGATGCCCAAAACGAAGATGCCATAGCCATGATGCATCTCTGTAGCAAGCTTTCAGGCACTTTGCAACATCGTTTTGTATGTTGATCAGGAACATTCTATTCTTTGACATTGGTACTTTAGCAATAAAGTCATTCTTATCATCTTTTATAGAAAGATTATGATCTTTCATATGAATATCATAACCTTTCTCTAACAGTTGTCCGAAACTCAATATGTTACTTTTCATATTGGGCGCAAAGTAGACATTGGAAATAAACTGATGTCTCCCATCTTTCAAACGGATAAGAATGTTACCTCTCCCTTTTACTGCTATTGTGGAATCATCGCCAAATGAGACATTTCCACTTACTGACTTGTCCAGCTCCATAAACTTGTCTTTCCTTCCACACATGTGATTGCTTGCACTACTGTCGAGATACCAGGATTTTGTTTGGACACCGTCAGTCTCTTTTCGTGCTAAAAGAAGAGTTTCTTTATCATCGGTCTTCTCCTCCATGTAGTTGGCCTTCTCCTCAATTCTGTTGTTAGGAGCTCTACATTCTGAAGCATAATGCCCAAACTTCTGAAAATTATAGCATCGAACTTGAAATTTGTCATTCCTCGAGTTTGGATTGCCTCTTCCACGGCCTCGTGTTGAGCTTTCTCCTTTCTCGTAGTTATTGTTGGAATTGTTGTTGTTGTAATTCCAACCTCGTCCACGACCGCGACTTCCACCTTGTCCACGACCTCTATCTCTGCCTCGGCCATGTTGGTTTCTATCATTTCCTTGGCTTTCATGCATATCCTTGAGTTGCAGCTTGAAGAGTTGCTCAGTAAACCCTTGCTTCTTCTTATGCTTCGCTTCGTATGCTTGTAATGATCCTTGGAGTTGCTCAATCGTCATTTCTTCCAAGTCTTTAGTTTCTTCAATCGTCACGACGATGTGCTCAAATTTGGGATCCAACGAACGGAGTATCCTCTCTATTATCCTCACATTCTCTAACTTTTCACCATTTCTTTTTAATTGATTAGAAACTGCTACTAATCTTGAGAAATAATCTGAAATAGACTCAGATACTTTCATGTGTAAGGATTTGAATTCACCT
Organism: Bretschneidera sinensis; assembly: GCA_023935145.1. Taxonomy (NCBI): domain Eukaryota; kingdom Viridiplantae; phylum Streptophyta; class Magnoliopsida; order Brassicales; family Akaniaceae; genus Bretschneidera; species Bretschneidera sinensis. The sequence goes on along the minus strand of CM043700.1, from coordinate 3,406,189 downwards.
CTTAATGTTTGGAGGCGGGCCTTCTTCATTTGCTCGGATCCTTTGTAAGAAGTTTGCAGCTTTTCCCACGCTTCATTAGCAAAGCTTGCACTCAAAATCTTCTCAAAACTATCATCATCTAATGCTTGATAGATGAGGTAGAGAGCTTTCTTGTCTCTCTTTCTCACATCTTTCAAACTATCCTTTTGAGCTGTGGTCAGCGCAGCTTCGTTATCTGGCTTGCTAAAACCTTTTTCTACGATATCCTAAACATCATGCGCACCAAGAAGAGCCTTCATCTTGATACTCCAGTTGTCGTAATTGTTGTTGATAAGCGTTGGGACTTGGAAAGATGCCACACTATTTGCCATATCACTCAATATGTTGAGAATTTGGAAATTCTGATTGCGCAGATAGATCCGAAACGTTGAAAAACTTTGGGAGGGACCTGGTCAAAATTTTCAACTTTCGGTCAATGGTCAAAGTCAACACTAACTTGGTCAACAGTTGACTTTGATGGCTCGGTCAACTCAGCTCCAACTCGGCTGACCCAGCTTAACTCGGTGAGTTAACTCGGTTTTCTGGCAGCAATCTTCCGGCGGCTCGTGGAGGCGCGTCTGAACTCTAATCGGGGAGATTCTGGCGGCGTCGGATTTCTCTCGTCGAGACCTTCGATTTGATATGCAATAATGTATACTTTCCAACTCAAGCTCTTATACCACTTTGTTGGAAATTAAACACTCACACAAACAACTCTTATTCAAACTCAAAGAGATATTACAAGAGCACTCTCACTCAAAAGAAACAAGATACTATAACTCACTCTTATAAGACTTTGCTTCTTCACTCACTTAGAAGCTCTTACTTTTTCTTCTTGATGATTAAACCAAAATGGGGAGGAGTATTTATACTACTTAAGAACAATCCTACACCACACAAATAAACTAATCCAAAATTACAATAACCATACACCTCATTTTTCTTGGTGGTTCTAACAATATTTTAGGTTACCAAATTATTCACATGCACAACTACCACACCTATAAAATTCTAGGTAGAAGAAGGCTTGTAGTTTTGGATCTTGATTATGGACTTGGACTCCAATTTGATTGGGTTTGGGTTTAGGCTCCCATAATGGATTAAGTTTATGATCCAACAAGGGTCTCTATGGTTCCCGCCATGAGAGTGAGTACCATGCAGTATACACGAAATAGATAGCACTACAGACAACAAAAGTCAACAGGTAAAAAAAAATGTAAGATAGGAATTATATTTCTGAAATTTTATCATAGTAATGACCCGCATGAGGCATACAGTAATCAATTAATCTAATTTGATTTATGTGAGACGATTAGAGATTGCCCAAATAATACTACAATAATACTTGAAATGCTTGTTTTTCTCAATAAAAGGCGATCTCTTAGATACTTGTTTCAGTAATTCACGTTCACATGACTTTGACTCTTCTAAGGCATTCAACGCTTGAACCCTTAATCCTTGATGATCATGTTTGGTCAAGAGTCTATTAGCATCCCCTAAAGCATTAACAGCGTCACGATAATCATCAACACATAACATGTAACCTTCTCTTAATTTACGGTCTATTGTTTTCAGCTTGACAAGTGAATCCAGCTCCTTTTGGTTCACTTTTGCATTGTAAACTGCTGAATCCATCGTGATTTTTGCAAGGCCATGGAAATCTGTTTGGGTCGCATGAGTATTGTTTTTTAGGACTTTCAAGCAAAAGGGAGGATATTCGGTTTTTGAGCAAATTTGGTTAAGGTCATCAACAGTAGTAACATGAGCTGATGATGGGTTAATGGATAATAACACAAGTGGAAGGGCAACAAGCATGGTGCAGAAATACAAAGAATAAGTGGCCATTTTTCTTGCTTTCTTAATTTGTGGTTTCACAAGCACCATTTATATGAGCAAAAGATGAAAATAGGTTAAGGTGTCTAAGATAATAAATGGTGTAGTAATTAAGAAAAATCTAATAAACTGAAAATTGTATTGTGGAAAGAATAGCGTACGTTGAGAATATTAAGAGAAAACATATAGAGAAATTAAGTATATCATTTATATCTATAGTTTAACGCATATAAAAGTTTGGATTGGAGTTTCTCTATATTTGTTTGTTAGTATTAAATTTAGACAGCTATGAATAAGTCAACAGTTGGTACCTGGCAAGATGAGTTGAATTCGGCTATAAGTCTATCACAAATCTTAAAGGTAAATTGTTTCTGGTTTGACTCTTAAATGTTGCCTTAAATGTTCTTATTTACCACATTTAGAAGGAGAGGAATTCAAGATTCAAGTGCTACTGTTTTAGAAATTATAACCATGGGTGTGAGAGATAGGTTACTGGGTACTGCAAGCCAGTGGTCCTGCTCAAAATTGGGGCCATAGTGCTGTTGTATCTGCCCTGACTTCTTTGCTAGATTGAGGTCAAACAGAAGTCCTCGTGTTTAAAGCAGGTATCAACCAAAACAAAAGAGTAAAAATCGGTGGCCAATACTTTTGTCCTTTTTTTTATCAACATCGGTCATAGTCAATGAAAAATGCCACATCGCGATTGAAGTTTCAATTTTTGTCCTTGCTCGTTACCACTTGAGCTTCCCATACTTACTATATGAAATCCTAATGGTCAGGTGGGATAAAAGGGATGGAAAGATGATTGGCTCCATAAAGCAGTTGGCATTCAATATGGTGGTTATGGTCCTTCAATGCATGGCCTACTCTTTTCTGGTCGTTTATAAATTTTGAAAAAAGTATACTTTCAGTTATTGGTATCCAACCCAAACAAACACATCGTTTCTAGTTGGGATGATTAAAAATAGGAAAGAAAAGATACCCTACCATATTTTGCTATTCTTCACCTGACAACGAGATCAACAAAACTTTTAATATTTTTCTTGCCGAGAAGAAGTGTACAATTCAGATAGAAAAAATTTGTATTCCTATAGGAAATTGTAAGTGTTTTTATCTAGGGTTAAGTTTAGGGCTCTCTGAACTTGTTCGGGTATGAGTCCTATTGTCCCCCATTTGTTTGTAATATTTGATTTACCTATTAATAAATTCTTTCGGAGATTCTTGAGTAAAAAGAAAAAACATGCAATAAGATCAAAAAAAGCTTCTTATGAAAAAAAAAATGTATGACAAAAGATAAAGAAACATTTTCCCATGATAGCAAGTACGCTCTCGCCCAACCATAGTAATGTGATATGTAGACACAAAATGAGATTTTTTTTAATCCTTTCGTACTATCAATAAAGTTTTCAAAAATTACCAATAAATTTTAAAAGTAGTTTACTTTCAATTATTGGTATCTAATCCTAAGAAACACATTGTTTCAAGTAATTGCGCTGGGATGATTAAAAATACGAAGGAAAGATACCCCACCAGACTTTGCTATTCTTCACCTGACAATGAGATCAATAAGAGCTTCTTATGACAAAAAAAACTAAATGACAAAAGATGAAGAAATATCTGCTTATGATACAAAGACTTGCAGCCTCTCGTTCAACCATAGTAATGTGACATGCAGATACCAAATGATATTTTCTTTTTCCTTTTTTTTTTTTTTTTTTTTTTTATCTTTTTGTGTTATCAACGAAATTTTAAAATTATCAATAAAATTATGAAAAATTATCAATAAAATTTATAAATGTAAAAAAATGCATACCCAATGCTCATTTTGCCAAAAGATGCTGTTTCTGAATTTTAAATCATCAGTAACGAGTAACACAAAAGAAACTTCTATTAAATGTGTAGAATTTACCATGTACACTTTTAATCCAAATCTTACGGGATTACATATTATTAATGCTCTTTCTGAGCCCAATGTGTAAAACTCCCTTTAGAATGCAATCTAATTTACCAGGATATTAAACAAAATTTTTGTTGGGAAACCACATCTCAAAATGCCTAGGTGATGGTCTTCTAAACACCCAAGTCTAGAATGACTTGTACAAACAAATACAGCAACCAAAGCAAAAAAGAAAAAAACAAGCAATTTGTTATCGAGGTTCGGCAATAGCCTACGTCCTCGTGAGTTCCTCTGAACTCTTTGCACTAAACCAATGAGTTCTTACAAGTTACAGCAACTCCACTCCAAGAAACCCATGTTCTTGAAGAATCAAGAATAGAAGAAAGAAAGTGATATAACTCTTACAAAAGCACTCTATCCACAATTTATACTACTTCTCTCTCTACAACCAGCCTTTCTTTTGAGATCTATTCTAGTGCACCAACTTCTTGACCAATCTTGAGGGTCAATATCCACCTTTAGATCTTGAGGACCAATCAACCTTAGCCCTCCACCAATCCTAAGTGATGCTATGCATTTTGAACATGCATCTACGCACCTTACAAAGGCTGAACCATTGTGCATCAGGGTGCCTTCAGGCAGCGGCCTAGAACAGGGCAAACCGCGGCCTGGAGCAGGGCTGAATCTCCTCTACTCCTCACCTTTCTGGGCGCCGCGGCCTGGGGGAGGCTGAGCCGTGGCGCACACCTCCTCCAGGAATCCTCCATGCTGGGCGCCGCAGCTTGGGAAGAGCTAGGCCGCGGCGCACACTGGTGTGCACTCCTTTAACATGTGAACTTCATTCTTCCATCTCCTGTTTAATCCTTTGACAAACTCCAACAATTTTAGACATATTAAGACACAATTCATTAACCAGGATTTCCTAGTTCCTACTACAGCCAGCAGTAAATTCTGTTGACACCCAGTAGAAGGGGAGACATGTTGAAAGATTCACAATTACAAGGGCGAACGCCAAAAGGGACCTTGAAAACTGATTTCGGCCTAAGTGATGGGTTTAACCAGTAACTGCGGAATCTCAGGCTGAAGCACTCACTCTAAGCATTGTTCATTCAAGATTAATGGCTTCCTAACCAACTGCTTAAATCGTAAGGATGAATTCAACTCTAATTATTATTGGCCTCCCCCTCATAGAATTCTTCTATGAGAATTATAACATCTCTTCAGTTCAGACTCTGTTGCTCCTGATGAGCTATAGCTTCCCACAGTTCAATTATATCATTATCCTAAAAGCCGTACATTTAACCTACCAAGTATATTTATCAAGCACTTGATATGTATGTAGAGACTTGAGAACATAGCTTATGTTTCCACAAAAATATTTTGCACTATGCATTAGTATATTTATTCCCAAGGGTATTCTTTTTCTGTTTATATCCATTCTCGTCTTCTTATGTCTCACTATCTCATTTCATAACCTGGATATATCAAATTCTCACTTTCATCTTGGAAGTAACTAACTGCATCAAAGGTAGGTTTTTCTCTCTCATTCTTTAGATTTTTTCCCTCTTATATAGACCTCCGTTGAAGAGCAAAAAGTAGCAGATATATGAGACTACTTGTTCGAACACAAGTAAAAAAAAAAATGTTTCCTCAAATATACCTGCAACTTTAGTTTGTGACTTCACCCAAGCCTCACCCCAAGTTCACATGCTCTCTTTCAAATGAAGATCACTTAGAAGTTAGTTTATGTTAAGACAAATTCCACGCTCCAAAACATGTCAATTAATCAAACTCTTGCAACCATTTGCACCAATGTTGCAAGACCATGGATAATCATCAAAGAAAAGGCAAGGTGCTTGTTAAAGGAGGTACATTTGCAAGGAAACGTCCAAGACACCTATTCTTGGATACCAATAACTGGTTTTTAGAATCTAAATTCTTCCATTGATAAGATTCAATTTAAAATTGGAAAAACTCAGTGTTATTTTCTTAGTGAACAAGCAGAAAGACTAATAATAGAATTGGAGGCTATTAGACCTTATCTGACCGTTGACAGGCTTTGATGGGTCTTGAAATCAAGCGATTACTATTGAATGTGAAAGAGCAGCTAAGGAGGAGGGAACCATTCACCGGTTCGGAGACAAAACGACGCCGGCTTGGTGAGCAGAGGTGTGAGATATAGGGTCTGTATGGTTCCCGCCATGAGAGTGAGTACTATGCCATACACACGAAATAGATAACACTACAGACTACAAAACTCAAGAGGTAAGAAAAAAAATGTAAGATAGGAATTATATTTCTGAAATTTTATCATAGTAATGACCCGCCGCAGGAGGTGTACAGTAATCAGTTAATCTAATTTGATTAAGTGAGACGATTAGAGATTGCCCAAATAATACTACAATAATGCTTGAAATGCTTGTTTTTCTCAATAAAAGGTGATCTCTTAGATGCTTGTTTCAGCAATTCACGTTCACATAAGTTTGACTCTTCCAAGGCATTCAACGCTTGAACCCTTAATCCTTGATGATCATGTTTGATCAAGAGTCTATTAGCATCCCCTAAAGCATTAACAGCGTCACGATAATCATCAACACATAACATGTAACCTTCTCTTACTTTACGGTCTATTGTTTTCAGCTTGACAAGTGAATCCAGCTCCTTTTGGTTCACTTTTGCATTGTAAACTGCTGAATCGATCGTTATTTTTGCAAGGCCATGGAGATCAGTTTGGGTCGCATGAGTATTGTTTTTTAGGACTTTCAAGCAAAAGGGAGGAGATTCGGTTTTTGAGCAAATTTGGTTAAGGTCATCAACAGTAGTAACATGAGCTGATGATGGGTTAATGGATAATGACACAAGTTGAAGGGCAACAAGCACGGTGCAGAAATACAAAGAATAAGTGGCCATTTTTCTAGCTCATCTTAATTTGTGGTTTCACAAGCACTATTTATATGAGGAAAAGATGAAAATAGGTTAAGGTATCTAAGATAATAAGTGGAGTATTAATTAAGAAAAGTCTAACAAGCTGAAAATTTTATTGTGGAAGGAACAAGTTACGTTGAGAAAATTAAGAGAAAACGTAGGGAAATTAAGTATATCATTTATATCAATAGTTTAACGCATAGAAATGTTTAGGTTCGAGTTTTTCAATAGATGTTTGTTGGTACGAAGCGTAAACTTTCATCGTGGAGTGGTTATTAGCTTCGATCCTGACAGGTATGCAGGGTCTTACTTGCTTACCCATTTTATTCACAAAAAAAGCTAACAATATCTTGATACAATATTCAGTCCAATAAAATATGAGTGGTGATCACACAGACTCGGTTCCGTGGGAGTTATCAAGGATCCGGTTCCGTGGGAGTTACCACAAAACCTTGAAAGTCACTAATAATCACTTAGAAATTGAATAGTAATTATTTTAAAAAAATTTAAAAAGAAAAATAAATTGAATACCGAATTTAATTCTCAATTTTCCACTAATTACAAGCGAAATTTTTTAATTTCGTGGTAACTCCCACAAAACCAGGTTCGTAATACCATCACTCCTTAAATGTTGGGTTAATAACAACATAACATAATGAATGATGATGAAGTAGTAGTGCAACATCTTAGCCATAGTATACACATAAATTTTAGGGTTAATTACACTTTCATACCTGAATTTAAGGAATAATTATAAAAACATACATGTGGTATAAGAAATTACACAAACTACATTAGGTTTGTTGATTACATTACAGAATCATACCTTCGTTAGTAATTCAGTTAATCAAAAATAAAATTATCAGTCAAATGTCAATTTACGTTATCAAAAAATTCGAAAACACCTAAATGCCCCTCAAATTAGGTAAGTTAAATACTTTATGGAAGTCTTGCTAACCCATTTCCAATTTTGCAAAACCCAAAGCACTGTCTACGCTAAGAGAAAAGAAACCAATTCAAAAGGCAGGTTTCAGCAACAAAGCTCTGATCTGTCACCACCAGAGCGAACGTCGGCCTCAAGCGACTTGAACCCAAGAAAGCCAACCCTAGTTGTCGCCTATTCCACCATCAACCAGAATCGTCGACAACACCACCCAGAAGAACGTGAGACCTCAATACATCGTAAGACTTTAAGTAAACAAAACTCAAGAATAGTTTCTAAACTAACTAAATCCCGAGATTTGATATAAAGAAAGACCGTAATATTTTTTTTCTTTTAATTCACATAATAATTTCTGCACTATATATTAGTGTTTTACACATAATCTACATATATTAAAAAAGATATAAAATTTATTACCATGCAATTATTGAAAACAATCAATTACTTAACTAATTTAATCAAAAATAAAAATAAATAAGTGAAAGTAGGTCTGATCAAGGAAGGGAGGACGTGCAAATGGTGTGGCGGAGGGCAATGTGGAGGGTGCTACTGGCAAGGATGAGCAAAGAGAAAGAAGAGATAAAGAGAAGATGGAGAAGGAAGAATAGGGAATGGGAGAGGATAAAATGTGTGATAAAGAAGAGATAAACAAAAGGGGAGGAGAAGATGGAGAAATCACGCGGCAAGAGACGAAGAGGAAGGAAACCGAGGAAAAATGGGGAAAAAAAGGAAGCTGTGGATTTAGGGTTATGGGTAGTTTTCTATGCCATCGCAGATGAGGAAAATTTTCGTTGCATATATTAATTTCTTTTAAATTTTAATTTAAATTATTTAAGCCATTAAATTAATAATTATTTAATTATTTTTTATTAACTAGCATATAATTTTTTACCAGATTTATCGCTAGTGGTAATCTTGTTTAGCTTTTTTATTGGTGCTGGTTTCTTGGGTTTTTTCATCAATAGTAGTTTCAATTTCCATGCTAATTGAACTCGTTTTCTTGCGTATGTGTTTGTGTCTGATTTCCGGAGCAGATAAGAAGGTTTTCCCTCACTTCTATAAACTAGATGGTATTCCACTGGGATTGATGATGCATATCCTCAAAGCTGTGAGTCCACCCTCTTCTTTTGCTATTCCTGTTGCTTTTACTTTCCATGTGCTCATATACATGATACTCTTTAATTTACAGGCATTGTTACTGGCCCTTAGTCTCCCATTTGTTTATGTGATTTCGATGTATCTCCATCATACATCATCCTTTTGTTGTTATCATTGTTAACAGTTATCCTCTGATTAATATGTATGGAATTAACTAAACTCTTTGTACTTCCTTGGTTATTAATTGAATAAATTTGCTGCGGAATGTGCTAAACAACCATCTTCATCTAAATCATCTTTTCTGGAGTTCTCTAACATGATATGAAAATGTGCTTATACTTTGCTCATAATGAATGTTCTTCTGTAACAGTTGATAGATATTAATGAGAGTCCTGTTTATATATGTCCTTCTCAATCCATCAGTCCATCATGTCCAGAAGGATCTCCCAGTGACTATATGGAAAGTGGTATGTAATTTTAAGCACCATATCATTCACTATATCAGCAGAAGTATATCAAATCATGCTTTGTAACCTCTACTAACTGCTGTCTTCAGCTAAAGCATGAATCTATAGATTTCTTCTTAGTAGCACTTACCATCCTCATATTATGTAGTTTTGCCGTCCTATTCGCATTATTAGTCGTTTTTTTATAAGTAATTCCCATTATTAGTCATTTTGAAGCATGGTCTTATAAAATATCCTTTTTTGGTATGTCTAAGAGTGTTTTTTGAGAAACTATGGCAAGCATGAATTGTCTATGACCGAACACTAATTAGTAAGTCAGTTTTTTTGAACTTAATGTATGAAATGCATGTTTCTTAACTAGTTTGTCCCCTTTTCATTACCTGTGGGAGATCATCATATTTATAATATTATTGGAAGTTGCTATTCGGTTTTTTGTGCTTTTCATTCCTTTTTTTAAGAAAAAATTCTTATTTAGTACAAGAATCTATCTCATACTTAAATGAAAATAAAATATTTTTTTCCCTCTCTTCTTATACCATTTAACGATGAGATGGACTCTTATGCTTTGTATCCCAACACCAACTTTAGAGTCGATTAGAGTTAACGCCAAGGGGACTTTGAAAACTGATTTCGGCCTAAGTGATAGGTTTAACCAGTAATTGCGGAATTTCAGGCTGAAGCACTCACTCTAAGCATTGTTCATTCAAGATTAATGGCTTCCTAACCAACTGCTTAAATCGTAAGGATGGATTCAACTCTAACTATTATTGGCCTCCCCCACGTAGGATTCTTCTATGAGAATTATAACATCTCTTCAATTCAGACTCTGTTGCTCCTGATGAGCTATAGTTTCCCACATTTCAATTATATCATTATACTTTAGTTGTACATTTAACCTACCAAGTATATTTTTCAAGCACTTGATATGTATGTTGAGACTTGAGAACATAGCTTATGTTTCCACAAAAATATTTTGCACTTTGCATTAGTATATTTATTCCCAAGGGTATTCTTTTTCTGTTTATATCCATTCTCCTCTTCTTACTTCTCACGATCTCATCTCATAACCTGGATATATCAAATTCTCACTTTCATCTAGGAAGTAACTAACTGCTTCAAAGGTAGGTTTTTCTCTCTCATTCTTTAAATTTTTTCCCTCTTATATAGACCTCCGTTGAAGAGCAAAAAGTAGCAGATATATGAGACTACTTGTTAGAACACTAGTCAAACACAAAGTTTGCTCAAATATACCTGCAACTTTAGTTTGTGACTTCACCCTAGCATCACCCCAAGTTCACATGCTCTCTTTCAAATGAAGATCACTTAGAAGTTAGTTTATGTTAAGACAAATTCCACGCTCCAAAACATGTTAATTAATCAAACTCTTGCAACCATTTGCACCAATGTTGCAAGACCATGGATAATCATAAAAGAAAAGGCAAGGTGCTTGTTAAAGGAGGTATATTTGCAAGGAAATGTACAAGACACCTATTTTTGGGTTGCTTTTTTGTTAGACATCTTTGGGTTATGACTTATCATGTTTTGGGTATCTCTTGAGTGATCGCCGGCTCTAATTATATTGAAGTTTGGACGTGAAGCGATATCCGAGCTTCGACAGAATTGAAGAGAGATTGTTCTTTGAGTCCTCACTTTATATTTTGGTTCATTTGGAATGAAAAAAATAGGATTTTGTTGGTGTGGAAAGGTCTATAAATCCCATTAAGTGTGCATGGTTCAATAACCTTAAACCAAAAGTAATTTTTTTGTAAACGAAGATGACGTGTTTGGGTTTTCACCCTTGTACCTTTTATACAATTTTTACTTATTAAAAAGTTTACTTAAAAGGAAGAAAATTATTTGATGCCTAATTCAAAATTCTAAAGCAATCCCCCAAGATTATGCCTTGAATAGCTAAGCAACAGACAAGACAAAAACACAGTAAGTACTTAAAGGAAGAAAATTATTTGACGTGAATTTCAAAGTTTGTTTTCCCTGATTTAACTCTTTTGGTGAACCCGAAACGATATCAGCTTTAACTCCATCACTACCTACCTAAAACATAACCAAAACTCCTTTAATTCATCACAACACACTTCAATTGTCAGTAAAATTCAGCTAAAAGAATCATTGAGAGAGAACTGGTTTTCAGAATCTAAATTCTTCCATTGATAAGATTCAAATTAAAATTGGAAAAACTCAATGTTATTTTCTTAGTGAACAAGCAGAAAGACTAATGATAGAATTGGAGGCTATTAGACCTTATCAGACCGTTGACAGGCTTTGATGGGTCTTGAAATCAAGCGATTACTATTGAATGTGATAGAGTGGCTAAGGAGGAGGGAACCATTAGTCGGAAAAAGTGGGTTCCAGAAAAAGTGAGCAGAGGTGTGAGATATAAGGTTGTTGGAAATTAAACAATCACACAAACAACTCTTATTCAAACTCAAAGAGATATTACAAGAGCACTCTCACTCAAAAGAAACAAGATACTATAACTCACTCTTATAAGACTTTGCTTCTTCACTCACTTAGAAGCTCTTACTTCTTCTTCTTGATGATTAAACCAAAATGGGGAGGGGTATTTATACTACTTAAGAACAATCCTACACCACACAAATAAACTAATTCAAAATTACAATAACCATACACCTCATTTTTCTTGGTGGTTCTAACAATATTTTAAGTTACCAAATGATTCACATGCACAACTACCACACCTATAAAATTCTAGGTAGAAAAAGGCTTGTAGTTTTGGATCTTGATTATGGACTTGGACTCCAATTTGATTGGGTTTGGGTTTAGGCTCCAATAATGGATCAAGTTTATGATCCAACACCCCCACTTAAACTTGATCTTGTGACCCCTAGTAAGTTCCTTAATCTTATGAAGTTTTCGATTGTCAGTGGCTTGGTAAAAATATCAGCAACTTGATCTTGTGACCTCACATATTCAACTTGCACATCCTTTCTTGCAACACACTCCCTTATATAGTGATAGCGAATATCGATGTGCTTGCTTCGATCATGGAATACTGGATTCTTTGCTAAAGCAATGGCTGACTTGTTGTCGACACAAACCTTGGTCGGCTCTTCTTGTATCAAGCCTATCTCCTTCAATAGATTTCTAAGCCAAATTGCATGACAAACGCATGAGGTAGCAGCAACATATTCTGCTTCACAAGTGGACAATGTGACAATCAGTTGTTTCTTTGACATCCATGTGAAAGCAGTATCTCCCATGAAAAATACGAATCCAGTAGTGCTCATTCGATTATCTATGTCTCCACCCCAATCACTATCGCTATATCCAACAAGCTTGTAATAATTATAAACTGAATAGAACAAGCCAAAGTCAATTGTACCTTTTAGATAACGAAGAATTCTCTTTGTGGCTTTAAAATGGGTGGTTGTTGGAGATTCCATGTAGCGACTAACTAATCCAACTGCGTGAAGAATATCAGGCCTCGTGCAAGTTAGGTAGCGTAGACTTCCCACCAAACTTTTGAAAAATGTTGGATCTACACTTTTGCCTTCTTCATGTTTGGAAATCTTGACTCCGTATTCCATCGGTGTGCTTATCGGCTTACAGTTCTCCATCTTGAACTTCTTCAGGATCTCCTTTGCATAGCTTTCCTGTGAAATGAAAATTCCATCCTTTTGTTGCTTAACTTCAATGCCAAGGTAGTACGCCATAAGCCCCATGTCTGTCATCTCGAATTCCTTCGTCATCACTTCCTTAAATTCATTGAACATGCTTGGGTTGCTTCCGGTGAAGATCAAATCGTCCACATAGAAGCACACGATCGAAATATCTCCATCTTTGATCTTGATATATAGAGCGTGCTCATAAGGACATTTGTTGAAACCATTCTCTTGGAAGTACTTGTCGATTCGGCTATTCCATGCCCTTGGTGCTTGTTTTAACCCGTATAGAGCCTTCTTCAACTTCAACACCTTGTCTTCTTGGCCTTTGACTTCGTAGCCTGATGGTTGCTGAATGTAGACTTCCTCTTCAATGTAGACTTCCTCTTCAAGAACTCCATTTAGGAAGGCAGACTTTACATCCATTTGTTGTATCTTCCACTTGTTTTGAGCTGCCATGGAAATATTTAGTCTAACAGTCTCTAACCGAGCAACAAGGGCGAATACCTCATCGTAGTCAATTCCAGCTTTTTGACTGTAATCTTTTGCAACAAGCCTCGCCTTGTGTCTTTCAATCTCTCCCTTAGCATTTCGCTTTGTTTTGTAGACCCACTTGACACCTATCACCTTGTGCCCTTTGGGAAGTGAAATGAGTTCCCATGTGTCGTTCTTCTCGATAGCCTTGATTTTTTCATTCATCGCGTCTCTCCACTTCCTCTCTTTTGCAGCTTCTTGATAGCTCATTTGTTCACAATCAGCAAATAGACAAAATAATGTAAGATTATCTTGTCGTTTAGTCACTTCATAGAGATCTCGAAGGCTTCTTGTTCGTTGCACATCTCTTTCACTTTGACTCCCACTTGAAGATGATAAAGGTGACTCGTCTTCATGGGTAGTTGATGTTGGTGAAGTAAGTGGAGTTATTGGCTCTTGTTGGGCTTTTCCAGGCTGTTCTATTTGTGTCAGTTCATCTTCAAATTGAGGAGAGAAATTGAAGTCATCTATATGAGATCCAAAATCCCATAGTCTTTCTTCGTCAAACACCACATCTCTACTAATCACAACCTTCTTATTGTTCGGATTGTACAGCTTGTAGCCCTTTGAATTTGCGTCATAGCCGATGAAGATGAAACTCTCGCTTTTATCATCAAGCTTTGTTCTTTTCTCGTCTAGAACATGAACATGGGCTATGCTTCCAAAAACTCTTATGTGGGAGATGCTGGGCTTTCTTCCACTCCATGCTTCTTGCGGTGTCTTTCCCCAAACACTTCTTGTTGGAGATCTGTTGGATAAGTAGACCGCACACGCCACTGCTTTGGCCCAAAACTCCTTGGGTAGTTTCTTGCTTTTGAGCATACTCTGAGCTATGTTGAGGATAGTTCGGTTCTTTCTTTCCGCTACACCATTTTGTTGAGGGGATCTAGGAACTGTCATTGGTCGACGAATTCCATTTGCTTCGCAGAACTCTTGAAACTCCCTAGAAGTAAATTCTCCTCCTCGGTCGGATCTCATAGCTTTGATCTTTCTACCACTTTCTCTCTCCACTGCAGCTTTGAACTTTTTGAAGACTTCGAAAACTTCTGACTTCTGTTTCAAGAAATATACCCATGTTTTTCTTGAAAAATCATCAATGAAGAGAAGAAAATAGTTATTGTTACCGAGAGAGCTTGGTTTGATCGAACCGCACACATCGGTATGGATGAGCTCGTGTGGCTTCTTGGCTCTTGAGTTTGACTCCTTTGGAAAGCTTTTTCTGAATTGCTTCCCGACTAGACACCCTTCACAAAGCTGGTTAGGATGGTTGATACGAGGTAGTCCCTTCACCATCTCCTTCTTGGATAGCAGCTCCAGACCTCCAAAATTTAGATGCCCAAAACGAAGATGCCATAGCCATGATGCATCTCTGTAGCAAGCTTTCAGGCACTTTGCAACATCGTTTTGTATGTTGATCAGGAACATTCTATTCTTTGACATTGGTACTTTAGCAATGAAGTCATTCTTATCATCTTTTATAGAAAGATTATGATCTTTCATGTGAATATCATAACCTTTCTCTAACAGTTGTCCTAAACTTAAGATGTTACTTTTCATATTGGGCGCAAAGTAGACATTGGAAATAAACTGATGTCTCCCATCTTTCAAACAGATAAGAATGTTACCTCTCCCTTTTACTGCTATTGTGGAATCATCACCAAATGAGACATTTCCACTTACTGACTTGTCCAGCTCCACAAATATGTCTTTCCTTCCACACATGTGATTGCTTGCACTACTGTCAAGATACCAGGATTTTGTTTGGACACCATCAGTCTCTTTTCGTGCTAAAAGAAGAGTTTCTTTATCATCGGTCTTCTCCTCCATGTAGTTGGCCTTCTCCTCAATTCTGTTGTTAGGAGCTCTACATTCTGAAGCATAATGCCCAAACTTTTGACAATTATAGCATCGAACTTGAAATTTGTCATTCCTCGAGTTTGAATTGCCTCTTCTACGGCCTCGTGTTGAGCTTTCTCCTTTCTCGTAGTTATTGTTGGAATTGTTGTTGTTGTAATTCCAACCTCGTCCACGACCGCGACTTCCACCTCATCCACGACCTCTATCTCTGCCTCGGCCATGTTGGTTTCTATCATTTCCTTGGCTTTCATGCATATCCTTGAGTTGCAGCTTGAGGAGTTGCTAAGTAAACCCTTGCTTCTTCTTATGCTTCTCTTTGTATGCTTGTAATGATCCTTAGAGTTGCTCAATCGTCATTTCTTCCAAGTCTTTAGTTTCTTCAATCGTCACGACGATGTGCTCAAATTTGGGATCCAACGAACGGAGTATCTTCTCTATTATCCTCACATTCTCTAACTTTTCACCCTTTCTTTTTAATTGATTAGAAACAGCTACTAATCTTGAGAAATAATCTGAAATAGACTCAGATACTTTCATGTGTAAGGATTTGAATTCACCTCTTAATGTTTGGAGGCGGGCCTTCTTCATTTGCTCGGATCCTTTGTAAGAAGTTTGCAGCTTTTCCCACACTTCATTAGCAAAGCTTGCACTCAAAATCTTCTCAAAACTATCATCATCTAATGCTTGATAGATGAGGTAGAGAGCTTTCTTGTCTCTCTTTCTCACATCTTTCAAACTATCCTTTTGAGCTGTGGTCAGCGCAGCTTCGTTATCTGGCTTGCTAAAACCTTTTTCTACGATATCCTAAACATCATGCACGCCAAGAAGAGCCTTCATCTTGATACTCCAGTTGTCGTAATTGTTGTTGATAAGCGTTGGGACTTGGAAAGATGCCATACTATTTGCCATATCACTCAATATGTTGAGAATTTGGAAATTCTGATTGCTCAGATAGATCCGGAACGTTGAAAAACTTTGGGAGGGACCTGGTCAAAATTTTCAACTTTCGGTCAACGGTCAAAGTCAACACTAACTTGGTCAACAGTTGACTTTGACGGCTCGGTCAACAGGCTTACTGCTCGGTCAACTCAGCTCCAACTCAGCTGACCCAGCTTAACTCGGTGAGTTAACTCGGTTTTCTGGCAGCAATCTTCCGGCGGCTCGTGGAGGCGCGTCTGAACTCCGATCGGGGAGATTCTGGCGGCGTCGGATTTCTCTCGTCGAGACCTTCGATTTGATATGCAATATTATACTTTCCAACTCAAGCTCTGATACCACTTTGTTGGAAATTAAACACTCACACAAACAACTCTTATTCAAACTCAAAGAGATATTACAAGAGCACTCTCACTCAAAAGAAACAAGATACTATAACTCACTCTTATAAGACTTTGCTTCTTCACTCACTTAGAAGCTCTTACTTCTTCTTCTTGATGATTAAACCAAAATGGGGAGGAGTATTTATACTACTTAAGAACAATCCTAAACCACACAAATAAACTAATCCAAAATTACAATAACCATATACCTCATTTTTCTTGGTGGTTCTAACAATATTTTAGGTTACCAAATGATTCACATGCACAACTACCACACCTATAAAATTCTAGGTAGAAAAAGGCTTGTAGTTTTGGATCTTGATTATGGACTTGGACTCCAATTTGATGGGTTTAGGTTTAGGCTCCCATAATGGATCAAGTTTATGATCCAACAAGGGTCTCTATGGTTCCCGCCATGAGAGTGAGTACCATGCAGTATACACGAAATAGATAGCACTACAGACAACAAAAGTCAACAGGTAAAAAAAAATGTAAGATAGGAATTATATTTCTGAAATTTTATCATAGTAATGACCCGCAGGAGGCATACAGTAATCAATTAATCTAATTTGATTTAAGTGAGACGATTAGAGATTGCCCAAATAATACTACAATAATACTTGAAATGCTTGTTTTTCTCAATAAAAGGCGATCTCTTAGATACTTGTTTCAGTAATTCACGTTCACATGACTTTGACTCTTCTAAGGCATTCAACGCTTGAACCCTTAATCCTTGATGATCATGTTTGGTCAAGAGTCTATTAGCATCCCCTAAAGCATTAACAGCGTCACGATAATCATCAACACATAACATGTAACCTTCTCTTAATTTACGGTCTATTGTTTTCAGCTTGACAAGTGAATCCAGCTCCTTTTGGTTCACTTTTGCATTGTAAACTGCTGAATCCATCGTGATTTTTGCAAGGCCATGGAAATCTGATTGGGTCGCATGAGTATTGTTTTTTAGGACTTTCAAGCAAAAGGGAGGATATTCGGTTTTTGAGCAAATTTGGTTAAGGTCATCAACAGTAGTAACATGAGCTGTTGATGGGTTAATGGATAATAACACAAGTGGAAGGGCAACAAGCATGGTGCAGAAATACAAAGAATAAGTGGCCATTTTTCTTGCTTATCTTAATTTGTGGTTTCACAAGCACTATTTATATGAGCAAAAGATGAAAATAGGTTAAGGTGTCTAAGATAATAAATGGTGTAGTAATTAAGAAAAATCTAATAAACTGAAAATTGTATTGTGGAAAGAATAGCGTACGTTGAGAATATTAAGAGAAAACATATAGAGAAATTAAGTATATCATTTATATCTATAGTTTAACGCATATAAATGTTTGGGTTGGAGTTTCTCTATATTTGTTTGTTAGTATTAAATTTAGACAGCTATGAATAAGTCAACAGTTGGTACCTGGCAAGATGAGTTGAATTCGGCTATAAGTCTATCACAAATCTTAAAGGTAAATTGTTTCTGGTTTGACTCTTAAATGTCGCCTTAAATGTTCTTATTTACCATATTTAGAAGGAGAGGAATTCAAGATTCAAGTGCTACTGTTTTAGAAATTATAACCATGGGTGTGAGAGATAGGTTACTGGGTACTGCAAGCCAGTGGTCCTGCTCAAAATTGGGGCCATAGTGCTGTTGTATCTGCCCTGACTTCTTTGCTAGATTGAGGTCAAACAGAAGTCCTCGTGTTTAAAGCAGGTATCAACCAAAACAAAAGAGTAAAAATCGGTGGCCAATACTTTTGTCCTTTTTTTTATCAACATCGGTCATAGTCAATGAAAAATGCCACATCGCGATTGAAGTTTCAATTTTTGTCCTTGCTCGTTACCACTTGAGCTTCCCATACTTACTATATGAAATCCTAATGGTCAGGTGGGATAAAAGGGATGGAAAGATGATTGGCTCCATAAAGCAGTTGGCATTCAATATGGTGGTTATGGTCCTTCAATGTATGGCCTACTCTTTTCTGGTCGTTTATAAATTTTGAAAAAAAGTATACTTTCAGTTATTGGTATCCAACCCAAACAAACACTACCATATTTTGGGATGATTAAAAATAGGAAAGAAAAGATACCCTACCATATTTTGCTATTCTTCACCTGACAACGAGATCAACAAAACTTTTAATATTTTTCTTGCCGAGAAGAAGTGTACAATTTAGATAGAAAAAATTTGTATTCCTATAGGAAATTGTAAGTGTTTTTATCTAGGGTTAAGTTTAAGGCTCTCTGAACTTGTTCGGGTATGAGTCCTATTGTCCCCCATTTGTTTGTAATATTTGATTTACCTATTAATAAATTCTTTCAGAGATTCTTGAGTAAAAAAAAAAAAAACATGCAATGAGATCAACAAAAGCTTCTTATGAAAAAAAAAATGTATGACAAAAGATAAAGAAACATTTTCCCATGATAGCAAGTACGCTCTCGCCCAACCATAGTAATGTGATATGTAGACACAAAATAAGATTTTTTTTAATCCTTCCGTATTATCAATAAAGTTTTCGAAAATTACCAATAAATTTTGAAAGTAGTTTACTTTCAATTATTGGTATCCAATCCTAAGAAACACATTGTTTCAAGTAATTGCGCTGGGATGATTAAAAATACGAAGGAAAGATACCCCACCACACTTTGCTATTCTTCACCTGACAATGAGATCAATAAGAGCTTCTTATGACCAAAAAAACTAAATGACAAAAGATGAAGAAATATCTGCTTATGATACAAAGACTTGCAGCCTCTCGTTCAACCATAGTAATGTGACATGCAGATACCAAATGATATTTTCTTTTTCCTTTTTTTTTTTTTTTATCTTTTTTGTGTTATCAACGAAGTTTTAAAATTATCAATAAAATTATGAAAAATTATCAATAAAATTTACAAATGTAAAAAAATGCATACCCAATGCTCATTTTGTCAAAAGACGCTGTTTCTGAATTTTAAATCATCAGTAACCAGTAACACAAAAGAAACTTCTATTAAACGTGTAGAATTTACCATGTACACTTTTAATCCAAATTTTACGGGTTTACATATTATTAATGCTCTTTCTGAGCCCAATGTGTAAAACTCCTTTTGGAATGCAATCTAATTTACCAGGATATTAAACAAAATTTTTGTTGGGAAACCACCTCTCAAAATGCCCAGGTGATGGTCTTCTAAAACCCAAGTCTAGAATGACTTGTACAAACAAATACAGCAACCAAAGCAAAAAAGAAAAAAACAAGCAATTTGTTATCGAGGTTCGGCAATAGCCTACGTCCTCGTGAGTTCCTCTGAACTCTTTGCACTAAACCAATGAATTCTTACAAGTTACAGCAACTTCACTCCAAGAAACCAATGTTATTGAAGAATCAAGAAGAGAAGAAAGAAAGTGATAGAACTCTTACAAAAGCACTCTACCCACAATTTATACTACTTCTCTCTCTACAACCAGCCTTTCTTTTGAGATCTATTCTAGTGCACCAACTTCTTGACCAATCTTGAGGGTCAATATCCACCCTTAGATCTTGAGGACCAATCAACCTTAGCCCTCCACCAATCCTAAGTGATGCTATGTGTTTTGAACATGCATCTATGCATCTTACAAAGGCTGAACCATTGTGCATCAGGGTGCCTTCAGGCAGCGGCCTAGAACAGGGCAAACCGCGGCCTGGAGCAGGGTTGAATCTCCTCTACTCCTCACCTTTCTGGGTGCCGCGGCCTGGGGGAGGCTGAGCCGTGGCACACACCTCCTCCAGGAATCCTCCATGCTGGGCGCCGCGGCTTGGGAAGAGCTAGACCGCAGCGCGCACTGGTGTGCACTCCTTTAACATGTGAACTTCATTCTTCCATCTCCCGTTTAATCCTTTGACAAACTCCAACAATTTTAGACATATTAAGACATAATTCATTAACCAGGATTTCCTAGTTCCTACTACAGCCAGCAGTAAATTCTGTTGACACCCAGTAGAAGGGGAGACATGTTGAAAGATTCACAATTACAAGGGCTAACGCCAAAAGGGACCTTGAAAACTGATTTCGGCCTAAGTAATGGGTTTAACCAGTAACTGCGGAATCTCAGGCTGAAGCACTCACTCTAAGCATTGTTCATTCAAGATTAATGGCTTCCTAACCAACTGCTTAAATCGTAAGGATGGATTCAACTCTAATTATTATTGGCCTCCCCCTCATAGAATTCTTCTATGAGAATTATAACATCTCTTCAGTTCAGACTCTGTTGCTCCTGATGAGCTATAGCTTCCCACAGTTCAATTATATCATTATCCTAAAAGCCGTACATTTAACCTACCAAGTATATTTATCAAGCACTTGATATGTATATAGAGACTTGAGAACATAGCTTATGTTTCCACAAAAATATTTTGCACTATGCATTAGTATATTTATTCCCAAGGGTATTCTTTTTCTGTTTATATCCATTCTCGTCTTCTTATGTCTCACTATCTCATTTCATAACCTGGATATATCAAATTCTCACTTTCATCTTGGAAGTAACTAACTGCATCAAAGGTAGGTTTTTCTCTCTCATTCTTTAGATTTTTTCCCTCTTATATAGACCTCCGTTGAAGAGCAAAAAGTAGCAGATATATGAGACTACTTGTTCGAACACTAGTAAAAAAAAAAAATGTTTCCTCAAATATACCTGCAACTTTAGTTTGTGACTTCACCCAAGCCTCACCCCAAGTTCACATGCTCTCTTTCAAATGAAGATCACTTAGAAGTTAGTTTATGTTAAGACAAATTCCACGCTCCAAAACATGTTAATTAATTAAACTCTTGCAACCATTTGCACCAATGTTGCAAGACCATGGATAATCATCAAAGAAAAGGCAAGGTGCTTGTTAAAGGAGATACATTCGCAAGGAAACGTCCCAGACACCTATTCTTGGATACCAATAACTGGTTTTTAGAATCTAAATTCTTCCATTGATAAGATTCAATTTAAAATTGGAAAAACTCTGTGTTATTTTCTTAGTGAACAAGCAGAAAGACTAATAATAGAATTGGAGGCCATTAGACCTTATCGGACCGTTGACAGGCTTTGATGGGTCTTGAAATCAAGCGAGTACTATTGAATGCGAAAGAGTGGCTAAGGAGGAGGGAACCATTCACCGGTTCGGGAGACAAAACGACACCGGTTTGGTGAGCAGAGGTGTGAGATATAGGGTCTGTATGGTTCCCGCCATGAGAGTGAGTACTATGCCATACACACGAAATAGATAACACTACAGACTACAAAACTCAAGAGGTAAGAAAAAAAATGTAAGATAGGAATTATATTTCTGAAATTTTATCATAGTAACGACCCGCCGCAGGAGGTATACAGTAATGAATTAATCTAATTTGATTAACTGAGACGATTAGAGATTGCCCAAATAATACTACAATAATGCTTGAAATGCTTGTTTTTCTCAAAAAAAGGCGATCTCTTAGATGCTTGTTTCAGCAATTCACGTTCACATGAGTTTGACTCTTCCAAGGCATTCAACGCTTGAACCCTTAATCCTTGATGATCATGTTTGGTCAAGAGTCTATTAGCATCCCCTAAAGCATTAACAGCGTCACGATAATCATCAACACATAACATGTAACCTTCTCTTAATTTACGGTCTATTGTTTTCAGCTTGACAAGTGAATCCAGCTCCTTTTGGTTCACTTTTGCATTGTAAACTGCTGAATCGATCGTTATTTTTGCAAGGCCATGGAGATCAGTTTGGGTCGCATGAGTATTATTTTTTAGGACTTTCAAGCAAAAGGGAGGAGATTCGGTTTTTGAGCAAATTTGGTTAAGGTCATCAACAGTAGTAACATGAGCTGATGATGGGTTAATGGATAATGACACAAGTGGAAGGGCAACAAGCACGGTGCAGAAATACAAAGAATAAGTGGCCATTTTTCTTGCTCATCTTAATTTGTGGTTTCACAAGCACTATTTATATGAGGAAAAGATGAAAAGAGGTTAAGGTATCTAAGATAATAAGTGGAGTAGTAATTAAGAAAAGTCTAACAAACTGAAAATTTTATTGTGGAAGGAACAAGTTACGTTGAGAAAATTAAGAGAAAACGTAGGGAAATTAAGTATATCATTTATATCAATAGTTTAACGCATAGAAATGTTTAGGTTCGAGTTTTTCCATAGTTGTTTGTTGGTACGAAGCGTAAACTTTCATTGTGGAGTGGTTCTTAGCTTCGATCCTGATATAGGTGCAATAAGGATTACTCTAGATTCATTCTGTGTTGGAGCCCAATGCTCCCAGTCAGGTATGCAGGGTCCTACTTGCTTATCCATTTTATTCACAAAAAAAGCTAACAATATCTTGATACAATATTCAGTCCAATAAAATATGAGTGGTGATTACACAGACTCGGTTCCGTGAGAGTTATCAATGATCCGGTTCCGTGAGAGTTACCACAAAACCTTGAAAGTCACAAATAATCACTTAGAAATTAAATAGTAATTATTTCAAAAAATTTAAAAAGAAAAATAAATTGAATACCGAATTTACTTCTCAATTTTCCACTAATTACAAGCGAACTTTTTTAATTTCGTGATAACTCCCACAAAACCAGGTTCGTAATACCATCACTCCTTAAATGTTGGGTTAATAACAACAGAACATAATGAATGATGATGAAGTAGTAGTGCAACATCTTAGCCATAGTATACACATGAATTTTAGGGTTAATTACACTTTCATACCTGAGTTTAAGGAATAATTATAAAAACATACATGTGGTATAAGAAATTACACAAACTACATTAGGTTTGTTGATTACATTACAGAATCATACCTTCGTTAGTAATTCAGTTAATCAAAAATAAAATTATCAGTCAAATGTCAATTTACGTTATCAAAAAATTCGAAAACACCTAAATGCCCCTCAAATTAGGTAAGTTAAATACTTTATGGAAGTCTTGCTAACCCATTTCCAATTTTGCAAAACTCAAAGCACTGTCTACGCTAAGAGAAAAGAAACCAATTCACAAGGCAGGTTTCAGCAACAAAGCTCTGATCTGTCACCACCAGAGCGAACGTCGGCCTCAAGCGACTTGAACCCAAGAAAGCCAACCCTAGTTGTCGCCTATTCCACCATCAACCAGAATCGTCGACAACACCACCCAGAAGAACGTGAGACCTTAATACATCATAAGACTTTAAGTAAACAAAACTCAAGAATAGTTTCTAACTAATTAAAGCCCGAGATTTGATATAAAGAAAGATCGTAATATTTTTTTTACTTTTAATTCACATAATAATTTCTGCACTATATATTAGTGTTTTACACATAATCTACATATATTAAAAAAGATATAAAATTCATTACCATGCAATTATTGAAAACAATCAATTACTTAACTAATTTAATCAAAAATAAAAATAAATAAGTGAAAGTAGGTCTGATCAAGGAAGGGAGGACGTGCAAATGGTCTGGCGGAGGGCAATGTGGAGGGTGCTACTGGCAAGGATGAGCAAAGAGAAAGAAGAGATAAAGAGAAGATGGAGAAGGAAGAAAAGGGAATGGGAGAGGATAAAATGTGTGATAAAGAAGAGATAAACAAAAGGGGAGGAGAAGATGGAGAAATCACGCAGCAAGAGACAAAGAGGAAGGAAACCGAGGAAAAATGAGGGAAAAAAGGAAGCTGTGGATTTAGGGTTATGGGTAGTTTTCTATGCCATCGCAGATGAGGAAAATTTTCGTTGCATATATTAATTTCTTTTAAATTTTAATTTAAATTATTTAAGCCATTAAATTAATAATTATTTAATTATTTTTTATTAACTAGCATATAATTTTTTGCCAGATTTATCCCTAGTGGTAATCTTGTTTAGCTTTTTTATTGGTGCTGGTTTCTTGGGTTTTTTCATCAATAGTAGTTTCAATTTCCATGCTAATTGAACTCGTTTTCTTGCGTATGTGTTTGTGTCTGATTTCCAGAGCAGATAAGAAGGTTTTCCCTCACTTCTATAAACTAGATGGTATTCCACTGGGATTGATGATGCATATCCTCAAAGCTGTGAGTCCACCCTCATCTTTTGCTATTCCTGTTGCTTTTACTTTCCATGTGCTCATATACATGATACTCTTTAATTTACAGGCACCCATATTGTTACTGGCCCTTAGTCTCCCATTTGTTTATGTGATTTCCATGTATCTCCATCATACATCATCCTTTTGTTGTTATCATTGTTAACAGTTATCCTCTGATTAATATGTATGGAATTAACTAAACTCTTTGTACTTCCTTGGTTATTAATTGAATAAATTTGCTGCGGAATGTGCTAAACAACCATCTTCATCTAAATCATCTTTTCTGGAGTTCTCTAACATGATATGAAAATGTGCTTATACTTTGCTCATAATGAATGTTCTTCTGTAACAGTTGATAGATATTAATGAGAGTCCTGTTTATATATGTCCTTCTCAATCCATCAGTCCATCATGTCCAGAAGGATCTCCCAGTGACTATATGGAAAGTGGTATGAAATTTTAAGCACCATATCATTCACTATATCAGCAGAAGTATATCAAATCATGCTTTGTAACCTCTACTAACTGCTGTCTTCAGCTAAAGCATGAATCTATAGATTTCTTCTTAGTAGCACTTACCATCCTCATATTATGTAGTTTTGCCGTCCTATTCGCATTATTAGTTGTTTTTTTTTTAAGTAATTCCCATTATTAGTCATTTTGAAGCATGGCATTATAAAATATCCTTTTTTGGTATGTCTAAGAGTGTTTTTTGAGAAACTATGGCAAGCATGAATTGTCTATGACCGAACACTAATTAGTAAGTCAGTTTTTTTTAACTTAATGTATGAAATGCATGTTTCTTAACTAGTTTGTCCCCTTTTCATTACCTGTGGGAGATCATCATATTTATAATATTATTGGAAGTTGCTATTCGGTTTTTTGTGCTTTTCATTCCTTTTTTTAAGAAAAAATTCTTATTTAGTACAAGAATTCATCTCATACTTAAATGAAAATAAAATATCTTTTTTCCCTCTCTTCTTATACCATTTAACGGTGAGATGGACTCTTATGCTTTGTATCCCAACACCAACTTTAGAGTCGATTAGAGTTAACCCCAATATTATACTGTAGTTGATTTCTTTTCTGCTCTTTCAGGTTCTTATCTTTCTGCTTTCAAGGTCTTTTACAAAAAGTGAATTAAGAGAGGAGAAAGAAGAAGGAATGGGAGTGTTTGCATAACTTGGGGTTCTAGTTGCCAAATCTGTGTACACCTATTGACTAGTGGAATTGAAATGTAACTTCTGGGTCTTTTGGCTGAATTGTAGGCTTGTAGCCATATCCCCCTTAACATTTTTGTGGAAGCTTACCTTTGAAAGTAACACGAGTTGCCTTTTATGCATAGAGAACACAGCATGAACACAACATATCTTGAAAATTGACAAAAACTTGATACATGCACCGGGGAAAGAATTATTTTAAAACATTATCTGTTTTCACCTTATCATGCACACCCTATACTAAACCAGGGAATTGAATTTCAAAGATCAATTCATGTCTAACATGAATAGAGAATAAATAAAATTCCATCTTATTTCACAACTTATCCTTGGGGCATAATTATACAATCAACAAGAAACTCAATCCTCTTATTGGATCTGGAAACGAACACCTCATGCTAGAACTGGTGGTTTAAACAGACAACTCTGTTTTTGAGACAAGAATGCCATCGCTATCCCAATACAGCCAGTCTACATCACGAATCAAGGTTCCTCCAACATAAACAGGAACATGCTTTTCACCATGGCCCTTTTTATTAAATTTCATGGGATTTGATGCCAAGGCTCTCACTCCAATATCACACCCATTAATCTCATCCACATCTCTAATGCATCCATCAACTCTAATTATTATTGGCCTCCCCCTCCTAGGATTCTTCTACAAGAATTATAACATCTCTTCAATTCAGACTCTGTTGCTCCTGATGAGCTATAGCTTCCCACATTTTAATTATATCGTTCTCCTAAAAGTCGTACATTTGACCTACCAAGTATATTTGTCCAGCACTTGATATGTATGTTGAGACTTGAGAACATAGCTTATGTTTCCACAAAAATATTTCGCACTTTGCATTAGTATATTTATTCCCAAGGGTATTCTTTTTCTGTTTATATCCATTCTCCTCTTCTTACTTCTTACTTCTCACGATCTCATCTCGTAACTTGGATATATCAAATTCTCACTTTCATCTAGGAAGTAACTAACTGCATCAAAGGTAGGTTTTTCTCTCTCATTCTTTAGATTTTTCCCTCGTATATAGACCTCCATTGAAGAGCAAAAACTAGCGGATATACGAGACTACTTGTTAGAACACTAGTCAAACACAAAGTTTGCTCAAATATACCTGCAACTTTAGTTTGTGACTTCACCCTAGCATCACCCCAAGTTTACATGCTCTCTTTCAAATGAAGATCACTTAGAAGTTAGTTTATTTTAAGACAAATTCCACGCTCCAAAACATGTTAATTAATCAAACTGTTGCAACCATTTGCACCAATGTTGCAAGACCATGGATAATCATCAAAGAAAAGGCAAGGTGCTTGTTAAAGGAGGTACATTTGAAAGGAAACGTCTAAGACACTTATTCTTGGGTTGCCCTTTGACTAGACATCTTTGGGTTATGGGTTATCGTGTTTTGAGTATCTCTTGGGTGGTCATCGGCTCTATTCATGATGAAGTTTGGGCATGATGCGGTATCCAAACTTCTAAAGAATTGAAGAGAGATTGTTCTCTGATTCCCTACTTTATATTTTGGTTCTTTTGGAATGAAAAAAATAGGACTTTGATGGTGTGGAAAGGTCTATAAATCCTATTAGGTATGCGTGGTTCAATAACCTTAAACCAAAAATAATTTTTTTTGTAAATAAAGATGACATTTTATTCAATTTTTACTTATTAAAAAGTTTACTTAAAAGGATGAAAATTATTTGATGCCTAATTCAAAATTCTAAAGCAATCCCCCAAGATTATGCCTTGAATAGCTAAGCAACAGACAAGACAAAAACACAGTAAGTACTTAAAGGAAGAAAATTATTTGACGTGAATTTCAAAGTTTGTTTTCCCCGATTTAACTCTTTTGGCGAACCCGAACCGATATCAGCTTTACCTCCATCACTACCTACCTAAAACACAACCAAAACTCCTTTAATTCATCACAACACACTTCAATTGTCAGTAAAATTCAGCTAAAAGAATCATTGAGAGAGAACTGGTTTTCAGAATCTAAATTCTTCCATTGATAAGATTCAAATTAAAATTGGAAAAACTTAATGTTATTTTATTAGTGAACAAGCAGAAAGACTAATGATAGAATTGGAGGCTATTAGACCTTGTCGGACTGTTGACAGGCTTTGATGGGTCTTGAAATCAGGCGATTACTTTTGAATGCGATAGAGCGGCTACGGAGGAGCGAACCATTCGTGGGTTCCGGAGACAAAATGACGCCGGTTTGGTGAGCAGAGGTGTGAGATATAGGGTCTGTATGGTTCCCGCCATGAGAGTGAGTACTATGCAGTATACACGAAATAGATAACACTACAGACAACAAAAGTCAACAGGTAAAAAAAAAATGTAAGATAGGAATTATATTTCTGAAATTTTATCATAGTAATGACCCGCAGGAGGCATACAGTAATCAATTAATCTAATTTGATTTAAGTAAGACGATTAGAGATTGCCCAAATAATACTACAATAATGCTTGAAATGCTTGTTTTTCTCAATAAAAGGCGATCTCTTAGATGCTTGTTTCAGCAATTCACGTTCACATGAGTTTGACTCTTCCAAGGCATTCAACGCTTGAACCCTTAATCCTTGATGATCATGTTTGGTCAAGAGTCTATTAGCATCCCCTAAAGCATTAACAGCGTCACGATAATCATCAACACATAACATGTAACCTTCTCTTAATTTACGGTCTATTGTTTTCAGCTTGACAAGTGAATCCAGCTCCTTTTGGTTCACTTTTGCATTGTAAACTGCTGAATCGATCGTGATTTTTGCAAGGCCATGGAGATCAGTTTGGGTCGCATGAGTATTGTTTTTTAGGACTTTCAAGCAAAAGGGAGGAGATTCGGTTTTTGAGCAAATTTGGTTAAGGTCATCAACAGTAGTAACATGAGCTGATGATGGGTTAATGGATAAGAACACGAGTGTAAGGGCAACAAGCACGGTGTAGAAATACAAAGAATAAGTGGCCATTTTTCTTGCTCATCTTAATTTGTGGTTTCACAAGCACTATTTATATGAGGAAAAGATGGAAATAGGTTAAGGTATCTAAGATAATAAGTGGAGTAGTAATTAAGAAAAGTCTAACAAACTGAAAATTTTATTGTGGAAGGAATAGGTTACGTTGAGAAAATTAAGAGAAAACGTAGGGAAATTAAGTATATCATTTATATCAATAGTTTAACGCATAGAAATGTTTGGGTTCGAGTTTTTCAATAGATGTTTATTGGTACTAAGCGTAAACTTTCATCGTGGAGTGGTTTTTAGCTTCGATCCCAATATAGGTGCAATAAGGATTACTCTAGATTCACTCTGTGTGTTGGAGCCCAATGATCCTAGACGGGTATGCAGGGTCGCCTACTTGCTTACCCATTTTATTCACAAAAAAAGCTAACAATATCTTGATATAACATTAGTCCAATAAAAGATGAGTAGTGATCACACAGAGTCGGTTCTATGGGAGTTACCAAGGATTCGGTTCCGTAGGAGTTAGCACAAAACCAAGAAAGTCACTAATAATCATTTAGAAATTGAATAGTAATTATTTCAAAAAATTTAAAAAGAAAAAAAAATTGAATACCGAATTTACTTCTCAATTTTCCACTAATTACAAGCGAACTTTTTTTAATTTCGTAGTAACTCCCACAAAACCAAGTTCGTAATACCATCACTCCTTAAATGTTGGGTTAATAACAACGGAACATAATGAATAATGATGAAGTAGTAGTGCAACATCTTAGCCATAGTATACACATAAATTTTAGGGTTAATTACACTCTCATACCTGAGTTTAAGGAATAATTATAAAAACATACATGTGGTATAAGAAATTACACAAACCACATTAGGTTTGTTGATTACATTACAGAATCATGCCTCCGTTAGTAATTCAGTTAATCAAAAATAAAATTATCAGTAAAATGTCAATTCACGTTATCAAAAAATTCGAAAACACCTAAATGCCCCTCAAATTAGGTAAGTTAAATACTTTATGGAAGTCTTGCTAACCCAATTCCAATTTTGCAAAACCCAAAGCACTGTCTACGCTAAGAGAAAAGAAATCAATTCAAAAGGCAAGTTTCGGCAACAAAGCTCTGATCTGTCACCATCAGAGCGAACGTCGGCCTCAAGCGACTTGAACCCAAGAAAGCCAACCCTAGTTGTTGCCTATTCCACCATCAACTAGAATCGTCGACAACACCACCCAGAAGAACGTGAGACCTCAATGCATCGTAAGACTTTAAGTAAACAAAACTTAAGAATAGTTTCTAAACTAACTAAAGCCTGAGATTTGATATAAAGAAAGATCATAATATTTTTTTTTCTTTTAATTCACATAATAATTTCTGCACTATATATTAGTGTTTTACATATATTAAAAAAGATATAAAATTCATTACCATGCAATTATTGAAAACAATCAATTACTTAACTAATTTAATCAAAAATAAAAATAAATAAGTGAAAGTAGGTCTGACCAAGGAAGGGAGGACGTGCAAATGGTGTGGCGGAGGGCAATGTGGAGGGTGCTACTGGCAAGGATGAGCAGAGAGAAAGAAGAGATAAAGAGAAGATGGAGAAGGAAGAATAGGGAATGGGAGAGAATAAAATGTGTGATAAAGAAGAGATAAACAAAAGGAGAGGAGAAGATGGAGAAATCATGCAGCAAGAGACGAAGAGGAAGGAAACCAAGGAAAAATGGGGAAAAAAATGAAGCTGAGGATTTAGGGTTCTGGGTAGTTTTCTATGCCATCGAAGATGAGGAAAATTTTCGTTGCATATATTAGTTTCGTTTAAATTTTAACTTAAATTATTTAAGCCATTAAATTAATAATTTTTTAATAATTTTTTATTAACTAGCATATAATTTCTTACCAGATTTATCCCTAGTAGTAATCTTGTTTAGCTTTTTTATTGGTGCTGGTTTCTTGGGTTTTTTTCATCAATAGTAGTTTCAATTTCCATGCTAATTGAACTCGTTTTCTTGCGTATGTGTTTGTGTCTGATTTCCGGAGCAGATAAGAAGGTTTTGCCTCACTTCTATAAACTAGATGGTATTCCACTGGGATTGATGATGCATATCCTCAAAGCTGTGAGTCCACCCTCATCTTTTGCTATTCCTGTTGCTTTTACTTTCCATGTGCTCATATACATGATACTCTTTAATTTACAGGCATTGTTACTGGCCTTAGTCTCCCATTTGTTTATGTGATTTCCATGTATCTCCATCATACATCATCCTTGTGTTGTTATCATTGTTAACAGTTATCCTCTGATTAATATGTATGGGATTAACTAAACTCTTTGTACTTCCCTGGTTATTAATGGAATAAATTAATTGAATAAATTCGCTGCGGAATGTGCTTATCAACCATCTTCATCTAAATCATCTTTTCTGGAGTTCTCTAACATGCTATGAAAATGTGTTTATACTTTGATCATGATCACTGTTCTTCTGTAACAGTTGATGGATAATAATGAGAGTCCTGTTTATTATGTCCTTCTCAATCCATCATGTCGAGAAGGATCTCTCAGTGACTACATGGAAAGTGGTATGTAATTTTAAGCACCATATAATTCACTATATCAGCAGAAGTATATCAAATCATGCTTTGTAAACTCTACTAACTGCTGTCTTCAGCTAAAGCATGAATCTATAGATTTCTTCTTAGGAGCACCTACCATCCTCATATTATGTAGTTTTGCCGTCCTCTTCGCATTATTAGTTGTTTTTTTTATAAGTAATTCCCATTATTAGTCATTTTGAAGCATGGCATTATAAAACATCCTTTTTTGGTATGTCTAAGAGTGATTTTTGAGAAACTATGGCAAGCATGAATTGTCTATGACCGAACACGGATTAGTAAGTCAGTTTTTTTGAACTTAATGTATGAAATGCATGTTTCTTAACTAGTTGTCCCCTTTTCATTGCCTATGGGAGATCATCATATTTATAATATTATTGGAAGTTACTATTCGGTTTTTTGTGCTTTTCATTCCTTTTTTTAAGAAAAAATTCTTATTTAGTACAACAATCCATGTCATACTTAAATGAGAATAAAATATTTTTTTTTTCTCTTTTCTTACACCATTTAACGGTGAGATGGACTCTTGTGCTATGTATCCCAACACCAACTTTAGAGTCGACTTGAGTTAACCCCAATATTATACTGTAGTTGCTTTCTTTTCTGCTCTTTCAGGTTCTTATCTTTCTGCTTTCAAGGTCTTTTACAAAAAGTGAATTAAGAGAGGAGAAGAAGAAGGAATGGGAGTGTTGGCATAACTTGGGGTTCTAGTTGCCAAATCTGTGTACACCTATTGACTAGTGGAATTGAAATGTAACTTCTGGGTCTTTTGGCTGAATTGTAGGCTTGTAGCCATATCCCCCCTAACATTTTTGTGGAAGTTTACCTTTGAAAGTAACACGAGTTGCCTTTTATCCATAGAGAACACAGCATGAACACAACATATCTTGAAAATTGATAAAAACTTGATACATGCACCAGGGAAAGAATTATTTTAAAACATTATCTGTTTTCACCTTATCATGCACACCCTATACTAAACCAGGGAATTGAATTTCAAAGATCAATTCATGTCTAACATGAATAAAGAATAAATAAAATTCCATCTTATTTCACAACTTATCCTTGGGACATAATTATACAATCAACAAGAAACTCAATCCTCTTATTGGATCTGGAAACGAACACCTCATGCTAGAACTGGTGGTTTAAACAGACAACTCTGTTTTTGAGACAAGAATGCCATCGCTATCCCAATACAGCCAGTCTACATCACGAATCAAGGTTCCTCCAACATAAACAGGAACATGCTTTTCACCATGGCCCTTTTTATTAAATTTCATGGGATCTGATGCCAAGGCTCTCACTCCAATATCACACCCATTAATCTCATCCACATCTCTAATGCATCCATCAACTCTAATT
The DNA here is from genome assembly GCA_023935145.1 of Bretschneidera sinensis. Lineage (NCBI taxonomy): Eukaryota > Viridiplantae > Streptophyta > Magnoliopsida > Brassicales > Akaniaceae > Bretschneidera > Bretschneidera sinensis. Next base: position 3,373,432 of record CM043700.1, on the reverse strand, counting down.
ATTATTGGCCTCCCCCTCCTAGGATTCTTCTACAAGAATTATAACATCTCTTCAATACAGACTCTGTTGCTCCTGATGAGCTATAGCTTCCCACATTTTAATTATATCATTCTCCTAAAAGTCGTACATTTAACCTACCAAGTATATTTGTCCAGCACTTGATATGTATGTTGAGACTTGAGAACATAGCTTATGTTTCCACAAAAATATTTCGCACTTTGCATTAGTATATTTATTCCCAAGGGTATTCTTTTTCTGTTTATATCCATTCTCCTCTTCTTACTTCTGACGATCTCATCCCGTAACTTGGATATATCAAATTCTCACTTTCATCTAGGAAGTAACTAACTGCATCAAAGGTAGGTTTTTCTCTCTCATTCTTTAGATTTTTTCCCTCACATATTGACCTCCATTGAAGAGCAAAAACTAGCGGATATACGAGACTACTTGTTAGAACATTAGTCAAACACAAAGTTTGCTCAAATATACCTGCAACTTTAGTTTGTGACTTCACCCTAGCATCACCCCAAGTTTACATGCTCTCTTTCAAATGAAGATCACTTAGAAGTTAGTTTATGTTAAGACAAATTCCACGCTCCAAAACATGTTAATTAATCAAACTAATGCAACCATTTGCACCAATGTTGCAAGACCATGGATAATCATCAAAGAAAAGGCAAGGTGCTTGTTAAAGGAGGTACATTTGCAAGGAAACGTCCAAGACACTTATTCTTGGGTTGCCCTTTGACTAGACATCTTTGGGTTATGGCTTATCGTGTTTTGAGTATCTCTTGGGTGGTCACCGGCTCTATTCATGATAAAGTTTGGGCATGATGCGGTATCCAAACTTCTAAAGAATTGAAGAGAGATTGTTCTCTGATTCCCGACTTTATATTTTGGTTCTTTTGGAATGAAAAAAATAGGACTTTGATGGTGTGGAAAGGTCTATAAATCCTATTAGGTATGCGTGGTTCAATAACCTTAAACCAAAAATAATTTTTTTTGTAAATAAAGATGACATTTTATTCAATTTTTACTTATTAAAAAATTTACTTAAAAGGATGAAAATTATTTGATGCCTAATTCAAAATTCTAAAGCAATCCCCCAAGATTATGCCTTGAATAGCTAAGCAACAGACAAGACAAAAACACAGTAAGTACTTAAAGGAAGAAAATTATTTGACATGAATTTCAAAGTTTGTTTTCCCCGATTTAACTCTTTTGGCGAACCCGAACCGATATCAGCTTTACCTCCATCACTACCTACCTAAAACACAACCAAAACTCCTTTAATTCATCACAACACACTTCAATTGTCAGTAAAATTCAGCTAAAAGAATCATTGAGAGAGAACTGGTTTTCAGAATCTAAATTCTTCCATTGATAAGATTCAAATTAAAATTGGAAAAACTCAATGTTATTTTCTTAGTGAACAAGCAGAAAGACTAATGATAGAATTGGAGGCTATTAGACCTTCTGGGACTGTTGACATGCTTTGATGGGTCTTGAAATCAGGCGATTACTATTGAATGCGATAGAGCGGCTACGGAGGAGCGAACCATTCGCGGGTTCCGGAGACAAAATGACGCCGGTTTGGTGAGCAGATTTGTGAGATATAGGGTCTGTATGGTTCCCGCCATGAGAGTGAGTACTATGCAGTATACACGAAATAGATAACACTACAGACAACAAAAGTCAACAGGTAAAAAAAAATGTAAGATAGGAATTATATTTCTGAAATTTTATCATAGTAATGACCCGCAGGAGGCATACAGTAATCAATTAATCTAATTTGATTTAAGTGAGACGATTAGAGATTGCCCAAATAATACTACAATAATGCTTGAAATGCTTGTTTTTCTCAATAAAAGGCGATCTCTTAGATGTTTGTTTCAGCAATTCACGCTCACATGAGTTTGACTCTTCCAAGGCATTCAACGCTTGAACCCTTAATCCTTGATGATCATGTTTGGTCAAGAGTCTATTAGCATCCCCTAAAGCATTAACAGCGTCACGATAATCATCAACACATAACATGTAACCTTCTCTTAATTTACGGTCTATTGTTTTCAGCTTGACAAGTGAATCCAGCTCCTTTTGGTTCACTTTTGCATTGTAAACTGCTGAATCGATCGTGATTTTTGCAAGGCCATGGAGATCAGTTTGGGTCGCATGAGTATTGTTTTTTAGGACTTTCAAGCAAAAGGGAGGAGATTCGGTTTTTGAGCAAATTTGGTTAAGGTCATCAACAGTAGTAACATGAGCTGATGATGGGTTAATGGATAAGAACACGAGTGTAAGGGCAACAAGCACGGTGCAGAAATACAAAGAATAAGTGGCCATTTTTCTTGCTCATCTTAATTTGTGGTTTCACAAGCACTATTTATATGAGGAAAAGATGAAAATAGGTTAAGGTATCAAAGATAATAAGTGGAGTAGTAATTAAGAAAAGTCTAACAAACTGAAAATTTTATTGTGGAAGGAATAGGTTACATTGAGAAAATTAAGAGAAAACGTAGGGAAATTAAGTATATCATTTATATCAATAGTATAACGCATAGAAATGTTTGGGTTCGAGTTTTTCAATAGATGTTTGTTGGTACTAAGCGTAAACTTTCATCGTGGAATGGTTTTTAGCTTCGATCCCAATATAGGTGCAATAAGGATTACTCTAGATTCACTCTGTGTGTTGGAGCCCAATGGTCCCAGACGGGTATGCAGGGTCGCCTACTTGCTTACCCATTTTATTCACAAAAAAAGGCTAACAATATCTTGATATAACATTAGTCCAATAAAAGATGAGTAGTGATCACACAGAGTCGGTTCTGTGGGAGTTACCAAGGATTCGGTTCCGTGGGAGTTAGCACAAAACCAAGAAAGTCACTAATAATCATTTAGAAATTGAATAGTAATTATTTCAAAAAATTTTAAAAGAAAAAAAAATTGAATACCGAATTTACTTCTCAATTTTCCACTAATTACAAGCGAACTTTTTTTAATTTCGTAGTAACTCCCACAAAACCAAGTTCGTAATACCATCACTCCTTAAATGTTGGGTTAATAACAACGGAACATAATGAATAATGATGAAGTAGTAGTGCAACATCTTAGCCATAGTATACACATAAATTTTAGGGTTAATTACACTCTCATACCTGAGTTTAAGGAATAATTATAAAAACATACATGTGGTATAAGAAATTACACAAACCACATTAGGTTTGTTGATTACATTACAGAATCATGCCTCCGTTAGTAATTCAGTTAATCAAAAATAAAATTATCAGTAAAATGTCAATTCACGTTATCAAAAAATTCGAAAACACCTAAATGCCCCTCAAATTAGGTAAGTTAAATACTTTATGGAAGTCTTGCTAACCCATTTCCAATTTTGCAAAACCCAAAGCACTGTCTACGCTAAGAGAAAAGAAATCAATTCAAAAGGCAAGTTTCGGCAACAAAGCTCTGATCTGTCACCATCAGAGCGAACATCGGCCTCAAGCGACTTGAACCCAAGAAAGCCAACCCTAGTTGTTGCCTATTCCACCATCAACTAGAATCGTCGACAACACCACCCAGAAGAACGTGAGACCTCAATGCATCGTAAGACTTTAAGTAAACAAAACTTAAGAATAGTTTCTAAACTAACTAAAGCCTGAGATTTGATATAAAGAAAGATAGTAATATTTTTTTTTCTTTTAATTCACATAATAATTTCTGCACTATATATTAGTGTTTTACATATATTAAAAAAGATATAAAATTCATTACCATGCAATTATTGAAAACAATCAATTACTTAACTAATTTAATCAAAAATAAAAATAAATAAGTGAAAGTAGGTCTGACCAAGGAAGGGAGGACGTGCAAATGGTGTGGCGGAGGGCAATGTGGAGGGTGCTACTGGCAAGGATGAGCAGAGAGAAAGAAGAGATAAAGAGAAGATGGAGAAGGAAGAATAGGGAATGGGAGAGAATAAAATGTGTGATAAAGAAGAGATAAACAAAAGGAGAGGAGAAGATGGAGAAATCATGCAGCAAGAGACGAAGAGGAAGGAAACCAAGGAAAAATGGGGAAAAAAATGAAGCTGAGGATTTAGGGTTCTGGGTAGTTTTCTATGCCATCGCAGATGAGGAAAATTTTCGTTGCATATATTAGTTTCGTTTAAATTTTAACTTAAATTATTTAAGCCATTAAATTAATAATTATTTAATAATTTTTTATTAACTAGCATATAATTTCTTACCAGATTTATCCCTAGTAGTAATCTTGTTTAGCTTTTTTATTGGTGCTGGTTTCTTGGGTTTTTTTCATCAATAGTAGTTTCAATTTCCATGCTAATTGAACTCGTTTTCTTGCGTATGTGTTTGTGTCTGATTTCCGGAGCAGATAAGAAGGTTTTGCCTCACTTCTATAAACTAGATGGTATTCCACTGGGATTGATGATGCATATCCTCAAAGCTGTGAGTCCACCCTCATCTTTTGCTATTCCTGTTGCTTTTACTTTCCATGTGCTCATATACATGATACTCTTTAATTTACAGGCATTGTTACTGGCCTTAGTCTCCCATTTGTTTATGTGATTTCCATGTATCTCCATCATACATCATCCTTGTGTTGTTATCATTGTTAACAGTTATCCTCTGATTAATATGTATGGGATTAACTAAACTCTTTGTACTTCCCTGGTTATTAATGGATTAAATTAATTGAATAAATTCGCTGCGGAATGTGCTTATCAACCATCTTCATCTAAATCATCTTTTCTGGAGTTCTCTAACATGCTATGAAAATGTGTTTATACTTTGATCATGATCACTGTTCTTCTGTAACAGTTGATGGATAATAATGAGAGTCCTGTTTATTATGTCCTTCTCAATCCATCATGTCGAGAAGGATCTCCCAGTGACTACATGGAAAGTGGTATGTAATTTTAAGCACCATATCATTCACTATATCAGCAGAAGTATATCAAATCATGCTTTGTAAACTCTACTAACTGCTGTCTTCAGCTAAAGCATGAATCTATAGATTTCTTCTTAGGAGCACCTACCATCCTCATATTATGTAGTTTTGCCGTCCTCTTCGCATTATTAGTTGTTTTTTTTATAAGTAATTCCCATTATTAGTCATTTTGAAGCATGGCATTATAAAACATCCTTTTTTGGTATGTCTAAGAGTGATTTTTGAGAAACTATGGCAAGCATGAATTGTCTATGACCGAACACGGATTAGTAAGTCAGTTTTTTTGAACTTAATGTATGAAATGCATGTTTCTTAACTAGTTGTCCCCTTTTCATTGCCTATGGGAGATCATCATATTTATAATATTATTGGAAGTTACTATTCGGTTTTTTGTGCTTTTCATTCCTTTTTTTAAGAAAAAATTCTTATTTAGTACAACAATTCATATCATACTTAAATGAAAATAAAATATTTTTTTTTTCTCTTTTCTTATACCATTTAACGGTGAGATGAACTCTTGTACTATGTATCCGAACACCAACTTTAGAGTCGACTTGAGTTAACCCCAATATTATACTGTAGTTGCTTTCTTTTCTGCTCTTCCAGGTTCTTATCTTTCTGCTTTCAAGGTCTTTTACAAAAAGTGAATTAAGAGAGGAGAAGAAGAAGGAATGGGAGTGTTTGCATAACTTGGGGTTCTAGTTGCCAAATCTGTGTACACCTATTGACTAGTGGAATTGAAATGTAACTTCTGGGTCTTTTGGCTGAATTGTAGGCTTGTAGCCATATCCCCCCTAACATTTTTGTGGAAGTTTACCTTTGAAAGTAACACGAGTTGCCTTTTATCCATAGAGAACACAGCATGAACACAACATATCTTGAAAATTGATAAAAACTTGATACATGCACCAGGGAAAGAATTATTTGAAAACATTATCTGTTTTCACCTTATCATGCACACCCTATACTAAACCAGGGAATTGAATTTCAAAGATCAATTCATGTCTAACATGAATAGAGAATAAATAAAATTCCATCTTATTTCACAACTTATCCTTGGGACATAATTATACAATCAACAAGAAACTCAATCCTCTTATTGGATCTGGAAACGAACACCTCATGCTAGAACTGGTGGTTTAAACAGACAACTCTGTTTTTGAGACAAGAATGCCATCGCTATCCCAATACAGCCAGTCTACATCACGAATCAAGGTTCCTCCAACATAAACAGGAACATGCTTTTCACCATGGCCCTTTTTATTAAATTTCATGGGATCTGATGCCAAGGCTCTCACTCCAATATCACACCCATTAATCTCATCCACATCTCTAATGCATCCATCAACTCTAATTATTATTGGCCTCCCCCTCCTAGGATTCTTCTACAAGAATTATAACATCTCTTCAATACAGACTCTGTTGCTCCTGATGAGCTATAGCTTCCCACATTTTAATTATATCATTCTCCTAAAAGTCGTACATTTAACCTACCAAGTATATTTGTCCAGCACTTGATATGTATGTTGAGACTTGAGAACATAGCTTATGTTTCCACAAAAATATTTCGCACTTTGCATTAGTATATTTATTCCCAAGGGTATTCTTTTTCTGTTTATATCCATTCTCCTCTTCTTACTTCTGACGATCTCATCCCGTAACTTGGATATATCAAATTCTCACTTTCATCTAGGAAGTAACTAACTGCATCAAAGGTAGGTTTTTCTCTCTCATTCTTTAGATTTTTTCCCTCACATATTGACCTCCATTGAAGAGCAAAAACTAGCGGATATACGAGACTACTTGTTAGAACACTAGTCAAACACAAAGTTTGCTCAAATATACCTGCAACTTTAGTTTGTGACTTCCCCCTAGCATCACCCCAAGTTTACATGCTCTCTTTCAAATGAAGATCACTTAGAAGTTAGTTTATGTTAAGACAAATTCCACGCTCCAAAACATGTTAATTAATCAAACTCTTGCAACCATTTGCACCAATGTTGCAAGACCATGGATAATCATCAAAGAAAAGGCAAGGTGCTTGTTAAAGGAGGTACATTTGCAAGGAAACGTCCAAGACACTTATTCTTGGGTTGCCCTTTGACTAGACATCTTTGGGTTATGGCTTATCGTGTTTTGAGTATCTCTTGGGTGGTCACCGGCTCTATTCATGATAAAGTTTGGGCATGATGTGGTATCCAAACTTCTAAAGAATTGAAGAGAGATTGTTCTCTGATTCCCTACTTTATTGGTTCTTTTGGAATGAAAAAATAGGACTTTGATGGTGTGGAAAGGTCTATAAATCCTATTAGGTATGCGTGGTTCAATAACCTTAAACCAAAAATAATTTTTTTTGTAAATGAAGATGATCTTTTATTCAATTTTTACTTATTAAAAAGTTTACTTAAAAGGATGAAAATTATTTGATGCCTAATTCAAAATTCTAAAGCAATCCCCCAAGATTATGCCTTGAATAGCTAAGCAACAGACAAGACAAAAACACAGTAAGTACTTAAAGGAAGAAAATTATTTGACGTGAATTTCAAAGTTTGTTTTCCCCGATTTAACTCTTTTGGCGAACCCGAACCGATATCAGCTTTACCTCCATCACTACCTACCTAAAACACAACCAAAACTCCTTTAATTCATCACAACACACTTCAATTGTCAGTAAAATTCAGCTAAAAGAATCATTGAGAGAGAACTGGTTTTCAGAATCTAAATTCTTCCATTGATAAGATTCAAATTAAAATTGGAAAAACTCAATGTTATTTTCTTAGTGAACAAGCAGAAAGACTAATGATAGAATTGGAGGCTATTAGACCTTCTGGGACTGTTGACAGGCTTTGATGGGTCTTGAAATCAGGCGATTACTATTGAATGAGATAGAGCGGCTACGGAGGAGCGAACCATTCGCGGGTTCCGGAGACAAAATGACGCCGGTTTGGTGAGCAGATTTGTGAGATATAGGGTCTGTATGGTTCCCGCCATGAGAGTGAGTACTATGCAGTATACACGAAATAGATAACACTACAGACAACAAAAGTCAACAGGTAAAAAAAAAATGTAAGATAGGAATTATATTTCTGAAATTTTATCATAGTAATGACCCGCAGGAGGCATACAGTAATCAATTAATCTAATTTGATTTAAGTGAGACGATTAGAGATTGCCCAAATAATACTACAATAATGCTTGAAATGCTTGTTTTTCTCAATAAAAGGCGATCTCTTAGATGTTTGTTTCAGCAATTCACGCTCACATGAGTTTGACTCTTCCAAGGCATTCAACGCTTGAACCCTTAATCCTTGATGATCATGTTTGGTCAAGAGTCTATTAGCATCCCCTAAAGCATTAACAGCGTCACGATAATCATCAACACATAACATGTAACCTTCTCTTAATTTACGGTCTATTGTTTTCAGCTTGACAAGTGAATCCAGCTCCTTTTGGTTCACTTTTGCATTGTAAACTGCTGAATCGATCGTGATTTTTGCAAGGCCATGGAGATCAGTTTGGGTCGCATGAGTATTGTTTTTTAGGACTTTCAAGCAAAAGGGAGGAGATTCGGTTTTTGAGCAAATTTGGTTAAGGTCATCAACAGTAGTAACATGAGCTGATGATGGGTTAATGGATAAGAACACGAGTGTAAGGGCAACAAGCACGGTGCAGAAATACAAAGAATAAGTGGCCATTTTTCTTGCTCATCTTAATTTGTGGTTTCACAAGCACTATTTATATGAGGAAAAGATGAAAATAGGTTAAGGTATCAAAGATAATAAGTGGAGTAGTAATTAAGAAAAGTCTAACAAACTGAAAATTTTATTGTGGAAGGAATAGGTTACGTTGAGAAAATTAAGAGAAAACGTAGGGAAATTAAGTATATCATTTATATCAATAGTATAACGCATAGAAATGTTTGGGTTCGAGTTTTTCAATAGATGTTTGTTGGTACTAAGCGTAAACTTTCATCGTGGAATGGTTTTTAGCTTCGATCCCAATATAGGTGCAATAAGGATTACTCTAGATTCACTCTGTGTGTTGGAGCCCAATGGTCCCAGACGGGTATGCAGGGTCGCCTACTTGCTTACCCATTTTATTCACAAAAAAAGGCTAACAATATCTTGATATAACATTAGTCCAATAAAAGATGAGTAGTGATCACACAGAGTCGGTTCTGTGGGAGTTACCAAGGATTCGGTTCCGTGGGAGTTAGCACAAAACCAAGAAAGTCACTAATAATCATTTAGAAATTGAATAGTAATTATTTCAAAAAATTTTAAAAGAAAAAAAAATTGAATACCGAATTTACTTCTCAATTTTCCACTAATTACAAGCGAACTTTTTTTTAATTTCGTAGTAACTCCCACAAAACCAAGTTCGTAATACCATCACTCCTTAAATGTTGGGTTAATAACAACGGAACATAATGAATAATGATGAAGTAGTAGTGCAACATCTTAGCCATAGTATACACATAAATTTTAGGGTTAATTACACTTTCATACCTGAGTTTAAGGAATAATTATAAAAACATACATGTGGTATAAGAAATTACACAAACCACATCAGGTTTGTTGATTACATTACAGAATCATGCCTCCGTTAGTAATTCAGTTAATCAAAAATAAAATTATCAATCAAATGTCAATTCACGTTATCAAAAAATTCGAAAACACCTAAATGCCCCTCAAATTAGGTAAGTTAAATACTTTACGGAAGTCTTGCTAACTCATTTCCAATTTTGCAAAACCCAAAGCACTGTCTACGCTAAGAGAAAAGAAACCAATTCAAAAGGCAAGTTTCGGCAACAAAGCTCTGATCTGTCACCACCAGAGCGAACATCGGCCTCAAGCGACTTGAACCCAAGAAAGCCAACCCTAGTTGTTGCCTATTCCACCATCAACTAGAATCGTCGACGACACCACCCAGAAGAACGTGAGACCTCAATGCATCGTAAGACTTTAAGTAAACAAAACTTAAGAATAGTTTCTAAACTAACTAAAGCCTGAGATTTGATATAAAGAAAGATCGTAATATTTTTTTTCTTTTAATTCACATAATAATTTCTGCACTATATATTAGTGTTTTACACATAATCTACATATATTAAAAAAGATATAAAATTCATTACCATGCAATTATTGAAAACAATCAATTACTTAACCAATTTAATCAAAAATAAAAATAAATAAGTGAAAGTAGGTCTGACCAAGGAAGGGAGGACGTGCAAATGGTCTGGCGGACGGAAATGTGGAGGGTGCTACTGGCAAGGATGAGCAGAGAGAAAGAAGAGATAAAGAGAAGATGGAGAAGGAAGAATAGGGAATGGGAGAGGATAAAATGTGTGATAAAGAAGAGATAAACAAAAGGGGAGGAGAAGATGGAGAAATCATGCAGCAAGAGACGAAGAGGAAGGAAACCAAGGAAAAATGGGGAAAAAAAGGAAGCTGAGGATTTAGGGTTCTGGGTAGTTTTCTATGCCATCGCAGATGAGGAAAATTTTCGTTGCATATATTAGTTTCGTTTAAATTTTAACTTAAATTATTTAAGCCATTAAATTAATAATTTTTTATTAAATAACATATAATTTCTTACCAGATTTATCCCTAGTAGTAATCTTGTTTAGCTTTTTTATTGGTGCTGCTTTCTTGGGTTTTTTTCATCAATCGTAGTTTCAATTTCCATGCTAATTGAACTCGTTTTCTTGCGTATGTGTTTGTGTCTGATTTCCGGAGCAGATAAGAAGGTTTTGCCTCACTTCTATAAACTAGATGGTATTCCACTGGGATTGATGATGCATATCCTCAAAGCTGTGAGTCCACCCTCATCTTTTACTATTCCTGTTGCTTTTACTTTCCATGTGCTCATATACATGATACTCTTTAATTTACAGGCATTGTTACTGGCCCTTAGTCTCCCATTTGTTTATGTGATTTCCATGTATCTCCATCATACATCATCCTTTTGCTGTTATCATTGTTAACAGTTATCCTCTGATTAATATGTATGGAATTAACTAAACTCTTTGTACTTCCCTGGTTATTAATGGAATAAATTCGCTGCGGAATGTGCTTATCAACCATCTTCATCTAAATCATCTTTTCTGGAGTTCTCTAACATGCTATGAAAATGTGTTTATACTTTGATCATGATCGCTGTTCTTCTGTAACAGTTGATGGATAATAATGAGAGTCCTGTTTATTATGTCCTTCTCAATCCATCATGTCGAGAAGGATCTCCCAGTGACTACATGGAAAGTGGTATGTAATTTTAAGCACCATATCATTCACTATATCAGCAGAAGTATATCAAATCATGCTTTGTAAACTCTACTAACTGCTGTCTTCAGCTAAAGCATGAATCTATAGATTTCTTCTTAGGAGCACCTACCATCCTCATATTATGTAGTTTTGCCGTCCTATTCGCATTATTAGTTGTTTTTTTATAAGTAATTCCCATTATTAGTCATTTTGAAGCATGGCATTATAAAACATCCTTTTTTGGTATGTCTAAGAGTGATTTTTGAGAAACTATGGCAAGCATGAATTGTCTATGACCGAACACTGACTAGTAAGTCAGTTTTTTTGAACTTAATGTATGAAATGCATGTTTCTTAACTAGTTGTCCCCTTTTCATTACCTATGGGAGATCATCATATTTATAATATTATTGGAAGTTACTATTCGGTTTTTTGTGCTTTTCATTCCTTTTTTTAAGAAAAAATTCTTATTTAGTACAACAATCCATGTCATACTTAAATGAAAATAAAATATTTTTTTTTTCTCTTTTCTTACACCATTTAACGGTGAGATGGACTCTTGTGCTATGTATCCCAACACCAACTTTAGAGTCGACTTGAGTTAACCCCAATATTATACTGTAGTTGCTTTCTTTTCTGCTCTTTCAGGTTCTTATCTTTCTGCTTTCAAGGTCTTTTACAAAAAGTGAATTAAGAGAGGAGAAGAAGAAGGAATGGGAGTGTTGGCATAACTTGGGGTTCTAGTTGCCAAATCTGTGTACACCTATTGACTAGTGGAATTGAAATGTAACTTCTGGGTCTTTTGGCTGAATTGTAGGCTTGTAGCCATATCCCCCCTAACATTTTTGTGGAAGTTTACCTTTGAAAGTAACACGAGTTGCCTTTATCCATAGAGAACACAGCATGAACACAACATATCTTGAAAATTGATAAAAACTTGATACATGCACCAGGGAAAGAATTATTTTAAAACATTATCTGTTTTCACCTTATCATGCACACCCTATACTAAACCAGGGAATTGAATTTCAAAGATCAATTCATGTCTAACATGAATAAAGAATAAATAAAATTCCATCTTATTTCACAACTTATCCTTGGGACATAATTATACAATCAACAAGAAACTCAATCCTCTTATTGGATCTGGAAACGAACACCTCATGCTAGAACTGGTGGTTTAAACAGACAACTCTGTTTTTGAGACAAGAATGCCATCGCTATCCCAATACAGCCAGTCTACATCACGAATCAAGGTTCCTCCAACATAAACAGGAACATGCTTTTCACCATGGCCCTTTTATTAGATTTCATGGGATTTGATGCCAAGGCTCTCACTCCAATATCACACCCATTAATCTCATCCACATCTCTAATGCATCCATCAACTCTAATTATTATTGGCCTCCCCCTCCTAGGATTCTTCTACAAGAATTATAACATCTCTTCAATTCAGACTCTGTTGCTCCTGATGAGCTATAGCTTCCCACATTTTAATTATATCATTCTCCTAAAAGTCGTACATTTAACCTACCAAGTATATTTGTCAAGCACTTGATATGTATGTTGAGACTTGAGAACATAGCTTATGTTTCCACAAAAATATTTTGCACTTTGCATTAGTATATTTATTCCCAAGCGTATTCTTTTTCTGTTTATATCCATTCTCCTCTTCTTACTTCTCACGATCTCATCTCGTAACTTGGATATATCAAATTCTCACTTTCATCTAGGAAGTAACTAACTGCATCAAAGGTAGGTTTTTCTCTGTTATTCTTTAGATTTTTTCCCTCACATATAGACCTCCATTGAAGAGCAAAAACTAGCGGATATATGAGACTACTTGTTAGAACACTAGTCAAACACAAAGTTTGCTCAAATATACCTGCAACTTAAGTTTGTGAGTTCACCCTAGCATCACCCCAAGTTTACATGCTCTCTTTCAAATGAAGATCACTTAGAAGTTAGTTTATGTTAAGACAAATTCCACGCTCCAAAACATGTTAATTAATCAAACTCTTGCAACCATTTACACCAATGTTGCAAGACCATGGATAACCATCAAATAAAAGGCAAGGTGTTTGTTAAAGGAGGTACATTTACGTCCAAGACACTTATTCTTGGGTTGCCCTTTGACTAGACATCTTTGGGTTATGGCTTATCATGTTTTGAGTATCTTTTGGGTGGTCACCGACTCTATTCATGATGAAGTTTGGGCATGATACAGTATCTAAACTTCTAAAGAATTGAAGAGAGATTGTTCTCTGATTCCCTACTTTATTGGTTCTTTTGGAATGAAAAAATAGGACTTTGATGGTGTGGAAAGGTCTATAAATCCTATTAGGTATGCGTGGTTCAATAACCTTAAACCAAAAATAATTTTTTTTGTAAATGAAGATGATCTTTTATTCAATTTTTACTTATTAAAAAGTTTACTTAAAAGGATGAAAATTATTTGATGCCTAATTCAAAATTCTAAAGCAATCCCCCAAGATTATGCCTTGAATAGCTAAGCAACAGACAAGACAAAAACACAGTAAGTACTTAAAGGAAGAAAATTATTTGACGTGAATTTCAAAGTTTGTTTTCCCCGATTTAACTCTTTTGGCGAACCCGAACCGATATCAGCTTTACCTCCATCACTACCTACCTAAAACATAACCAAAACTCCTTTAATTCAACACAACACACTTCAATTGTCAGTAAAATTCAACTAAAAGAATCAGAGAGAGAGAGAGAGAGAGAGAGAGAACTGGTTTTCAGAATCTAAATTCTTCCATTGATAAGATTTAAATTAAAATTGGAAAAATTCAATGTTATTTTCTTAGTGAACAAGCAGAAAGACTAATGATAGAATTGGAGGCTATTAGACCTTATCGGACTGTTGACAGGCTTTGATGGGTCTTGAAATCAGGCGATTACTATTGAATGCGATAGAGTGGCTAAGGAGGAGGGAACCGTTCGCGGGTTCCGGAGACAAAATGAGGCCGGTTTGGTGAGCAGAGGTGTGAGATATAGGGTCTGTATGGTTCCCGCCATGAGAGTGAGTACTATGCAGTGTACACGATATAGATAACACTACAGACAACAAAAGTCAACAGGTAAAAAAAAATGTAAGATAGGAATTATATTTCTGAAATTTTATCATAGTAATGACCCGCATTTGATTTAAGTGAGACGATTAGAGATTGCCCAAATAATACTACAATAATGCTTGAAATGCTTGTTTTTCTCAATAAATGGCGATCTCTTAGATGCTTGTTTCAGCAATTCACCTTCACATGACTTTGACTCTTCTAAGGCATTCAACACTTGAACCCTTAATCCTTGATGATCATGTTTGGTCAAGAGTCTATTAGCATCCCCTAAAGCATTAACAGCGTCACGATAATCATCAACACATAACATGTAACCTTCTCTTAATTTATGGTCTATTGTTTTCAGCTTGACAAGTGAATCCAGCTCCTTTTGGTTCACTTTTGCATTGTAAACTGCTGAATCCATCGTGATTTTTGCAAGGCCATGGAGATCTGTTTGGGTCGCATGAGTATTGTTTTTTAGGACTTTCAAGCAAAAGGGAGGATATTCGGTTTTTGAGCAAATTTCGTTAAGGTCATCAACAGTAGTAACATGAGCTGATGATGGGTTAATGGATAATAACACAAGTGGAAGGGCAACAAGCATGGTGCAGAAATACAAAGAATAAGAGGCCATTTTTCTTGCTTATCTTAATTTGTGGTTTCACAAGCACTATTTGTATGAGGAAAAGATGAAAATAGGTTAAGGTATCTAAGATAATAAGTGGAGTAGTAATTAAGAAAAGTATAATAAACTGAAAAATTTATTATGGAATGAATAGGTTACGTTGAGAAAATTAAGAGAAAACGTTAGAAATTAAGTATATCATTTATATCAATAGTTTAATGCATAGAAATGTTTGGGTTCGAGTTTTTCAATAGATGTTTGTTAGTACTAAGCTTAAACTTTCATCGTGGAGTGGTTCTTAGCTTCGATGCCAATATAGGTGTAACAAGGATTACTCCAAGTTCATTCTGTGTGTTGGAGCCCAATGCTCCCTGACAAGTATGCGGAGTCGCCTACTTGCTTACCCATTTTATTAACAAAAAAAGCTAACAATATCTTGATACAAAATTCAGTCCAATAAAAGATGAGTGGTGATCACACAGACTCGGTTCCGTGGGAGTTGCCACAAAACTAGGAAAGTCACTAATAATCATGTAGAAATTGAATAGTAATTATTTCAAAAAATTTTAAAAGAAAAATAAATTGAGCACCAAATTTACTTCTCATTTTTCCACTAATTACAAGCGAACTTTTTTAATTTCGTGGTAACTCTCATACCATCACTCATTAAATGTTGGGTTAATAACAACCGAACATAATGAATGATGATGAAGTAGTAGTGCAACATCTTAGCCATAGAATACACATAAATTTTAGGGTTAATTACACTTTCATACCTGAGTTTAGGGAATAATTATAAAACATACATGTGGTATAAGAAATTACACAAACTACATTAGGTTTGTTGATTACATTACAGAATCATGCCTCCGTTAGTAATTCAATTAGTCAAACGTAAAATTCTCAGTCAAATGTCAATCCAGATTATCAAAAAATTCGAAAACACCTAAATGCCCCTCAAATTGGCTAAGTTAAATACTTTATGGTAGTCTTGTTAACCCATTTCCAATTTTGCAAAATCCAAAGAACTATCTGCGCTAAGAGACAAGAAACCAATTCAAAAGGCAGGTTTCGACAATAACACTTTGATCTATCACCACCAAAGCGAATGCCGACCTCAAGCGACTTGAACCCAAGAAAGCCAAGCCTAGTTATCGCCTATTCCACCATCGATCATAATCGTCGACAACACCACTGAGAAGAACGTGAGACCTCAATACATCGTAAGACTTCAAGTAAACGAAACTCAAGAATAGTTTCTAAACTAACTAAAGCCCAAGATTTGATATAAAGAAAGATCGTAATATTTTTTTCTTTTAATTCACATAATAATTTCTGCACTATATATTAATTAGTGTTTACACATAATCTACACATATTTAAAGAGATATAAAATTCATTACCATGCAATTATTGAAAACAATCAATTACTTAACTAATTTAATTTAATAATTTAATTAAAAATAAAAATAAATAAGTGAAAGTAGGTCTGACCAAGGAAGGGAGGACGTGCAAATGATGTGGTGGAGGGCACGGTGGAGGGTGCTACTGGCAAGGATGAGCAGAGAGAAAGAAGAGATAAAGAGAAGATGGAGAAGGAAGAATAGGGAATGGGAGAGGATAAAATGAGTGATAAAGAAGAGATAAACAAAAGGAGAGGAGAAGATGGAGAAATCACGCGGCAAGAGACGAAGTGGAAGGAAACTGAGGAAAAATGGGAAAAAGAAAAGGAAACTGAGGATTTAGGGTTCTGGGTAGTTTTCTATGCCATCTCAGATGAGAAAAATTTTCGTTGCATATATTAATTTCTTTTATATTTTAATTTAAATTATTTAAGCCATTAAATTAATAATTATTTAATTATTTTTTATTAACTAGCATATAATTTCTTACCAGATTTATCCCTAGTAGTAATCTTGTCTAGTTTTTTTTTTTTTTTTTTGGTGCTGGTTTCTAGGGTTTTTTCATTAATAGTAGTTTCAATTTCCATGCTAATTGAACTCGTTTTTTTCCGTATGTGTTTGTGTCTGATTTCCGGAGCAGGTAAGAAGGTTTTCCCTCACTTCTATATACTTGATGGTATTCCACTGGGATTGATGATGCATATCCTCAAAGCTGTGAATCCACCCTCATCTTTTGCCATTCCTGTTGCTTTTACTTTCCATGTGCTCATATACATGATACTCTTTAATTTACAGGCACCCATATTGTTACTGGCCCTTAGTCTCCCATTTGTTTATGTGATTTCCATGTATCTCCATCATACATCATCCTTTTGTTGTTATCATTGTTAACAGTTATCCTCTAATTAATATGTATGGAATTAACTAAACTCTTTGTACTTCCTTGGTTATTAATTGAATAAATTTGCTGCGGAATGTGCTTAACAACCATCTTCATCTAAATCATCTTTTCTGGAGTTCTCTAACATGATATGAAAATGTGTTTATACTTTGCTCATCATGAATGTTCTTCTGTAACAGTTGATGGATATTAATGAGAGTCCTGTTTATATATGTCCTTCTCAATCCATCAATCCATCATTTCCAGAAGAATCTCCCAGTGACTATATGGAAAGTGGTATATAATTTTAAGAACCATATCGTTCACTATATCGGTAGAAGTATATCAAATCATGCTTTGTAACCTCTACTAACTGCTGTCTTCAGCTAAAGCATGAATCTACAGATTTCTTCTTATTAGCACTTACCATCCTCATATTATGTAGTTTTGCCGTCCTATTCGCATTATTAGCCGTTTTTTCTATAAGTAATTCCCATTATTAGTCGTTTTGAAGCATGGCATTATAAAATATCATTTTTTGGTATGTCTAAGAGTGTTTTTTTGAGAAACTATGGCAAGCATGAATTGTCTATGACCAAACACTCATTATTATGTCGGATTTTAAAAACTTAATGTCTGAAATGCATGTTTCTTAACTAGTTTGTCACTTTATCATTACCTGTGGGAGATCATCATATTTATAATATTATTGGAAGCTATTATTCGGTTTTTTGTGCTTTTTATTCCTTTTTTTAAGGAAAAATTTTTATATAGCGCAAAGATCTATTTCACTCTTAAAAATAAAATATCTTTTTTTTCTCTTTTTATACCATTTAACGGCCCAACACTAACTGCAGAGTCGACTCGAGTTAACCGCAATATTATACTGTAGTTGCTTTCTTTTCTGCTCTTTCAGATTCTTATCTTTCTGCTTTCAAGGTCTTTTACAAAAAGTGAATTAAGAGAGGAGAAAGAAGAAGGAATGGGAGTGTTTGCATAACTTGGGGTTCTAGTTGCCAAATCTGTGTACACCTATTGACTAGTGGAATTGAATGTAACTTCTGGGTCTTTTGGCTGAATTGTAGGCTTGTAGCCATATCCCCCTTAACATTTTTGTGAAAGCTTACCTTTGAAAGTAACACGAGTTGCCATTTATCCATAGAGAACACAGCATGAACACAACATATCTTGAAAATTGACAAAAACTTGATACATGCACCAGGTAAAGAATTATTTTAAAACATTATCTGTTTTCACCTTATCATGCACACCCTATACTAAACCAGGGAATTGAATTTCAAAGATCAATTCATGTCTAACATAAATAGAGAATAAATAAAATTCCATCTTATTTCACAACTTATCCTTGGGACATAACTATACAATCAACAAGAAACTCAATCCTCTTATTGGATCTGGAAACAAACACCTCATGCTAGAACTGGTGGTTTAAACAGACAACTCTGTTTTTGAGACAAGAATGCCATCGCTATCCGAATACAGCCACTCCCCATCACAAATCAAGGTTCCTCCAACATAAACAGGAACATGCTTTTCACCATGGCCCTTTTTATTAGATTTCAAGGGATTGGATGCCAAGGCTCTCACTCCAATATCACACTCATTAATCTCATCCACATCTCTAATGCATCCATTCACTACAATGCCAGCCCACCCCATATTTTGAGCTGACTGTCCCAAATTTCCTCCCATAAGAGCACATCTCATGCTTCCCCCACCATCTATAACTAGCACTCTTCCTTCACCTCTGGCCTCAACAAGCTCCCTGACCAGAACATTGTCTTCAAAAACCTTAACGGTGACAATAGGGCCTGAGAATGCACGACGTTGGCCGTAGATCTTGAAGATCGGTTGCAGAGCACGTAAGTCGCCGCTTGCCAAAAGCGCTGCATTTGAATCACAAGCTTCAGCAGTTGCAAAGGAAGCCATATGAACTCCTGCACGGATAGCTGCCCAAATGTTATGAGTATGTGAAACCTTAAAAATCAACTATTAATTGGAGTATCCAAAAAGGAACCATCAACTACAGAAGAGGAGGCTCATCAAAAAAATTTTGAAATGCTTTCTAATACTCACTAAGTCCCAACTTACAACATCTATAGTTTGTATGCAGGCTAAAACAACAATATAAAAAAATAGGAGGGACCATAAGAATCACAAATCTATCATCAGTGTCCTGCATAGAAATGCTGCTCATAAGTATAGGATGCTTTCATTACATATCACTGAATAAGAGCCTCCTTAACTCTACCACACCTCCTCTGCAGCCTCCCTTCACAATTAACATATCATCAGCCTCCCTTTCTTTCCTCCAAAATTCATATAGATAAAGCCCTGAACTTTGCTCTCTCAGTCACAAAAATTAGCAGGAAAAAAGATTTGCTTTGACATTCAAAGCATTTGATCAGTAAGCAGCAACAACATAGAGATGTGCAATTGTAGTTGCATTATTTTGGCTTTCAAGTTTAACACAAATCTATCACTTTGCATTAGGTTGTGAAAGCAGTTAGTACCTAAAATGTGAAGCTTTATTTAGGAACTCAACAAAAGTGTAGAGGATATGCAGCAATTTGGGAACCTCAATATCAACATAAATTTCCCCAACATTAACAAGAAACTCAAGTTCACTTAGAAAGCTGCCTAGTTTTCTGAAACTAAAAAGCAACATGTAAGTCATAACTATCTCTAGTAAATGTGCAATGCTAATAAAAGCAGAAAATTCAATGAAGACAGCAGCCTAGTAGATTCAGTTCCTCAACTCTGAATTCGGGACACGAAACCCAGAAAATTGCATGCTTCAGATAATCGATGATAATCTTAGCACAACAATCAAAGCAGATGTTGCTTTAAATATTACCTTGGTACATTTTATGCATATACAACCACAAAAAAACCGATGGCTTAGCATAGATGAGCTTCATATCAAGCCTTCATTGACTATGCAAATACTATAACATAACTGACCCTTCTAATTATTAGTGCTAACAGCTTGAATAATTCTGGTGAACACTGGCAATGAATTAGCTTTCATTGATTACAATTCTAAATGGATTGTTGCTTGGCTGCCACTAAAACTACATATATAGAGAGATCTAATCTATTTAAGAATTTTTTTAAAGAGAAAGGGTAAGATAATATTATAAGAAGAGCGAGATTAGGTGTTAAAAAAACAAAGGGGGGAAACCAACTAACATCTCTAATGAATCCATCAGTAATTATCAATTATGATTAAGACTAGTTGACAAATAAATTGTAAAAATCCAGGAACCCCTCAGGTCTCAGTATTAAAGAAGACAATTAAAGATGAATGGAAGACTAGAGTTAGAAGAGTTTACTGAGAGAGAATAGAGATTTCGCCGGAGGAGGTGTTGGTGATGGCGGGCAGACTATCTGCAGTGTCCTGTGTATATGCAGCAACTTTATCATCTAGGCTATGACGAAGAATTCTAATTTTATGGAGTATTTCTCATTTAATAGAGTATTTTTATTTATTAGACAGAAAAAAGATGAAAGATGATGACGTCAGCTTTTGAAGGAAGATTGACGGCAACGGCAGCTACTTTATCTCTTACCTACCCTCATACAGAGGATTATTGACCCCTTTACCCGTTTAATAATATTCCTACTCCTTTCATTTGGAAAAAATATATTCAATTGTAACTTCCTTTAGTACGACTTAAATTCAAAGGTTATTTATACTTTTATATTTGAGTAATTACAAAATTATATCTGTAGTATAAGAAATTACATAAATTTACTTGAAATTTGTTGATTACATTATAAAAACATATTTTCGTTAGTAATTCAGTTACTCAAACGTAAAATTCTCAACCAAATGTCAATTCACTTCATTAAAAAATTCTAAAACCCTTAAATACTCCTCAAATTAGCTAAGTTAAATACTTTATAGGAGTCTTGCTAACCCATTTCCAATTTTACAAAACCTAGAGAATTGTTTGCACTAAGAGAAAATAAATCACTCCAAAAATCAGGTTTCAGCAACAAAGCTCCGATCCATCACCACCAAAGCGAACGCCGACCTCAGGTGACCTGAACCCAGGAAAGCCAATCCTAGCCGCCGCCTATTCCACCATTGATTGGAATCGTTGACAACACCACCCAGAAGAATGCAAGATCTCGAGAAGAAGCTCAGTCTTGCTAATCCAAGAAGCATTGTCGGAAAAGGCCACGGTGACGAGAATTAGCGACCAGAAAAGAGTCGAAAAAGGTGACCTAAACAGAAGGAACAAAGAAGATTGACCCACCCAGGGATTTTCAAAAACAGGCGACCTAAATGTGAAGCTCAGTCTTGTTAATCCATTTCCATTTTTTGTTCTTAAACCATGGAGTCTTTTTCAAAACTTGATAAAAAGGCCAAAAGAATGGCAATCCAAGCAACCTTCTTCTTCAAAACCACTTTTAATTTTTTCACCCATAAATTTTCAGACCAAGAACTTCTTCAAAACCTGATTAAATAGCACAAGAATTTAAAGAATTAAAATTCATGTATATGGACGCTAATAACATAATAAATCAAGTTAACACTATAAAACTTAGAAAATCAATTTGATAGAAAACAAGATTAATAAAGATTGACCCGCATTACATATCCTTCAGGTTTCTCGACATAGAAGCTACAATTTGGGCACCTCTTCCACTTCTTGTGTTTTGCAAGCTTTATCAACATGATATCATCTTCTTTTCCTCTCTCATCCTTGTTCAACTCAACGCAATCAATCTCCTTGTGCCAATGCATGCAAAACAGTCTCATACAATTAAGACACACACCAATCTCCTTATATCGTCTCATCCGCTAAAAAAAATTGGCACAATAAATTTGGCTCAGTTTTGCAACAAAACCCTCAAAGATCCAAAAAAAATTTAGTTTCATTTTTTCTTTTTCTAAGTAATTAAACAGATCTGGTGAGACGACTTGGTTAAAGAAGAGAGATTTATTTCTCTAGATCGAAACTCAGAAACGATTTTTCTACGGATTACACTGTTGGTTTGATTTGCGAGAGAGGGTTGCTGGATTTTGATTTTAAGTTTGTTTAGATTTTTTTGTTGGGTTTTAAGGAGAAGAATCAGAAGAGAAACTTTGAAGAAAAGAAAGATGGGAAAAGAGTGAACATGTCACTGGGATTAGATCAGATTATTTAAGGAGAGGCAATTTCAACATTTTTCATGTTCCGTTAAGATTTAACGAATTTTATGAGGTTAATTTTCTGATAAATATGAAATAGTCATTTCCAATACCACATGTATGTTTTTGTAATTACCTTTAAACTGGGGTATGAAAGTATAATTAACCCTTAATTAGTTTGAATAAAATAGAGTCAAAATCATGCAACACCAAAATGATAAGATCACCCCAAACTAAAAACAGGTCAAAACTAACGACCGAATGATAGGATCCTGATTCCTGAATGATGGTTTATGTGCATAAATGATAGCAAGCTAAGAAGAGAACTTTCCTCTCTTCCCCAAATTAACCACTCACATTAATTTTGCAACAACCTATTTCTCTTCCCATCCCTTTCTCTCCCTCTCCCTTTCCCACTACCTCTCTCCAGGGGATAAACAAGAAAATGAACTGGAACAATCTTAAATATCTAGGACTCCTTCCATTATCATCATCATTTGATATCTTTTTACTTATCCTTGTTGTTAGAAATATCCTTTTATTGATATCATTTTATAAGCAACATCCTCCTAATCTTTCCTCCCAGCAGAACAACAACAGTACTTCTCCAGAATTTGAGCAAATGCAAATTTTTTCTCCCTTCGTCTTCTTTCCCTCATTTAGTTGTCATTTTCATTATCTTGACTTCGGGGTTTGTTAGCGTCGCCACTGCTCTTTATCAAACCAGACCACTTCCATTTTACACTGCAGTCTTAAAAAATGTGCAACTCTTATTACTTCATTACGGGAATTTTTTCCTTCTCTTGCTTACTATGATCATCCATCAATTTTTTCTTTTCGCATCGTTTACACTGTGCCTACAGACTTTTTATACAAAGGATATGTTCTCCTTGGCGACATTCAACGCGATAAACGTGGTTCTGTATCCAATATCTGCAACTCTCTTTTTCTTGTTGTGGGAATTGGTTTTATCGGTCTTTCAAGTTCTTCGAAGGAAAAGAAAGACAATGATTGATAATGAGATAATATCGTCGTTGAGGGAAGGTACAAGAGCAGCAGCACTTATGGTTTTTCTTCTTGTCTCAGCTTTGGATCTTTATTGGTTTTTTGTTTATGCTCTAGGATCAGAGATAGCTGGGTTTGTTACCCTTTTCCTTTTGAGCTTTAGTGTAGCAATCTTTTTAACGTTTTATTGGTTCTCTTTTATCCCTATGCAAATATAAATGTGCATGTTATGTCTTTTCTTTTTTAGATGAATAATTTTGACTCTTTCAAACATTGGGATTTTGACCCTATCTGCTTTTCTGCTATATCAATGACAATTTGTTGCATATATCATTTTTTTTAGACAATGTAACGAAAGGAGGATCTTAAACTCTGCTAATTAACAAATAAATCACAATTAATCCTATTCAGCTAGAACTTTTATAATCTAATTGGACTCATTCAGACAATTAGCGATGGCCAAAACGATGCCACAATAATGTTTAAAATTCTTGTTTTTCAAATGAAGAGGAGATGATTTAGTTCCCAGTCCATTTTCACACGCCTTAGCCTCTTGTAAAGCACCCAGTGCTTGAATTCTCAGTCCGCGGTTATCATGTTTGATTAAAAGCCTCTTAGCATCGTTAAGAGCATCAATTGCATCTACATAATTCTCATAACATAACCTGTAATGCTCTCTCAATTTATGGTTTTTTTCTCCCTTGATAAGTGGGTTAATCGCCTTGTGGATCTGGTTTCCATCGGCAAGTGCTAGGTCGATTGAGATTTTAGCGAGGTGATGAAGATTCGCTTTATTGATCAACTTGTGAGTGTGTTTTTTCAACACGTGCAAGCAGAAGGAAGGATCTT
The DNA here is from genome assembly GCA_023935145.1 of Bretschneidera sinensis. NCBI lineage: Eukaryota > Viridiplantae > Streptophyta > Magnoliopsida > Brassicales > Akaniaceae > Bretschneidera > Bretschneidera sinensis. The sequence goes on along the minus strand of CM043700.1, from coordinate 3,349,199 downwards.
CGGCCTTGGAGCAAATTTTGTTATGCTCATGATCATTGGGTCTAATTTGCCGTAGTGCAAATGATGGGGCACTGCTCAAAGAGAATATGAGGGAGAGAGTAACCAACAAGGTGGAGCTTGAGATACCCAAAGATGAGGCCATTTCGATTTTTGGCTGTGCGACCTATTTTTGTGCTTCGGCAACCACTAATTTTTATAGTAGTCTTGGAAGGTTAACGGTAGGAGGCTGATATTTTAGGATAATTAAGAGAAATTAAACCCAGAAACTGAAGGTTAATTAATCGGAGTAATTAAAGTAAATTATAATTTAGAGCCTTTAAATCAGGGGGACGTGGCAGTCTTACATATAGGATCGTATTCAATACATCACAGTATAGATGTAGTACCGTGGGATGGTCCTAGACCTCCTTATAGGACACCTGGGATCTATCTCATACTTTCATCCTTCAAGCCAAGTGAAGGGATGGAGAGATACGATTTTGCTTTTCTTTTTCTGAAAGAAAACATAAGTTTGACATAAAATGCCTTTGTTTCCTTCAATTTGAGAACATGGTCTCTAAACTTGTTTTGATTGAATTCTTATATATGTAATAGTAAATTAAAAAATATCTATTGTACTTCTATGGAGTATGTAAATTCCATTTTTATAAAATTTTAAGAGAGCATAACAAACAAAAATAAAAGAGAAAGTTGCAAATTAGAGCCACCAAAGAAAATGTCATTTCAGGCCGAACCACGTTATTGATGCTAAAAAGGTGGATGAAGATGACTTGTCTTCAATGGTCTTCAATAAGGTTTGTTGAAGATTCGCCATAGCTAAAGGGGTCTTGGACTGAAGGTCTTCCTAAAATTGGCAATGGGCAATGACCTGCAAAAAAAGCCTCGCGGAGTTTTTGTATTTCAACGAAGACCCTCCGACGCTCAAGTAAGTGGACACTCATATGAGGTGAAGAAAGTTTCTAAGAGGTGAGAGGATATTTGAGAAGAGGAGAAAACTAGATGAGTTCTTTTTGTTCCTCGTATGATTTCTTCCCATACTTAGGATTCTCTTTGTTTTTTATCTCTTTTAATTGGGGAGTGTTGTTATGTTTAGGCCCTGCCTTTTGGGATCTCTATCTACCTGACTTGATTTAGTTTTGCTTTCTTTTGTCTACTTGTGCTTGTGTTCCTCATCTCTCCTATGTTCTCTCTCATTTTGTTCGAAGGTGAGGGCTCATTTATATAGGTGTTGGCATGTCGCTGATTTCCCAAGGTAGGACATTGTTAGACTGATGTGTCAGTACCTCGAGCCTTACAACGGACAACAATTTGTACTTGAGGTATGATTTTTTTTAGAGTTGTCTCATCACCATGTCAGGCGGTATGACCGCATGTACATTTCCATAACCAGTCCGAGTTACTTCGCCGCTCAGTAGTTATTGAATAGCCACGTGTTGGGTCATCACTTGATCGTATTATTTTGGTCACTTCATAATGTAAATTTTGCGTTTTTCTCGTGTGTGAATGTTTTGATTTCTGTTATCCTAAACAAAAAATAGAAGAAACCTTACAAGAATCACAAGATAGGCATTTATCTCAGGTATTGTTTGCGCTCAAACCTGGTGCTAATGTGATTCCCCATTTTTTTTCCTTCCTCTGTTTGGTTGCCAAGAGAATTGTGAGATTTTGGTCGGTTACTGTTTGATGAATGAAACGAAGCTATCAATAAAAGTAAATTCTACTCTGCGAAATAGTTTGTTGGAGAAATATGAAGTCATCTCATCATATTAAGACATTTTCGTCCAATAAAACTTAAATTAAAATCACCCACAAAAAATCTAATTTATTGAATCAAACTAAAGAAAAAAGTGACCCCATTTCGATCTGAGGTCCCATGAATTACAAGAACTAACCTAATTTCATTTTCCTACATGATCAGAGATAGCCTTGATGATACTACAATGTTCCTGAAACTTTTTATTCTTTTCACCGAGGGGCGATGAGCCGGTTTTTGACATTTTATCTTCACAAGTTTTAGCCTCCTCTGATGCAACCACTGATAGAACTTTCAATTTCCTGAAATCAATTGATTTCAAGCATCGCTTTGCATCTTTCAAAGCATCTATTGCATTCTCGTAATTTTCAGAACATAACATGTATGCCTCCTGCAATTTAGAGTCAAAATTTGTCACATTTACACTCAATTTGATTGCTTGGTAGGTTTCTTTCGCATTAGCATGTGCTTGGTCGATTGCGTGCTTAGCAAGGTGATGAAGATCAGTTGTGCTCCAGTGCATGTTATTTTTCAAAATTCTCAGGCAAAATGAGGAATCTAGTGTTTTCTCGCAAATCTTGTTGAGATCATCAATCGTCAAGTTCTGCCTTAGCTCTACTGAATTCTCCTTCGGCATTGGGGTAGAGATTTTTTTGCCTTTTGCCTTCTGTTTTGCGAAGGAAGGGCATATAAGGATAGATACAAGCAAAAGAGAGACCAGAGGCAAGACAGAGGTACTCAAAGATGAGGCCATTTGTCGATTTTGATTTGCCTTTACGTGCTATTGCAAGCACTTTATATAAGAGGAGTTTCGACTGTTTCCGGAATGTTTATGTGAAACTGACGAGTTGATATTAATAAAATGTTTGAGAAATTAATAAAATAGTGTTTTTAATTAATTAATTATTTTAAAAAATAAAAAATAAATACTCAAAAAACTTATGTATGGCCTCATAAAGGAAAACACCTCGTCTAATACCTAAAACACTGTAGCATTTCAATCTAAGTCTAAACTAAATTATATCCTTTTTTCACTGGACAAATTTTTATCTCAAACTTCCATCAGCCCTCCATCATGACACAGCTATCCACTGATATAAGTTGTGTTATCATTCAGACTCTCATCATTAAGCATTTTAGGCTCTATATCATCACTTAATTGAAAGAAAATGGGCTAAGCTACAATAATTCATTCATCCAATCAATCCAACACTTCAACAGAAATAAGAATCCTATTCATCATATAAATCAAAATCCATGTCCCAAGTAAGCAAAACTAAATCATCATGGCAATCTCCATAAACTACACCATATTCTTTACCCTTTTTTTTTATTTATGAATTTGATATTGGAAAGGGAAAGATATGAAGAAATGGAAAAATCATCAATAGATTCAGTTATAGATAATTCTCAAGTTTTTCAAGAAAATTTTGTATTTGGAAGACATGTTTTGGAAATATTCTACTGAAAATTGAAGAATTTTCTACAACCGAACACTCCCTAAATGTTTCTGTTTCAAATGATTAAAAGGAAACTGAATAGTTTCTAGCATGTAAATTATAAGAGAAGGGCTTCAAAAAGAGAGGACACAACCATCAATTGATCACCATTTGCACAGCAACAAGTAATCTTTTGCTGTGTGCATTATCTTCTGCAGATTTTTGAACCATCATGGCATGCAAGTGATCATTAGTATAAACCTTTTTTTTTTTAAATGCTATAAATATAATTAACAGAGTAGAATATTTCAAAAGGAACTAATTACAAGTTTCACAAACTTATTTCCTTATAATTTGACATGATAATCAATTGCCCCTGAGCACATAATACTTCATCAAACAGCAAAAAAGGTGGTGAACATGAAAAAGAAAAACTAGCATTGCAGAGACACAAACCTCGCCTCACATCAACTCATGTAATTGCAGCAAATCATCCAGAAAATCCTTTTGAAAACCACCAAAAAAAAAAATCAAATAAAATATCAGCCTAGATGATAAGAGATAGCGCTAATGATACTACAACATTGCTCAAAATTTTTGTTACTTTCAGGTAGAGGCGAGGAGCCAGCTTTCGATATTTCATTTTCACAAATTTTAACCTCTCCTGAGGCAACCAAACATACCAACATTACACCTTCTCAATCCCTTTAAATTTCATTTTTACAGTCTTAATCATTTTTCAACCCATATGTAAATCAAATGGGCTCTAATTTCCACAGGACCCGATGTTTGAACTCAAGATCACTGCGTGAGTGTCCTCAGTGTGAGATACTACTCAATCACTTGAACTAGAGGTCTTTTGCAATATTTTATTTGTGAATGTACTTAAGATACATCACAATCAATTTCGTCCATTTAAGTATTTTTTTTGAGTGAATACGGGAAATGCTACTTGCATGGACTAACAACAAAGAGAACACGCTCAAATGTACATTAATGGCAAACACTTTTGACATAATGTTTATGAGACCCAATAGGAGCCATTAATACGCTGCAATACCAAGAATGTACCGACAATTATGTACTTTCTGATTGGTATTTATAAACAAGAAGCATTTGACTTGATAGTTATTCTCTCATGTTAAATATATTTGGGTGTGCTGAGGTCCTAACTTCGATTTCTCGTACCAATAACTCCTCTTTTATGGATAAAAAAACTTATTGTATGAGTGGATACAAGGGAAATAAAACTTGTTGTATGAGTAGATAAAAATTAGGGTAGGTTAGGTTAGATTATCGCTGTAAATTTTTTTTAAAAAAAAAAAAAAATTGTAGCAAGGATGGTATCCTAAAACATCTGTTAATCATAAAAAGATTAAGTTACGCCGTGGTATTGTGCAAAAATAAATCCAACATGCATTGTATCCTCTGCTAGGAGGTTTTTGAAGTTGACTTCTTTTCTACACATAACTATGGACAGAGTTAGAGGCACCATAATGTAATGTTCATTGCATCTACTACTGTTTTCTAAGTATGCCTCAAGCCACAGTAAAATTCAAGGCAAACTGAGCTTACATACATAAAATCTAAGCAGATAATCAGCAAGTTCTGCGTGCTGCACTCTTAATCCACACTGATGTTGTGATTAACTTAACTCCCTGTCACCGCTGGAAGCTACAATTGCTAACAATCTTAACTGTTTTTAAACTACATTCATGGAATGGAAGCTATTCAAACTTAGCCAATTGGTGGGAATACATAGAGATGAGAGGAAAAAAAATATGAAAAAAACACTTTGTTTGAATAACGGTAAGAACTAATGGTAACAGTACTAATAGAGCACAAATCTTTATCTTTATCTCTAGAGCCAGTTCAATAAAGTTTAATCAGCACCCAAACAAAAAAGCTAATTTCTAACGTACTTTCTGCATCACCATCAATCAAAGTCTGAAAGTTCATGATCAGGCCATGGGCTAATATTGTCCCATTCAACTGGTAGGCAAATCAGGCAAGCAACTCATGGGTGAATGATTACTACTACAGTCCTTTCGATGAGGCTTATATCTTTATTCTGTTTGCTGGTATACTTAACCTCAGAGCAATGACACCAATTGCTATCACTAGCTGTACCACAAAACATTTGATCATTGCTCCCTTTTAGCATCTTGAAGAATAAATATATCCACCTACTTTCCACTTTCTTCACATCAAGCAAAAGGCATCAAGCCCATTGAAGGTTGGTCAATTCCATCGCTGATATCATTTTCAAATATGCATTGCATCTCCTCTCTCACTAGATAGCTATTATACCTTTCCACCTCCAACACTGTTCTGTTCACAATGAGTGCATACAGACAACTTCAAACCATGCTCCTATTTAGCTATAGCCATACAGAAATTGCATCACAAACTTTATTAAGGGAACTAGAATCCCACTACCCATATTTATCACTTTCATTATTTACAAAAGGTGCTTAGTAAACACACATGCATGTACAGAGCAAAATGCAGACTGCCAAACAAGAATACGCACACACATGCAAACACATCTCTATAAAATATAGGAAACATGCATAGGCACACGGACACCTGAACACACACGTGGACAAAAGCGAGTAAAGTACTTAAATGGAGAATTCACAAAGTTGCAGCGGCTCCTTTTGTCCTCCCACTTTCTGGGATACCCTTAAAATTGTATTGAAACTATTGCCTGCCAACTGCAATCAGATCTTTGGTTTTCAGTGCCATAAACCTAACCAGGACCAAAAGAAACCAGTATCTCCACACTTTTGTGAACACACAAGCCTCATAGATTGTATCTTTCATCCGTACAAATTTTTCCTCTTATCCTCTCGAGTGACTGCAACACATAACTCCACAAAGTTTGATCCAAGACATAAAATACAAGTACTAGCAGTGAAAAACTAATGCAACGCAGAGAGCTAATGAATAATAAATTGCATTTTATTAGTAAGGCCATTCTTACACTCCATATAGCAAATGATATCCGTAGAAAGTTTTAATTAAACAAAAAGCATATAACGAAAAATAAACCATTTCAATCTAAATCACACCAACAATCAAACGGAACACAAATTATCTATTCAAAAGATCACCAACAGCGAAAAAAGCATGTAAATCAAGAAACACGCGTACCCAACCAGCCCGCGATGCTCTTCCCACATGGCAACCTCAACCGACAGCCTGGTGCAAACCCTCGTCGACCAAACCACAAAAACCGCAGCCAGCACGAAAATGGCCACACCACCTTGCGGCAAAAACAGTGACATCGCAGACAAAATCACCATTGGGAGCATACAGTAGCCAATCAAGCTCAAGCACCGGTACAAATCCAAGTTTCCGTTCCTCCCCGCCAACATGTTAAACACAACATACAAGTAAATGGCGGCAACAGTGACCCAACCCAAGATGATCCCAAAATGGATCTTCCCCGCCAACAACTGGAACAAGCCAAATGAAATTAAGAAGAGGAAGGGACCCGATAAGTCAGCGTCTTCGTGGAGATTGGAGTTCACGCGAAAGGGGTTAAGAATTGAGTAGGTTTTGCTCCAAATCTGTCTTGTATTGATACCCAGTTCTTCGAGGAGGGGTGGTTCCTCCTCGAAATTGGAGGAGGCGATGGTGTTAGAGGAAGGGCCGGGAAAGGCGGAGGAGGATGTGGCGGGGCCCATGTCGAAGGACATGAAGGGTATGGCGTTGGAAGTCCGCGATGGTTGAAATGGGGCCGTGGGACGGCGCTGCGTGGCGGCGGTGGGACCCGAGTTGCCACCGGACGGGAATATTACCGGAGGTACATTGAAATCTTTCGACATTTTGGTGGGTCTTCTCGGGATAGAGAGGGAAAGTTAACGTTCGAAGAGAGATCTAGAAGGGACGGTGATGGATGAGAATTCTGAAAAATGGATTTGAGTTTCTAGTGAAAGTTTTGGGAGCGAAGCCACTGTGAAGGTCAGAAGACAGAATCTAGGTTCCTTGCGGGAGAATCATAGTCAATTAGATGAAATCAAACCAAACCGGCCGGTTCGTTCGGTGACATAACCCTCTTTCTTTCCCTTTTTTTTTTTTTTTATGATTTAGCACTTGGTTTAATTTAAATGAATTTTATAATTTTTAAAATTCAATTAAATTTTGTAAAATATTATGTTTGGTGTGATATTTATTGTATAAGTTTGGTTTGTTTATAAAGCATAAAATTCATTTATAAATTTTAATATAATTGAATAAGCTTTGAATTTATAAATAAATTTTTTATTTTATTTAATATAAAATTAAATAGATACAAATAATATTATCTTAACAATAAATAATTTTTACTTAAATATCTATTTCTCTCAAATTCAAATTTAAGTCCCATTTTTGTTCAAATTGATAATTGATTTTAAAATTTATTAAAAACTAAAAATTGCATAGTATTAACGTTTATTTAAGCTTTGAAATTAACTGTCATACAATTTGACGCAGCTTTATCCAATAATTTTAGTGTGTGGTTTAAGGAAAAAAATATTAAATTTGATTGTAATATTCTCATGAGTCTAATTGTTAACATTAAAAATAGTATTTTATTAACCTAATCTTGAAAATATAAAAATAAATATATTAAAATATAAAAAACGACTTGCGATCATGGGAAAAAAGGTTTTTTAACCAATAATATTAAAAATATTCAAGTAAAATATAGAAAATGATTTATTAAAATTCAACTTTAATAGAATTTGTATAAGATTTATTTGATTCTATTGGAATATATTTGAAAATAAATTCTACACCTTTATTATTAAATTAAATATAAATTCAGTTCATTTGTAAATAAATTCTATAAAATTGTTGAATTCATTTATATCAAACGAATTGTTTGTCTATTCTAAATATGAAATTTATTTTAATTCCATAATTAAAGTAAAAAATTCATTTTAATTTATTTTCAATTAATCTAAAAATAAATTCAATTTTATATATGAATTCATACAAACGGAATGTAAATCAAATCATTTCAAGACAAACATGTGACCCTGTTATCTTATAAAATTCATTTGAACGTGTGGAATTCGTTTATACAAAGGGATTGTCAGACTTAATTTAATCAAACCGAAAGTCTTTGACAAATTTGATTCTAAAATCAAATTGTGAGGACAAACGTTGTGGTTTTGCCCCTTTTTCACATTCAAAATCCAGAGCGAGCGGAACACACGCTCCTCCTTTCGATAAGCATCCGCCAAAGAGAAATGGCAGCCATGAGTATAACTCGCCTGCAACTCATGCACCCTTCTCCCATCATCAGACCCTCGATCCTTTCAAAGCTCCCTCACTCCTTAAACTCCAATCTCCATGGCTCACGTCTCCGCAGATTCTCCAAAGCTCCTTTTCTCTGCTTCCATTCAGACCGCAGCCTGGAGGTCTCTCTCTCTCTCACTCTGTTTGTGTATGTATATGCTCTCTGTATCTGAGTTTCTATTCTTTTGGTAACAATTCACAGAGTAGTTCATCAACGGGTGGTTCCAGTGCGTCAATAATTGGGGATCTACTCGACTATCTAAATGAATCTTGGACTCAGTTTCATGCCACTGGTACGCGAACAAAATGCTGCTGTTTCGCTTTGGCTTTTCTCGTTCCTTCTTAATTTTTGCACTTTGGGTTTAAATTTCACGCTTAGTTGAATTTACATGGCAAGAATTTTGGTGCATGGGTATAACTTTACTAGTAGCTTCCCTATTATCTTTAAACCAATTGTTTCTAATTGCAGTTGTCCCCTTCATTTGTGTTTGAAAAGATTTCATTTTGCTCTATTGCTTGCTATCTACCAACAAAATCAGTCAATGTTCTTTTCGTTTTTGCCGCTTTAAATTATCAAATGGTAGTAGTGGATTTATGATGCTCATCTCGTACTCAGGAAGAGGTGGGACAGTCACCTAAGAAGCACGGATTAGGGATACAAGATATGTGATGCATCAGTGCAATAATTCTTGAAAAATTAGGATACCTTACAGGGAAACTATGTTAATCCATATGTATAACAGCACGTGATTAAAATTTTAAGACATAAAATCCATTTACAAGTAAAAACAGATTGAAAAGGAGAATATCCATAATGTATGATGTACTACCAATATCGTCTAAATATAAAGTGATTCAATTGTTTCTTATCACGTAGTTAAGGCTGTATCAGACCCATTTTTCATATAGAAGTTTTTCCTTTTTCCCTTTTTTTTTGAAGAAGGGAGAGGGGAGAGGGGTTTCAAGCCCAGAGGCTATTGAAATTACAATAATAAACTATGTATCATTTTTCTTATAAAGGTTTTTCCTTTTTCCCTTTTATTTTGGAGAAGGGAGAGAGGTTTCAAGCCAGAGGCCACTGAAATTACGATAATAAACTGTGCATACAAGATACTCCATGTACATTTCACCATTTAGAAAGAAAGGAAAATGGGAAAAATAACTTTGAACACCTTATTTGCATTTGAGTTGTACCCTGCATATCCAAAATAAAAGTTCATTATTTGTTCATACTTGCCTTCTTGGATACCTATAGAATGTGTATCATATGTGTTTGACTGTATAATGACACTCAATAAAAAAGACTGTATATTGACGCATATCCTTCTTCGATATGAATATGATATTGATATGAAGGGAGTTTTGAACCAGTCCAAAGTGTTGCATAAATTTCCTCATGAGGGACCTCGCCTACCTTATGTGAGTAAGAGGATTGGTGAGGAAAAACTGGTTGGAACTATATACTCCCTCACCCCTGACGCCCTCTCTCCCTTGAGAGATTATTTACTGCTACTGGAGCGGTGCTCTCCTTTCTCATATTCTTGGGTACCTCGTATGTTGTTTTGGGCTTATGGGCTCACAAAAATGTGAAGGAGGAGATCACTTCTATGGCATTACCTAGTAATTTTCACCTCCTTGCAGGTTTAACCTAACCCTTCTGGAGGGAAAGAAATATGGCTTCGCTATGAAGGCTGATAGTACTTTTTAAACAAATATTTACGTATCTTAGAAAAAGTTGAAGACTGATAATACTGTCTCCAATGGTTATTTGCCAAGTGAATAAGAGTAGGAGGGGTCTACCAATGTTGGTTACCTCCCTTGGAAATCACCTTAGGAGCCCCTATCAACTTGGGAACCAATTCAGGAGGGGCCAAGATAGACAGCCTACAGACTTTTGGTACTTTTTATACAAATATTTACTTATCTATAAAAACAAATTGAAGACTGATAGTACTGTCTCCAATATTTATTTGCCCAGCGAAAAAAAGATAGGAGAGGACTACCAGTGTTGGTGACCCTCCCTGGATATCACCTTAGGAGCCCCTACCTACTGAGGAACCAATTCCATGAGGGACCAAGATAGACAGCCCAGCCCACAGACTGATGGTACTTTTTATAAAAATATTTACTTATCTAAATTTTTTTTTGAAGACTGATAGTACTGTCTCCAATATTTATTTGCCAAGAAAAAAAAAGGTAGGGGGGCTACCAATGTTGGTGACTATTTGATGAGTACCAGTCAAAGATTTTTTTCAAGAATAAATACTCAAGAAGGAAACAAAATCATAATAATATCTAGATAATAATTAGTTTATTTTGTTTTCTTATTTACATACATTAGGGTTTTATAAATACTGGAGAACTGTTATTTTTATTTTTACGTGCAGTTTATGAATGAGAATACAATCAGTTTTGAATTATAATATTGCTTGTCCATGTGATTTGGGACGTTAGTTTTAGATTAGTTTCAGATTCTTGTTACTGTACGGCATCACTATCACCATAGGAGCCCCTACCTACTGGGGAAGTAATTCTAGGAGGGGCCAAGATAAACAACCCACAGACTGTTGGCCCTTACTTTGCACTAATATCTAGTTATTCAAAGCAGAGGCAAAAAAAATGCATTTATCTCAAAAACTGCAACGCAACATTAACATTCTATTTATACTCCGCAGGTAAGATATGTCATCTTACTTTTCATTACATTCTCTTGTCCATGTGATTTGGGTTGTTAGTTTTAGATTAGTTTCAGATTCTTGTAACTGAACGGCATCACTATCACCTTAGGAGCCCCTACCTACTGGGGAAGTAATTCCAGGAGGGGCCATGATAAACAACCCACAGACTGTTGGCCCTTACTTAGCACTAATATCTAATTATTCAAAGCAGAGGCAACAAAAAATGCATTTATCTCAAAAACTGCAACGCAACATTAGCATTCTATTGATACTCCTCAGGTAAGATATGTCATCTTACTTTTCATTGCATTCTCTTTTGCAGCTGAAGCAAAAAGACAACTACTTGCTGCTGGTTTTCATTTGCTAAACGAGAATGATGAATGGAACCTAAAGCCTGGTGGGCGCTACTTCTTTACAAGGAACATGTCTTGTTTGGTCGCATTTGCTGTAGGAGAAAAGTGAGTGAAAGGGATCTATCTGTGAAACTTTAAACCCTTAATAATTGAAGGGAATCTTGAGGCAGGCTTCATTGGCAATTCCATCTTATCTACTTGGATTTTAAAACTATGTTCTGTTACACTAAATTTGGTGATCGAAAAATGGGGAATGAGATTCATGTAGCTGACCCAACTAGTTTGGCATTAAGCTTACTTGAGTTAATTTGAGTATGATGAATCTCATCCATTGCACTGGCTGTTACTTTGTATTTAGAAATAAATGGTGCCTGTTTTCTCATCCTTATATTTGCTTGTGTCTTTTTATCATTCTTTCCTAGATTGTTGAAAAACAATGTTGTGAATTCTGTTCATTCTCTTCCTTTAATTATCTAAAGTTGTGTAGGAATATTTGCAATTTTGGAAATGGGTTGCACCCTCTTGGTGCGTTCTTAATAAATTTTTACTTATAAAAAAAGAATATTTGCAATTCTTTGAAAAAGCTTCTGTTAGTTTTGTAGGTACAATGTTGGTAATGGTTTTCACGTTATTGCTGCTCACACTGATAGCCCATGTCTTAAACTTAAGCCAAAGTCTGCATCATCAAAATCTGGTTATCTGATGGTCAACGTGCAGACCTATGGAGGTGGTTTGTGGCATACTTGGTTTGATAGAGACTTAAGTGTTGCAGGAAGGGTGATAGTGAGAGCTAGTGATGGTTCCTTTCTGCACAAGCTTGTCAAAGTAGAAAGACCTTTACTACGAGTACCCACATTAGCCATTCATCTTGACCGGTGCGCTGCTGCTTCCTTGAGCAACCAAGTTTAGACATTATTCTGCGGTGATGTTATATGTTTTAAGATTTTTTGCTTCAGTAAACTTCAGTGAGAATTTAGTACATCATTGCATATGGTTATAATATTTTGTTGTCCAAGTTGACTTAAATTTACTCATTGCGACACACTGAAATGAGCAAGTAAAGGAATAAATAGAAATGAAATTTATCTTTATAGACCACACCATCTCAGATTAGTAGTAGATGGGAGTTTCAACAATGGTGGTGCATATGAGATTGCTGCATGGTTGTAGGACCCACAATTTTCTGTTTCTCGGAGCATCATTACTATGCCAAAATTGATGTGATTGGCTGATCTATATCAGACTGTTCAAGTTTCTTTAATTAACGTGTGATGACAATTTGAATTAGTGCCAGAGAGGGAGATAACTATGTTACTATGTCAACTTGTTTTCTTTTGCAGTTTGAGATCTTGTTGTCAGGACTTGTTAGTATGTCTGATTTCTTCCATATGTTTGCTAGTGCACTGGTTTGGTAAATCCACCGGTTAATTAGCTCCTTTATTCTTATATTGACTGGATTATGCTTGTTCATGATCTTAAGTCTCTCCCTCTCTCTGTTTTGATTTGTGGGTTATAAACTTGAACTGTTCTTTTTTCTTTTTTAATTAAAAGTGGTGGATATCAATGTAAAGTTAGAACCTATCCATACAAAGGAGTGAGATTTCTCTGTGTTTTAATCGCTTCCCTTTGTTGGAGTCACTGCTGGAATGTTGTAAAGCAGAGTGATCTGTTTCTTCTTTGGTCACTGTGTGAATGATAATACTACAATTTTGCAACTTTCTTCTTAGGAAACTTTAGTTTGTTTACTTTCTTGTTTCTGAATATTTTTTCTTCCTTTTTATAAAGTTATCTCTTTGCATAAGGCCCCCTATTAGGGTTACAGCCTCTCATTTGGTGCCTTTTAGTAATTTATTACTTATTAAGAAAAAATCATACTAGAAGTTTACATTTCCTATGAGAATCAAATAAAGAAGTTTTACCTTACCTTGACACTCTGGACCCTAAGAAGAGGGTGTCTTTCTTCTATAATTCTATGTTTATGTTGGGCAGACATAATGCATAATAATTTATCTTAACCAGTGCTATTCATTTGAAGTTCCCTAAGAAGTCAATCCTTGAATGTATAGATTCTTGTTGTTAGATAATATAGGATTGATCCATTATTTTATGTCTCTATTTCCTATTCCTAGCTCGGTGGCTATTCGCTTGGAGAGTATTCAAAGGAGGTTTCTTTGGGGCAATACGGGGGAGGAGTACAAATATCACTTGGTGAGATGGGGTGTGGTTAAGCAACCTTTGGAAAAAAGAGGGCTTGGTCTTAAATGTCTCGTTTTATTTAATAAGGCTCTTCTTGGGAAATGGTTATGGAAATTTCTTGAGGAAAGGGATCATCTCTGGAGGAGACCCGTAGAAGCTAGGTTCAGGTTGGATCTTAGTGGTTGGATGTCTAAGAAGCCTAGGGGCCTATGGTGTGGGGGTGTGAAAATGGATTAGGCAAGGATGGGAGGATTTCTTCTCTTGTGTTTTGGAGTTGGTTGGAAATGGGAGGAGAACTCGGCTTTGGCATGAAAAATGGTTTGGGAATACCCTCTTAAAAGTTCAATTTCCGGTTATCTATATAATATCATGAGAGATAAAGATACACTCATTAGTTCTTGTGTTTCCTTGACTAATGATGGGCATGCTTGGAATGTGCTCTTTATTCGTAATGTCCATGATTGGGAGGTTGAATTGGTCCAAAGCTTCTCAGAAACTTTATATAGTGCTTGGTTGGATGTGAATAGAGAAGATGTGGCAAGATGGAAGCCTAATCCGGATGAAAGTTTTGCATTGAAATCTTTTTATAAGTTTCTTCTTGATAAGACTTCCTAGGAAGGCTCTCCTAACTTTCCTTGGAAAGCCATTTGGTGCTCTCGTGCTCCCATGAAAGTTAGTTTTTCCGCATGAGAAGCTTATTGGGAGAAAATTCTTACCATTGATAACTTACAAAAAAGAGGGAAGGTGATTGTTAATAGATGATACATTTACAAAGGTTGCGTTGAGTCCGTGTTTCATCTTTTGTTAGAGTGCTCGTTGGCTAGAAGTTTGTGGGAGATGGTGTATAGGATCTTGGGTGGTTGACGGCTCCTTGAAAAACGAAGTGTGGGCTTGGAGTGGTTTGAGGGGTTCAAAGAAAATCAAAAAGGCTTACACTTTGATTCCTCTCTCTACTTTTTGGATAGTGTAGAATGAGAGGAATCGTAAGGTTTTTGATGCATTGAGAGGCCTATTGAAGTTATTAGAGATAGATGGTTCAACACTACTAATTTTTGGCTTAAAGGAAATTTTTTTGTAAATATTTTGCACTTATTAGAGTTTGTGGACTTCATCTCTTGTAATTAGCATTGGCTTTGTGCCGCACCCTCTTGGTGTTTCTTAATAAAATTTTACTTATAAAAAAATGGATTTGATCCATTACCAAACGGGCCCTTAACTTTTCAAGTTTTCCTATTTCTGAAAGTGCTCAGCAGCTGTAGTTATTATAAGTAAAGGCATATTATATATCATCCATATTCTATCGTGACTTCCATACACTTCAACATCTTTCTAGATTTGGAAAATATAAATGTTTCCAAATTTAAGAGGTGGTGAATATTTGTAAGATGAATTATATTTATGTTTTATCATGAATCATATTTTTATTATCAAAGAAGAAAAGAAAAAAGATAACAGGGAACAAATCCATAAGCTCACTCCTGTAATCTACTTGTGTTTCTTTCGATTGTTTAGCACAGTGAACAAGGATGGATTTAAACCAAATCTAGAGACTCATCTCATTCCACTACTTGCAACAAAACCAGATGAAGCACCAGTAGAGTCGAAGGAGAAAAGTATTGCATCGTCTTCCAAAGCTGCTCATCATCCACTGCTTATGCAGGTATCTCTTATTGGTAGGAGACTGTAGGCATATTACGAATGATAGCAAGATAGAGCTTTTGGTAATATAGCTGGACTGCTGGACCTTTTTGTGGTTCTATTCAAATACAACTGTAACAAGAAAAAGGAAGGCACATCATAGTAATAGTAAATATTTGAAGCCATATTATAAATTCATCCTAAATATTATGAAATAGAAAATACATCTCTGAAGCCTGTGGGGACAAGATGAAATGTATTTTATATGTTGCTTCTCGCAAAAAAAGATTTAAGAATAAAAAGTATGCCCAAACCTGTTTTCAAATGATCATGGAACATCCATTGTTTCGTCTTTATTACCAAATCAATATGTCTGGACCTATCAAATCATTTGTTTCATTCTGTGTGTAGCCTCTTCATGTATTGATAAGCTATTGGGAGACTCTTTTATAGCTTTTCTATTGTTTACCTTTTAGATTTTCTACTATACGGTCATTAATTTACCTTCATTTTTAAGTTAGTGCATTAATATGGGATTCTATGAGATAGGTGGATGCATTAGACATTTGTCTCTAATTTATTATGTTTAATTTGTAGGTTTTATCAGATGAGCTGAGTTGTGGTGTTGATGACATAGTGAGTCTTGAGTTAAATATTTGTGATACCCAACCTAGCTGCCTTGGAGGTGCAAACAATGAATTTATATTTTCTGGAAGATTAGATAATCTTGCTTCAAGCTTTTGTGCTTTGAGAGCTCTTGTTGATTCATGTGCATCACCTGGTGATTTGTCAAATGAACATGCTATTCGGATGGTAGCTTTATTTGATAATGAAGAGGTAAATTTTTTATATGGCTTCATTTCCTGCCTGCTTAATAATAGGAGATTATTGGGCAAAAATTGAGCTTCATGACCTGATTTGTTGATCTCGTAATGTGAATTTTATAATCCACAGATGCTTCAGAATTGTGTTTTGCCTACGAAATTGCCATGGCTCATGCAACATGTACATCTTAGCATGTGTGTGGATACACACTTAAATACAAACTCACTCATGTACAAAAGAAAATGTGCTAAGTAGGCGTATTTGTATTGAAGAAAAAGAGAATCATTTGTGGGAGCCTTTTCCTACCCAGTGCTTTTCCTTTGTTACTCTGTTGTATGAAATCTATTGTAAGGGGGTAGAAAGAAATAAAATGCTAACTCCATATCCAAAAGATTTTATCCTCCTATATTATCGTATCTCAGGAATGAGTGACCAATAATAAGTAGACGGATTTATTATCAGATGGTGTTTGGTTTTATCAATTAGGCATGTGTCTTTTGTATCGTTGTCTACTTTGTAAATGTCAAAAGTCTAAAATATGCTTATTACCTATCTGGGTTGGCATGTTCATGAAAGTTATTCTTACTCTTCTCGGACAGGTGGGTTCAGATTCAGTTCAAGGTGCTGGTGCACCAACCATGTTTCAGGCTGTTAGACGCATTGTTGGTTCCTTAGCTAATGAGCAGGTTGGTGAGAGTGCTTTTGACCGTGCAATTCGCCAATCCTTTCTTGGTATGCGTCAATCATTTTTTGTAATAGTTGGATTCTTCATAATACTTGCATTTTCAATACAGTTGTAGTGTTGTGCTATTAATTTTTTTGAGAAATAACTAAAACACCGTTGTACTTTTATCACTTATTAATTGAATGAGTATGCCATTTTATTTATTATAAAAAGGAAAAAGGAAAAAGCTAAAACCCTCTTCCCCATACATGGGAAGTATGCAAGAGATACCCAAAAGAACATTGAAAAGAACTAAAGACAACAATTAACTCCAGAAACTTAAGCTATCCAGGTTAGAAGATGAAATGGAAGAACCAAATAAACATCCTTGGCCGTGAAGCTTTAGAACTGAATGTTCAGCATAGGAGGCAGGGATCAACTCTGTTGAATTGCGACTGTTTCTCTTGCTCAAGAAACTAAATATAGAACAAAATGGTACAACTTTACACAGCATGACATCCCTATGTACGTCTATCCTGGTGGGTCAAACGCCACTCTTTGCGAAAGCCAGAATATGCCAAACAAAAAGAATACCTATACCTGTCCTTTTCTAACAGCAGGACAGTGAAGCAAAGGGTGATTAATGGAATTGCAACTACTTTGATGAACAGAACACCAGTCAGCATGCTTATCAAAAAAACAAAAAAGAACACCAGTCAGCATGAGCTCTCCCCTGATGAATTGATTTGTTTTTTCGTTAAAGAAACATCAATGTCATGTTACTTTATGTGTATGCAAAGTTAACTCTTAAAACGGTATGAGTTGGTGGTCTTTTATGTGCATCATTAGGTATCCCTGTGTGGAAGATGTCTAGGACTCTAGGCTTTCTTGGATAATTTCTGGTAACAAAGTTAATCTAGTGATAGACATTCTGACATATGCAAATATGTTGAATTCGTTAGTAAATATACATATATGTTTACTTCCAATGATGGAATGATTTAGGACAGTTCCTTTAATCAAAGTTCATATTCTAATAGTTGAGGGAGGCCTCAAATGCTTATAGTAAATTTGAGAAAAAAATCTATGGGAAATTACAACCAAGGATTCAGTATTTTTCTTTCGTTTTATTTTTTTGGGGGGGTGGGGAGGGGGTCTAAAAGGTGCATGTCTGTTAAATATTAATGGTCAATTGATTTCGTGGTACCTTAGAGTTGATGTTGCCAGAAAGTTTTTTTTTTTTTTTTTTTTTATAAATGAAATGTAGTAAATAAAAGACGCACCAAGGGGGTGCAACCCATGTACAAAGCTATCTAAAGAAGTTGCCAAAACGTTAAATTTAGGAAGATTTTTAATGGCGCACGTGATGAGGCAAATTGTGAAGATTGATGAAATTTACTAGACACTGGATAAACTTTTTAGTAACTGGAACTTATCTGCTATATTTCAGCATTGTGAGTCAAAAGCATACATAATGGGAGGGACCGCCAGCTGGTTCTATATGTTGATTACAGATGGATCATTGTCTACTGTAGAGAAATAGAGAGAAAATAGATTACTGAGAGTGTGCATTGAGCCTTTATTATATAGGAAAACCTTTGCTGTAACCATAGCTGTTATAATTACCAAACTATCTCTAAACGTTATATTCTAACACTTCCCCTCAAAGTGGAGCATACACATCGTGAAAGCCTAGCTTGTTACAAATATTACTCAATCGCTTACCATCCACAGACTTTGTGAAAATGTCAGCAAGTTGATCTTTAGTGCGCACATGTGGGGTAGAGATATCTCCACTCTGAAGCTTCTCTTGAACGAAATGTCAGTCAACTTCAATGTGCTTAGTTCTCTTATGGTACATTGGGTTATTGGCAATATAGATGGCAGCCTGATTATCACAATGTAAACTCATAAGTTGGGAAACCTTAAAATCAATCTCTGACATAAAAGCTTTCACCCACATCAACTCACTAGTAGTTTGAGCCATTGCCCGATGCACTGACTCAACACTTGAACGAGCAACAATATTCTGCTTCTTGCTTCTCCAAGATACAAGGTACCCTCCAATAACAACACAGTATCCTGTGGTAGATTCCTGTTAAAGGACATTCCCAATCTGCATCTGAAAAACCTTCAACATTAAGGTGCCCTTTAATCTGAAACAATAACCCATGACCAGGTGCACCTTTGATATATTGAACTATCCTCAACACAGTCTCCCAGTGTGATAGGCAAGGAGAAGTTATGAACTGACTTACTATGCTAACTGCAAATGAGATGTGTGGTCGAGTCACAGTCAAATAATTGAGTTTTCCTACCAACCTCCTATACTTACTGGTGTCCTTGAGTGGAGCCCCATTATCCGGGACAAGTTTTACTTTAGGATCCATGGGAGTATCAACTGGTTTTGCACCTGATAATCCTGTATCAACACCTTATATTTCTGTCATAATGTCAAGAGCATACTTTCTCTGTGAGAGAGAAACACCGTGCTGCAACCTCAACACTTCAATGCCAAGGAAGTATCGTAATTTGCCCAAATCCTTAGTGAAACTCACTTTGCAAGAAATTCTTTAATTCTTGATTACCCACTGTGTCATCTCCTGTCAATACTATATCATCCACATAAACCACCAACAATATATATCCCGTACTAGTCTTCCGACTAAACACATTATGACCAACATTGCACTGGGATAGACCAAACCGAATGACTGCTTTAGAAAAGTGACCAAACCAAGTTCGAGGAGATTGTTTGATGCCATACAAAGCCTTCCAAACATAACACACTTTGCTAGCATTCTTCCTCTGAGCAACAAACCCACGAGTTTGCTCCATATAAACTTCCTCATTAGGATCCCCATGAAGGAAAGCATTCTTAATATCCAACTAATAAAGAGGCCAAATACGAGTTACTGCAATAAAGATGAGAATTCGAATAGATGGTATCTTGGCAGCTGCAGATAATGTCTTTGAGTGGTCTATCACATAGGTTTGTGTATAGCCTTTGGCAACAAGTCGAGACTTCAACCTCTCAACTGATCCATCAGGATTATGCTTAATAGTAAAAACCCAACGATAACCTACAACCTTCTTTCCAGGAGGGAGATCAACTAACTGCGATGTGTTATTCTGAAGAAGAGCATCCATCTCATGGAGCATGAATTGCTTTCCAACTAGGGTGTGCTAGAGCATCTGCAACGGAATTGAGGAACAAAGACTGAATCTAATAAAAAATTGAGAGCACGACAGGTAGTAGATAAATTGAAAGAGGACACATACTGAGACAAAGGATGTTGAGTACAAAACCGAGTGCCCTTGTGTAAAGCAATGGGCAACTCTTCAGGTGGAGGTAAAGCAAGGGGAATTGGTGGATCTGCTGGCAAAGACGACGATGGTGCAGAGGTGTCTGATGTAAAATCCTACTGTTTGGGCCGAATATTGTGACCATAGACCAAGAGTTTAGGAGTATTAACAAGAACCGAGAGAGTTGTAGAAGTGGCACAGGGCTAGAAATAGAAGTTTTAGCTGAATAAAATGGAGTAGACTCAAAGAAAGTGACATCAGCACAGATATAGTACTGTTTGAGCGTAGGGTTGTAACACTTGTTACCCTTTTGTGTATGTGTAGCCTAGAAAAATGCATTGAATAGCTCGGGGATCGAGTTTATCCCGACCAGAAGCCATCTGATGAACGAAACAAACTCACTCGAAGATTTTAGGTGGAAGTGGAAAAGGTGACCATCTAGCATCGAAGAAGGAAGACGATTGATTAGATAACAAGTAGTGAGAATTGCATCGCCCCAAAATTCCTTTGGAACATGATACTGCGAGCAACACCAAGAAGGTGGCGGTTTTTACGTTCTGCCACCATTCTAGTGAGGAGTATAACCACAAGAAGTTTGGTGCAAAATACCATTATGAGAAAAGAATGAGTTAAGACCAGAGAATATATATTCTTTAGCATTATTAGATCGAAGAATACAAATAGAAGCATTAAACTGATTTCGATCTTCGGCATAAAAAGGCTTGAAAACCTCATTCATTTCAAAACTATATCAACAAAACTAAGAAAATACCTAAAACTCTTCAAGGAGGGAACACGATGAGGACCCTAAATGTCCGAATGGACCATTCCAAAGAGGCTGGAAGCCCATTTATTGACTTTAGGTGGAAAAGACACCCTTTGGTGTTTTCCTAACTCACAAAACTGACACTCAAAATTAGACAATGACTTAGGTAAGGGAATAGACAACTTAAGCTTCTCCAAGGATGGATGGCCCAATCGACGATGCCACTGAAAAGGATATTGACCTTTGGGGAGCTATGTTCGACATCTCGGTATCCAAATAGTAAAGACCATTAGCTTCATGCCCTTCACTAATCTTCTCTTCTTGGTTAGATCCCGAAAGATACAATAGGAAGGATAGAATAAGATACAATATTAAAAGTTTTTGTTGGTTTTTTATCTAAGGTTCAAACATGGTCAAGGTTTGAACAGGTCCAAACATGGTTCAAAGGTTGGCTAATGTCCAAACCAATTGTGGGATATCAAAGTTCAGCAAGTTATAAGGTTGCACACATGTGTGTGCTTCAATTTTGAGCATGAGAAGGTCAGGCACACTGCTGTGGAAGTTTCTGCCCACAGGCAGGAGGTGTGCGCAAAGCATCAGGAGGCTGCAGCATTTGGTTACGCCACAGCACACAGCACCACACCAAAATGCACAGCATCACTTGGAGAGTGATGAAGGGCTGAGATTAAAGGAAGAACATGATCAAAGGGTCAAGAATGATTCACAAGATTGTCCAAGAATTAAGAGGCTATAAAAAGGGTTTCCTAGCCTCATTTCAAGTGGTGAAAAAGGTGTGTGAGAGAACCACACAGGTTGTGACATTGTGAGATCATTGTAAACACAAAAGAGAATTGTGTGAGAGACATAAACACAAGAGGGACTCTTGTAGTGAGGCTGGTTGTAAAGAAGAGAGGTTAGTAGAGAATTGATAGAAAGCATTGTAATAGGTCTATCACTTTCTTGTTCTCTTCTTGGTTCTTCAAGAACTTGGATTCTTGAAGGGGATTGCTGTAACTTTGTAAGAACCATTGAGATAGTGCAGAGAGTTTGGAGGAACTCACGGAGACGTAGGCACATTGCCGAACCTCGACAACAAATTACTTGTCTTCTTTCTTTCTTTGATTTTCTGTTCTTGTGTTCGATTGCTGAAATTCTTTCTACAAGTCATTCAAGACTTGGGTGTTTGGAAGATCACCACCTGGGCATCTTGTCAAGGTGATTTCCAACAGTCTTAGTAAATTGGCCAAAAGACAATAATTGTTTAGGAAACTGAGGTAAGTATAAAACATGGTAAAAACAAATCAGAATTAAGTTTAAGCATACCATATCCAGTAATGGGGGCTTTATTACCATCAGCTAAAGTGACCGACTGAACAAAAGATGATGGTGACGCAAATGATAATAAGGTCGGATCACTAGTACCAAATTAGATGACCCAAGTTTAGAAACAGAGACATACTGGGTGAAGGAACTACCTTGATGAACTAACCTGGCTGAAGAATGGGAATCATGCTGTTGCAGACTACTAGAAGCATTATTACCCTGAGACTAGAGAAACCTCAAATACTCTTCTTTAGAAGCCATCATAGTATTAGCATGAGGGCCCACTATAGTTAAATGAGAAGGAAGATCATCAAGCTCATCACTACACACATGATGAGCGGCTCGGGGAGGAAAACCATGAATATTATAACAGAAATCAAGAGTGTGGCCCTCTTTCCTACATTGACGTCTGTACGACCACCACAACCTCGAACAGATATTCTACCCCCACGATAAGAATGGCCACTTCGACCACCACGAAAACCACTACATGAACCCCTGGAACTCCTACACCACAGTTACTATTGTCATTGATCTGAGTATGACGAAATTGTGTATTGAGTGCAGAAAAATCAACTGCATTATCCTGGGTATAGGACTCTGTACTAGCTTATAGAAGTCTAACTAAGAATCTGTTGACGAAATGTTGCATATTTAGAACCCAAACCATTTAAAAACAGTAAACACTGCCACCTCCATTATGTCTTCGTGGCGTTGCAACTCATCACCATCAGTAGTTAAGGGAAAGTGCATATGTAACTGTTCAGTGATATTAACCAAGGGTGAGTTTCCGTCAACTTTCCGACGAGATCTCGCCAGATTCCTGCAAAAGTCAAATTTTCCCCTTGTGTTTGTTGAAGACTCAATCTAATCCAGCTTCTGATTATAGCCCAGTCAAAGTTGTTGTCTCAAACAGGACAAAAAAGTCATAAGTCTTTTTGAGTCATTCTCAGTCAAAAACAAGAAAAGAAAATGTCTTGTTGATTTGGTGTTGCCTTAATCTTGTTGTTGTTGTTAGGTGGTGTCGACGTGGTGACCTAACTATTTGTCGTGGGTGTAGAGCGCCGACCTCTCATAAGTTATTTTAATTTATAGATATTGGATTTATTTGTTTCAGATTGATCGAGTTTGTTTGTTATGATATGAGTTTATTTGTAACAAGTTGGAGTGTGCTCCAATTTAAGGGGGAGTGTTAAGAGGTTTCCTAATTAGATATGTATTAGCTTTCCTAATCTGTTTTAGTTTATGTTTTCATATTATGTCTCCTCGTTCCATTGGGATTTATATTTCTAAGTGTATATAAAGGGTTGTTGGTTTGTTCACAACATCAATAATAATAACTTTATGATATTTCTTCTCAATTTCTTATCTCTCTCTTTGTTTAAACCCTAAACTAAATTTCAACAGTTTTAATATGGGCATTTTTAATTTTTTACTTTCTATAACCAGGGTCGATTGGACTAGGTGCAGACTGAGCCAAATAATTATCCAGATCATTTCACTCTAAAAATACCTCAACAGCCATAGACCAAGGAATATAATTACTTCCATTCAATTTAAAAAAAGTCATCTAGACATTACAAATGTCCTTATTAACATTAACTCACCATAGAAGAGTCAACGACTTCAAAGATAGACGACATATTGGAAATAACTTTTACCATAAACTAATAAACCACAACACCAAATAGAGAACAACCAACAAAGTAATGTCCAACCAACTTTAAACAAAACACAAATGACAACAACCAATCAACCACTTAGACTAACCTAGAAACAACTTCAATTTAATAAACCTGTTAGAGTACAAGGGTATTAATGTACATAACACATATACAGTTTAATATAATACACTGGTCCATACATCATCAGATAGTGTTTTCCTTTCACGTTATTCTAATTCCAAGTCAACATGGTATAAGACCATGTTCCTTGGGATCTTGAATAAATCCTAAAAAAATAGAATGTTCCTTTTTCCCTTTTCTTACTATTTATCTTTGTTTTATGGCCTAGTTATGTTCTAGTTTCATTTAAGTTAAGTTGTTTGTGGAGGCACTGATTTTCTGTTTGTTGGTCGTTTGTGTGATTGTTGATATCATGGATTCCAAGTCTACCATGAGTGTGCCCCTCTGTTCCCCTCAAATAATTACTACTTGAAATCTTAATAGTAGTAATTATGTTCAATGATCCAAAGCAGTCTATAAGTATGTCATTGGTCACGGTAAGCGCAAACTTCTCACTGATGACCCATCCACGGATAAGAAATTATTTGAGGGGTGGGGACAAGAGGATTCTTTGCTTATTACTTTACTGTGGAATTCGATAGGACCCCAAATTGTTGATGTGTACACATCTTGAGACTTGTAAGGAAGTTTTGGAGTATGTTCGTACATTGTATTCTATCAACCTTAATCTGATGTATGATGTGAATGTTCAGTTCTTTCATGGTCAGGGTGATTGAGATGTTATTGAGTACTTTGCTGATATGCGAAGGATACCTTTAGAGTTGCTTGCATTGATGCCTATTTCTGCTAATGTTAAGGCAATGCAGAAATGTATAGAGGTTCTCACCTTTTTGGCTGGTCTAAAGCCTGATTATGATCCATTTTGATCCCAGATTCTCACTGATGGTGAACTTCCTTCTTGGTTAGAAATTTATTCTCGTGTATTGCGTGCCATTTATCAAAATAGTGACAAAGGATCTGTGGTTGAGAAATCTGCCTTGGTTACTCAGACTTGGCAAGGTGGTTGAGCTGATGTTAGTAGTGGTAGAGGACATGGTTCTGGTGATATGAGTAATCGTGGTGGTGTTGGTGTTGGTGTTGGTGTTGGTGTTGGCCAGCGCTGGGTTCGCCGAAAAACGGGAGATCAACTGTTGGGTAGGCTGGAAATAACCTCAAACGGCCAGATCTGGTTCAGATTTGGCCGGAATCAGCTTCGAAAGGCCAAATCCTGTCAGAAACCGAAGTTTGGCGGTGACCTGGCCGGCAGCGGTGGCTGCAGCTATTTTTTTTGTGTGTGTTTAGGTATTGTTTTGAATCCTAAGGCTTTGATACCACGTAAAGAAATAGAGTGAAAATAGAGAAAGAAGAAAGGAACTCTCGTTAATGAGAGTCGAGCCTTTATTATATAGGAAAAACATTTTGTTACCCTACACAGTATATTCTAACACTAACTTAGGAGGTTCTGGAGGAGTAATTATAATAAGTAGAGAGGACAGGTGTGGGACCTGATAATGTTCTGCTTCATGAAATCAAGGAAATAAAGATGGGTGTTGAGCTGACGAAGTGGGAAGGGATAAAGAACTTAATAATTGCTTCTGATTCACAAAATGCAGCTAATATTTTGAAGCAACAATAGGATATTCCTTCAGAGGTGAAGACAATATGTGCAACAAGTTTAAAAATTGTGAGATAAGACATGTTATGGGAGAAATTAATATGGTAGCTAAGTATTGTGTAAGCATGTGTAAAGTGGGGAAAACTGTTATATTGACACCTCGAAAGCTACCAGAGGGTCTTAGGAAATTAGTAAGTAGAAATAGACAGATTTGTATGCCTTAAAGATAATTCGTTTCTGAATAATTTTTGTTCATTTCACAAAATAAGTTAAATACAGGTCATTACAAATAACAATGTTGATGAGAAGTAAAAGACAATTGAGACTAGGTGGATGTAGTAGGATTATGCTTCTGTTACATTATTTCATGTTGCAAAGGAAAGAGTATATAAAAAAAAAATTTGTAACTGCTAGAAAGAGACTGCTTTTTAACGAAATGATTTCACTTGGCAAATTATACAAATTGTTGAGTGATCTTGTTCTGTAGCTAAACTTGTACATGATTCTCCTCTTTACATAAATAGTCTGCCATTTGTAGTATGAACATAATTTAATGCTTCTTTCTTGGATGCTTTCTATGTGTAGTATCTGCAGACATGGCTCATGGAGCTCACCCAAATTTTATGGAAAAGCACGAAGAGCACCATCGGCCAGAAATGCATAAGGGTCTAGTTATCAAACATAATGCAAGCCAGCGCTATGCTACTAGTGGAGTTACAGCTTTTCTGTTCAAGGAAGTGGCAAGAATCCATAACCTTCCAACTCAGGTAACTGCCATTTTAAATGTTATAGCAAAGGGGGAGGAAAAAAATCATTTACTTTATTTATTTTTGTCTTGCTTTACCAGTTTTGTATTTATGTAAATGATGACTCTTTGGCTCCTTAATGAAGATGGGATTTATCTCTCCCACTAGGTGTCATTTAGATGAAATCTATTCCCCCTGATACGAAATCAGCCTCCTTCATTCTTAGGTTCTTATTTATTTTATTTTATTTTATTAACTAAAGCCCTTGAAACTTACCTGAGAATCCCAATAGGAGGTGGACCCAACTAGATCATTAGATCTGGTGGGTTGTTAGGGGCCAAGCATTAGTTTCATCTTTGATTTGTCATATGACATGCATGTGTTGTCTGGGGCTTGTTGCCTTGTTTCATCATTCAAAAAAATGCTCAACCAATTAAGAGCTAATCTCAATCATTTGTAGTTCATGTTATTTATCAAAAAAATCATTTCTAGTTCATGTTACTTAAGACTGTCGGCCTAGTAAGGAAAAATATGTAGTGAATGAGGCTGACAACTGAATTTGACTTGGATTAAGCCAATAAATATATCAGGTATTACATTGATTCGAAGCCTTAAACTGGTCCATTTATTGATTTGGGTGAAAATTTTTGCACTAACCCAAAGAAATAATTATAGCTTCATCAAACCTAATGTGTTAACCTTTTAACCCTATCGTTTTGTAGCTAAATTATAGTGCAAGTAATTTTCATTCAAGAAATTGACTGTTAAGTTCATATGAAAACAAGTAATTGTGTCATTCAAATATTTGACTAATGCTGAAAATCCTATCTATCTTAGATGGTAAATCTTCATCGCATGCGCTTTCTCTGAATTTGAAAGCCCATCTTCAGGCAAACCCCCTGGTAACCAATACCTGGCCAAGTGAAGTTAAAATAGAGAGACTACTACATTAAGTTGGTAACTTTTAGGAATTATATAATGCCCTTATCAAATTCTTGAATGGAAGCAATTCTTTCGGACGTTACTTTTAGAAAATTCTAACATGGATAATTTCCTTACGTCTCATGGCTCTTGGGTTAGGTTCTCAAACCTGAGATTCTGGGCCTTACTTATATAACCAGTTGTTTGTGGCCTTAGCTAAACAACAAATGGGGTTAAGTTAGGTTCAAGTGGGGTTCGTATGGAAAAAGGTAAATGATATATCGATTCTTGTTATTGTGGTCTTGGAAAGATAATTTTTTGTGGTGTTATTGCACAACAAAGGAACTTACTTGACAAATTAGAGAAAATTATACATGGACGTTGTATTCATGCATATTGTTTTTGTTTTATATTTTGCGGTTGAGATGGTTAAAATAGAGCTTCACCCTTCATTTCTATGCAGGAATTTGTTGTCAGAAATGATATGGGATGTGGTTCGACTATAGGTCCCATACTCGCTTCAGGGGTTGGCATCCGTACTGTTGATTGCGGCATCGCTCAGCTTTCCATGCACAGGTATCAAATTGAATTATGTTACTCGACTTATATTATAGTTCCACATAGCAAATCTAGTGTAGATTATGCCAGGAGCATTCTTAGGTACCATTTGGCGTAGTTTCTAAAACGGTTTCTGCTTCCAAGAAACAAAATTCAGGCCAAACACCCACAAAAAGGGGTAAATTACACTTTTTCCCCTTGTGGTTTGGCCATTTTGAGTTAGAATCGCGTGGTTTATTTTGGTAGATTTTTCCCCGAGGTTGCCGCCATTACCTTTAGGGGGTGTGCTGTTAACTATTTATATGTGCAGGACACGTGACGATGAAAATACTTAAAATGTCCACTGTGTATTTAAAAATGTTAAAGGCGATCGTGTCAATTTTTTTTACATATTATTCCCCAAATCTAAATTAAATTTTATATAATCTCATATCTAAATTAAATTTTTTATAATCTCAATAAAAAATTTTAAAAAAATGGCATCCTGCAAGGTCCACCCATCTGGGAAGCCTGACGGCGTTGAAGGTCAGCCTCTGCTGCAGGTCAGACACAACAAGGCCCTCCCTCAGCTTCTCCTCTTCCTTGCTCAATTTCTTTCTTTATGTCTAATGTCCAGGCCGCGTCGCGGCCGATTGCCGGCGAATGCCGTGCCTTCAGGACTGGGTAAGTCCTCTCTTTTCTTGCTCTCTCTCTTAACTCCGCTGTTTTCCTCATTTCTCTCTGTAACTGGTCTCGATTCACATCTCCTTCTCTCCTTTCAGTCAGTCACGGCTGAAAAACCAATGAGCCACTGCAAGCCTGGCCTCTCCACAACCAGCCACATTGCAGCTTGATACATGTATTTTGACTACAATGTGTCTATTAATTTTCTATAATTTCATTAATTTGTTAATTCTCTTCATCAATTAATTCATCCTTAATCATATGATTGTTGATTTATGTCAATGCATAAATCAAATTGGACCCAACCAGTCGAAACTATTCCAGAAATCAAATCAGACAAAGGAAGGGGTTCTTCTGTTGAGTGTGTGGTTCAGCCTGGTGCTTTGATCACACTTCCACCCCCAAGGGAAGTTGCAAGGCCAGCAGAGGAATATTTTATGGGATACTATTTATGAGTAAGGTCCTTACTTCCATATTATATACTTTTTTGGTCCACTGTAGTAAAAGAAAATTGTAGGCTTTTCTATTTTTTGTTAATTTTCTCTCAAAGGGTGGCGTGTCCTCATATAATGCCATGCCATCTAGCACTTAACGGTGTATCCCCTTAAAGGTAACAGCGACATTCTCATCGGGTAAAGTCTACCAAAATAAACCACACGGGTCTAACTCGAAAATGGCTGAACCGCAAGGGGAAAGTGTAATTTGCCCTCAAAAAATGGTTTTTGGGAAGACCTAGAAGCTGAAAAACAGTTTCTAGGAAGCTGAATTTAGCCACACAAAAAAAAAACCAATTTGGCATCTAAACAGCTTTTAGTTCCACAGTTGTTTTTCTTAAAATTGTTTCAAAAACCATTTTGACAACCAAAAACTTTAATTACAACTAAGGCAAACGGTAGCTTATTGTCATTTTCCATTTATCGGGTTTTTTAGGGTGTGTTGGGGGAGGGGGTTCAGAATGAAGCATCTTCAAATTCACTAATTGATTTGAGAAAGGGGAAAATCTATCTTGGGGTCGAGTTCTTTGTATCTCAATTCATTTTTGTTTTTTCTTTTTATAGGCTTACCAAGTTTCCAGATTGATCCTTCAGGACGAGTCCTTGACACTTAGGCACTTGACCAGGGTTTGATTAAGTAAATTAGTTGCCATGCTAAATTATGACCTATAATATGTGATTACTATATTGCCCGAATGTGTATCACATTTAGATATATGTAATTTTGTGATCCCAGAAACAGTTTAGAAGCCTTGCAGAGATCTCATTATTCATGTTTTTACTGAATCTATCTATGGCATATCAAGTGTAGATGTGCAACATAGATGTGCAACATTTAACAGACAAAAGAAAATAATCTAATCCTGATATTTGCAATCCTTGATACCTAAATCAGCGATTATCAACATTTAACAGACTTAAGAGTAGTGTGTAAAGAATTCTACTAATGTCATCCTAATGGGATCTAATTGGGTATCTATTGTTGTTGGAAGCTGGAACACCATGCAAAAATAAAGCAAATTACCAGTTCTGCATATATTGATGCTCCCTGGAGAATCCTCTCAAAAAGGCATATTTACTAAGTTTTCCTAATGTTAATATGTTTTAGTACTTAATTATTTTCTTTTCTTTTATTAAGGTTTGATTTTTCACTCTTCATTTGCAGTGTAAGAGAGATATGTGGAAAAGAAGATATAGACATTGCTTACAGGCATTTCAAGGCATTTTACCAAACTTTCTCTAGCATAGACAGGAAGCTGATTGTGGATTATTAGTTTCTATTTGTGACCTTGTGAGTTAGCATATATAGAAGAGGGTCAGGTGGGTTGGCCTAATTCCTAGGTTTGAAAATTTTCAAAACATAAAAATAAAGTGTTGTGTAATAGAGTTTATTTGTGTGCGAGTGAGAGAGAGAGTAGAAAGTTAAATTTATTTCTTCATTATACGGTTCATTATTGAATCCAAAAGAAGGTACAAAAATAAAGGACTTATTGTTCTCGGAATATGGATGTTGTGTAGAGGTACGAAGAGAAATGCTATATACTTCTTATCTGTACGTTTGCACGAGAGGGATGGTTGGAAAAATCTAGTTCAGCAATTGTATTGATTGGTTCAGTTTTTGCTGGAATTGTTAGAGCTTGAACTGGAAATGGAGCTACAGTTTGGATTGGAACATGCCTTTGAGAGTTTCTGCTTCAGCTCGGATAACAACGCCTGGTTCTCCTGGTTGAGCTGTTGAGCTTTCCTCCTCAGCTTCTCATTTTCTTGGATTATGTAACAGTTCTGCAAATATAACTGTGAGTTTTTCTTATCCATTCTGAATTACTTGTATTGTCCCTGAAATCAGATGCAAAACAAAGATGAGAATTACATATAAATATCAATAGTTACTTCAGAAAACTACAAATAGCTTTTTAGGGAGGCAGTAATTCTGAAACAGTTTTCAAACTATACTTGTCTACTTGTCAAGAACATAGTAAAGTAGTGATGGAGAGCATAAAACTAAAAGAAATTTGACGATATAAATGACTGAATTTGTTGTTCCTCAGGGAGAAATCTGCCTTTTTAAAGAGAGCATGACATTTTGATGGATGCATAGATAAACTCTTCAAGATAGACTCGATACTTGACAAATCTTTGATCAGTAATTGCCCTTTGGACAATGTTTTCGATGTGTAGAGAAAAGTAGCTGAGTTTCGTTTAGTGGAAAGAAGAAAGACCTGATGAAAAACAAACCTTATACCCTTCAATTGAGAGAGAACCAAAGAGGCAAAAGCTCTATGAAAGAGAGGCAGGGGTGTAGGTCTTGTTTTGGGTATATATATGTACATGGCTGATTGTACGAAAAAGAAATACTAGGGTCTCTTAAAAACTACGTAAGGAATTTAAGAAACAACCCATTACTCAAAAAAAAAAAAATCAACAAACACCCATCTGGAAAGCCCCCTTGTCTGCCTTTTTCCTGTAAAAGAACTTGATTGTACCAAGAACTTTAACCGTCTAAAATAGCGAGGGGAGAGAAAGAGAGACAATCGTCACTAACATTTGAGAAAAAAAGAGTGGCTTTATGAAGCAGTTGGAGAAGTGCACGTAAAAGTGGTGAAGGAAATGCACGTAAATGTGGCTTGTTCGATAGTAAAAGCAATTTTTAAATGGAGACAAGATCGGAAAGATAGTGGATACAGCTGGACAATGAAGAGACTTGGAGTGTAACATGCATGTGGAATTGATGTTCATGTGATGGCAGTGAAGCAATCATTTCGGTATTCATGAATTGTATTTGTTGCCTTTGTTTTATTGCTCCGAATTTCAAATTTGGCTCATTTCATGACTCTTTTATCTAACTCTAGATTCGTTCACTTAACTTTGTATTGTCAGCTTTTTCAAATGCAATTTTTCCATGATTTAAAAAGTAGATCATTCAAAAAAAATAGGTCAGTCAAACAATTGGGCTCAACGTTATACCAGTTTTTTCAAGTGTATTTTCTTCGTAATCTAAAAGGTAGACCATTCGAAAAATAGGTCAAGTAGACAACTGGGGTTCGGTAAGGATCTAGAGTGAATACGTGGAAATGTATACTATTCTAATTGCTCAATGCAATTTTAAGTTTAACATTAAACGAACGAAATAAAATACCATTTGTTTCAATCTAATTGATAATTAATTCAAAGTGGATTTTAGGGTGCTCGAGGAAAAAAAAACAAATTTGCTTTTATGGTTAACAAATTCATTTAACAATAAATTTTTATTTTTGATAATAAAACAAAAAATATTAATGGTAAAAGTAAAAAAACAATTTTACCACTAAATTATGTGTTTTGTTATTAAAAGTACAAAATTTATTGAATGTGTTTACCATGAAAACGAATTACCCTTTTTAAAAAACAAAAACACCAAAGTACCCACCATAATTCAATGAAATGATAGTACTTGCTCAAGATAATTTCAAGAGCTTGGAAGTTAGTTACTCTTTCCCCCTTCTTTTGCTCTCTCCTGAGGTAGATGCATGGCAAGTGTAATGTCAACAGGATGGCATATAGCCTTCCTTGTATTAGCAATTTTGTTTTCAACTGGTTAGAGTAATTTTTAAATAGAACATATTTTCTGCCGTTATGAGACATGATTTGATTTAGTTTAGGGTGAAGTTTATACGAGAATCTTTTCTTATTAAAGACCATTTGAATTATGAGTGACAGTATTCACCGTTTTCATCTTTTTCTTCTCGAAACCACTTTTTGTGGCTGGAGATTTGACAGATCCCTACCAAATTACTAAAATAAATCATGAGAACGCAGAGAATAGACAAACCAAAGGTCCAAAACCACTCATAGTAAACAACTCCAACTAGGATAGGAAAGAAATTAATCAACCCACTGTATAAAACCATTAAGCTTGGTACGAGAGGAAATCTTGGTATCATAGGGTTTAAATCATTAGTTTTAAATCGATTCGAAATTTTATTGGTAATTTTAAAAAATTTTATTGATAATATCATTTTTTGAATTTCATGTTTATATTAATATTACAAGTAAAAAATTTTAAAATTTTCCGTTATAATTTAAATTGCTTCTAAACAAAACAAAAAGTAAAAACCTCAAATGACCTCTCAGTTAAAAGGCCTAACTTGCTTTTAAGCTTAAAATATCGATCACGTTTGCATGCTAAGGAAACTACACTTAAAGACCTGAGCATAGAGGATGGAGCGTAACTGAGTATAGATGATGGGGCCGGAATGATCATGAGCTAAGACCGCTAAAAGATCAATTGCCTTTAAGCTTAAGAATTTTGAGCCCTACCAATGCGGGTTTGCAGCAGTTAAAATACGGATAGGGATATAAGTTTGATCACTCGTATCCAGTTCGATCAGTGAAATTACGGATTGAATCGGATTTACTCATATCTATATTAATTAAAACATTTTCATAAACTATTTGAGATTAATTTAAACATCTATCATCAATTTTCTTATATTATAAATCTCCCTTATATAATGCATAAAAAAAAATCTCGTGTTTTTAAGTATATTCTATGCACGTGTACATTATTGGTAGATAATTTAGACAAAACAACCTCATCAAAAAGAAAGAGATGAAATACACGCGCTAAACTTCGATGTGGAATAAAAAATGAAATGAATTTTAGATAAAGAGCAAACTAAACTATCTAGATTAGAGAGCCCCAATTTTTTTTTCTTTTCTTTGTAAAGGCCAATTGCATTGTATTTGGCTTAATTGTGTAATTCGTTTAAGGCTCTAATAATTTCTAATTATGGATAATTTGGTCAAACAAATTTGGACTGTTATTTGTTTTTACTTATGTTGTTATTATAATCTAAAAACTCTTACAATATAATTTTTTTAATATTATTATTTTCATCTTATATAGATTTCTAATGTATTATAAATGTTTATTTAATTTTTCAAGAGATTTTATGCATTGAACATATCAAAAAAAGTCTATGCATCATCCAATAATGAATACTTAGTTTCATTCATTTATACTATGTCAACATGTTTACATAGCTAATTAATTTAATAGAAAAATATATCAACACATGTATATGCATTATGCGCGTGTTGAAATGCTAGTAAAAAAATAAGCTAAAAAAATTTAATAGGTAACCCGAGGTTCACCCACAAAAAATAGATCGAATATGGGTTAAGAAAAGTAAACCCCTTTCAAAGCAAATATTTTTAACCCACACCCATTTGACCTGCAACTTGTGAGGGGGTACCCGCACCCGTCCCAACCCTCCCGTTATTCACCTCTAGTTGCTTTGTTTGGTTCTCAGAAAATATGCTTAACACTGTCCACTGGGATTAAGGGAAAACACTCTTCCTCTTGATGCACGAAATCTGAAGACCCTTTCATCATTCCAATCTCATTTCGTCATACATCTCATTCATCAACCATCAACTTCCATGTTTATTCTCTAGCATTACTAGAACGTATTCCTCTCTTAAATTCAAAATGAATTTATTAAACGTCTCACGAAAGCTGTTTAACAACAGTCAGTTTGACAATTGCTTGAGGTGACCTAGTTGACAATTGCTTGGGGTGAACTAGTTGATTAGAGGGTTAATTTGCAGCTAATAGTAAGCATCTCTTCAAAATTTCAAAACATCTATGTTGTGGTCAAAGCCTTGATGATACTTTTAACTTTGACAACATTCTACAAAGAGAGGAGGGAGTTTGTTTCGTGGGGGGGGGGGGGGGGGGGGGAGAGGAAGAGAGATTTGTTTCCATTTAGGACAGCAGTCGTGTACCTTGAACCTCAAGCTCTTGTTGAGCAACAGTGCCATAGCAGTCTGAGTAACCTATCAAATTCAAGTCAGACGTGCCCAAATCACTGTGATGGACATTGTAACCAGCATAAGAGATCTACTCAATATACTCCCCAAGCAACCAGGCAGCACAATCTTACCATTTTCCAGATTCCAATGCTTACAGCATTCAGATAGCAATGGTTTTAAAAGGGGTATAACCTACCCATATGAATTAAAGATAGTAATCAAAAGGTTCAGTTACAAACTAAATATTCCATATGGTACATGTCTGCTTCATTATTTCTCCAGTCGTGTCTCAAGTAAACATAGTAAGTGATGATCAAAGCTTTTATCAGAGGGAGGTGGCAGCATACCATTGCTACCACAAAGCCAAACATGATTTGCCCACACATGCAGAAAATGTCCTTCAAGCACATTTCCTTCGGCTCCTCATGGTGCTGTAAGTGAATGTAAATGCATAATTACATGATTTATATCTCATAAAACTAGCAAAACCGTGAAGAAAATAATGGAGATGAAAGTCTTAGGCAGAGTAAGGGGCATGGCAGGGTGGGCATACCTTCATCCGAAATGAGCACATACATTCCTAGCTCCGATCTGATCCCAAGACTACTCCATCATCATCGGTGGAACAAAAAACTCTCACCATACATCCAAATGGTGGATCTGCAAAGCCCAATAAGCTTCTTCATCCTAATGAAGAAGCTCCCACAAGAACCGAGACTGGTGGAATGATAAATGCAGGTGTCTACATGGATAACACATCCACTCTATCCCACCTCGGTTCTCTATGCCTGCACTCCTGCCAGCAGAGATATTATGTGCAATTATATCAGTCCACATTACTGCAAACTCTAGTTCCAGCTGGCAGGGCGCAGGCATGGCCCAAGCCCCTCACCGGGGCCGGGCCAATCCAAAACTAGCATCAGGCTGCGGTTGATGAGACTGCAAAAGCACAATCACAAAAATTGTGATTAGGAGGATAATTTAAAAACAAAAGTCAGGGGAAAAAAGAACAAAAAACCGAGAAACCAGAAAAATAAATAGGGACCATATTCAACATTAAGCAATAACACACTTTCTGCAATACAACAAAATTGCTGTCTAATCAAGCTACATCCTGATGGAACAGGTATATTCAATCTCCATTTGTTTTGATTCCTAAATAGCACTTTTTTCTTCCAACTTTCATTTCTTTCTTTTTCCCCCTCTGGTTAGAAAGGATGGGAGAGGCAACATTTGAAGTTCCAAATGTTTCAACATTTGTGTAGAGATTATACTACTAAACTTAGTACAACCCGAAACACACTCCCGCCCCGGGCAAAACATAGAATAACATTTTACCCCAGACTATCAATTTTAGCCAGTGTCGAACTCTCAGTTGACACCCACTGTCTTATCAGAAATAAAAAAAGTTAACAAGGCAGCAGATTGACTGAGCATCTATTTACATGTTCCCTAACCACATCAACATGGCAGACCAAGTGCACAGCTGAATACACCTCTTATAGACAGATAGACTTGTGTTTTTAACTAATACCATTATCTCTTTTCCAGGCACATCATGATGATCATCAGTAAAATCAATTCTGAAGCACCCTACAAGGGTCTTAACTCAAAAGGACCATATCCTCCTCAGTTACGAGCGTCCACATTAAAGGACACTCATTTGCTATACAAGATAGTTTTGTCGAAACAAAACATTAATTAATATCATTGGAGAAATGCAGACCATTCATATCAAAACTTGTAGGAATAAAGGTTTGGTATAAGCTAGGACACAGATGCACAATGCAC
Organism: Bretschneidera sinensis; assembly: GCA_023935145.1. NCBI lineage: Eukaryota > Viridiplantae > Streptophyta > Magnoliopsida > Brassicales > Akaniaceae > Bretschneidera > Bretschneidera sinensis. Next base: position 3,312,661 of record CM043700.1, on the reverse strand, counting down.
GACGTAAGGTGAGTGAGAAAGGGAACAGAGGGTGCAAAGCTACTACATGCATTCATGGCAGTGTAAGAGATGAAAAAGGAAAAGGTGGGTGATGAGAAGAGGGAAGCTACGGGAGTGACTATATATATCAACTACTTTTGTGATTACAACTTTTCCAAAATTTGAACATAAGACCTATACTAACCCTACCGCTATATGACTTGAGTTAAAGCCCTAAGCAAAAAAATGTGTCATTTGTTAAAGCTATTCATAAAAAAAACGTGAGAGATAATTGGTTCAACACTCTCAATTTTTGATTTAAAGGAAATTTCTTAGTAAATGATGACGATATCTTAGATTTTGTGGATTTCATCTTTTGTAAATAGCAGTTGGCTCTGAGTTGCACCCTCTTGGTACCGTATTTATAAAAAAAAATTACTTATAAAAAAAAAGTGAGAGAGATGTTTAATCCCCTTGAAAAATGTAATCACTCCTAATTATATACTAAAAAAGAAAGGAATTATTGATGCTAGAGCAGGACAACCATTGAACTTGCCATACCTGTGAAAAAGATGGGTGAACATGTTCATGAGCATGGATAAAAGGCATTCCAGGGCGCTGACATGGATACTGAGAAGAATGCAAATATATGGCAGATGTAGAGCGCGCACCAACGTGATTCGGATTAAAAGGTGTCATCATTGTTTCTGGATGACCATACCCAATTCCTGCAGGGGTCGACGGTGCTGCCCATGTCCCAGGAAGATGTTGAGGGAGTGGCCTAGATTGGTGTTCAGTAGATATCTGAGGCCTATGAGTAGATCCAAGCTGTGGAAATTCAGTGTTGTAGTTCAATGCAGGGGTATACATTGGCGGCATGGTGTACGGACCGCTGTTAAACCCAAACCCAGGGTCAAATCTTTGCACATACCTGAGAAAAGGATGATTACCGTAAAAAAATGGCTAATGAATAGAAGGAAACCAAGCTAAACAATTTTTGAAGCTGATCAGTGTCTAAACCCAAGAAAGGAAGGAACTTTTCAAATCCAAACTACATAAAGCAGTTGAAACCTACTAAACTCATTCCATTGTATTTTGAAAACTATACATAAAGTAGGCAATATGCTTGATGCACTAAGATTTTTATCTAGAATTCATCAATTATGCTATTCATTTGCAAGTGTGGTATTTGATACGATGGATTTCCATCATAAGCCATTAGGTAGTGGTAACCATGAAGTCGGCTCCTTTTACTCTTGTGGACAGCTTTTATTTCATGGGTCAAATTTCAGTTGCCCAATCAAAATATTAAGAAGTTTGTCATTACCAGCAATTACCAAGAGAGAAATTTTGGTCAACAGTTGTCTGAATGTTTTGCAGGGAAGCTTTACACCCCAAAAAACTGCTTTATAAAAGTAATCTTCCGCGAGTCAATAGTGGCCAATCAATTATATCCTGAGGAATTAAATAAGATTTCCAGGCCAAATTATTTTGGCCACCTATGTTGCTCAGACTCAAGTACAAGTATCGGATGTTAGTATATTTTCAAATGTTTGGCCCATCTATAGCCCAAAATTAGGCCACAAGGCCTGAACGCTTTGCAGGGAAGCTTTACACCCCAAAAAACTGCTTTATAAAAGTAATCTTCCGCGAGTCAATAGTGGCCAATCAATTATATCCTGAGGAACTAAATAAGATTTCCAGGCCAAATTATTTTGGCCACCTATGTTGCTCAGGCTCAAGTACAAGTATCGGATGTTAGTATATTTTCAAATGTTTGGCCCATCTATAGCCCAAAATTAGGCCACAAGGCCTGAACGTTTTGCAGGGAAGCTTTACACCCCAAAAAACTGCTTTATAAAAGTAATCTTCCGCGAGTCAATAGTGGCCAATCAATTATATCCTGAGGAACTAAATAAGATTTCCAGGCCAAATTATTTTGGCGACCTATGTTGCTCACACTCAAGTACAAGTATCGGATTTTAGTATATTTTTAAATATTTGGCCCGTCTATAGCCCAAAATTAGGCCACAAGGCCTTGGCCAAAAAGAGTCCATATATGGATACCAGGTACGTGGATAATTTGTATTAACTGTGTCAACAATCCATATGAAGGCATCTACATAGAAATAAATTAGCCCACCCAGCAAAATGATCTTATAAAAAATAAATAAATAAATAAAATTATCCCAACCTCACTGTTTCACTATGTTTGGGCTTTAGACTCAACCCAGCAAAATGATCTTAACTAGGGCCCCAAATGATCCAATTTATGGGCACAGAGTACACTCTTATCAATTAATTTTATGTTGTGAGCAACTTTAACCCCCCTCCCCCACCACCCCAAAAAAATAAAAAAATAAAGAGTGGTACAAAGACAGAAAAAGTTGCCCATTGTACTTACTATCTCCCTCCCTCCTCTCGGCCAAGAAGCCTTCAAATCAACAAATCTAACATACCAGGCATCGAGGAAAAAGAAACAAAACAATTTGGCAAGGCAATACGGATGCTGTGTTGGACACAATCACACAAATCTCATACCAAAACCAGGATTGTGTCAACACAACACAGGTACCCTGGGTGCAGGTGGCAAGTCCAAGAAACAGAATTGACAACATACCAGTATAAGAATATGGAAGAAGAAAAAGCTCACAGAGGGACCAGAAAATATCAAAGGGCAAATATATAATGTTAGAACCATGCAGAGCGATAATAATTAAAGGGATCATGGTCACTTCATAACAGATATTATATCAATGACAAGGAAGAGGCTCCAAACCACCCCTAACAGTAATCATGATATAAATACTAATCTGAATGGAAACAGCTTTCAAATGTTGTTCTATGAGAAAACGAGCATGATTAATTTTCCCTTACAAGGGGAGCATAAATTTCAACCATCCTAAAATAACCTTGAGGAGCCTTGCCAAGATATTCAAAACCCAGAAAAACACAAGGATTTAAATTTCCCAAAAAAACGTAAAAGAATAGCACACCTGTCATAGCTCCTGTCATAGTCAGGGTCCTTGCGGTCAATTTCACGGTCGCGAAAGATGGCCACCCTATTATTTGCTTTATGCCTACCGACTGGCTCCTTCTCTGTCCTACTTCTAGCTGATCTACTGCTACTAGTAGAACAATCAATCAAACCCCTACCAGAATTTATATCAGAAACTCCTGAAACAGATTTCTCTTCCATCTTCAATATCGCTGAGGAACTGTGCTGGGAAGTGTCCGGCAACCTTGGTTCACTTTCGGGTTTTCCACCAGAACCAACACTAAAATTATTAGAGTTAAATATCCTGGCACGAGCCCGATTATATTCCTCTTTTCTTTCCTCCACACTTTTGGAACTATTTGACTTTGAAGAATTTGAATTTGAACCGCTGAGGATCTGTGACCGTTTCTGAGGCCTCTGTTTAATAGCAACCTTAGTGACACCACTGTCTTCTGATGGTAAATTTACAGGGATGTCTGCAAGGCGAATCACAGGAAGCCTACACTCAGCAGTTTTGCGTACAATGATTCTAGAACCTGAACCATCAGGTAAATTATTCTCCAATAAAACCATTGACTGCAGTGAGTAATGCTGTGCCACACGGTGTGCAGCCAACCGTAAATATGAAGTAGGCAGCTGCTGAAACTCTAATTGCTGCTGAGTAGGGTCATGAATGAACTTTTCAACATCTTGCTCCATCCGCAAAACTGAACAGAAGATATTAGAATTAAAAAGAGAAGCAATGGTAACCAACACATTACACTGATAGCAAGTTGTAGCATTCTAATCAAACTCGCAAAATACTGAATCAACATGGAATAAAAGCAACAATCACAATTATATCATCATGCAGCATTCTCACTGTCATGAAGTAAACCATTAGCAATATGACCCTTTTTGTTTAATGTTTATAGTTGGACAAGAAATAGAGCAATGAAAAAGACAACAAAAGGACAGACTTGAATTCGATTAGGGACCAAAAACACGTACTGATATGTCTAAATCATATACATATAGTTGTATATGATACAATAATGATTATCGTACACTCCAACTGATCCTTGCTATCTCACTAGCTTCCTTGTTCAGGATAATTCTCTTCCAAACATTTTGTGAATGCTAATCTTTTCCAAGTTTTCTAGTAAAAACTATCCATAGTTATCCCATTCATCCATACCTTGGCGACTTTCAAACTGGACTGTGTAATCCCAACCGTGGATCATTCAGATCCGGAACAGGATATGAGTTCCAATTGAACTATGAAAGCAAACCATGAATAAGAAATCTGTAAAAACTATTTGCAAACACTAGATTTGCACTGTGATAACAAAAGCCTAGCCTTGCTAGTAGGGAATCAACTATCTTTTAGCAGTCAATATGAATTGATATTGCTTAGGTGAAATTTAACTCAATTACGATAAAAATGAAAATGCACAATATTACATATACAATCTAAAAAATTTGTACTAAGCGATCCAAAGAAGACTAGACCGATCGTACCAAAGTTACGGGGCAAGTGACATTTTGAGTTCTGGTTCCCTTTCCATGAAATGAAAGGATCCACGTTCCCGGTAACTTAGAATGTATCACATATACATTTTTACAGTTAGAGCTTCCTTTCTGACTCTCTTAAGAACCTCTTAGATTATTACTTCGACGCAATCAAAGATTAAGCAACAGACATGCAGTTCTTCTTCTCATCATTTTATCTTTTGACAAAATCTTACAAAGAGGCATTTCATTTCGAGCATTTGTGTCAATAATCAGAAATCCAACCATTTCTTTCCTATAATTGTCAAAGATGAGATATCATCAAGTGTATCTCAATAATGAAAATGGTCGTGATAAATCCACTTAGTATTACTAAAATGCTCTAATTTTCCTTCACTTCCAGGTACTCCATATAGAGCACAATGATAGTAGAATACCCTATCTAAGCTGCGATAGTACTCAATTTCACAAACATCCCTCTCCATAAACTACTTACCTGAATGAGCATCATCCAACAAGCCCAAAGAGTGAGACACCATTTCCCACAAATCCAATGAAGAGTGTTTAACAACCAAAGTACAAATTTTCACCTTAACCAAATTCAGAGATGAGAATAAAGCCTAAAGCAGCTGCCGGCTCCGTGAGAGATGAAGTGTGTGCTTGGGTATACATGCTTCAAAGGAGCTTAAGAAAGGTTACTCTTTGATTCCCTTCTCGATCTTTTAGATTGTGTGGAATGAAAGGAATTGAAAATCTTTTGATGACAAAGAGAGGCCTATTGACGTGATTATAGATAGATGGAGCAATACCCATAAATCTTGGTTTAAAGGAAAACATTTTGTGAATGATGTAGATCTCTTAGATTTTGTGGAATTGCTATCGCGTAGATAGTATTTATTTTCGAGTTGCACCCTCTTATTTATCAAAAAAAATGCCGACTTTGAATCTCTGACTTGAGTCAGGTCTCCAAAAACTCACATCATAGCCCTCTCCCCAACCCTAGAGGGCATACAGAATACTAAAAGAGAAAAATGTTCTACCACGTATATCTTGTAATGTTTCACAAACCTAGCAATACAATTTAATATGCTTCTGCTTTGTCCCTATATATTATCAATGCTGCACATTTATTTTCAGCAATAGAATAGAAATCACTCACACACCATCCTGCCATAATAACACCACATCCCCATTAGAACGAGCCTACATGAATTCCAAAACGCACTAAGCCACACCTGACACAAGCGTACTCAATGAGAAGTTCTGACAAGGTTAGAAGTCCAGTGTCTTCTTTCCTCTACATGCTTACACACACCTCCCTACTCCACAAGCTATCCCTCTCAATATCTCCAGAGTTCATAATGCTCTGCGGTATATCAAAGATGACAACTGGATGATGCTTGAAGACGTTTGGTAAGACGAGGTTCTGTCTACGTCTGTCTTGGTGCACTTGTGAGAAGATTTGAGTTACAAAATGGACTCTCATAATTGAGTTACAAAATTAACTCAAAATGTTTTCTTTTCTTTTCTTTTTTTTAATAAATTAAGCTCACATTTAAAAGAATTGGAACTCTTTACAAACTCAGCAAATAATTTCATCGTGACAATTTTACTTCTCGTGCACTTCCACACGCACTGCAGTACGGCACACACATTTAAACAGAGCATAACTGCACCTCCACGAAAATGAAAACTAAAAAAGAACCAATTCAACAGGGAAAACGACATACAACGGAAACAGACAGAATTCCAAGAACCTTTTGATGTGGGCTACAGAATTTGATCCAATTATGTCATTAAAAGCATTTGCAAACGTAAGTGAATAATGTGAAAATAGAATAAACTAGAACTACGTGATGTAAAAACAAACTTATGATTTCATCTCAAAAATTGATCAACTGGATCATTAACACCTCCAAACCTTTCAGCAACCCATCCTATAGTCTCAAAAGGCATTAAATCAGGATTACATAAATCCTGAAGTCTAAAATCCGACAGAATTCCCACTATACAATTCAGGATGTAGGTTCTCCCCTTTGATAAGATCCATAAGGAGCTAAAAGACACTGAAAATAACATTTTCATATAAAAAAACCAATTAACACTCGTTCTACTTTTTTTTTACAAGAAAAACTAATTAACTCTCCTGCATTAATAAGGAATCCTATATTTGGCCCCAAATCGAGGCTATTATGCTACAAAGACCCTACCTATATACCTTGGCAAAATAACCAGCATCAGTATCCCAACAGATTGTTTATTTGTGTGAAGAGAATATTACCAAATACTCACTCGTATGCACATAAATACACATCCAAATACAAATAAATAGAAACATAGACATACATATGAAGTCGTGTATATCTAAACTTACTAGAAAGCCGCTCACGGGGGTTTTGGATAGCCTCGCGAAGGAACTGATCGACCTGATTGATGATGTTCTCGGATACCTTGTCAGTGGAAGAAAAGGCCGACGAAGAAGACGAAGAAGGAGGAGGATCAGGTAACTCGTGTTGATGTTTCGAGTCTTTCTTGGAAGAGGAAGAGAGCATCAATCGGCTCATGGTGGCGTCCAAATCGGCCACCTCCCATGACTCCGGGGCTCCGATATCCTCCACCACAGAGCCCTCCATGGATTTGAGACAGGAAGAGATAGAGAGAAGTAATTGCTAGGGCTTTTCGAGAGAGGAATAATCGATCATCAAATGATGTCTGGTATTTCAGCGACGCAGATAGGAACCCTAATATTCAACATCATGGGAATTTGGGATTATAGAATTAGGGTTAGGGTTTGGTATTTGGGTTCGAAAAGAGAGAGTTGGGGAGAAACAGAGAGACGATAGGGTTTGACAATGGCGTTGTTGCGAGGGGTGTATACGTGTCATGGATCCTTCGGCTGACTATTATATCCTCTTACGTTTTCCTTTTCCCCTTCAAGAGGGAGAGGTATCTTCGGTAATCGGAAGGCAAATTCCCATTTTTAAAAGAAAAAAAAAATCGATAGTGCATTTTAGAAAATTAAGGACCCGTTCCATATAATATAATAGAGTAAATTATAAATTAATCATTAAGTTATAATCTTAATCATAATCCATCCGTTCGGTTAAAAAATTAATTTTTATATTATCATTCATATATATATATATATAGAACTAAATAATTTATGTTAGTTCATTTAAGACTTTTTTCTCTTTTTCGCTCTTATATCAATTTTCAAGTGCAAAACATACATTAAATTCTTTTGATGACTCCAATAATTTGTATCAACATAAATTTCTAAACTCGATAAATCATGTATGTTATTCATATATTAAAATTAAATAAAAGAAAACCCATAACGTTATTAAGAAATCTATACCCAAAAGAAAGATTCTGCAATGATAGAAGATTGTTGTATTACGATTTTTTGGATAATGTAATTAATGCTCAAATTTTAACAAGAAAATTTGCAGAAACTTGGATTTTCTTGCCTAGAATACCTATTCAACCTCTAGAAAATGCAAATCTCCCGACGAGAAAACCATTTCCTATAAGACTGAGTTTTGCAATTGCCATAAACAAGTCTCAAGGCCAAACGATTCCTAATGTAGGAATTTACATGCCAAAGCATTCTTCAATCATGAGCAACTTTATATGGCATTATTGAGGGAGTTTTTGAGATGGTAATGTGAGTTTTGGTTAAAACGAGACCAATTGAAAGGGCAAGTGATATTCTTACGCGCAATATCGTATACAAAAATGCTTTACTTAACTAATGCAATGGAAATTGTTAAGTATATTGGAGAATTGTATATAAGTTTTCTTCTTTGAAGACTCTTTAATTTACATTAATTTTGATTTCAACCCTGACTGAATTCCACTTACGCTATATTTTCCTTCATGTCATTTGAAATTCTTTGTTGTTAATTACAATTTTTTAGAAAAAAATCCCTAACTTTAACATTGTAGAGTCCACTCGGTTTTAAGGGGACTTTGCATTAGGGTTTTTTACTCTCATGTATGATTGTTCATTCCGTTTTCAAAAACAAAAAAAATGATTAGACAAACCTTCTTGACAATAGAGATGTTGCTTCATTCAAAATCATTCTTTCTCTTTATTCTTTTATAATTTTTTGAGTAAAAATGACTTTAGCATTAAAGAGTCTCATTGATCACGAGGAGACTTCTCATTAGGATTTCTTACTTCCACATGCTTCATACGAGATTGTCTTTTTAGTTTATGTATCAACATTGTAATTGGATAAACTTGCCTAGCTATAGAGTTATTGTTTGATTCAAAGTGTATTTCGATCTTTTCAATTCTTGTTTTTATTTTAAATTTTTTAATATAAAACGTTTATAACTTTAGTATAAGAGAATTCTCTCGACTTCAAAGAGACTTTTTTTTAAAGTTTCTTTCTTTCATATGCGCAGGATCACGTTCAATTGACCGATTGATTTTCGACATCTTAGGTAAATAATTTGCATGTGTGAGTTTCGATCCATCTATACTACCAAAAAAAGCCAAAACACCCATTTTGGTTTCCACTACAAGAAATTATCAATTTAACCCTCATTTAACTACTATATATAGCATACTTTCGTGGATAAAAACGTCATAATAAATTAGGAGAGAAATCTTTGTAGCAGTTACTACCCCTTTCACAACTTGCAGCAGTTACTGCCCGTCCTCTCCCACCCCTACCGCCACCCCCACGTTTATTGATTCTCAGCAGTTGTATGAAGTACGATTTGTAGTTGTGAAAATTGTTCATTGCTATTTGACTTTTCATTTGGTATATGCAGATGCCATGATGTGCATAAAAAGGGCAATGATTTTGACACTCACACTTCAAAGTTGCAGGGAGAAACATTTACTGTCATTGTAGTTTTCCTTATTTACTCCTCTTTTCATGAGTATGATGTTATTCTAGATACGGTTGATTCATTTGGTTTCAATAAGTCTTCTCTCTCTATCATATGCTTCTTTCTTTTTCTCAAACACTCTCTTACCTTTTTCATTCTCTTTAATGACTTGAGTGGTTGGATATCATGTTATCCAGATCTTTGCTTTGGCTTCAAATTTTGGGGAGTATGTGATCTCATTTCCTTGAATTTTCTTTAGTGAATGAATTTTCATTTCACCCTTTTGATAGAAAATAATACTTTCTCATACATTTGCTATGGCATTAAACTTTTTAGAAGTTTTTCATTTTTTTAACTAGCGTTTCAATACATGTATATTCGTGTTGATATGTTTTTTTATCAGATAAAAAAATAATATCTTAACATGTGTTACGTGTGTATTTATATATTTTTTTATCAGCTTAAAAGAAATATTTATATTAAAAAAATTAAAAAAACACGTAAATCTTAAAACAATAAATCATAATTAATTCATACAATAACGACAATTCATTCTTCCTATTCACTCTTTCTTGAAAAAGTGTATTGTTTTCTACAAAATAAATATTTTGGATGATATATATATATATATATATATATATAATAGTTTTCGGTAAAATTATAAATTTTCAGTTAAATTTATTGTATAGTTAACAAGCGGAAGAATATTATATATTACAAGTATGCTCTCAATCAGATAATATAAGCCTGTGTTGATATGCTTGTTATAAAATAAATCTCCAATTTAAACAAAAATTCAAATATTTTTCATTTTAGTTAACCTAGTAATTCATTGCCAATAACAACTTTTTAGTTTCCAAGACAAAACATCATATGTAAAATGTGTATAATTTTTTTTATAAGAAAACCCCTATTAAAATCATGTATTTAGCACCATGCCACCCTTTTCCATTAATTCTTTTTTGATGATAGTTAATAATAAAAATTAAACTATAAGATACCCATTTTTTTTGGGGATGTTGTATGATTTCTTGCAAATTAAAAGTGAATTATAATTATAGCTAAAATCCAGGGATGAATTTATAATTCACCCAAGATAAAATATTTTTTACCCGAACTTATAAATTATCCATCCAAGCGCAAGAGTAATTCTGTTAAAAAAACAAGGCCGACTCTGATTAACCCGATTCCAGCTTGGTATCAAAGCTTACCACAGAGAAGGAAAAAAAAAAAAAACCAGAAAATCAAAAGCAGGAACAGGGCTGCTACAGAGAGAGGAGTGTTTTTTTTTTTCGTAACACTCATCGGAGAATAGAAGAAAAGCGGCGGTGGAGATGAAGGGGCTTGGAAGATTGATAGTGAGAGCACTTCCACGTCAACAAGGCCATGAACTTTTCATGGAAAATATCTGTACTTCTCGTTTAATATATCGCCGTCTCATATTCACTTCAACGACAACAAGAGGAACCACTTCGTTTCGGGATAGCCAAAATCGAAACGCTACCTTTCCCTCTGATTCCAGATCTTCTCTGCTTCCTGGGAAATGGTCCCATTTCGGAGGTTGGTTGATTTCGATTTCTATATTGGGTCGTTTTTTTTTATAGTTTTTTTTAGAGCGCACCCTATGTTTGGTTGCTGAGAAAGCTTAGGAAAAGAAATAGAAAACGAAGAAAGAAAATATTTGAATTTTAATTATCTATACATGTCGGTTTGGTTTCCGAAAACGAAAATTTCACTGCGCTAAGGGCTGAGTTTTATGTTCTACAGGTATTGCATGATGGTAAGCTTAGATTAAATCGTTTATTTTCATTTTTTTCAAGTCATATTTCTTACATTTTCTGGGCCATCAAATGGAGCATTAAGTTTCTGGGAATTTTTTTCTTAATTATGTTTCATATAAGGGTGTTAGTGCTGTAAATTGGTGAATTTTTGGGTAAGCAACTGATTTTATGGTGCAGGCAAGAGTATTCTTAGAGTTCACAATAGAATCTAAGTATTGATAGCTTTTTTTTTTGGCATATTACTAAATTTCGTGTTCTATAAGTAGTATTTAATTGATATTGATATAAGCATTTTTAATCATTTAAATTGGTCCTTATGAGGTTATAATGTTCTATATAGGTCGAACTGCAAGTTAAATTCATAAAATTATTGAGATATAAGAATTTAAAGAGTTTTGGGTTTAGTTTACTAATTCAGTGCTGCTTTGGGCAGGGCAGAGGAGGACAATGTTTATCCAAACTCAGTCCACACCCAATCCTTCTTCTTTCATGTTCTATCCTGGGAAGCCGGTTATGGAGGTTGGGAGTGCAGATTTCCCTAATCCTCGTTCTGCCATGAATTCACCATTGGCAAAATCCCTTTATGGAATTGATAGTAAGCTTGCTTATCTACGTCTTTGCATCATGCTATGTTGTCACATAGTCATTATAAAAATCATTTGCGGGTAAATTATGAAAGTTTTATGTTGAGGTTGTTCCAAGGGATTTTTAGCATGATTTGAAGGATTAATGTTGAGTTGTAAGTGAAAGTTGCATTTTTTTCTTGTAGGCCATGAGTTTTGATACATTCCTCCAATAAGTCCTTGTAGTTCCCTTTTGTTTAAGCAATATAGATTTAAGATTGATATAATAATGTAAATTGATGTCTTGAGATTCATAGATTTTGCAGAAGCAGAAGTAAATTAACATACACATGAATGTTAAGTGCTTGCCTGTGAGTGTTATGTTGAATCTAAGACCTGCAAAAATGGTATGTTGGGTTTTGATAAAATTGTATGTGGTAAGAACAGCCTTCTTTGCTTAGAATTTTTTTTTCTCCATCTGTGAATCTAGGAGGCCAAAGAAATCTGAATTTTTGGTGAATTTAATGTGAAGTTCCTGTTGAGTATTTAAATCATAAATTCTCTAACTTGGTAGCTTACTTGAATCCTAGAGTTTTTTTTTTATAAGTACTTGAATCCTGGAGTTAGCGCTTTATGCTACAGATATTTAGCTTTTTTAAGCTCTTAAATAAGAGCATAAGGAGCAAATTACCTGATCCATGAGCAGTGATCTCAATGTTCTAATTGGGTCCTCAATTATATCCAGGCTCATGTCTTTAGAAGGACTTCACTAATAACCTTTGGGCTTAATCTCCAAACCTTTGTCAGCATGGTTTTTTAAAAACCCTTAGCAATCTATATGAATTGTCAACCTGTTTTTGAAAACTCTTTTGCTATCTACCTGAATTTGAACTCATTGCCTTTTCAATTCTCCAAAAAAGAGAGTCATGGAATTTTAAGTCGTATTTTGTTGATTTCGTGGGAAGTCTTAATGCCACTTTCATCGTCCTTGTCCCAAAGAAAGTGGGAGCGTCAAATATCAAAGACTTTCGGCCTATTAGTCTTGTAAGGTGTATTTACAAGTTCTTATCGAAGGTGATTACAGCTAGATTGAAGACAGTTATGCTGAAGGTGGTGAGCCCTTACCAAAACGCGTTTGTTGAGGAAAGAAAAATCTTGGATGCACTGTTGATTGTCAATGAAGTGGTGGATGCTCATTTAAAGGAGGGAGGGGGAGGAGCGATTTGCAAACTTGATATGGAAAAAGGCTTCCGACCATGTATGTTGGGATTTTGTCATCTACTTATTGAAAAGAATGGGGTTCGGGGAAAAATAGCGAAAATGGATTCTCAAATGTATATCTTTGCTTTCTTTTCCATCCTTGTAAATGGTTGTCTTTCCCTTTTTTTAGAGCTTCAAGGGGTCTAAGGTAAGGGGATTTGTTGTCTTCTTTTTTTTTCACTTTAGTGATGGAGGCTTTTTGCAAGATGTTGGCAAAAGCAACGGAGGGGAGCTTTTTGAGTGACTTCAAAGTAGGGAGTAATGGAGGTAGTGTGAATGTTTCTCACATTCTCTTTGCCGATGATACAATTGTTTTTTTGGGGTGGATGCTTATCAAATTTTGCACTTCCATTGTGTTCTTCTGTGTTTTGAGACGGTTTCGGGTCTTAAGATTAATCTTAGTAGGAGCGATCTAATCCCACTTAGTGAGAATATTAATGGTCATTTTCTTGCAAGCTTATTGGGGTGCAATGTGGTGTTACTTCCTATTAGTTATCTTGGTCTTCCCCTTAGGGTTAAGTTCAAAGATAAAGTGTGTGAAACCGATTTTGGAGAAGTTTGAGAAAAAGGTTGGCCAGGTGGAAGAGTCATTATCTCTCTAGGGGTAAGCTTACTCTTATCAAGAGTACTCTTTCAAGCATTCCCATCTACTTTATGTCCCTTTTCCCTGTCACGGGTTCGGTGGCTAACTGGTTGGAGAGTATTCAAAGAAGATTTCTTTGGGGAAACACGGGAGAGAAGTATAAGTACCATTTGGTTAGGTGGGGTGTGGTCAAGCAACCGTTGGAAAGAGGGGGCCTCGTTATCAAATCTATTTCTTTATTCAATAAAGCCTTTCTTGGTAAATGACTATGGCTTTTCCTCCTGAAGAGGAATCATCTTTGGAGGAAAGTGGTGGAGGATAAGTTTGGCTTGGATCCTAGTGGGTGGATGTTAAGGAGGTTTGGGGGCCTATGGTGTGGAGGTTTGGAAGTGGATTCGAAAAGGGTGGGAGGATTTCCTTCCTTGTGTTTCGGTTTTGCTGGGAAATGGGGAGAGAACTCAACTATGGTACAACACTTGGTGTGGGAATACTCCCTTAAAAGATAAGTTTCCGGCTATTTTTGATATTGTGAGAGATAAGGTAGCACTTGTTAGCTCCAATGCCTTTTATCAGTAATGTCTATGATTGGGAAGTTGTTATGCGGTTTATGGAGTCCTTGTATAACTCTAGGGTGGACGTGAGTAGAGAGGATTTAGCTAGATGGGATCCTTGCTCGGAAAATGGCTTTGGGGTGAATTCCTTTTATCAGATCCTTTTTGATAAGACGTCTTCGGATGGGATCCTTGCTCGAAAAATGGTTTTGGGGTGAATTCCTTTTATCAGATTCTTTTTGATAAGATGTCTTCGGATGCCTCCCCAAATTTCCAGTGGAAATCAATTTGGTGTTCCTGTGCACCAAAGATTTTTTATTTTTTTTGTTTGGGAGGCTTCTTGGGAGAAACTTCTTACTCTTGATAATTTACAAAAGAGAGAGAATACTTGTAAACAAGTGTTATATTTGCAAAGCTTGCGCCGAGTCCGTGTTTTATCTTTTAGTACAGTGCTCCTTAGCTAAAAGCTTATGGGAGATTACTTATAGAATTTTGAGAATTTCTTGGGTGGTTGCGGGATCAATGAGAGGTGAAGTTTGGGCTTGTAGGGGGTTGATGGCGTCCAAGGAGGTCAAAAAGGCTTATTTGTTGATTCCACATTCTATTTTTTGTTTGGTGTGAAACGAAAGGAACCGGAGAGCTTTTAATGGTGTAGAAAGACTTATTGCTGTTATTAGAGATAGCTGGCTCAACACCCTCAATTTTTGGGCTAGAGGGAATTACTTTGTAAATAATTGCGACTTTCTAGATTTTGTAGATTTCCTTTCTTGTAATTAGTAGTTGGCTTTGAGTTGCATCCTCTTGGTGCTTTTCTAATATACTTTTACTTATAAAAAAAAAATATTTTACTGGAGAACATCTATACACCTAAAATTTTTCTTGTAAAAAAAAATTTCTATACACCCAAATTTTCAGAAGTTGAACTACTGCTACCTTTAGTTTCATTTTCACTGATTTCTGAACTTTGTCATACTGTCTCTGGTTAACTTTGTTTTCTTCTAATACAGGTATTACTCGAGTTTTTTTTGGATCGGATTTTATCACTGTTACAAAGTCAGACGATGCTTCTTGGGATATCCTCAAGCCTGAAATATTTGCGGCAATCATGGACTTCTATTCTTCTGGGCAGCCTCTCTTTCTAGACTCGCAAACTGCAGCTGCCAAAGATACTGCTATTAATGAAGTATATTTTTGAAGTTTTTGATTGTTTACTAATATTATAATTTTTCTAATGGTCAAAGCCTACTTTTTGAAATTGGAAGATTGCTGCCATATTTTGCTCTTTCACCATTGGTCTTTGAAGTTATTAGTTATGTGGAGACCGAAACTACTTCATAACCAGTTTTGTACAGGGAGGTCCTATGATGAGCCAAATTGCTAGGATCAGAACTTTTCCCATGTCTTATGACAAGTGTAGTCTGGAAGGTTTACAAGGACTCTAAAGCTGACCAAAGTTGCTTGAGGCCCGTGTCTTTCACCTCGAGGCTTGTCTTGTGTCTAAATTTTCAATATGTACTTTTCCAGACAAAGAAATCTCAGTATAATATCTAGATTTTATACTTAATCATTTAGATTATTCTGTGAGCATGCCTAAATTGCCCTTTTGACTCCCACTAATCCCCCCCCCCCACCTTTTTTTTTTCCTTTCCTATGTGAAGCACTACCACCACTGGCCAGGCTAATTAACGTGCACCTCTACCGATGGTGAATTCCTACCTAATGCTGATTGATAACCCCCTCCCAGGCTCCACCTAGTTCTAGTTATTGGATGTTGCCACTACTGCGTGTTGTGAACATGCATGAATTATGTGCTCTTTAGCTTCTTGTTCGTTAATATTTCATTTTTTTTCTCAAATCACCTTTTAGACTTTATAGAACTTAAAGGACCGACATAATGAAGGTTTAAGGCGACTTAAGAGCTACTTGTCTAAAAGAAGTCTTATTCATTTCTTTGTACCATGCTATGATTCTTATAATGATGTCTAAGTGCTTGTATGGTTTTGATTTTTCTATAAATTGCAGAATTTAATTTATCAGTGAAAATTTTTCTTTCAAAAGCAATTACTTATAAAAAAATATTAAATAAACACACTAAACCATAAACTAGCTGATCCTTAAGACCTGTAAAAGAAAGGCACTTGTGTATCCGTGCTTGACAATTAGGATTTAGAAAGTCCTCGAGTGAGGTCCAAGTGGGCATTGAGAGTAGAAACATTAATTTTGTAGACTTTGAATTCTCCATCAGAGTTTCCTTCCATGTGAATGAGCGAGTTCTCTGGCGTTACTTCTTTTGGTTCATGAGTAATTTCTAAGTTAATGTTATAATGACTATTGTCTCACTTGTTATAAAAACCTTTATTTTTGTCTTCTTTTTTCCTGCTTAAATTGTGGGATTGAAAATATCCTTTGAATTGCCCTTTACTCGGTACTAGTCTTCTATTTACTTCTTCAAGAATCCCCTCCCCCCTTTCTTTTGATTGGTGAGATCTGGGCCTCATATTTACCCTAACCCCAGCTCTCCTCGTTGCCATATGAGTTGTAGACCCTGTAGTAAATTTTTTCAACTTGTGAAGTATCTTTTGAGCTGCAATTTATTTTATTTATTTTTGTCTTTTTCCGCATTATGCTGCACATGCAGATTGCTCAAAATAAAAATCTAGATAAACTTGAAGTCTTATGTTGACAGATTTTTTTAATAAGTTCTATGCTTACAGTTTTGTGGACCCTCCTCTTTTTTGGGAGGTGGGGGGAAAGGTGTTCTGATCTGTGTACCATCTTCGAAAGTTGTTTTTCAGTGCTTAATGTGCTGAACATTAGAGACCTTGTAGTAAATTTTCTCAACGTGTGAAGTATCTTTTGAGCTGCAATTTATGGATTTCAGTAGAAATTTAATTGATGCATTTTACTGTCACCTGACCTGAATAAAATTTAGTGGATGAGGAGTGATGAGTAGAAGAGAATCCGTGACCTCATAATCAAAACTGGAGTCTGGAACTATGGAGGATTAATTGCTAGATTGTCTTGTGTTTTTACATTGTGCATAAACCTCATAAGTTGACCATTTTGATATTTGTTAATGCAGGATGACTCAGAAACTGTTGCAATGATCAAGGAACTGCTGGAGACTCGTATTCGACCGGCTGTCCAAGATGATGGTGGGGACATTGAGTACCAGGGCTTTGATCCGTAGGTTTACCTTCACTTAAATGCTTTTTATTTTGCTCTGTGGCTTAGGATTAATTGTATCTTATATGTTTGCATTTTCTAGAGAAACTGGTATTGTCAAACTGAGGATGCAAGGAGCGTGTAGTGGCTGCCCAAGCTCATCTGTGACTTTGAAATCTGGAATTGAAAATATGCTGATGCATTATGTACCTGAGGTAACAAGTGACACCAATCACTTTAAATTTTCAGACAGTACGTTTATCATTTTGAATTTCTTCTGCCATTTTCTACTCTTATTACTGAATCTGAAACATGATTATGACTAGCTCCAAATAACGTATAACTGAAATGATGTTTTATGTAGTACATTAAGGAATACTACTGGGATGGTTTTTTTTTTTTCTCCTGAAGGAGGGACAGTTCTGTTATGACATGGCCATATATATAATGATGTTTGGTGCTGGATTTAATCCAGCTTAAATCCAACACCAAACGTCGCCATTGGGTTGTGATTTAAATTACTGATTGCTCCAACATTATTCCTCCTGCTAATGTGATTATTGGAAATAATAGAGTTCAGAAATCTTTGCTATTTTACTGATACCTCATTGATATTGACCATAAAATAATTGAGTAGGATATGTATGATGTGTTGGCTGGATTGGAGATCCTTCCAGAAGATTACTAAATGCTTTTAGGAGAGATCATTTTGAGAGATCCAATTGCGTTAAAATGGTGTTCAAGTAGAAACATGGACAGCTCTCTCTCTCTCTCCCTCACTGCATGTACTCACTACTTTTAACACTTTCTTAAAATCTGGAGTTTTGAAGTAGTGCTTCATGCTTTATTGTTTGAGTTTCACATAGCAAGTAGTTGTCACAGGCTGGTTCTCTGTTGGGTGAGGGTGACCTTGAAAGTTGGATTTTACTCTTGGCTTTGCTTTTGTTTCTTTTTGGTAATTTGCTTATGGAAATCTTCTGCATATACAGGTCAAAGCCGTGGAACAAGAATTAGACGGTGAAGATGAGGATGCAACATTAACTGGCCAGATGGAGTAGCTGGATTTATTATCATTTTGCCCCTTGGCAGAATCAGATAATTAGTGAGCCCAAAGAAGATTTTTCTTATGCCTTCTGTGTACAGGAGCAAATAAAGTTGCAGGTTAACTTATTTCATTTTTAGATTGAGTACCATGTCGTTTCTGTAAGCTAGATGCTGATATGTGTGTAACAGTAAGAATTTAGAGATGAATGATCATGTATTACTTGCGGGAAAATGGTTGCCATTGAAATTAGAATCAATATATCTCTTTGTTTCGCATGTAAGCTATCAAAATTTTGGAATTTTCATCCCCATCCCAAATCCATCCATTTTGTATAATGACTTGATAACTGTACTCTTTTTTATTAGTAGTATATTTTTTGGTTAGACTATGGCAATATTCATGCCTGATAAACTTCACTCTTCCAAATGTATATTTGAGTGTTCAAGTATGTCTGACAATCTTTATTACAAGTCTTCATAATTCTTTTCATTTAGAAACAAAAATTAAATAAAATATGGTGCTCGACAAGAGAAATTTTTGTTTGACACTATTTTTTGGATCAAGTCACACGAAGTAACACGTCTCAACAATAGAAAAAGTTGGTTGTTACGGAAGTTACAAGTGGATTTTCACATAATCATTAATAGAATTTTTTTCTCAAATTAATGTTGGTGCGGTGTCGGACAAAAAAACTCTTTTGCGACAAAGAAAAAAATAAATTAAAAAAGAAAGACAGATCAGATCGTCAACCAAATCAAAGGCCAAGCCGTTGTAATTCCAAGAGGGTGGCTCTGCAGTCCGTACACGCGCATATCCCTTTTCTTACTCACATACAACAAGATTTCCCCCGCTTTCAGAAGTCAATCTTTTGTTTCTACATTTCTGCCTCTACAAATACTAGTACAACTACTTCAACAGTGTTGCTTAATTGGTGACAATAAGGTGTTCGATTTACGTCCCTTTATTAGCAAAACAAAAAAGGTGGTGATCACTAACAAGTACATTAACAATGACGTGGAAGAGTTGCAGTAAAGGGTTTAGGGAACTGAGGCCTCTGGTTCACTTGCTGTTGCCTTTATCTGTTCATTGGGTTGCTGAGGAAATGACAGTCTCTGTTCTTATTGATGTTGTCACTGCTGCTTTGTGTCCTTCTCACTCTACTTGCTCTCAAGCTATCTATATCAATGGACTCCAGCAAACGGTATGTTTCTTTTAATTAAGTTATACTCACATCTCTCTCTGTTACTCTCTTTCTTTGTGTGCTTAATGCTTACTTAGAAAGTGAAGGAAAGGGAAATGGGATTTTTTAATTTCGGAGTGAGTTTTATTCTTTTCTGCAATGTTGCTTGATGAAAGATCCTGTGACTTTGAGATGTTCTATTAACTGCAACTGTTAAGTATCAAAAGATGAAGTGCTATAATATTTGTTGGTAGAGTATGTCTGTCTTGTGTTCCCTTGAAAGGAATATGATTGTTTTAAGACGGTAATCTAATTCCTTTCAATTGCGAATAAAACAACATACTTTGCGAACAAAAAATACCAGCACTTCATCCTCTCAGTTACTATCAAGCTTTGTTTTTATAGTATTAATTTTATTTCATTCTTTGTGCAAACCAAACGGACACCTATTGTCTATAACCTCTTTGCCTGTTGAACAAAATTGAAAACCTCCTAATTTGACATGCTTTTAATATTTCGGGTTTGGAAAAAAAAATGGAAAACTTTATCTAATTGGGTCAAGCTTATTTTAAAAGTTTTAGTGATTCCTTTTCTCTGATCAGCAATTTAGTTATTTCTTTTGTAAACTTGAAGTTTCATTATTGTCTGTTCTTTTCCCTGCCTACATCTTTCTAGAAAGCCAAGGTACCAACTGTCTTTCTCATCTATATCTTCTCATATATTGATTTCTATTGTTTGATTTTTTTATAGTTGATTTGTGATATAGTCAAATTACACCACCATCATGATATTGGAGGCACACTTTAATTTGTATCTTTATGATGTACTTAGCTAGTTTATCCTTCAATATGATACACTTTTCTTATATTTTTAAGTTTGTTTAATCAAAATTGTCAGAAAATTTGCGATTTTGAGGGAATTTGGGGAGTAATATGAGGTCTAGTGGGTGATTGTAGGAATTAGAATTATAGAACTGAAGGGGACAGAGTTAAGGTAGTAATTGGAAAAAGATTCATAACTTGGGTGGAAAGTGAGTGCCTTGTTCATGTTTATAACTTTGAATAATGTTAATAGATATTATAATGATGGAGATGATTAACTGAAATATAAAACTTTTCTTTTTAACTTGTTTGTATATATGTCATCAATTTCATTATTTTTTTTTTATACGAGAATCATTTTTAAGGTTGTTGGAATTTTCAAGATGTTGGTATTTCGGGAGTACTTCACAGGACGGGAGATCACATGAACATGAGTTTGATATACATGGATGTGTACTAATATAACTCAAAAGTTTAAGCTCACGAGTCTTGGGTCCAAATCATGTATATAACCTATCTTATTTTTTTATTTATTTTCGATGTGATATCCTAACAAATCTCATTTTCCCCACGTGTGAGTAATATACCAAACTCCCTCTTGAAGAGAACCACCGATCACTCTATTTGAGAAGCCAAACCAAACTCAACCATGGGAGAAGCAAACTATGGGCATCCTCACGGGACAGACAATCGTGAGCACATAAACGGTTCTCATACTCAACCACGGGGCAACAATGTGAAAGTCACACGATCGCAACCAACTCAAACCAGACTCTGATACCAATTTGTTAATGTGGGAGTACTTCACACGGCGGAGTAGAGGTAGCAAAATCTGACCCAAGCCAACTCGGTACCAATTTTTGGTTGTCCGTGTTCTTTTCTCAGCATTGCTTGCATGGAAACAGTCTAGAGGATTTGTGTATGCCTACTATGTGCTTCGTACAATATCATATATTATAGATCAAGGGAGTGTTTTCTGCGTTGCTTTTGCTTATGCGGTAAGCGTTATTACACATTGATTGATATATAAATATGGATAAGGACTATTAGGCGTCACATTTTCCCTTCCCCTGGTTGGCAGAGTTGTCAACAAAAGTAAGAGAGCAGCAGTATTTAGTTGGATGACAGGTCTTTTTTCTGCTGCGCATGTCCTAGGAAACGTTTTAGCAGGCTTTCTGCCCGAGAAGTACATTATTGTCTTACGTTGGTGTTGTAACTTCAGAATTAAGCTCATGTGTTGTAACTTCGAGTATCAGAATCATTTGTTTTTTGTAATTGTTTTAAAGTTTTTTTTAAGTGTCATATTTTTATTCGAGTGTCGGAGATCCAATACGGTACGACATGGTAACGTGAAGAGTCTACATAACATAGCTTTCCAGCCCTGTTAACGTACCCTTTTTTATTTTTCATTAACTTTTTTAGTTTTTATGCTGATTGAGGATTTCATTTCAAGTTCAGATTGCTCTCTTCATCTTTTGTCCAGTTTATATGCAACTCTTTCTCGATGAGACAGTTGAATATGCTCCAAGGGGGGACAAAGATTCAGGTTGCTCGAGTAAAACAATTAAGCTTCTCATAGATGGTACACTTTGAAGTAAGAAACTTGTTAGAGGTTACCCTAAAGGCACACTTCGAGGGGTTGAACTTCATTTGATGATTCCTTAACAATGAGAAACATTCTTCTAGATCGGCTATATGGTTAGCTGCTTACATGCTTTTTACGAGTATATCATCAACATAAACTTTCTTGTTCCTTTTGATCTGGTCTTGTTGACCAGTCTCTGATACGTTGCCCCAACATTTTTTTTAGTCCGAACGACATTATGTTGTAATAGTAAAAACCTTTTTCTATCAAAAAGGTTGTATTTGGCTGATTTGGTTCATATATCTTGATCCGGTTGTTTCCAAAGTTATGCGTCCATGAAACTTAACATCTCATATATGGAGGTTGTATCTACTAACTGATCGATCTTTGGCCAAGGAAAGCTATTTTTTGGACATGCTTTGTTCAAGTCAATGAAATTGATGCAAATCCTTCATTTTCTATTGGTTTTCTTTACCATTATCACATGAGCCAGCCACTAGGGGTAATCAATTTCTCTAATGAACATGGCTTCAAGGAGCTTGCTGGCTTCATCGATAATCGTTTGTTGTCTCTTAGCTGCGAAATCTCTCTTCTTCTATATTATTGGCTTATGGTTGGGGTCAACATTCAAACGATGCACCATTGTTTTTGGGTCGATTCCTGGCATGTCACTGCCGACCAAGCGAACACATCCCAGTTTTCTTTGAGGAATAAAATCAAACTTGTTCGAAGTTCTCCCTCTAAACCTACACCGGTCTGTACTACTTTTTCCAGTTCTTCTTCTGTGAGGGGTACTGTCACTATCTCCTCGATAGGTTTTCCTAGTCTTGGAGTCATCTCTTAGGTCTTCTATTTAATAGACACCTGTTTTGCCTTTTCCCTTGAGGGAGGCCAAGTAACAAGTTCGGGCTGCAGTTTGGTTACCCTTAACTTCTCTTATGCCATTTTTTTTTGTTGGAACTTCATCTTCAAGTGATACGTTGAGACTACTGCTTTCATGGCGTTCATGTCTATGGATATTAAGAGAGAATAAAGTACGATTAATTTTTTTTTTTTTATCATCAATGAGTGACATGCCCACTTTAATTGATTTGTGATGGGTAAAATCTAAGAGATATGAAATGCATAGTTTATATTGCTGGAAATTTGTGATTGAGTTGCAAATTTGGTGAGGTTTTTGCAAAGTTAGAGGGATCTACGAACGAGAGAGCCATGGAGAATTGAGATTTTTGTGATAAGATTTTCATTTTGAATTATTGTTTTCCCAACCAAATAGAAGTAAAGAGAAAAAGAATGATCTCAAGGGTAATTGTGTCATTTAAAAGTTTGTGCCGCCGACATTAACATTTTTTGCTATGACAAAATAGTATTATTTTCAAGTTTGCCTCCCAAAAATTGTTGTATATTAACAATCTTAGCAAATCTCAATTTTCATTCAAAATTTTACTTTCCCCCAAATATCAAACTCCAGCTCTACCCCATGAAAATATGACCTCCCTCCTATGCTGTTGTTTGGCATTTGAGGGGTTAGTTGCACCAACAACTTGGTTAATTATGTATACAAATATTGTTATATTGATTCACAAAGCCTTAAATACGTTATAGTGATGAATTGGTTTGATCTTCCTCTCATATAATATCTTATGAGATGAAACTCATTAATATGATGAGACTGGATTATTTATAAAATATAAAAATCTTGAACTAAAAATCATTTTTTATTTTTGTTTTATGGGTCAATTTTAGAGTAGGAAACGGTAAAGAATCTTTATGTTTATTGGTTTTTCGAATCTTCTATAGAGTACAAAATTTCTCCTTCTTGTTGGATCTGTTTCTCATGATTAATGATTATGTTTTCTCTTGGACAATATAAAAAACTTTGGCACCATAATTTGGTGAGGATCCAAATGGAGGGTGATGTTGTTGGGTTTTATGTTGGTGAATAGATTAGTGAAATATAAATCTTGAAATTAATGAATGGATATAAACATAAATTCTTTTGTAGGTTCTGTTTATATAAATTAAGAGACTTTGAAGAAGTGATACACGTGAAAGCAATTCTTAATCTATTTTCGCAATTTCTTCGCAACATAATTCTGGATTGAAAACTAGCCATAAGAAAAAAAAATTTGGATAAAATCATTATGGGTTTTGAGAATTAGGGAGGAGTGGGTTTGAGATTGAATTTAAAAAAATTAAATACAAATCTATTATGACAACGTTAAAAAAACACAACCGAATAAGATCTCAAACTCCCAAAGTCAATGGCGTCAAAGATTTGAGGAACGATTCTCGTCTTTTCCAAGTGGGCTAAATTTGGGTGCAAACACAATTTCAATAAACTAGAAGGATGGTCAATGTAATTTAATCGATATTTTTAGGTTTTTAAGGGAAAAATAATAAGTGTGGAAAAAAAAGGATATCGACCAAAACGATAGCAGATTAGAGAGCAACCATGGAAGCTCTTTCTCATTCAGTCACCACCCACACTCTATCTAACAATTTCCCAGTCAAGCCTCTCAAAGCACCACCCAATATTTTTACTCTAAACATCAAATTTGCCAATCCGCTAAAAAACGAGACCCGCTTGAATCTTTCGTTATCTTCGTATTTCATTTATTGCATTTCTCCATCAACAAGAGCAAGTGCAACATCATCTGCATCTGCTTCTTTCAATTCCTCTTCTTTGTCTTCTACTTCTGTTGATAACCGCCACTGGATGGTGCTCATGGACAAACCTCCACAAGGGCTCAATTCCAAGGCAGAAATCGTTGATTACTATGTCAACACTTTAGCGAGAGTCTTGAGCAAGTCGGTATGCTTAGTGTTTGTTCGCATACTAGTATTTTTTTTGGTTTTTGGTCTTTAGTTTTGGTTTTGTGCAGTGAAAAGGACGCCCAGATGTGTATATATGATGCTTCTTGTGATAACCCTTTTGGGTTTTGCTGTGATGTTGACGATGAAGCTTCCCGCGAGCTTGCTCGTAAGTGTTTTCTTGTTTGTATGTTGTTTTCCAGCCATATGATTTGTCTACATTGTTATTTGAATCTATAATTTGTACATAGATAATGGGTTTGTGAGCTTGCAGTGAAAACGCAGTGCTGTGATTAAAATGGATTCTTTGTAATTGCTTCTATAACATCTCTCTATGACGTTGGACAAAAAATCCAAATATAGTATATAAATTATATCCTCGACTTTTACAAGCTTTTAAGTTTGTGTATGCAATGGGCCTTGTCTTTTGGATGTTTAATTTTAGTAATTTGTATTGATGTGTTGTAGGTTTACCTGGAGTTTTATCTGTTAGACCTGACTTGGATTATAATTCTGAGAAAAAAGATTATAGCTCTTCAAATGTTCAGTCAAGTAATATATTGGTCTCCCCTGTTGGGAGCGTGCCATTGTTTCTGTCTTGGAGTACAAAACACTGGCTTGTTCGAATTGACAAGCTGCGTGTTGGGGTTGTTACGAAGGCACAGATGGTTGATTACTATGTTCAAATACTCACCAAAGTTTTAGGGAGGTAAGTATCCATAATTAAGCATCAAAATAATTAGCTCTCTTTGATATCATTTTTTTCTTTATTTTGAAGTTAAAAAAAATGATTTTTTGGCAGTGAGAAGGATGCACAAATGTGTATATATCACATTTCCTGGCAATCCAATTTTGGGTTCTGTTGTGAACTTGATGATGAATGCGCAAAGGAATTAGCTGGTCAGTATATGCTCTTCGGATCCACATTTATGATCTGAACGCTAGGGCGGAACCAGAAATATATTTTAAAGGGGGCCAAAATCAAATGCAGATATTATAAAGGGCAAAATATGAATATTGATTTAAAATATTTTAAATTTAATATATAATATAAAGAAAAAATCTTGAGGTCAGTGGGGGCCTTAGCCCCCTTCGCCTCAAGGTAGGTCCGTTCATGTCTGAATGTGTTTTACAGATTGATAACAAATGCTCCCGTCTGGACTGTCTAGTGTATATCCTCTTTGAATCCACACATATGATTTGAATGTGTTACAGATTGATAACAAATGCTTCCTTCTGGTGCAGGTGTGCCTGGTGTTTTAGCTGTTAATCCAGATACAAATTTCAAGTCAGAAAATAAAGATTATGGAGGTTGGTCTATTTTTTGATTGTGGATTGAATAATATGTATTTGTAGTAGTATCCTAAAGATGGAAGTTATAACCTCTATTCTGTATTTTTGCCAGCTTTGAACTTTTAGTCTAAGTTTAGAGGCTCTTTTAGAAAGTATGTTATGGAAAAAGTGGATGTAGTGAATAGTTTGTTTCCATACCAATTGATGCCAAGTGCATTTTGATTTTGTGTCATTGCTGCTTAAGTTGCCTTTTTGTGTAATGTGCATTACAACAGATCCATGTAAGCTAGCTCTCCATGTGTGTGCTAGTGTTGTATGTCATAAAAAAATTGTGATTTAGAGAAATGGACCCTCTTTTGATCATAGATATGTTTATATGACTTCTCTCGATAAGTTGTTCTCCTAAAAGCAGCTTAGTTATGTACAGAGAGCAAATAAGGCTTTGCTGAATGAAATGGGGCTTTTGAGGACTACAATCATCGTTATTGTAGCGTTGCTTATCCTACATCCCGGAAGATTGTTTGGGTTTCGAGTAGAATTGGCCCTTTTCTCAGTTTCCCCATATGTGGGATATGGGAGGGCTAATTATATTAATGGTTATCGTCCTAACTCAACTAGATGAAGTATGCAAGGCCTAGTGCAGACTTAAATCTGTTATGGTGCATGCAAGGAGTATTGTTATTCTACTTGCAATTTAATATAGTCAGGAGTAAGTGACTGGAAAGGGCAATGCAGTGGTTAGAAAAAAAAAAACCTTTTCAGCAGAGTTTATGCCTCCTAGCAGTAGGAAGCATGAATTGTTTTTGCTGTTAACAATTACGTATTTTGGTGCAATGGACGGAAAAGTTACCCGCTTAACTACTGTATGAACATAACATATATGGTATTTCAGTGATGGTTGAAGACAAAATGTATGGCTGGATGCTATTTGTAAATTGTAATGGTATATGGAACAAGATTCTGACAAAGGAGCTTCATTAGAAACAATTTAAGGGTATACAAGCGCCTGTCTTGTACTATACCTCAGTTTAGGTTTTCTCATAACTTAATATATAGTCTCATTTGAATCCGTTATCCATTAATGCATTGTTGCAGATTAGGAAATATATTGGCCTTATTCACTGCTTCCTCTGCATCATGCTTGAGAAAATTACGTTCATACTTGGTTGGTCCTAAGTTGGAAGAGGGACACTGTGTTAGGTTGATAGTAATAGCACCTCCATCTATCAAACTCTTTGTGGACATAAATTCAGAAGTTTAGAAAAAGAATTTTGATGTCAGACATAAATAGAAACTGGGAATGAGCTTGGTTTGAGTTTCTGATGGGATTTATGAACTTTGTAGAGAACACTGTCTATTTAAATCTAGGGATGGATCTCTAAAGTCTAAACTGCTACAGAAGGATGACTTTATCTATCAATCTCATGTTTGCCAGGGTGGTATAGTACTCAATACTTGTTTATTAATGTCTTTGTAAATGTTTCTGTTTGGTAAATTAGCAGTCTCTTTCATTAAGGGTAGAGTGTCCTAAGTATCACTACTATTCGTGAAATACATAAATTATGATGAAATTCTTTTATTTTTCTTAAGAGAAGCCAATAGCCTATGATTCTATTTCAATGTGATACATATCTTAATATATTGCGTACCAGTTTAACGGTTTCCATATTATTAGCAATTTGTAATTTTCCAGGCGACATCTTAAGGAGTTCTACTGTTCCTCCAGATTCTCCGGAAGCAAGTCAAGAAATCCCCATAAAGACAAAAAAACTTTTTGTAACTGGTATGTTGTAACTTTGAAATAAATGCAAAAGCTTCATGGTTGCTTCTTTTAATATTGCTTGCTGTTAACATGAATGCATGCACAATTATATTGCTCCATTAGTTGCTTGTTGAATGTAAACATTCCAGTGGCTCAATATTTTTTCATAAGGGAAACATGATCAAAGAAAAGAAAAATTGTAAGTTTTTTAGTAATATTGTAAAAAATTCATTTTGGGTCCCCGTGTGTACCTATTTATAGCTGCGAGTTAATGCTTCCTTGCAGTTCTACCTGATTAAGCTTATTTCAATATAATTTCTCAGAAATCCCTTCAACTATGCAATGGTTTTCTATTCCATTGGGAGCTTATTGCACCTTGTTATGTTTATGAGAATCACAATTTTTCATCATCAACACATTATTCCTTCCCCCCCACTCCATTTATCACTAAAAAAATTGAGTTCCTTATTTCTAAACAGGCCTGTCATTTTATACATCTGAGAAAACATTGCGGGCAGCATTTGAAGGATTTGGTGTTCTTGTTGAAGGTATATTGTTCTTTCCGAATCATCAATTTTACATATTAGAATTAGAAACGTGCTCATGATGATAACAGCATCCTCCCCCTCACCAAACCAATTTTTTTTTTATTATTTATTATTTATTTTTATTTTTATGTAGTTAAAATTATTATGGACAAGATTTCAAAGAGGTCCAAAGGTTTTGCATTTGTAGAGTACACCACAGAGGAGGCTGCAAGTGCGGCGCTCAAAGAGATGAATGGCAAGGTAAGTTTAAGCACGAGTTGTTCTACTTTAGCTCTTAGTTGTGGATAAATAATCTTCCTGCAGCAAGCAAGAGAAAGGCTTAAGACTGTCTTTTTTGGCTGGTGCGTGCAGATTATTAATGGCTGGATGATAGTTGTTGATGTTGCCAAGACTAAGCCACCAAAATACAGCAGGAGCCGCACCAGATCAGAAGTCTGAAGAGAGAGAGAGAGAGAGAGAGAGCACATATATTCATGATGTCTCCAGTTTCTTCATAAACGGGTGAACTTAACTAAAAGGAGAAGGAATGAATGTTTTTGGACAAAAGGCCATCCAGTTGTAGGTAAGATACTGACATCGATTGAGATTGATTTAAGTTTTGACAAAAATTGAGGTTGTACATGGATGCAAAGGGCAAAGAACCACCTCTAGGACCGAAAGCAGGAAAAAAAAGGAAAGGTCCATCTGAAGAATTTGTCAGTTCAAGATTGAAACTTCAGAATCCAAACATCTAAAAATCTAATCTGTTGTGAAACGATGGCCTATCAAATGTTGTGTAAATTGATCTCTTTCGTAGTTCCATTAGTTTAGCACGTGGTGTAATATGATTAATTTTGCCTTGTGTTAGATACTGCCATTGCTGAGCTTGAGACATTTAGTTAAAAGTTTCTTGCCATATGACGAGTTAGCTTATCTTGAATCTTAATTTCCCATTGAAATTCAACTATTTTCTACCAACTGCAAGACAACCATGTAAGATCAGATAGGTTTACTAAAACAGTATCCTCACAGACGTTTAGGCTAACTATATATAATTTTTTTGAACAGAGAAAGATGAATTTTATTAGTAAACCATGTTACAGTGAGGAAGAATAAACCCGGACTAACACAGAAAGCAAAGAATTACACCAGAAGAAGCAATATACCCGTTTTTCTTCTTCCATCTGTTCTTCTTTTCTCTTCAATTATCTTCTTCTCATTCTTTCCTTTTTTCTTGACAATGCATCAGTACTATAAATCTAGTAAAATCAGTTAAAGTGTAGAATGATTTTCAGTTTGTACCAACACGTACGTGAAGTATAATTCAGATTTAATTACTATCTAAAATTTGAAATATGTTTATTTAAGGTTCAGTTGCTGGACTGAGGTCCTCTTATAAGTTGAACATCCTTTATCAGATCAATAGCTGACATGAAGTTTTGCTCTGTTTATCATGCAATTTTATGAGTCCCTATGCTCATATTGCAAGGGATTCATTGTACACTGATCTCATCACCATTTTGTCTATAATTGTACCTTAGTATGCTGATTTTATCAATGATATATTTGAGTCTGATTGTTTGAATTTTAATTGGGTAATTGATATTTTTGGTTATGTTAATTGATTATTTATCTTTTTGGTCATTTGAATAAATTTTCAATCATGACAATCATTATTAAGACGTTCAACAACAAAGGTAACGATGATTATTACTTTCGTCATCACTTTCTAATTTTTGGTGACAATACCACCACTAAGTTGTCACTAAAACTTTAGACCACGAAGGTATATACGAAGATTATGGCGATAGTTTAGCACCAAAACAATTGGCAACGAAAAATGATTCTTTTGGCAAGAACTATTTTTGTTGCCAAAATCACTTCTTTTATATTGTAGAATAAATATAAAACTCGAGATTGTTTCGCAGTCTGCTGATTCTATTAAAGAAGTGTTTGAAGTTTCCTTCATTTTATCAATTGCCTTTCAAGAAGGAGAGTTTCATTCATCTAGATCAATTCTTAGTCAACCTTTAAAGATGACATGAAACGAAGTAATGAGTTTACACTAAAGCAAATGAAGTAACATATGGACCGGTTGAGAGAGATTGAAACCAAGAGCTATTAGTATTCGAGAGTTTTTAAGGATTTTTGTTTAGTTGTGAGTTCTTGAGGGTTTCTTGATGCAAGTTCCTTCATGGAGTTCACCAAGACATATAATATTTCTTATGTAGTTATGTTAATGTTATTCAATTAACGGATGAAATTATAAAACATTGTAGCCCAGTGATTGAATTAGGGTAGTGTTAAACATTTGCAGCCTTGCCGTTAAATTAAGGTTAAGGCCTTCAAAGCTTTTAACGTATGATTCACCATAATGTTACCAAAAATAGAAAACTTATATCAGGTGAAGTCAATGGTCAACACATGATTTGAAGTTTTGGGGGCTGAATTACGTTAAAACCTTTACCATTTGGTCATTACAGTAAAGTTATCTTGATCTCAAATGGGGACACACCCAACACAAACACACATAATTACCCGTTGATCCTCTTGACTATTACTAATACAACTACCTGTTCCCACTCCCTACAATGATTTTCACTAATAACAGAACTAAATGCTGTTTGTAATGGAAGGCAACATCAAACCCCCTCCCTTTTTTTAAGAGGCAAAGGAATATTTTATTTATGAGAAAAAACTAAGTACATGATAAAAATATTTTGGGGAAAAATTTAGAGAGGATCATTTATTAAAATGAATAAGAAATGATGAGTTATGGTTTAAAGGCGCGATTAAGTCAAATTTCTTAATATTTAATTTGCTACTCTACGATACAAGAAAGTTACAAAAAATTTCTTATAAAATACAATGAAGCTCCGTTGTTCACTAGTGAAGAACAACCCACAATAATTTTTGAGTTTTATGAATTAAGAGCACTTGTATTTGAAGAATTATGTAAAATTTTCAATCATAAGAAAATCTTTATTTTGAGAGAAAAGAGAAGAAAAAGAAGAGGGAAGAAATCTCATAGAAAATGACAATTGACAACTTATTTTATAGAACTATTAAGTGCCTCTTCACAAGAGAAACTTTGATTCATCAGAGTTCAATTATCAAAACGTTTTACAATATTAAGAAAATTCGAATTTTACGTTATGACAATCCATTGTGGCTTTGGGATAGTCGACTGTGACTTAAAATTTCCAATTGTGGTTATGCTACAGTCGATTGTGCAAACTTACGACACATACAATTGACTATAGAATTTTGCAGATGAATGTAAAAAGTTTCTGTCCGATTCTACGAGTCATTGATCAAAATCGAATTTTTCTTTCTTTCTCTTTTCTTCAGATTTTTCAAATCATCTCAAGTATAAAACTAATTTTTATTTTGAAAATCACCAACAAAATATCCAGCCTGTGTTGATAATTAACACAACAACCAAAAAAATAGGTTGTTGGACTATCCAATAAAAAATGTAGAAACTAACTGGAACTAAACTAGAATCTCCTTCTGCACATCTCTAATACCATATCAGAATCTCACACAACATCCATATCTGAATCGAAAATGCTGCCCCACTAATGTGCTAAACACTACCTTTGTATTAGTCGAAAGTATTACAAAACTAGTGCGACGACAAATAATTTTCTTGAGATAAATGCTGTAAATTAAGAAATTACCACGACAAAGATTTATGTCTAGGTGATGGGTGATTAATAGGATCTTAGTTGATTTGTTGAAGGGTAAATTCAAATGGAAGGTATTTTTTGCAATAACAAACAAAAAGATGATTAAATTAAAAGAAATCCTAGTTTTTATGTCCAATTATATTTCAAAAAATATCTTGCTTTGGCTCTAACAATTTATGCTCTAGGCAATATCACCACCATATTAATTCTTTTTTTTTCTTTTCAAAAGTAAATAGATCTTAAAAATCTAGGAAATGTCACGTGAGATTTGAGCCATTATGCAGAAGGGTTCAACATCCATCTTTTAATTTTTTCATCTTTTGAGAAAATGATATAATCTAAACCATTCATATATATATGGATCCCACATGATATATAAATTTATGGATCTCATATAATACATGAAATTTTGAATTGCATCCTTTGATCAAAGGGCGAGGATGGAAGCCAAACCTTATGTAAAAGGATTCAGGTTCCATCCTCTACTTTTTTTCATCATTTGAGAAAATGGCATAATCTCAACTATTCGTGTATACATGCTTTGTTTTAGTATATATAATTTTTCAAAAGTTAAAAATCTAGGGTATTTCATGTAAGATTGAATGGATACTTTTGTTGTAATATATGCAATATATAGTATCTAAAGATATAAACTATAGATAGATGCAACATAATGACGCTTTCCATAACTGCCTTGTATGCTTAAACCCTTTAGTGTATAAATTAATATGACAAAACCCTACATACACTATACCTATCATTCCCTTTCTTCAATGGACAACCAAACAAACTTCTTTATATTTTGTATCCTCTTGTTCTTCACTAAAATTAATTCTACAGGTTATAATTAGCTAGAGATTTAGTATTTTTATTCCTTCTGTGTGTTTTTCGTCACAATGGAAAATTTCTGTTGTTAATCAGTGTTTTAATATTATTGCAGAATTTGGTGCAGTTAAAGGATCGGATGATGGATCTTTAAAGCTGTTTGTTTTTGGGGACTCCTATGCTGATACTGGGAATTGCGGGAAAGCGGTCACCAATTCATGGAAGAAGCCATATGGGTTCACTTTTCCTGGCAAACCAGCAGGCCGCTTCTCAGATGGCCGTGTCTTGACCGATTACATAGGTCTTCTTTCTCTCACTTTCTCTGTCACAAACATAAGAAATTTTTATTTGAATCTGGTATAAACTCATCACAACTTTCATCATGAGAGAAAAAAAATTGATGAAAAGCTGTGATGCTCCTAATCTAAACGCGTTGTATTTAAGCCCCCGCAAGCGAGAATAATTTCCCTTAAACACATAGTACATATAGGCATGCACACCCAAAAATGCAAGTCTGTGAATTTTAGTGACAATGTGATTCTGATAAGTATTGTTGAAGCCGTACTATTGCTGGTATGCCCCACTCAAATAATTAGATTTTAGATAATAATCAATAATCTAAACACACGGGTATTGTTTAAAAATATATAAGATATAAATATTTAGAATTTTACCTGTTTTTTAGGGAAATACTATATTTAGTTAAAAGTTTTCATCTACAAATTGAGAACTCATATAATATCTTGGTAACCCTAGATTTTTTTTTCCTGTTTAT
This sequence comes from Bretschneidera sinensis, assembly GCA_023935145.1. Classification (NCBI taxonomy): domain Eukaryota; kingdom Viridiplantae; phylum Streptophyta; class Magnoliopsida; order Brassicales; family Akaniaceae; genus Bretschneidera; species Bretschneidera sinensis. The sequence goes on along the minus strand of CM043700.1, from coordinate 3,279,126 downwards.
CATATGTCAAATACAAAATTTGAATTTAGATGTGATACAAATATAGCTAGCGAGAGTAATCATCTCAAAAGATATCACTAAACCAAGATGTTCGAGTCAAATAAAGTTTTTATTATGAAAATTGAAGATTATAGTGAATTTCCCATCTAAAGTCAAAAGAGTTTCTTAATTTGGTTATCCAACTAAACCAAAAGGTCCTAGTCAAATAAAGTTTTTATTATGAAAATTGAAGATTATAGTGAATTTCTGATCTAAAGTCAAAAGAGTTTCTTAATTTGGTTATCCAAATTAATATTCCCAAGATTTTGCTAGAACTTTTAAGAAATTACTCGGTGGTAATAATTTTACTCAAATAATAAAATGTTTGAGAATCGGTTTGCCAATATATGGAGTTGAAAACTTAACCAAAATCTCTTATTTAGAAGATTTGGAAGTGATCACTAAACCAAAATATCCGAGTCAAACAACGTTTTTATTATGAAAATTGAAGATTATAGTGAATTTCCGATCTAAAGTCAAAAGAGTTTCTTAATTTGGTTATCCAAATTAATATTCCCAAGATTTTGCTAGAACTTTAAGAAATTACTCGGTGGTAATAATTTTACTCAAATAATAAAATATTTGAGAATCGGTTTGCCAATTTATGGAGTTGAAAACTAAATTAATTTTAAAAAATAAATTATTTCAATAACTTCTTGTTGTTACCACTGCGTGATATATATGCAGCTTCATTTTATGGCATAAAATCTCCATTACCATACAAATGGAGAAAATTGGTGACAAGATCAGCACTACAATCTGGGATGAACTTTGCGCATGGAGGGACAGGTGTCTTCGATACATTGGTTGATGGACCTAATATGACCACACAAATCGACTTTTTTCAACGGTTACTTGAAGAAAAAGTGTTTACCAAACGCGACCTTAACTCTTCAATAGCGCTGGTTTCATTGGCTGGCAATGACTATGCTGCTTATCTGCGTAATAAGGACAACAATCAGGTGAGTGGTTACGCTAATCATATCTGTGGGCTCATAGTAGGTGATCTGTTAGCTTTGCTTATATGGAAGTTTTTCTGCTAATTATGTTGGTAGTAGTTTGATTAATTATCATTATACAATTGTTATCATTTAATTGTTATTTTAAAAAAGAAAATAGAAAATGAGATGCACTTACTAAGAACTACTAGGGTGATGCATTTCTCTCCATCATTGAATCAAGGGTGTAAGCATTTTTTTTTCTTTTTTCATTAAGTGCCTTGTGAACCCGTTAGAGAGTTTACGAAATGGTTTTTATTTTTTATAAATAGAAACTAAATCAAACACAAAAAAAAATAATTATGAAATAGTTTTTGTTTCTTAGAAATTGATATAAATTAAAAAAAATGGTTTAATTTTGATAATTGTTGTTTTACTAAACACTAAACATTTTATAGCTACACTATTTGTTAGATTATGTATAGTTTAGTTATTGCTTGGTTAGTTTAGTCCCACATTGACTGTGTATAACTTTGCCTCTCCTATTGACTTGTATATATAAGACTCTCTTGTATATCAATTTTGTGTGATTCTAATACAATATCTTTTTCAACAATTGTTTAGCATAAACCGTTTCAAATAAAATAGAAGTTGTCTCTCATGCTAGGCTAAACGGGGCTCTATTTGGAGATTCCTCCAATTAAACGTGAAAAAATAGAAGGAAGGAAAAAGAAGAAGAGGAAAACATTTTTCTGATGATTAATGAGAAATAAATGTGAGAATAAAGACAATTGGTAGATTAATTACTCAGTTTTACTAAACATTAAATAGATTATAGCTCATTTGTTGTTTTACCGTAAACTATTTTAAACATTATTTTATAAACTAGAAATCGTTTCCTGCTAGGCCAAATGGAATTATTTGGAGATTTCTTCAATTAAGTGAAGAAAGATAAGAGGAAAGAAGAATAAGAGGAAGAAAATAATTTTTTTCCCTTGATTAATAAGAAAGGAATATGAGAATAGAGACAATATGTGGATTAATTACCTTTTCTTCGGCTTTTGCTCTTCAAGTTATTACTATTTTTTTTATTGATCTCCAAGTTATTATTGTTATTTCTTCCCTATTAAGAGAATTGAAAAGTAAAAAATAAAAAAAGCAAAACCTTTTTTGTACTTTTCTTATTTCTTATTTTTTTTTCACCTTTTCTACTAAATACATAAAGAATTTTCTTTTTTCATATCATTTTTCGGTACTCTTACAATTGTCTCTACTAAACACCTGTTTGTATGTTTCCGTGGAAATCTAACCTTAATTAACTTTATTACCATATGTGTTTTACTTTTACATGACAGAGTATGGAAAACTTCACCATATCAGTTGTCAAACAGCTTTCCATGAACTTGAAACGGATTCATAGTCTGGGAGTTGAGAAAATAGCGGTGACAGCCATAGAGCCGTTTGGATGCTTACCCCAATTTGCTGCAAGCTCTTCATATCAGAATTGCAGTGAAATTGGGAACATGCCCTCCAAGTTCCACAACAAGGTATTGCAGCAAATGATTCAAGCGTTGAATAATGAGAACAAGAAAGCTGCTTTCTTTACCCTTGATCTCTATGGCGCTTTCATGTCTGCATTGACCGAGTGGCAAAAACAACATTCAGGTAAAATTACCCTTTACCACCTCATATTAATTTATTGTGTTAATTAGCATACACTTAAATAAAATATTAAGAAATAATTGAGTTACCAATTATCACAAAAGCTTAAGTTGATGGGAAAGATCCAACTATTCCTTTATAGTCTAATAGAATAGACTCAGGTGGGCAAATGCTAAAAAACTCAAACGTGGGCAAAGAATTGGACGAAATATTAATGTAAAAGAGCCATACTCAAGACCCGAAACCAATACCTGAAGTTTTGATATCACATTAAAAAATAATTGAGTTATCAATCATCCCAAAACTTAAATTAGTGAAAAAAATAGTCAAGCTATTATTTTATAGTCAACATAGAGATTAGGGTTTGATGGAAAGAATGCAGCTTAACACTTAAAACTCAATGAAGTCTAATTTAGTGAAATTTTGACTCTGTTGCATGTTTTGCTCAATCAAATATGTAATGGAATTAAAATTGTATTGAATTGGAATTGATTGCATTGTAGGTTTCATTAAGCATACCAAACGTGCATGCTCTTAACGAATAGGAATCTGTTTGTACTTTAGTATTGGAAGATGATACTTATCTTTAACGGCTTAACATGTTTAGAGTCTATGAAATGGTTTCTGTTTTTACGAAAATGAATTTGGCTAAGAAAAACAGTTTTTCCTATTGTTTTATCAAACACTGAACATTTTGTAACTCTATTGCTACTTCATAAAAAATTGATTTAAAAACTATAAACTAACCATAAACTGCTTCTATGGTTAGGTCAAACAGGACCTTAATAGTCTAAAAAAACTAAGATCTCGTTTGCACAGCTTTGAAATGGGATCTAATGAAACAAGGAAAAAAATAATGTTATATATTTCCTTAACCAGATCCTCTGTGTTAATGTATTATATCCCACATTGGTTGTGTATAGCTTTGCCTCTCCTATTGGCTTGTATAAATATGATAGCTCCCTTGTAAGTAAATTACACCATTCAATACAATTCTTCTCTTTGTATTGTCTCACTTCCTCTCTTAAATTCAACATGGTATCAGAGCCATAATGGTTCTCGGTATTTTAAGAGTTGAGTATGCTTTGTGATTGCCACTATTAGTGGATCATTCACATCAGAAATTCTCGGTATATTAAGAGTTGAGTATGCTCTGTGATTGCCACTATTAGTGGATCATTCACATTAGAAAAACTTCTAGTATATCCTTTTCATACCTGTCGGGTCATCACTATAGTCGGAGTTTCATTCTCCATCGATATCATCTCCGCTGCCGCTTCTGTTTCAAAAATACTGCTGCCACGTCAGCCCTAAAAGCCACATCAGCGCCACCTCAGTGCCACCTCAGTGCCACGTCACCCGTTGACATCATCTCCGCTGCCACATCAGTGCCACGTCACCCGTTGACATTATCTCCGCTGCCGCTCCTGTTTCAGACACGCTGCTGCCACATCAGCACCACATCAATGACACGTCAGCGCCACGTTACTCGTTGATCGCTACATCATCAATTGACAGTGCCACGTCACCCGTTGAAATCATCTCCACTGCCGCTCCTGTTTCAGACACGCTGCTACCACGGTAGCACCACATCAACAACACGTCAGCGCCACGTTACTCGTTGACCGCCACATCATCAGTTGACTGCCACATCATCAGTTGACAGCCACATCACCAGTTTCTTGGAGGTTCACCTTCCTCTTTGCTCCTATGGCTGAATCAGACTTACCCCACCATCAGAGCACACACCAGAAGCCCTTATATTGCAAGTATTGTCATTCACAAGGGCATGAATTGCTCAAATGTCCTTCTCGCCTATGTAAAGTCTGCAGAGAACCGGGTCACTATCTTGCAGACTGCCCTAAACTTCCATCTGGAAATCAGTCAAATGGGAACCAATATCACTCTCGAGGCTCATACAATCGGTCATATTCCAAGCCAAAGAATATTGCTGCTGTAACCACTGATGCTACACCAACTTCATCCAACTCTCCACCTGATTGGAGTGGTTTCTGCACCGTTCTTACCGAGGCTCTAAATAAAATCGGTAACAATATAGCCATGTCAACTACACTAGGTACATCCCGATAGCATTTCGATTCTGCTTGTTGCAATCACATGACTTCTGATGTCTCTATTTTTTTCTTCTAAAATCCGTGATGAGCATGCACCTACTATTCACACTGCCAATGGATCAAATATGCTGGTTAGCCATACTAGACATGTTGATAGTTCTCATTTGTCTCTCCCTGACACATATTTAGTTCCTAATCTTACGCTTAACCTTATATCTGTTGGACAACTATGTGATCTTGGACTTGATGTGCATTTTTCTTCTACTGGTTGTCGTGTGCAAGACCCTCAGACAGGAAAACTCCTTAGAACCGGCTGTAAAGTTGGACGCCTTTTTGAGCTCACTCATCTCCAAGTCCCATCCTCACCATCACCAAATCAATCAGCTGCATCCATCCCAGCACTCTCACCTGTGGAATTGTGGCACTCTCGGTTAGGTCACACTTCATCTAGCCCTCTACGTTCTCTTATTTCTAGTGGTCAGTTAGGTTCACTTCAGCATGAGTCTTTTCATTGTATTCATTGTCAACTTGCAAAACAATCAGCTTTACCTTTTAATGAGAGTCAGTCCGTTTCCCTTGCACCTTTTGATTTAGTACATTATGACGTTTGGGGGCCTTCTCCTCATGCATCAATGGGTGGTGCTCATTATTTTGTTATATTTGTGGATGACTATTCTCGTTATACTTGGTTGTTTCTTATGAAAAGCAGATCTGAACTCTTTCAAATATATTATGATTTTTCTTCTATGGTTCAAACTCAATTCTCTCGGAATATCAAAATTTTTCGTTCAGATAATGCAATGGAATATAAAGACTGTGCTTTTCTAAACCTACTTCACAAAAATGGCACGCTCCCCCACCGCTCATGCCCTAGAACCTCCCAACAAAATGGATGAGCTGAACGCAAACATCGACATATTCTTGACATCGTTCGTGCTCTACTCATTTCGTCATCATGTCCTGAACGTTTCTGGGGTGATGCTCCATTCACCGCAGTATACACAATCAATCGTGTCCCTTCCACTACAATCCAAAATCAATCTCCATTCGAGTGCCTTTTCGGTAAACCTCCTGATTACTCTAACCTCAGAGTCTTTGGTTGCGCTTGTTTTGTTCTTCTCAAACCACATGAACACAACAAATTACAACCAAGGGCTCATCTGTGTTGTTTCATTGGATATGGTATTGAACATAAGGGGTATCGATGCTGGGATCCTATTTCTAAAACTCTTCGTATCTCTCTTCATGTCATTTTTTGGGAACATCAAATGTTCTCTTCCTTACGGTCATTTGACATATCAACCATCACTAACTCCAGATTCTTTACTGATCCATCTATTAAGTTATTTCCTGAGAATCCAGTTTCAGGTACTGTTGAGTCCACCTCCAAATCACCAGCTGATATAACCCCTTCCGTTCCAGAACCACCAGTTGATCCTACCTCTCCAGACCCAGACCCTGTTCCAGCTCCAGAACCATCAGCTGACCTCACCTCTCTGACTCAATCGGTCGTGCCCGAGGATATTCCTATGTCTGATGAGTCTGCACCGACTCCCTCTGAGAGCCATCCTCCAGATCACCCCCGCAGATCTACCAGGGTAACTCACCCCCTTCTCATCTTGCTGATTACCATTGTGATTATCATTGTTTTTTCACTATACTTCATCTGCATGAGCCTCAATCCTATAAGGAGGCTAGTACTAATCCTCTTTGGCAGAAAGCAATGGATGAAGAACTTCAGGCCCTAGCTAAAACTCATACATGGGATATTGTTGATCTACCCCCTGGAAAAACTCCTATTGGGTGCAAATGGGTGTTTAAGATCAAGACACTTTCTGATGGCTCTATTGAACGATATAAAGCCCGATTTGTTGCCAAGGGATTTGCTCAGGAATATGGCGAGGCTCACATCTGTCCGTACACTCATTGCTGTCGCCGCCATTCAAAGATGGACTCTATTTCAAATGGATGTCAAAAATGCGTTTCTGAATGGAGAACTTCTTGAGGAAGTCTATATGCATACACCTCCCGGCTTGGATGCCACTTGAAACAAAGTTTGTCGCCTTCGTCGTGCCTTATATGGTTTAAAACAAGCTCCACGTGCCTGGTTTACCAAATTCAGCACTACCATTCATCAGTTTGGGTTCACACCGAGTGCTCATGATTCGGCTCTGTTTATCCGCCATACTGCCAACGGTATTATCCTTCTTTTACTGTACGTGGATGATATGGTTATTACTAGAGATGATCCATATAGTATTTCTGAACTCAAAAAGTTTCTCAGGGGCCAATTCGGGATGAAAGATCTTGGCGTGCTCACCTATTTTCTTGGCCTCGAAGTCTCATCTAGTTCTGATGGATTTTTTCTCTCTCAGGCCAAATATGCCTCGGATCTCCTTTCCAAGGCTGGGATCACTGACTCAACCACTGCCACTACTCCTCTCGAGCCAAATATCAGACTTACCCCACTCGATGGTTCACTTCTTCAGGATGCCACTCTATATCGCCAACTGGTTGGAAGTCTTGTATATCTTACTGTCACTCGCCCTGACATTGCCTATACCGTTCATCAGGTCAGTCGGTTCTTGTCCGCTCCTTGGACCACCCATTACTCGGCTGTTCTTCGCATTCTTCGGTATATCAAGGGTACTTTATTTCATGGGTTTCATTTCTCAGCACAGTCTGCCCCTGTTTTACAAGCCTATTCTGATGCCGATTGGGCCAGAGACCCCACCGACAGACGTTCAACCACTGGTTACTGTTTCTTTTTGGGCAATTCTCTCATTTCCTGGCGTAGTAAGAAACAAACTGTGGTTGCTCGCTCTAGTACTGAAGCTGAATATCGTGTCATGGCTGATGCAACTCAAGAACTTCTATGGCTTCGATGGTTACTCGTTGACATGGGTATCTCTTATCCTGCTGCCACTATCCTACACTGTGACAACAGGAGTGCTATTCAGATCGCTTATAATGATGTCTTCCATGAACGTACAAAACACATCGAGAATGATATCCACTTCATCCGTGATCACATTCTCCAGAATACGGTTCGTCTACAATCCGTCAGTTCAGCCGATCAGACAGCTGACATTTTCACTAAAGCTCATCTACCCGGACGCTTTCACTCTCTAGTTTCCAAACTCAAGTTCACCTTTCACTTACCGCCTTGAGTTTGAGGGGGGATGTTAATGTATTATAGTTAATGTATTATATCCCACATTGGTTGTGTATAGCTTTGCCTCTCCTATTGGCTTGTATAAATATAATAGCTCCATTGTAAGTAAATTACACCATTTAATACAATTCTTCTCTTTGTATTGTCTCACTTTCTCTCTTAAATTCAACACTCTGGATTTAAAATCTTGTGCAGTTGAGTTGTTCATGATAAGACAGCATGCTCCTGCAATAGAACTTCCCATAAATTTATCAGGAAAATAAAATTGCTCCTGCCAACATCCTCTCATTAATTATTTGTCATCACAATAGTCAAGCTTGAAGGAAAGTATTTTTTTTATAAAAAAAATTGTTGTATATCCATATATTCTTGGAGGCAAGAGAAAGCAAGGTGGGATAACCAGGACTAATTGGAGTTTAAGTAAACAAAACACAAGCCCCGATAATTAAGAATGGTGAAATATATTTTCCTTGGATTTTCAAGATAATTAAGCATACATGAAACAAAAAAGAAAGTTACTATCATTTTCAGAAGGCATATATATGAGAACACTAATAATTCTTGTTTAATCATTGATTGATGCAGCGATGAAGAATCCATTGTAGCCCTGCTATGTGGGTATGACTGACAAATACTCATGCGGCAGCATAGATGAAAAAGGGGCAAAGAAGTATAGTGTTTGCAGGAAACCTGAGTTATCATTATTTTGGGACAATGTACATCCTTCTCAGAACGGGTGGCATTTAATTTATTCATTCCTGCGATCTTCCCTTGGCAAACTATACTACTAAATATGTATTTCCATTAATGTTTCAACTTGCTATCCCCAGCCCCTACAGAATATGAATGTAGAAAAAGCTTTGCCTAGCTAGGGTTAATTTTTAATAAGAAAAATAACTTAAAAATAAACATGATCATCAAGTTAATAGAAAACTTTAGCATCAAGCTTAACTTCATTTTTATTCACTATTTCCTTTTTTTCTCTCTCACATGTATGACATATGATTGAGTTTTTATATCTTAGATCTACCTAATTCTTAACTAGACTAAGGATATGATTGATAGAGATAAAAAGTAGGAGGAAAGAAGAGAGAGAGAGAGGATAGAAGAGGGAGAGGATGGAAAAATGAGATGATTGATATCTTTCATCTCCTGCTTGGTAAAGATGACGGAAAAATGAGAAGAACGAGAAAAAAGACAAAAAAATAATAATTTATTATGCTTATACTCTCTAATAATTTTAATTGGAAAAGATTATGATTTGTTCATGTTGGAAAAAAACATTAATCATCTCAGTCTTCTTTTCTCTCATTTTTCTTCCCTACCAAACATAAAAAGTATTAAAATCAGGAGTACTTCACATGGTGGGAAATCACACGAACACGGGCTTGATATACATGGATGGGCACAAATATGACTCAAAAACTTAAGCTCATGAGTTTTGGGCTCAAACCATGTATATAATCCACTCTTATTTTTTTATTTATTTTTTATGTGAGATAACTCACATGTGAATATCCTAACAAATCTCCCTCTCACGTGTGAGTTATATACTAAACTCCCCCTTGAATGGAACAATTGGTCACTCGATCAACAGGAGAAGCTAAACCAAACTCAACTGTGGGCGGGAGATCACACGAACACCGACTTGACATATATGGGTGAACACCAATATGGCTCAGAAGCTTAAGCTTGTGGGTCTTAGGTCCAAACCATGCATATATTTCACTATTATTTTTTATTTATTTATGATGTGAGATAATTCACATGTGAATATCCAAACAATTCTAGAATTTTACAACAAACAGATCCTTGTGAGTGGTTGAAACTTCTTTTCTTCTAAGCTATTTTATTTTCCCAATTAAATTTGGGGTAACCTAGATTTGGATGTTTTTGGGATTTAGGCATAGGGAGTTTTATCGCTTTTGATTTATACTCCAATTTTGATTATAGTGGAATCTCTCACCATCGCCCGTGGGCATAGGAGTTTTAGATCCAAACCATGTAAATCCAGAAATAAGAATGTGACTTGTCATTACTGTAAGACAAAAAAGGACATTACAAATCTGAGTGTTGGAATTTGAAAAAGAAAATTCTAGGAGAAAACAATTAGAATCAAAATTGAAATCGAGGTCAGAATCAGAATTGGGATTGGGATCAGAAAGATAAACAACCTGAAGCTAATATTAGTGAAGAAGACTCTAATAACTATGATCGTGTCCTTATTGCTAGTGGTAATGGGTTCTTTATGCCTGTTTGATTATAGATTCAGCTTGTTCTCACCATATTTGCTAAAATAAGGATTGGTTTTTAGAATATGAGCCTTATGACATAGTTTTCTTGTTAGGTGATGATTGAGCTCAAAAAATTACTAGTATAAAAACTGTCCAGATCAGAATGCACGGCAATGTAATAAGGACCTTAACAGAAGTTAGACTTATTCCTGCCTTCAATAAGAATTTAATTTCTCTTAGTACTCTTTGATGTCAAAGGGTGCAAATATTCATCTGAAGGTGGAGTTATAAAAGTCAGTAGAGGTGCTCTGGTTGTCATAAAAGCGAAGATAATGTCACCAAATTTGTATGTTCTGCAGGGTACTGCTGTTACTAGTTCAACAACTGCTTCCACTATGTCAAATTCTGAGGTTACAAAATTGTGGCATACAAGATTTGATCACATGAGTGAAAAGAGATTAAATTTGTTGAGCAAAAGAGGTTTGCTTTGTGGACAAAATACAGAGAAAATGGAATTCTGTGATCATTGCGTTTTTGGCAAATAGAAGAGAGTTTGTTTCAATACAGCAATTCACAAAATCAAGGATAATGTGGATTACATTCACTTTGATCTTTGAGGACCCTCGCGTGTTCCATCTATGGGTGGTGCCAAGTATATGCTTACTTTTATTGATAACTACTCAAGAAAAACTATGGTGTATATGTTAAAGACCAAGGATGAGGCTAGGGTTTGCAATTACAAGTGGAGACAAACTAGGGTTTGCGGTGGCAGCTTGGAAAGGGAGAAGGAGGCTAGGGTTTGCGACGACAGCGTGAAGATGGATGCTAGTGTTTTACGATGGCAGCATGTAAAGAGAGGCTGGTGTTTGTGGCGGCGGCTTGAAGAGAGAAATTGGGTTTTGTATAGCGACAGCAAGAAAGGTGTAGGAGAGTGGTGCAAATTGGGATGTGGGAATCTTGACTGAATCAGAGGAGAGAGAGGTACAGGAGAGAGGTGCAGTTATAACAATCTTATAACTGGATTTGTTATAAAAAAAAGAAAAAAGACATAAGCAAATGTTATAAAAATCTTTAAAAAGTCTAATTTGTTGAGTCTATTCTTTTATTTGCGTTTACTTCCACAAAAGGTTTTTTTATGGGAATTTAATTCGCTCCTGCCAGTAGGCGAGCATTTTTAATTTGTATTGACCAGTTAGAGAGAGTTTCCACTGAAGGGGAGAGGAAAAAAAAAGAAATGGCTGAGATGGATATTATACCAACTCTAGCTAATCATTTTATATATAAAAATGATGTTATTGTCAAATCCATGATTCAGATTATACTCCGTTTTAACTATAGTTATGGTGTCTTTCACAAATATTACGGTTACGTAGCAGCTAATTAAATTAAGACATAACCAATGCATTTCCGGTTAATATATATTTTGAAAGAGTGGGATGGATTTCTCCAACTCTAAAAGAAAGCACAAGCAAAATCTTTAAGCTTGAGTTTGTACACTGCTTAGCAGCTTTTCATGCTCACAGAATAATTTAGCGCCTGCAGCTTGGGGAAATAGACTGATCTCTTCTATCTCCGTAAGTAGTTAATTTTGTGTTTTGCATTATTAGTATAGCTGGGCTTTTAAAAACTCCACCGTTTATCTGTACTCATTTGGACGCGAGATTGATTGATTTTGATGTCCGATAAATTTTATAAACCATTTGGAGATCATCCAATAATTTTTACCAATTTTTCACTCGAATGTTATTTTTTGTTGTTTTTTAAATTTTTATGGTAAAAAAAAAAAGAAAAGTGTGATGATTGATATTTTTTTCCTATGCGAACAAATCGCAATCCCTCCAAGTTAGGACAATTGGTAAGTGAAAGTCAAATAAGCTCTATTTTTTGTTATTTTATTATTTCCTCTCTTTTTTCTATCATCTTTATTAAATACATAATGGAAAATATCAATATTCTTATTTTTTTTCCATTCCAATCCTTTTTTTTCCTTCGACTTTTCTTCTCTATCGATCATGTTGTGCTCTGATTTCGAAACGGGACTTGATTTTGTATGATTTCTTTCACTAGGATAATCATTTCCGGGATAAATATTCTTCTTTTTGAAAAACACAATAAATTGGGATTAGAAATTAGAAATTAATTTAGGAAATGTTAGAGTTTATTGTTTTGATTATTCTTGTTTTTTCGCAATTAAGTTATCAAAAGAAGCGTTATTAATTGGAGCATAATTCAATTGATAACTACACGATCTTTTCTTTAAAAAAAGTTTCAAATTCAATTCTCTCTGCCATAGAATATATGTAAATTGAAATTTAACTAAGTAGACTCATAATTTCTTAATTTCTTATGTTTGAATCTGCCAACTACAATGATCGCAATTAAATATTAAAAAAAATCCAATAATTAGATATCATCCCACATAAATTGATAGTCTGATATCGAGTCAACTTGGCTAAGTTTTGAAGTCATTTTCAGTTATTTTCTTATTATTTGGAATATGACAAAAATCTTCGTTAATCACCGTTGACATTTATAACGAGAATGTTAAAAAAAATGCTAAGTTTCTGTCACTTTTGACTAAGTTACTAATTATTGACTAAATGAGATTCTTTTTTTAATTGTAAAAAAGGACTAATGAGATTTTTAACTGAGAGAAATAAGGGTAACTATTATCCCAAACTATGAATATGAAAATTGGGACATCTAAAAGGCCTTAGAGCCCCAATATTTAACATTTGATTCCAAGATTATTGGCTCATGATCAGATAGAGAGCTAGATAGAACTACTTGATTCAGGTTAGGAGCATATAAATTGACAAATACACACTTGAAATTATCCTTAGCCAAACTACCAAAAAGAAAAATGTACCTCTATCTTGGTATTACTCCTTCTATCTTGATAAAATCTTTTGATCAAATACAAATCAATCCACCATAGGCTCCGTCAGATGGAGACCAAACCCATTGAAAACTATGGGCATATTTGGGTTACAGCTTTCTGTTTTCAATTTTCGAAAATGAAAATTGAAAACAGTTTTCTGATGTTTTCTGAAGAAAACATGTATGGATAACTATAATTCGAAAACTGTTTCCAAAACAGAAAACAGTGAAATGTTGTTTAGATAATCTTATTTTGAAAATTGTTTTGATATACATTGTAATTATTTTTAGTTTTGAGTTCAAATTTAAAATCTATATTAATTTTATTTCTCGTATTTACTAAATACTTAAAAATAATTAATATTATTTTATTTTCAAAATTTTAATATTTTTTATATACCATGGAGGAAGAACAGAGAAGTGAACATTGATTTTAAGTCTATTTTTCGAAAATTATATCAGAAAACACCAATTTGGGGTTTTTAGAAAACTGTTTTTGAAAACTGGTTTTTTGAAAACTGTTTTAGAAAATTATTTTCGAAAATTATTTGTCAAACATGGAAATGAGTTTCTGAAAACTTATTTTAGTTTTTGAAAACTGAAAACAGTTTTCAAAAACCCCTCCCAAGCATGCCCTATAGCACCACCAAAGACTTTTGATTGTCCTCTCATTTACATCAGCCAATTTGGTCTCCTAGAGCATTAACATACATGGTTTGATTCTCCCAACAAGCTTCCTAAACCTTTAATATTCCAGGATATAATCTTCATAATTTATAATTTACACCCAAAAACCCCCTCCAAACAATTACTTTGAATTGGAGTTTTCCCACTCCTCAAAATCTCTCCTTTTCAATTCCACAATTCTATTAATAACTCTAGATTCATCCTCTTTCCACACCAACCTTAATGTTTGTCCTATCCTTCATGTTCCAGTGGCTTCATCCAACATAACCTTGTTTTTTCTTTGTATATCCCCATCAGATATGGAAATAACCTTGCTTGAAATCAGATTTTGCACTTCTACAAACACCATATCCTTCGAAATTAGAGACCCAGTCGAAAACCTAATTGTTTCGTTTTTTCTTTTTCTTCGAGCCTTCTTACGATGAGTTTCTATACCCACACTCTTTGACTGGAACATTTTCTTCAAACAAGCTTTCTTGTGTCACTTCTTCATTTGACTTAACAGAATAGTTGAATTATATTCATGCCAAGTACAATAAGCCTTAGCCACTGAATGCCGAGCATGATGCTTCAAGCATTCGCAAGCTCATATCAGGCACTTCAAGCCTCAACCACCAAACGTCGAGTATGACGCATCAAGCCTTGGCTATTTCAGGTTAAGCACTTCATGCCTCAGCCACTAAATGCTGAGAATGACGCAGCAAGCCTTGGCAACTTAATGACAAACACTTCAAGCCTCGGCCACTTAACGCTGAGCACGATGCTTCAAACTTGTAAGCATCCTCTGGGTCAAGGACACCACCGAATTACAACTTTGAGTAACAATAAGCAAGTCATTGCCACATTTAGAAACTGAAGTAATTGAAAAACATTCTCAAACTTGTAAGCATCCTCTGAACTGGACAAACCATTTCTATCTTCACAACCAAATGATTTACCAAGGGAAACTTTCTTAATAGGACCCAAATTAACATCTTTAAATGAAGTATCCTCGAAAATTTTAATCATAAAATTATCTTCACCAATTCGGACTTCCCATGGTTGACAAATAACATCATTGACATTGGCACATACCAAAATTCTTGCAACATCTAGCCTAAATTTATAGAGTGTACTATCATCACATGTAATGAACTCGCCAATTTTATTACCAATTGAGCAAAAGAAAGACATTTCCATAATAGCATCATGCGATTTCCATTTTTTAACACTAGAGAACCATCTTTCCAACCACCAACTTCCTTCTGAGATGAAATGAGGCATTTCCTCCTGACTCTCGAAGACTAATAGAACCATGAAACCTCCCGTGTTAATTATTCTGCAACCACGGATGCCTTCCATAAGAAACGTATCTTGTAAAGTTGAAATTGTTTCCACATCGTGAACAATGCCAACAACACAACAAGCAACCAGCACAAGTCCTTTGGGACAACTTCATATATTAGACTAAGATTTCCTTTGTCAGAACCTTGCTTTTTCTCATGTTCTATCCTTGTATGCATTGAATCATTTGAACAACCAGAATCTGCGTTCCTTAGAAAAGATACCCCATTCCCTTAAACAGCCTTTGAATAAGATTGTTTATCTGGAACAACAAATCTATCAGTTTTCTTCATCCTCTCTGCTATAGTCTTATGAACCCTTTCTTTTTCTTTAATCTTTCTGGTAAATTCTGCTATTTTCACTAGCGACTTGTAGCCCATAAATTTTGAACCATTCAAATACCTGACAGCTTCCATAACTTCATCACCCTCTTTGTACAAGACAAAGCCAAATAAATCTTTCCTTCCCTTCCTTACTTTTCTTGAAACATAGACATTTATCACTCTTCCAAACTTGACAAACATCTCTCTGATCAAATTATTATAGATTTCTGGATTAACATGATCAATAAAAACTGACGCAACATAATCATTGTCCTTATTGGGTCCTGCCCCTTTTTGTTCCATCAACATTCTTTCCTTTCTTTTCAACTCCATACGGAATCACAACAGACTTTTCATGGCCCAAGTTATTTCTTTTCAACATGAATGAGCCTTTATTTTCAGTCATCTCAAAAGAAGCCAGCTTTACTTCTAAAGAGTGACCCAACAAATTCTGTCCATTAACATTCCTGGTTGTTTTTTGTGCTTCATTTATGTTGCAGAACTTCACAAAACCAAATAGATCTCATCTATTCTTTCGCTTTTTTTTTGGATATGAACACATCTATAACCTTTCCATACTCACTGAAAATGTCTTTAATCATATACTTTTCTGCCATTGGGGAGATATGATCGATGAAGGAAAATGGGAAAATACTTTCTATTTTTTTTTTCTCATTTTGAGGACGAAAACTCTCACTCAGGAAGAAGAAAACGCAACTTTCTCCACACAAAGAAAACTGGAGGACAATCAACAGACAAAGTAGATCATCCAAAATCTTTGCTAGGCTTCAACTTTTATAATCAATCCAACCATATAACAATTCTACAGTAAATCACCTAAACCCGTAGAGAGAGATTGAGTGAGGATTAGGACTTGATATGATTATAATTAAGCAATAAAAGGAGAATTAAATTAACCTATCTAATGCTTGAAAAATACCTCCTTTTTATATTAAAAAGAAAAAAGAAAAAAGAAAAAAGAAAAGAGGAGAAACCTCGTTTGTTGACACGCATGTAAATTGGGGATTTTGGTTTTTCTTTCCTTGCAATTTGCTCTACATATTTGGAAGAAATTCTTTCATAGATTGAGCCTAAGTAAGTCTGACCAATAATAATATGATACATTAATTTGTTAAACTAAATCTGGCTTGATCTCCGAAGAATTATTGTACGCACTTGGTGCAAATGAGATGTATGCATACAAGAATTTCTCCTAATCTCCACTTAGGTTTAATTATTCATTTTATTATTTTTCAAAGCAGTGGCAGAGATTCAGGAAAGCGAGTATGTCAAATACCTGCCCTTAAGCCAGGCAGTGCACAGAGGTAACTTGGATGCCATGAAAGAGTACCTTGACCGGAATCCGAATGCAATAAATGCAAAAATCACAGTGATTGGGTGGACAGCCCTCCACATCGCCAGTTTCAGTGGACATGTGAAGAATGCAAAGGAATTGGTTCGCTTAATGTCTGAAGAAGGCCTGGGAACACAAGATAAGTGGTGTTGGACAGCTCTTACCTTTGTGGCGTTTAATGGAATCACTGAAATTGCAGAATCCATCGTCAAGAAGAACAATAAATTGCTTGAAACTACAGACAATAATGGGAGAATTCCACTTGCAATTGCAGCTTTGGCAGGTCATAAAGACTTGACTGCTTATCTTTACTCTGTCACTCCACAACAAGTGCTTCTTAAAGAAAATTCAATTCATGGATCTGAGGTCCTTAGTTCTCTTATTTGCAGTGGAATTTTCGGTAAGACCTTTAGATTTTACTAATTCAGTAATCA
This sequence comes from Bretschneidera sinensis, assembly GCA_023935145.1. Lineage (NCBI taxonomy): Eukaryota > Viridiplantae > Streptophyta > Magnoliopsida > Brassicales > Akaniaceae > Bretschneidera > Bretschneidera sinensis. The sequence continues at coordinate 3,262,002 of CM043700.1, read as the reverse complement.
ACTTTTCTTTTTCTTTTCATCAATTTTTTTTTTTAAAGATGAATAACATTATTTACTCTCTATATACGTTATTCGGGTGAAATTTCTTGAAGTTTTAGCGTATTACACTTTTCATCAGACTCCTTAACTTATTTAACACATGTTATTTATTATGATATGCCATTACACAAGATATTGCTTTGCATCTGCTTCGACGGTTCCCACATTTAGCAACTACTATTAGCAATCAAGGAAACATTCCTATTCGTGTATTGGCTCGTTTCCCTTCTCGATTTTCTAGTAGCAGTCAAATCTCATTTTGGCAACGATGGATCAAATCTTGTGAGTATCACTCCTTTTCTTTCTCCCTTTTTTCCTTTTATTTTTTAATTAGTGTATGAAGATTGTTTTATTTTTTGAGTTCTTGACATAGATAAATGACTTGATGGGTTTTTGGATTGAAGAACAAATGACTTGGTAGGGATCTCTATCAAACTCCCTCCACTTCAATGAGGTTTTATAAAAAAAATGATGTTCTTCAAATCAAAATATTTAGTATATATAGTTTTCAAGAAGAAATCTTCCATTAAGTTAGGATATTCACATGCGAGTTATCCCACATCGAAAAGAAATAAAAAAATAAGAGTGAGTTATATGTATGGTTTGAGCCAAAAACTCATGATTTTAAGCTTTTGAGTCATATTAGTGTCCATCCATGTATATCAAGCCCAAGTTCGTGTGATCTCTCACCGTGTAAAATACTCTCAACCGTAACAAATTGGTATCAGAGCCTGGTTTGAGCTGGTCATGATCGTGTGACTCCCATGATGATATCTTGCGATTGAACCTATAAATGAAAAGCGTTTGTATGTCCACGGTTGTCTACCCCGTGAGGACTTCCATGATTGAGTTTGGTTTGGCTTCTCCTGTTGATCGAGTGACTGGTAGTTCTATTCAAGAGGGAGTTTGGTATATAACTCACGCGTGAGAGGGAGATTTGTTATGATATCCACATGCAAATTATCCCACATAAAAAAGAAATAAAAAAAGAGTGGTTATATACATGGTTTGGGTCCAAGACTCGTGAACAAAAGCTTTTGAGTCATATTAATACCCATCCATGTTATCAAGCCCATGTTCATGTGATCTCCCGCAATGTAAAATACTCTCGACTTTAACACATTAATTTTTTTGCTTAAGTAATTAAGACGTGTTATTAATTTAATCCCACTTAATGTAGGTATGAAGATACAAGTACCTCCTCCTCCGGCTTCCAAGGATATTCACATATACGTTCATCAAAAAGTCCATCATGAGAAAGGGAACATAACAATTCAAGGTATGTTTGTCAAAATTTTCAATCGCTATAGTAAAAAATTGCTTTTAACTATTTAAGTGATTTAAACATTCATTTAAACATTTCTCAAACATCGGTTACTTTAAATTAGTATAAAGCAATTACAAAACAATGCCAATACATATCATTAATTAGCTATGTGTTAATATCGATAGGAGGTTTGTATGTCAAATTAAAATAAAAATGAAAATTCTTCTTAATTTCAATTGTAAAAATGGGCTAAAATAATATTATTATGCTTCTAACACATTTGATGTTCTAATTATTCTAGGTCAACTTCGGAGGCTAGCTTCAAATCTTTTGAAGTTCATTGGTATGCTATGCTTACTCAGTTAAAACTGTTTTTTTTTATATTTTTTTATTTTGTAGCAAAGAATTGAAGTTTAAAATTAAAATCAAATCGAAATGGAATCATATTTTTTTCAACTGTAAAATTTGTTTCAAATGGACCATGATTTCATTCGAATTTCAATTGAAAACTTCAATTTCATACAATAAAACATAGTTACATTAAACATTTTCATTTGCATTTTTCCGGTCAAACATCTTAAATTTTTTCTTTTTGATCGGAGTCGAAGGGTGCCGCTTATAAATACGTGATCATGATATTTAACTCATAATTTCCTCTTTTGATTGTGAAGGGATCAAGCAATTATATGATAAAAACTGGACTCATGTTTATGCTCTTGAGGTTTTACGTTGCGTAAGTAAACACGTATCAACTTTAAATGCCTCACAGCGCTCTGAAGGTGAAGTACATGAGGCGATCTTTGAATCTGTTAAGCATGGCAACGTTTGGTTTGTTGTTGAGATTCTCAAAGCTAATTGTGATCTACTTTGGATCTTTGACGGAGATTCAAGAAACATTTTTCATTTGGCAATTATGTATCGTCAAGAAAAGATTTTCAACCTCATATACGGGCTTCATGTAGTGAAGGATGCAATGGTTGCTTCGTGTGATGCCTTCGGTAATAATATGTCGCATCTGGTAGGAATGTTAGCACCTGTCACTCAGCTTTGTCGCATCTCCGGTGCAGCTCTGCAAATGCAAAGAGAACTACAATGGTTTAAGGTGATCATCTCGTTCTCTCTTCATATATATTAGCATTGGACGCAAATTAATTTAGATAAGGTTGCCCCTTATTATTCCCTAAAGCAGAAGGTATTTTGGTCTTTAATTTTTTTCTAAGTGCAAACAGATTTAAAATTAGATGAAATATATACTGTATATAAGTCACTCACATATTGGTTGCTTGGTTTAAATGAATTTAGGAGGTGGAGAGCATTCAACCTGATAGCGGAAAAGGGCGGTTCAATGATACTTACCAAACTCCTCGCCAAGTGTTTAGTGAAGCACACAAGGACTTATTGAAACAAGGAGAGGAATGGATGAAGGATACAGCAACTTCTAGTACAGTTGTAGGAGCTCTTATTATTACCATAATGTTTGCTGCAACCTCAACTGTTCCTGGTGGTAACGATCAAACCGGCCTCCCTACATTCATAGATACGAAAATGTTTACTATTTTTATAGTATCGGATGCGATTTCTCTTTTTGCTTCCACCACTTCTGTATTGATGTTTCTAGGAATCCTCACGTTGCGATACGCAGAAGGAGATTTCCTCAAATCCTTGCCAACCAAGATGATGATAGGCCTTTCTACACTTTTCCTCTCTATTGCAGCCATGATGTTAGCCTTTTCTAGTGCCATTGTTATTATGCTACCTGGAAGATTATGGATTGTCCTTCCAATAATGTTGCTCGCTAGCATCCCAGTCACTTTGTTCATATTATTGCAATATCCCCTCCTTCATGAGATGTTCATTTCCACATATCGATCAAGACTCTTTAATAGGAAAATGAAACGTTGGTTGTAAGTATATCTGTCGTTATGTAACACATGCCCTTTCTATTCTGTAAAAGGACAGTTCATGGATGTAGAATACCATTGAGGAGATTTGATTTTATCTTCTTCTTTTTTTTGTTTCAGATTTGATTTTCTCTTTATTGCTTATTAATTCAATGTTTAAGTAGTACATATCGTGTATTGCGGGTAACTACTTGTCGTCCTACTTAAAAAATTAGTAAGTAGAAGATTAAAAACTCCTTTTACTTAATAAAAAAAAGTAACAGGCTCGCAATGAAGATAGAAAAAAACCAAATATAAAGTCATCAATCTAAGAATAATTGAGTGCAGGACTAGATAAAGTTGGAAATTCTTCTAAAATGATTTATTGCAATCAATAATTATTGAATTATAATTTAAAATTTTAAATAAATATTTTATTTATTAAATAATAAATTACTTGAATAAAAAATATTTATTATATTAATTGTTAAACAAGAATTTATTTATAAATTAAATTACTTAACCTTACACAAAAATACTTTATTGGAAGTATTTTTGTTTACGAAATGGTTTTTTTTTTTTTTATAAATAGAAACTAGATCAAACACCAAAAAAATTATGAAATAGTTTCTATTTCTTGGAAACTGATATAAATTAAAAACAAAATTTGTTTAATTCTGATCATTGTTGTTTTACTAAATACTAAACAGTTTATAGCTACACTATTGTTGTTAAGCATAGACTGTTTCAAATAAAATAGAAGTTGTCTCTCATGCTAGGCCAAACCGATCTCTATTGGGAGATTTCTCCAATTAAACGAGAAAAAATAGAAGGAAGAAAAAAGGAGAAGAGGAAAACATTTTTCTAATGATTAATGAGAAAGAAATGTGAGAATAAAGACAATTAGTGGATTATAAACTAGAAACCGTTTCCTGCAAGGCCAAATGGAATTATTTGGAGATTTCTTCAATTAAATGAAGAAAGATAAGAGGAAAGCAGAATGAGGGGAAGAAAATAATGTTTTTCCCGTTGATTAATAAGACAGAAATGTGAAAATAGAGACAATATGTGGATTAATTACCTTTTCTTCGGCTTTTGCTCTTCAAGTTATTACTATTTTTTTATTGCTCTCCAAATTATTATTGTAATTTGTTCCCGATTGAGAGAATTGGAAAGCAAAAAATAAAATAAGGAAAACCTTTTTGTACTTTTCTTATTTCTTTTTTATTATTCATCTTTTCTACTAAATACATAAAGAATTTTCTTTTTTCATATCATTTTTCAATACTCTTACAATTGTCTCTACTAAACACCTGTTTGCATTTTTCCGTCGAAATCTAACCTTAATTAACTTTATTACCATACGTGTTTTACTTTTACATGACAGAGTATGGAAAACTTCACCATATCAGTTGTCAAACAGCTTTCCATGAATTTGAAACGGATTCATAGTCTGGGAGTTGAGAAAATAGCGGTGACAGCCATAGAGCCGTTTGGATGCTTGCCCCAATTTGCTGCAAGCTCTTCATATCAGAATTGCAGTGAAATTGGGAACATGCCCTCCAAGTTTCACAACAAAGTATTGCAGCAAATGATTCAAGCCTTGAATAATGAGAACAAGAAAGCTGCTTTCTTTACCCTTGATCTTTATGGTGCTTTCATGTCTGCATTGACCGAGTGGCAAAAACAACATTCAGGTAAAATTACCCTTAACCACCTCATATTAATTTATTGTGTTAATTCGCATAGACTTAAATAAAATATTAAAAAATAATTAAGTTATCAATTATCACAAAAGCTTAAGTTGATGGGAAAAGTCCAACTATTCATTTATAGTTTAACAGAATAGACTCAAGTGGGCAAATATAAAAAAAACTCAAACGTGAGCAAAGAATTGGATGAAATATTAATGTAAAAGAGCCATACTCAAGACCCGAAACCAATACCCGAAGTTCTGATATCATATTAAAAAATAATGTTATATATTTCTTTAACCAGATCCTCTGGATTTGAAATCTTGTGCGATTGTGTTGTTCATGATAAGATAGCATGCTCCTGCAATAGAACTTCCTTAAATTTATCAGGAAAATAAAACTGCTCCTGCCAACATCCTCCCATTAATTATTTGTCATCAGAATAGTTAAGCTTGAAGGAAAGCATTTTTTTTATAAAAAAAATTGTTGTATATCCATATATTCTTGGAGGAAAAGAGAAAGAAAGGTGGGATAACTAGGACTAATTGGAGTTTAAGTAAACAAAACTGTTAAGAATTGAATGAAATGTGGAAAAGAAATAAAGAAACAGAGAACTGAATTGTGTAAAATGAAAACCTTACTTTAAATCTTTCCTTCATACAATATATATACACATTCTCACACACTCTGTTCACCTCTGTTTTGTTAAAACTAACAAACTAACTGAAACTGTTATTATAGTTATTACAAAACTGTTTATAAAGACTAACTAATAGAAATCCTCCAGCTGTCCAGTGCATACAGCTGTTGTATTGCATATATAGCTGCGTAATACCCCATCTCAAGAGGAATATATGTTTAATAAATTCATCTTGGAAATGAGATGCTCGAAAGATGCTTTGCCAAGTGGTTTGGTAAAAACGTCAGCAATTTGATGTTCAGTGGTGATATGCATAGTACGAATGAATCCTTGCAAAATTTTATCCCGAATAAGATGACAATCTAATTCGATGTGTTTGGTCCGTTCATGAAAGACAAGATTAGCTGCAATGTACAAAGCTGCTTTGTTGTCATAGAAGAGAAGAGCTGGTTGATTATCAAGCACCTTAAAATCCTTGAGTAAAGCAAATAACCATGTTAATTCACAAGAAGTGGAAGCCATTGATCTGTACTCAGCTTCGGCAGAAGACCTCGAGATTGTATGCTGCTTCTTGGATTTCCAGAGACTCTCCTAAGAAAATACAAAAACCAGTGACTGATCTTCTTGAATCAGGATATCCCGCCCGATCACTATCACAAAAATCTTTCAACTTAAAATCAGATTGAGAAGGATAAAAAAGACCTTGGCCAAGATTAGTCTTTAGGTACCGAAGAACATGGTGGGCAGCATCTAATTGTGGTTGCCGTGGAGCATCCATGAATTGACTCGATATCTGAATAGCATAAGCTATATCTGGTCTTGTAATTGTTAAATAAATGAGACGACCAATTAGTCTTCTGTACTGAGTCGGATCAGTAAGTAGATTACCTTCTTCTCTTGACAACTTCAAATTGGACTCCATAGGAAAAGAAGCTGGTTTGGCAGCAAGTAAACCACTGTCTTCCAAAATTTCCAATGTGTATTTTCGTTGAGATACAGAAATGCCATGTTGGAAATCACCTTAGCAAGATGCCCAGGTGGTGATCTTCCAAACACCCAAGTCTTGAATGACTTGTAGAAATAATTTCAGCAATTGAATACAAGAACAGAAAATCAAAGAAAGAAAGAAGACAAGTAATTTGTTGTCGAGGTTCGGCAATGTGCCTACATCCCTGTGAGTTCCTCTGTACTATCTCAATGGTTCTTACAAAGTTACAGCAATCCCCTTGAAGAATCCAAGTTCTTGAAGAAACAAGAAGAGAAGGAAGAAGATGAGAACTAACAACGTCCTCTCACTATTCTAGACTTCTCTATCTTATACACCCAGCCTTACTACAAAGAGTCCCTCTTGTGTTTGTCACTCTTACACAATTCTCTCTAAGTGTTTACAATGATCTCACAATGTCACAAATCTCTCTTGTATGTGTGTTGTATATTATTGTAGAAATGAGGCCTTTAGAGCCCCTTTTATAGCCTCTTAATTCTTGGACATTCTTGTGAATCAATTTCCACCCTTTGATCATGATCTCCACTTAATCATAGCCCTTCATCACTTCCCAAGTGGTGCTGTGTGTTTTATCTTTGCATTCACACACTTAAAAGGGTCTTAAAACAGGCTGTCCATGTGTGAAGCCCCTTGCCTGGTGCCTAGGCGCTCAACAGGGGGCGCCATGGTGCTGGGCAGAGCACCTTTGCACACCTTCTGGACGCCATGGTGCTGGTTCTGGGCGCCATGGCGCTGATCCGGTCCTTCAGCACACCATTCTAGACACCATGGTATTGGTGCTGGGCGCCATGGCGCTGATGCGGTCCTTCAGCACATCATTCTGGACGCCATGGTGCTGGTTTTGGGCGCCATGGTGTTGATGATGCTGCTACTGTGCGCACACTTCCCTGATTGTGTGCAGAAGTGTGCACACTAGTGCGCATGGCCTTCCCTTGCTCCAAATTGATGCACACATATGTGTGCAATCTTCTAACTTGCTGAACTTTGATAATTCATCTTTGATTTAGACTTTAACCATTTTTAAACCATGGTTGGACCTATTTGAACCTTAGACAAATAACAACAATCTCTACCTTTGTCTAAGTGTTCAAAAACCTGAACCATTGTGCAGAAAGCTTCAGGATCCAAACTCATCTGGAGTTACCAATTAACCAACTCCATTCCTAAGAAGTCCAAGGAAATGATTGGACCTTCTTAGAGGTAGAACCTTGGTGCCTAAATCTGTAGGACTTTTCTCCGTGGTCTTCTTATCAACATAAATGCATCATTTCGTATCATTTTTCATAATATAATGATACCAAACATCCATATGCTCTGTCCCCTCATGGAACACCAGATTCCTCCACACTTGCCCCGCACTTTAGTTATCCAAAGATACCACCACTTGCTCTTTTAGGACCTCCCACTCGTCTAACAACCCTTTGCACCCCATAGCCTCCTTTATGGCTTTCGTATCCGCTATACATTCTGCCCTGGTTGTTATGAGTGCTACCACTGGCTGCCACTGAACCTTCATGTACCTCAGCAACCACTTCATCCTAAGCCAACACTCTTTTTCGGGATAACTCACACATTTGCTGAAAACATCCATTGCCCAAGAAACACTTGACCTGTTTCTCTTCCTTTCTCGGATGATTCTCCTCATCCCAAGGATCTTTTGTGCAAGGCTGAGATCCTTCCTCTTGAACTCCTCACTGAATTGAGATGTAAACCTTTCCATCCTATTCCTGCTATTCCAAACTAACAGCCCATCAATAACATAGGTGAGGATACTCACCATCTTCTCCACCTTGTGTCCAGGTGAGAAAGTTTCTGTGAAACCTATGTCTCCTCTTCTCGTGAACCCATTTGCCACCATCCTAGCCTTGTTCTGAACTTCATCTCTTGGAGGGCACCCTTCTTTGATCTTGTAAGTGCACTTACATTCCAAAACTTTCTGATTTCCTGGAATTTTCACAAATTCCCAGAAGTTGTTCTTCCTCAAAGAATCCATTTCTTCCTCCATAGCTAGCTGCCACTTTGACGAATCTTTACACTCCATGGCCACCGTGTAAGTTTCTTGTTCACTTATCTCTCCTTCTATCCAAAGAGCTGCTGCATCCGCAGCATCCGCAAATCCACATCTTGAAGGTGGTCCGACCAGCCTTCTTTCCTAGTCTCTTATGAGCTGAAAGTCCTTCTGACTTGCTGCAGCATGCTCTTCTTGTTCAGCCTCTTCTTGAGTTTTTTGAGCTTTGCAATCATCCAAGGGCTCTACCTGGTTCGAACCCTCTTGCCTCCTTTGCTCTACCTGAACAGAATCTCCCTTGATGCTATGCTCAACAATTTCTGAATTAGTTTGCTCACTAGCCCCTACAGGGTTAGTTTTCTCCAAGTAGGGAAATAATAATTCATTAAAGACAACATCCCTACTTACAATCAGTTTCATGCCCTTCTTTTCTAAGGACCACAACCTATATCCCTTAACCCCATCATCATATCCTAAAAATACACATTTTCTAGACCTAGGGCCAAGTTTATCCTCCTTTTGATGTGCATATGCTGCACACCCAAAAGTCTTAAGGTTGTTTAATTCAGGGGGTTTTCCACTCCACATCTCCATGGGAGTCTTGAGCTCTATTGCTCTAGAGGGTGATCTAATCACCAAGTATGCAGCTGTTGCTACAGCTTCTCCCCAAAAATATTTGGGTAATCCGGATTTATTTAACATGCACCTAACCTTTTCCCTAAGGGTCTTATTCATCCACTCAGCAACTTCACTTTGCTAAGGGGTTTCCACAACTGTCCTATGTCTTAGAATGCCATTTAACCTACAGAATTGATCAAGTTCTTGGTTAAAAAATTTCTAAGTCATTATCGGTTCTTATCCCTTTAACTACTCTACCCGTTTGAGTCTCAACCAGCCCTTTCCACACCACTAACTTATTCAATGCATCTGATTTATTTTTCACCAAATAAACGCACACTTTTCTTGAATAATCATCAATTAAAGACATAAAGTAAATGTTACCTCCCTGTGTTGGTGTCCTTGCTAGTCCCCAAAGGTCCACATGAATGTAGTCAAGAATGCCCTTATCCTTGTGCACTCCGGTGTTGAAGCTGACCTGGTGTTGCTTCTCAAGAACGCAACTCTCACAGAAATCTAGTTTTTCTACTTTGTCACCACCAAGTAGACCTTCCTTGCTAAGCACTTGCAAGCCCTTTTCTCTCATGTGTCCCAAGTGAGTGTGCGAAAGGGCTACCTTGTCCAACTCAACCATCAAGCTTGTTGCTTGATCATTGGTTTCTGTTTCTCCGATCATCTCATAGAGTCCATCGTTTCTTGCTGCCTTGATTACTACCAAAAATCCCTTGGCTACCTTGATCTTTCCTCCCTCTATCTTGCATGTATAGCCCATGGAATCCAGCTGCCCCAATGAGATCAAGTTCCTCTTCAAATCTGGTGCATACCTCACATTTTCCAGTAGCCTTGTGACTCCATCAAACATCCTCAATTGGATGTCTCCAATCCCTCTCACTTGGCAAGAATTATCATTTCCCAAGAAGACCCTTCCATCATTGATCTTCTTGAAATTCTTGAACCATTCTTTGTGAGGGCTCATATGATGAGTGCACCCGAAATCAAGAATCCACTTTTCGCTGCCTTGCCTCCTGCTCACATCCGAGCACACAACAAGAACATCATCACCTTGCTATTCTCCCATGGCAACCGAAGCCTCTCCATTGTTAGTATGGCTTCTCCTCTTATCCCGCATCCTCTTCTTGTAATCTTTCTTGAAATGGCCCTCTTTGTTGCAGTAGAAGAACCTCCTTCCTCCAACCCTTGGTTTAGAGTGTGCTCTCCTATGGTTTTCTCCTCTACTATTGTCCTAGTAGTAGCCATTGTTACTGCTATTTCGAGCTGCTGGCCTTCCTCTTATGAATAGCCCTTCACCACTTGATGTCTCCTTCATCTTGGATTTGAAATCATGTGCCCTTATGGCATTGATCACAATCTCCTTTGTCAAAGAATCCCTTCCATACTCAATTGCATTAATCAAATTATCAAAGCAATCTGAAAGTGAATTTAATAAAATGACAGCCAATTGTTCATCCGAAAAAGTAATGCTACAGCTATTCAAATCTTGAACTAGCTTGTTAAAGACATCAAGATTATCTTGCAACTCTTTACTAGGGTTCATTTTAAAAGCAAAGATTCTTTTAAGAAGATAAATTTTGTTAGGGAGAGTTTTGATAAGAAACAACTCATCTAGTTTCTTCTATATGACAGCCGGATCCTTCGAGTCTCTGCACTTCCTTGTGACACTATCCGACATGTGCAAAAAAATGGTGCTGTAAGCCATCTTCTTTATCTCGGTCCGCTGGTCCTCCGTGACACTTGCTGGAAAAGCATCATCTTCTCCAATAGTCAAGTCCATTTTCTACTACATTAGAACCACCTTGATCTTCCGCTTCCATAGGGCAAAGTCCCCCTTTCTATCAAACTTCTTCACACAGAAATTTGAAGCCATCTTTTGCGGACAAGATCCTAGATTTGTACACTAACCACAACTGCTTTCTTCAACTTCAAGAACACAGATCGAAGATGGATCTTTAATACCATTCTTGAATCAACCTTCAAGAACACGACCGGATCTTGATCTTTACACCGTTCTTGAATCACCCAAGAAGTTTGATATTTGATTCTTGGAGTCTTGGCTCCGTACCTTCTACTTATTGCTCTGATAACCAGGTGCTTAGCTCTGATACCACTGTTGGAAATCACCTTAGCAAGATACCCAGGTGGTGATCTTCCAAACACCCAAGTGTTGAATGACTTGTAGAAATAATTTCAGCAATCGAACACAAGAACAGAAAATCAAAGAAAGAAAGAAGACAAGTAATTTGTTGTCGAGGTTCGACAATGTGCCTACGTCCCCGTGAGTTCCTCCGAACTCTCTGCACTATCTCAATGGTTCTTACAAAGTTACAGCAATCCCCTTGAAGAATCCAAGTTCTTGAAGAAACAAGAAGAGAAGGAAGAAGATGAGAACTAACAATGTCCTCTCACTATTCTAGACTTCTCTATCTTATACACCCAGCCTTACTACAAAGAGTCCCTCTTGTGTTTGTCACTCTTACATAATTATCTCTAAATGTTTACAATGATCTCACAATGTCACAAATCTCTCTTGTATGTATGTTGTATATAATTGTAGAAATGAGGCCTTTAGAGCCCCTTTTATAGCCTCTTAATTCTTGGACATTCTTGTGAATCAATTTCCACCATTTGATCATGATCTCCACTTAATCATAGCCCTTCATCACTTCCCAAGTGGTGCTATGTTTTTATCCTTGCATTCACACACTTAAAAGGGTCTTAAAACAGGCTGTCCATGTGTGCAGCCCTTTGCCTGGTGCCTAGGCGCTCAACAGGGGGCGCCATGGTGCTGGGCATAGCACCTTTGCACACCTTCTGGACGCCATGGTGTTGGTTCTAGGCGCCATGGCACTGATCCGATCCTTCAGCACACCATTCTGGACGCCATGGTGTTGGTGCTAGGTGCCATGGTGTTGATGCAGTCCTTCAGCACATCATTCTAGACGCCATAGTGCTGGTTTTGGGCACCATGGTGCTGATGATGCTGCTGCTGTGCGCACATTTCCCTGATTGTGTGCAGAAGTTCGCACATTAGTGCGCATGGCCTTCCCTTGCTCCAAATTGATGCATACATATGTGTGCAGTCTTCTAACTTGCTGAACTTTGATAATCCACCTTTGGTTTGGACTTTAACCATTTTTAAATCATGGTTGGACCTGTTTGAACCTTAGACAAATAACAATATGCCATTTGTATTTCTAGCAATTTCTAAACCTAGAAAAAATTTTACTTGACCCAAATCCTTGAGGCGAAATTGTGAATGCAAGAAGGATGATAAATTGGTTACAACAGCATCATTATTACTTGCAATGATAATATCATCTATATATACCAATAAAGCAATATAGATATCTCCTTCACTCTTAATGAAAAGTGAGTAGTCTGATTTCGATTGCTCAAAACCATGATCAATGAGAGTAGTAGAAAAACATGAAAACCATTGTCTACTGGCTTGCTTTAAACCATATAATGACTTGGTTAACCTACATACTTTGTTCTTCTCCTTGGAACCCAAACCAGATGGTAATGACATAAACACTTCTTCATCAAGATTACCATGTAAAAAGGCATTATTAACATCTAATTGCTGTAAACATCAACCTTTAGCGCAGTAATAGCAAGTAACATTCGAACAGTAGTCATTTTTGCTACTGGAGAAAATGTTTCGTGATAATCCAGTCCCTCACATTGTGTGAATCCCTTAGATACAAGCCTAGCTTTGTATCTTTTAATCTCCCCATCAGCCCTATACTTAACTTTGTATACCCATTTGCAGTCTATAGGCTTTTTACCAGGAGGCAGATTGACAATCTTCCAAGTTTGATTTTGTTCAAGAGCATTAATCTCATTTTGCATAGCTTCTCTCCAATGAGGATAAGCAACAACTTGATGATAAAATTGAGGTTCAAAAGTGGTAAAAACAGATAAACTGAAATGTCTATGAGATGAGGATAAACGATCATAATTCAAAATAGAAGATAGAGGGTAGGAATTACCTGATGATGTAACAGCATTGGCTGATGACAGAGTTGAACATGAATGAGAAGAATTGATCAAATTACAATGAAAATCTTTCAAATAACTGGGAGGTCTTTTAAGTCGTGTAGACTGTCTAGGAAGAATGATATCATCAGAAGGAACGGGATTATTATTTACAGAGAATTCAATTGGAGTTTCACTAGTAGAAAACTCAACAACAGATGGAACAATAGAGAGAGGTAAATCTGGACATGCATTTGGAATAACAAGACAACCATCATAATTAAATTCTGTTAACTGAGACATATAAGGAAAAATTGACTCATGAAATATAACATCTCTTGAAATGAAAAGAGATTTAGTATGGAGATCATATAAAATGTATCCTTTAACACCTGATGGATATCCTAAGAAAACACATTGTTTTGCTCTAGGAGCAAACTTTTTACGAGCATGACTAAGAGTAGATGCATAGCATAAGTAACCAAAGACACATAAATTTGAATAATCTGGTGATTTAGAAAATAAAAGTTCATATGGAGATTTGTTGGAAAGAGCTGGTGTAGGAATACGGTTAATCAAATGTGTGGCAGTCAAAATGCATTCACCCCAAAAATTTAAAGAAAGATTAGCTTAAAAACGTAATGCACGAGCCACAGTTAATAAATGTTGATGCTTTCTTTCAACAATGGAGTTCTGTTGGGGTGTATCAACATAACTACATTGATGAAAAGTTTCTTTAGAGGCGTAGAAATCAGGCATGAAGAATTCAAGACCATTATCAGTCCGAATGCTTTTGATCTTAGATTAAAATTGAGTTTCAACAAAATTGAAGAAAAATTGGACAAGAGAACGAGCTTGTGATTTATCATGCATAAAAAAAACCCAAGTATAGCGACTATGAGTATCAACAATGGTAAAGAAATACCTAGAACCATTATTAGAATTTACAGAGAAAGGCCCCCAGATATCACAATGAATCAATTCAAACATTGAATTGTATACAGACTTACTAACAAGAAATGGCAATCGGTGTTGCTTAGCTAGAGGATAGACAGTACAAGTGGTTTTGAAATTTACAGAAATTTCAGGAAACAATGAATGCAATAGACTTAGCCTAAAAGATGATAAATGCCCTAGGTGATAGTGCCAGAGATCATCTGAGACAGTCTTTATGGAAGAAGTAGTAGTAGTTAAGGCAGAAGAAATGTGTGAATTGTTTGATGAAAGTTTTAAGTAATATAGACCATTCTTAGCTTCAGCCAGTCCAATTGTCTGCCATCGTGCCAGATTCTGTATGAAGCAAAAATCATCAAGAAATATAAGACAACAACGAATTTTTTGAATGAGTTTGCTAGCAGATATTAGATTGAACGAAAAAGAAGGTACACATAAAACATCTGTAAGAATTAGAGATGCAGAAATTCGAACAGCTCCAATATGAGTTACTAATGCAAATTTGCCATTCGGAAGAGCAATATGTTTGGAAACAGTAGCTATAATTGTAGTGAAAAGATTGAGAGAACTAACCATATGGTCAGTAACACCGGAATCGATAATCTAAGAATTATTGATTAGATTTTTAGATTGAGAAGAATTATCAAATGCTTAAGCAGAAAAGAAAACAGAGTGAGATGAATTCATCTTCGAATGAAGATATTCAAGATATTTACCTATCGTTTGAGAAAACAAGTGATATTGAGTATCAACAGAACTGCAAACTTGATTAGTAGAAGATTGAGAATCAGCATTTTTATCTGGCTTAATGAATGCCATAAGCTGATGATATTGCTCCCTGGAAATTGAGAGTTCAGGAAAATGAGCAGCTGGTGATGATCCATCCACATGATTTGCAGAATGAGAAACTTCTTTGTTCTTTGTAAATTTGTATCCAGGTGGAAATCCATGCAACTTATAGCATTTATCAACTGTGTGTCCAGTTAAGCCACAATGACTACAAATCTTGGTATCTTTCCTCGAAAATTGAGGCTTGTCAAATCGATTCATTGGCTGAGGACCAACAGAATTACTCATAAGAGTAGCAGAATTGTGAGTAAAATAACTGATGGAAGAGGATGTTTCTCTCTGTCGTTCTTCTTGAAGAACTAAAGAAAATGCTCAATTAATGCTTGGAAGAGGATCAACCAACAGTATTTGGCCACGAATATGAGAATAGGTATCATTCAAACCCATCAAGAACTGAAAAACATATTCATGTTGAAAATATTCATGAATTGTTTTCAGAGAACCACATGTACATGGAGGAATAGGTCTGTAATTTGAGAGTTCATCCCACAGCGCCTTGAGTCTAGTAAAATACGTACCAACAGAGAGATTATCTTGAGACAATGTAGAAATCGATTTGTACAATTGAAAAATGCGAGGACCGTTCTTCTGTGAAAATCTCTCCTTCAGGTTAGTCCAAATCGCTGCAGCAGTATCAATGTATATCACGCTTGAAGCAATTTCCTTTGAAATTGAATTTAGAAACCATGAAATAACCATGGTGTTACAACTAATCCACGCACGATATGCAGAACTGGATTCATCAGTTGGTTTAAGCAAAGTGCCATATAGAAAACTAAGCTTATTTTTGGCAGTCATTGCCATAAGCATAGATCGGCTTCATGTAGAATAATTGTCTCCATCCAAAGGTTGAGAGACAAGAACTAATCCTGGACTATCTCCATTGTGAAGATAATATGGATTATTGGAATCTTCATTCAACGAAGCTGAAGAAGATGGAATCTGATGTGTTTTAGTGGCCATGGATGAATGATGAAGAACACACGAAGGAGATGCAAAAGAAACGTAGAAGAAAAATTGAGAACAGATTTGCTCTGATACCATGTTAAGAATTGAATGAAATGCGGAAAAGAAATAAAGAAACAGAGAACTGAATTGTGTAAAATGAAAACCTTACTTTAAATCTTTCCTTTGTACAGTATATATACACATTCTCACACACTACGTTCACCTCTGTTTTGTTAAAACTAACAAACTAATTAAAATTGTTATTATAGTTATTACAAAACTGTTTATAAAGACTAACTAATAGAAATCCTCCAACTGTCCAGTGCATACAGCTGTTGTATTGCATATATAACTGCGTAATAAAAACACAAGCCCCAATAATTAAGAATGGTGAAATATATTTTTCTTGGATTTTCAAGACTAAAAGATAATTAAGCATACATGAAACAAAAAATAAAGTTATTATCATTTTCAGAAGGAATATATATGAGAACACTAATAATTCTTGTTTAATCATTGATTGATGCAGGAATGAAGAATCCATTGTGGCCATGCTGTGTGGGTGTGACTGACAAATACTCATGCGGCAACATAGATGAAAAAAGGGGCAAAGATGTATAGTGTTTGCAGGAAACCTGAGTTATCATTATTTTGGGACAATGTACATCCTTCTCAGAACGGGTGGCATTTAACTTATTCATTCCTGCGATCTTCTCTTGGCAAACTATACTACTAAATATGTATTTCCATTAATGTTTCAACTTGTTATCCCCAGCCCCTACAGAATATGATTGTAGAAAAAGCTCTGGCTAGCAGAGGTTAATTTTTAATAAGAAAAATAACTTAAAAATAAACATGATCATCAAATTAATAGAAAACTTTAGCATCATGCTTAACTTCATTTTTATTTACTATTTCTTTTTTTTCCCTCTCACATGTATGACACATGTTTGGTTTTTTATATCTTAGATCTACCTAATTCTTGAGTGGACTAAGGATATGATTGGTGGAGATAAAAAGTAGGATGAAAGAAGAGAGAGAGAATAGAAGAGGGAGAGGATGGAAAAATGAGATGATTGATATCTTTCATCTCCTGCTTGGTAAAGATGATGGAAAAATGAGAAGAACGAGAAAAAAGACAAAAAAAAGAAGAAGTTTATTTTGCTTAAACTCTCCAATCATTTTAATTGGAGAGGATTACGATTTGTTCATGTTGAAAAAAAAATCAATCATCTCACTCGTCTTTCCTTTCATTTTTCTTCCCTACCAAACATAAAAAACATTAAGATCGGGAGTGCTTCACACGACGGGATATCACATGAACACAGGCTTGATATACATGGATAAGCATCAATATGACTCAAAAGCTTAGGCTCATGAGTTTTGGGCCCAAACCATATATATAATCGACTCTTATTTTTTATTTCTTTTTTATGTGAGAAAACTCTAATGTGAATATCCTAACAAATCTCCCTCTCATGTGTGAGTTATATACTAAACTCTCCCTCGAATGGAACAGGAGAAACTAAACCAAACTCAACTATGAGCAGGAGATCACACGAACACCGACTTGACATATATGGATGAGCACCAATATTTGGGATAATTCACATGTGAATATCCGAACAAATCTAGAGTTTTACAACAAACAGATCCCTGTGAGTGGTTGAAACTTCTTTTCTTCTAAACTGTTGTAGTTTCCCAATTAAATTTGTGGTAGCCTAGATTTGGATATATTTGGGATTTAGGCTTAGAGAGTTTTATCTCTCTTAATTTATACTCCACTTTTGATTATAGTGGAATCTCTCACCATCGTCCGTGGACGTAGAAGTTTTAGCTCCAAACCATGTAAAACCAAAAATAAGAATGTGACTTATTATCACTGTAAGAAAAAATGATATTACAAATATGAGTGTTGGAATTTAAAAAAGAAAATTCAAGGAGAAAACAATCAGAATCAAGATCAAAATTGAGGTCAGAATCAGAATCGGGATTGGGATCAGAAAGAGAAACAACCTGAAGCTAATATTAGTAAAGAAGACTCTGATGACTATGATCGTGTCCTTACTGCCAGTGGTATTGAGTTCTTTATGTCTGTTTGATTATGGATTCAGCTTGTTCTTACCATATTTGCTAAAACAAGGATTGATTTTCAGAATATGAGCCTTATGACATAGTTTTCTTGTTGGGTGATGATTGAGCTCTAAAAATTACTAGTATAAGAACTATTCAGATAAGAATGCATGGCAATGTAATAAGGACCTTCACAGAAGTTAGACATATTCCTGCCTTCAATAAGAATTTAATTTCTCTTATTACTCTTGATGTCAAAGGGTAGAAGTATTCATCTGAAAGTGGAGTTATAAAAGTCAGTAGAGGTGCTCAAGATAATGTCACCAAATTTGTATGTTCTGCAGGGTACTACTGTTACTGGTTCAACAACTACTTCCACTATGTCAGATTCTGAGATTACAAAATTATGGCATACGAGATTAGGTCACATGAGTGAAAAAGGGATTAAATTTGTTGAGCAAAAGAGGTTTGCTTTGTGGACAAAATACAGGGAAAATGGAATTCTGTGATCATTGCGTTTTTGGCAAATAGAAGAGAGTTAGTTTCAATACAGCAATTCACAAAACCAAGGATAATGTGGATTACATTCACTTTGATCTTTGGGGACCCTCGTGTGTTCCACTACGGGTGATGCCAAGTATATGCTTACTTTTATTAATGACTACTCAAGAAAAACTATGGTGTATATGTTAAAGACCAAGGATGTGGCTAGGGTTTGCAATTACAAGTGGAGACAAACTAGGGTTTGCGGTGGCAGTTTGGAGAGGGAGAAGAAGGCTAGGGTTTGCTACGACAGCGTGAAGAGGAAGGCTAGTGTTTTGCGATGGCAGCATGTAGAGAGAGGTCAGTGTTTGTGGCGGTGGCTTGTAGAGAGAAATTAGGGTTTTGTATAGCGGCAACAAGAGAGGTGTGGGAGAGTGGTGCAAATTAGGATGTGGGAATCTTAACTAAATCAAAGGAGAGAGAGTTATAGGAGAGAGGTGCAGTGGAGCTGTTTTCCATGGCTTTAGGGTTTAGAACCTTACTGTTCTGATACTATGTAGAAGAAGAGATTTAGGGTTTACTGACTGTTTGAATGACAGCAATAGTAGAACATCATATTTATAGAGAAAAATTACATGAGTAATTACAGCAGTGTCCCTATATTTATATTTACATGACTTTATACATTTACATGAAACTCCAATGAGAATATGATTCTCAGGTTGCAGTGTCTATGGTTATTCATGGAGCGTTGCCCTCCCACACTGAGTTTTCTATTATTCGAGCTTGCATCCAGCATATCAACAGAGAGGCCAATAATTGCGTCGACTGGCTATGTTCTTTCCTTGGGGCTTGACCGTCCATCCTCAGCTCCCTTTGGATCTTTGTCTTCTTATCAGGGATGATGGTTTAAGGGTCTCTTGGCCCAGGTTTTCTTTTGTCTAGTGGGCTTGCCCACTCCAGCAGACCAAAAAACGAAAAGAAAAAAGACATAAGCAAATATTATAAAAATCTTTAAAAAGTCTAATTTGTTGAACCTATTCTTTTATTTGCGTTTACTTCCACAAAAGGTTTTTAATGGGAATTTAATTCGTTGCAGCCAGTAGACGAGCATTTTTAATTTGTATTGACCAGTTAGAGAGAATTTCCACTAAAGGGGAGAGGGAAAAAAAAATGGTTGAGATGGATATCATACCAACTCTAGCTAATCATTTTATATACAAAAATGATATTATTGTCAAATCCATGACTCAGGTTATACTCTGTTTTAACTATAGTTATGGTGTCTTTCACGAATATTACGGTTACGTAGCAGCTAATTAAATTAAGACATAACCAATGCATTTCCAGTTAATATATATTTTGAAAGAGTGGGATGGACTTCTCCAACTCTAAAAGAAAGCGCAAGCAAAATCTTTAACCTTGAGTTTGTACACTGCTTAGCAGCTTTTCATGCTCACAGAATAATTTAGCTCGTGCAGCTTGGGGAAATAGGCTGATCTCTTCTATCTCTGTAAGTAGTTAATTTTGTGTTTTGCATTATTAGTTTAGCTGGGTTTTTAAAAACTCCATCATTTATCTGTATTCATTCGGATGCGAGGGTGATTGATTTTGATGTCCGATAAATTTTATAAACCATTTGGAGATCATCCAATAATTTTTATGAATTTTTTACTCGAATATTATTTTTTGTTGTTTTTAAACTTTTATAATAAAAAGATAAAGAAAAAAGTTTAATAATTGATATTTTCTTTCCACGTGAACAAATCACAATCTCTCCAAATTAGAATAATTGGAAAGTGAAAGTTAACTAAGCTCTATTTTTTGTTATTTTATTATTTCCTCTCACTTTTTTATTATCTTCACCAAAAACATGATGGAAAATATCAATATTTTTATTTTTTTTTCCCATTCCCTTCCTCTTTTTTCCTCCAACTTTTCTTCTCTATCGATCATGTTGTGCTCTAATTTTGAAACGGGACTTGATTTTGTATGATTTCTTTCACTAGGATAATCATTTCCGGGATAAATATTATTTTTTTTGGGAAAAACACACTTACACCGGGCAGAATAGCGATTATTCCGCAGGCTAGTTTTCAACAGATAATTCACATGGAAGAAAATAACACAAGAGAAAAACCTTAGAAAAAAACAGAGGAACAACTCTGAATTTTATTCAAAATTATGCAAATCAATAATGATGTTTACTAAACCCTAAAACCTTATTTATAAGGTCAAGCTAAAGTAGAAAATTTAAATTAAGGCCGAATTTAAAGTAATTGCAAATAAAATAAAAAGTTTCCTAAAAACTGAAAACTGCCAAATTGATGGCCTAAACATCGTTTTTTGGCTTAAAAACGATGATGCTTAAGGTTAAACCTGAATTTTGCCCGGAAGCTCGTTTCCAATCAGACTAGGGTCTCCGGGACCCGATCTGAGCCCGTGGCCCACTAAACGATGTAAACCGGTCTAGGTAGCGCACTTGCTATCTTTGCGCTGATCTGCCAACTCAAGGTATCTCAGTGCCAACAACGTGCTATCTGACAACTCAGCATCATCTGACTCGAATCCTTCTGCATCAATCACCCCGGGTTGGAAAGAACTCATCATCGAGTTCACAATAGCTTCATCGGAATCCCCAAAACAAGGACTCAGGTGTTTCATATTAAAGACATCAGAAGTCCTCAAATGATTGGGGAGGCGTAATCTGTAGGCGTTATCACTGATCTTCTGTAGGATCTCACAGGGTCCAATCTTCCACTCCTTAAGCTTATTATACTTTCCCACGGGAAAACGATCGCGAGTTAATATTGCCCAAACAAAATCACCAACATCAAAAAGTACCTGACGACGATGACTGTCGCTCTGAGCCTTGTACTTGGCATTACTCTCGTGAATGGCCAGCTTCACCTACTCATGGATACCCCGAAGATGTTCTGCCATCTCATCTACCTTGTGATTCAAATGACCCACACGTGGAATAGGGGCTAAGTCAAGCACCCCAGATGGATTCTGACCATAGACAATCTCAAATGGGCTCATTCCCGTGGTTCTGTTTTTCGACCTGTTATAGGAAAATTCTGCTTGAGGTAACGCCAAATCCCACTGCTTCGGTTTAATTCCTGCCAAGCTCCTTAAAAGGTTTCCAAAACTCCGGTTCACCAGCTCGGTCTGACCATCTGTCTGAGGATGGTAGGCACTGCTAAAATTCAACTTCGTCCCCAGCTTCTCCCATAAAATCTTCTAGAACTGACTCATGAACTTGGTGTCACGATCTGAAGTGATGGATCGGGGAACACCATGTAAACGCACAATCTCTCTGAAGTAAAGATGAGCGATCCGGGTAGCATCCATTGTCTTCCTGCAAGGTATAAAATGGGTAATCTTGGAAAATCTGTCAACCACCACCAAAATAGAATCCAAGCCCCGTTGGGTGTGGGGTAAGCCCAACACAAAGTCCATACTGACATCAAACCAAAGGGCTTCAGGTACAAGTAAAGGTGTGTACAGGCCCGCATTAGTGAGAACTCCCTTGGACCGCTGACACATATAACAACGCTCCACATGATGAGCAACGTCACTAGTTAATTTGGGCCAATAATAGTTACAAGAGATCAAAGCCAACGTCTTATCCCACCCAAAGTGTCCCTCGTTATGAAGTTCACTAATAATTTGCTGTCTTAGTGAACAATCTGGAACGCACAACTGTAATCCACGAAACAGATAACCATTATGCAAAATAAAATCATGTCGTTGACCATCAGTTACCTCATGAATTATCCTCCCGAAGGAAGGATCGGTAGCATATATATCAGGGAAAACCTCAAATCCAATGATTCTGGTGCTCATGGTGGTGAGGAGTAATGTACAACGGCTCAGTGCATCTATAACACGGTTCAGACTTCCTGCTTGGTGCCTTAGTGCAAATGTGAACTCCTGCAAGTACGCCACCCATTTGGCATGCTGCATATTCAGCTTGTGTTGGCCATTGATGTACTTCAGGGCCTCATGATCAGTGATAAGAATGAACTCTCTCTGCACTAGGTAGTGACGCCAATGCTTCCGGGAATGAACTATGGCATAAAACTCCAGATCATAGGTGGAGTAATTCTTCTTGGATCCTGACAGCTTCTCACTGAAAAAAGCTATTGGGTGCCCCTCCTGACTCAGAACACCACCAATGCCAACCCCAGATGCATCACAGTTTACCTCAAACACCTTTTCAAAATCAGGAAGTGCCAAAATTGGTGCCTCTATCATTTTCTGCTTGACCAGTTGGAAACTGGTTTCTGCCTCCCCAGACCACTAAAAATCACGTCCCTTCAGGTATTCTGTGATAGGAGCAATCAGAGTGCTAAAATTTTTGATGAACCGCCTGTAAAAGAATGCCAACCCATGGAAACTTCTGACATCGTGCAAGATTTTCGGTTTAGGCCACTCCAAGACCGCATCTATCTTTGACTGATCAACATGAACACCATCAGTAGACACAACAAACCCCAAAAAAGTTACAGTGGTGGTGAAGAAAGAACACTTATTCTGATTGATGAACAGGCGCTCCGTCCTCAACTTATCAAAAATAGCATGGAGGTGATCAAAATGTGAATCCCACGTCGGGCTATAAATGAGGATGTCGTCGAAGTAAACTACTACAAATTTCCCAATGAATGGCCGTAAAACCTGATGCATAAATCTCATAAATGTGCTGGGCACATTAGATAGCCCAAAAGGCATGACCATCCACTCATACAACCCCTGCTGTGTCTTAAACACTATCTTCCACTCATCGCTAGGCCTTATTCTGATCTGGTAGTATCCATTTTTAAGGTCAATTTTTGAGAAAACCTTAGAACCGGACAACTGGTCTAACATATCATCTAGGCGGGGAATTGGAAACCTGTATTTTACTGTAATCCTGTTGATTGCTCTGCTGTCAACACACATACGCCAAGAGCCATCTTTCTTTGGCACTAGCAGGGTAGGAACTGCACATGGGCTCATACTCTCACGGACATAACCCCTCTCCAACAACTCTACAACCTGTCGCTGCAGCTCTTCAGATTCCTTAGGACTAAGGCGATAAGCCGGTCGATTAGGCAAACTAGATCTCGAAACAAAGTTAATTTGATGCTGAATATCCCTCATAGGCAACAACCCAAGAGGAAGATCCTCTGGCGTCAGGTCAGAAAACTTTGCTAACAGTTGTTGCATCTCTGATAGTAATTCTGGATTCATGTCTGCCGCACCATCCCCACAAGGCAGCAAAGCATAGACCATATCTCCATGCTCAATCTCAGCTAAAAACCTGGACATCAAAAGTAGATCGGTATTACTGGCTACCAGGGTAGGAGTGGTTCCTTCCCGACGAGGTGCCAACACAATCTTCTTCCCTTTGATGCTAAGGGAATAGGTATTTTTCCGCCCATCATGGATAACACTACGATCGTACTGCCAAGGTCTGCCTAATAATACATGACAAGCATCCATAGACACAACATCACACCTAGCATTATCAAAATATTTCCTACCAATCAAAAAAGATACTAGGCATCGCCTATCTACTGTTACCTCATTGCCTTTATTCAACCACGACAATTTATACGGCTTGGGATGACGATCTGTCTTCAACTACAATTTCTGTATAGCCTCTTCAGACACTACGTTCTCACAACTACCACTGTCAATGATTATCTTGCAGACTTTATCTGCAACTGTGTAGGTCGTATGGAAAATATTGGTCCTCAACCAATCATCCCATGTATCGCCCTTGGGGTTCAGTAAACTCTTACGAACAACTAAGGTCTCATGGCCATCTCCATACAACACATCACCATCTTCATCATCGTCATATACAGGCTCTCCAATCTCCTTAGTTTCGTCTACCATGTCGTCCTCAATTAGGAGATTTTTGCCCTTCTAACTAGTAGACTTCCTGCACTCAGTCGATTTATGTCCCTGTTCACCACATCTGAAACATCTAATATTTGAGCTAGGGTTACCTTGGGGTGGCTTCTGGGCAGGATGAAATTCTTGAGGGCGAACTGACCGACTACTTTGATCGCTGCTTCAGCTCATTGGTCTCCTGTTCTGCTATTTTTCCACCGCAAGTGCACGCTGGTATGCTTCAGAAACGGTCCACAGTGAGTGAAGGCTGAGGACATCCTGCAGGGGCTGCCGTAATCCCCCCAAATACTGTGCCACCATCTGCTCCTCTGTCTCGGATAAATCATTCCGGGCTATCAATTGATAGAACTCCTCCGTGTAATCATCCACTGATCTCGTGCCCTGCCTCAACGAATGAAGTCGCTGAAACAAGGTTTGAGTGTAGCCGAAAAGAAAGAAG
This sequence comes from Bretschneidera sinensis, assembly GCA_023935145.1. Classification (NCBI taxonomy): domain Eukaryota; kingdom Viridiplantae; phylum Streptophyta; class Magnoliopsida; order Brassicales; family Akaniaceae; genus Bretschneidera; species Bretschneidera sinensis. The sequence goes on along the minus strand of CM043700.1, from coordinate 3,237,204 downwards.
TGACCTTTTATCTTCTTCATCATCTTCTCCCAATCTGTGATCTTGGCCTTGCCCTGCTGGTCGTGTGAGTGCCTCATCTGCTTCCACCACGCAGATGCTCTGCCTTTGAGTTTGATGGCGACCAGTTTCACTTTGACACGATCTGGGACTTCTTTATACTCGAAAATACGCTTCACTTTATTCAACCAATTGACGAATCCCTAGGCCTGTAACGTACCATAAAACTTGGGCAGATCCACTCTGAAACCGAGGTCTCCATAACATTCTTCTTGACCACGATGCTCCCAGAATCGAGCAGGATTGTGATGCGGGTTTTCAAAACTGGAATCGAAATCGTGATCTTCCATCTCACGATCACCGAAATTCTGTACCGTTAGACGCTGGGTTAACTCTGTAACTTGCCTCTGTAAATCCTCAATCATCGCATCCTGAACGTTACGATCACGACGTGGGGCTTTCTCGTTCGGAACCTGCCCGCAACGACCACGACCACGACCACCAGCCATAGAAACTGATGAAATCTCAACCCAAGAAGATGCTGAAGCTCTGATACCAACTGACACCAGGCAGAATAGCGATTATTTTACAAGCTAGTTTTCAACAAATAATTCACAGGGAAGAAAATAACACAAGAGAAAAACCCTAAAAAAACAGATGAACAACTCTGAATTTTATTCAAAATTATGCAAATCAATAATGATGTTTACTAAACCCTAAAACCTTATTTATAAGGTCAAGCTAAAATAGGAAAATTAAATTAAGGCCGAATTTAAAGTAATCACAAATAAAATAAAAAGTTTTCTAAAAACTGAAAACTGCTAAATTGAGGGCCTAAACGTCGTTTTTTGGCTTAAAAACGACGATACTAAGGATTTAACCTGAGTTTTGCCCGGAAGCCTGTTTCCAATTAGACTAGGGTCTCTGGGACCCGATCTGAGCTCGTGGCCCGTTAAACGATGTAAACCGATCTAGGTAGCCCACTTGCTATCTTTGCACTGATATGCCAACTCAAGGTATCTCAGTGCCAACAATGTGCTATCTGACAACTTAGCATCATCTGACTCGAATCCTCCTGCATCACACACTAAATTGGGATTAGAAATTAGAAATTAATTTAGGAAATGTCAGAGTTTATTGTTTTGATTATTCTTGCTTTTTTTGCAATTAAGTTATCAAAAGAAAAGAAGCATTATTAATTGGAGCATAATTCAATTGATAACCACACGATCTTCTCTAAAAAAAAAAGTCTCAAATTCAATTCTCTTTGCCTTAGAATATATGTAAATTGAAATTTAACTAAGTAGACTCATAATTTCTTATGTTTGAATTTGCCAACTACAATGATCGCAATTAAATATTAAAAAAATTCAATAATTAGATATCATCCAACATGAATTGATAGTCTGTTATCGAGTCAACTTAGCTAAGTTTTGAAGTCATTTTCAGTTATTTTCTTATTACTTGGAATATGACAAAAATCTTCGTTAATCACCGTTGACATTTATAATGAGAATGTTAAAAAAAAATACTAAGTTTCTATCACTTTTGACTAAGTCACTAATTATTGACTAAATGAGATTCTTTTTTTATTTTAAAAAAGGACTAATGAGATTCTTAACTCTGAGAGATAAGGGTAACTATTATCCCAAACTATGAAAATGAAAATTGGGACATCTAAAAGGCCTTAGAGCCCCAATATTTAACATTTGATTCCAAGCAGATTGGCTCATGATCAGATAGAGAGCTTGATAGAACTACTGGATTCAGGTTAGGAGCATATAAATTGACAAATACACACTTGAAATTATCCTTAGCCAAACTACCAAAAAGAAAAATGTACCTCTATCTTGGTATTACTCCTTTTATCTTGATAAAATCTTTTGATCAAATACAAATCAATCCACCATAGGCTCCGTCAGATGGAGACCAAACCCATTGAAAACTATGGGTATACTTGGGTAATAGTTTTCTATTTTCACTTTTCGAAAATAAAAACAGTTTTATAAAAAAAAAACATGTTTGGATAATGGTAACTCGAAAACTCTTTCCAAAACAAAAAACAGTGAAATGTTGTTTGAATGATCTTATTTTGAAAACTGTTTTGATGCACCTTGTAATTATTTTTAATTTTGGATTTAAATTTAAAATCTATATTAATTTTATTTCTCATATTTACTAAATACTTAAAAATAATTAATATTATTTTATTTTCAAAATTTTAATATTTTTTATATACCATGGAAGAAGAACAGAGAAGTGAAAACTGATTTTAAGTCTATTTTTCGAAAATTAGATTAGAAAACACCAATTCAGGGTTTTCAGAAAACTGTTTTTGAAAAAAGTTTTTTGAAAACTGTTTTAGAAAATTACTTTCGAAAACTGTCTGCCAAACATGGAAATGAGTCTTTGAAAACTGATTTTAGTTTTTGAAAACTGAAAATAGTTTTCAAAAACCCCTCCCAAACATGCCTTATAACACCACCAAAGACTTGATTGTCCTCTCATTTACATCAGCCAATTTGGTCTCCTAGAGCATTAACATACATGGTTTTATTCTCCCAACAAGCTTCCTAACAGCCTCTTTCTTCTCATTCTTCCTAAACCTTTAATATTCCGGGATATAATCTTCATAATTTATAATTTACACCCAAAAACCCCCTCCAAACAATCACGTTGAATTGGAGTTTTCCCACTCCTCAAAATCTCTCTTTTTCAATTCCACAATTCTATTAAAACTCTGGATTCATCCTCTTTCCACACCAACCCTAATGTTTGTCCTATCCTTCATGTTCCAGTTGCTTCATCCAACATAACCTTGTTTTTTCTTTGTATATCCCCACTCGAAAACCTAATTGTTTCGTTTTTTCTTTTTCTTTCGAGCCTTCTTACGATGAGTTTCTATACCCACACTCTTTGACTAGAACATTTTCTTCAAACTAGCTTTCTTGTGCCACTTCTTCGTTTGACTTAACAGAATAATTGAATTATACTCATGCCAAGTACAATAAGCCTTAGCCACCAATTGCCAAGCATGATGCTTCAAGCATTCGCAAGTTCATACCAAGCACTTCAAGCCTCAACCACCAAACACCAAGCATGACGCATCAAGCCTTGGTTATTCAGGTTAAGCACTTCATGCCTCAGCCACTAAATGCTGAGAATGACACAGCAAGCCTTGGCAACTTAATGACAAACATTTCAAGCCTCGGCCACTGAACACCGAGCACGATGCTTCAAACTTGTAAGCATCCACTGGGTCAACGACACCACCGAATTACAACTTCGAGTAACAATAGGCAAGTCATTGCCACATTTAGAAACTGAAGTAATTGAAAAAACATTCTCAAACTTGTAAGCATCCTCTGAACTGGACAAACCATTTCTATCTTCACAACCAAATGATTTACCAAGGGAAACTTTCTTAATAGGACCCAAATTAACATCTTAAAATGAAGTATCCTAAAAAATTTTAATCATAAAATTATCTTCACCAATTTGGACTTCCCATGGTTGACAAATAACATCATTGACATTGGCACATGCCAAAATTCTTGCAACATCCAGCCTAAATTTATAGTGTACTATCATCACATGTAATGAACTTGCGAATTTTATTACCAATTGAGCAAAAGAAAGAGACATTTCCATAATAACCTCATGAGATTTCCATTTTTTAACACTAGAGAACCATCTTTCCAACCACCAACTTCCTTCTGAGATGAAATGAAGCATTTCCTCCTGACTCTCAAAGACTAATAGAACCATGAAACCTCCCGTGTTAATTATTCTGCAACAACGGATGCCTTCCATAAGAAACGTATCTTGTAAAGTTGAAATTGTTTCCACATCGTGAACAATGCCAACAACACAACAAGCAACCAGCACAAGTCCTTTGGGACAACTTCATATATTAGACTAAGATTTCCTTTGTCAGAATCTTGCTTTTTCTCATGTTCTATCCTTGTATGCATTGAATCATTTGAACAACCAGAATCTGCGTTCCTTAGAAAAGATACTGCATTCCCTTAAACAGCCTTTGAATAAGATTGTTTTTCTGGAACAACAAATCTATCAGTTTTCTTCATCCTTTCTGCTGTAGTCTTATGAACCCTTTTTTTTTCTTTAATCTTTCTGGTAAATTCTGCTATTTTCACTAGCGACCTGTAGCCCATAAATTTTGAACCATTCAAATACCTGACAGCTTCCATAGCTTCATCACCCTCTTTGTACAAGACAAAGCCAAATAAATCTTTACTTCCCTTCCTTACTTTACATGAAACATAGACATTTATCACTCTTCCAAACTTGCCAAACATCTCTCTGATCAAATTATTATAGATTTCTGGATTAACATGATCAATAAAAACTGACGCAGCATAATCATTGTCCATATTGGGTCCTGCATGCCCCTTTTTTTTCCATCGACATTCTTTCCTTTCTTTTCAACCCCATACGGAATCACAAGAGACTTTTCATGGCCCAAGTTATTTCTTTTCAACATGAATGAGCCTTTATTTTCAGTCATCTCAAAAGATGCCAGCTTTACTTCTAAAGAATGACCCAACAAATTCTGTCCATTAACATTCCTGGTTGTTTTTTGTGCTTCATTTATGTTGCAGAACTTCACAAAACCAAATAGATCTCATCTATTCTTTGTTGAATAAGTAGAGTACAAAACTCTAACTATTTTTAAGAAGAAGAAAA